>CM069917.1:14296742-15496742 GCA_036172215.1 Camellia granthamiana | reverse complement strand
CAAGTGGTGCTAGGCCAATGCTTACTTTCTTTGATAAAGAGCTGCCGCTGGCGGGCTCGGCTCACAACAAACCGTTGTACATGTAGCTCGGCTTTTTCCGTGCCCCCTTTCGAAAGTTCAAAAAGAAGCCCTACAGTTCGGACTCCCATGGTTTTGAATCTAATCTCACAAGTGCAATGTGAAGCTGATAAACACCAAAGAGTCCAAATCCAATAAATCGTTTTGGAAAACTGATTTTGAATAAAAAATGCCAAAAATTGGACTGCTTTGCCAGATACAGTGTCGCCACCTAAATATTTTATTTTGGAAAAATTTAGGAAACCCATGACTCGTGCCAAGGCCACGTGTCCGTCATCACCAAAGTTGCCTCGGCTTGGAAACTTGGGTACAAGAGGGGAAGGTCATGAATTGAGCACCCATGTTCGCCTAATCAAAGATCGGCCTCTACTAACCATGATATGATCTTTTATCAACATTATATGCTCTTGTTTCGGTTATTAGGCTAGCTTTACTATGTGATGCGCACAAACAAGTATAGACCAGTTTGCTCAATTTGAAACAATTCAACTCATGTTTGTTTGTGAAAATGATTTGAATTTGCCACCTCAGGTGGGTTTAAAGTTTGCGGATTTGCCACCAAACATAGTGGGCTTAAAATGAGTTTGCCACTCAACAAAGTCGGCTTAAAACTTACATTTGTTTAATCGTTCCAATTCAAACAACAAGCCTTCATCCACAGGCATTCATGCAGTTTAGACAAGTAAGCATTTAGCCTCATGGCAAGCATGCTAATCATGGCAACATTCACACTCATGCGAGTATGCTAAAGCATAAAAACTCACCTGGTACTCCAAGCCAAAAAGATATGAGTTAGAAAAATATGCATGATTCATAACTATACAAGATGCCTAATGCAACACATGCAATATGCAATTAATAGACTCGGCTACTAAAATGGCATATGAAGCAATTTAAACAACATGCGATTAAACATGTATTCAACGAAGTAATTGAAATGACAATGCAGTTTGAATGATGCGTCAAGCCTCAGTGCATGCAATACAAAATGAATGGATACAAGCATAAGGTATGCTAATTGAAACATGTCCCTAATCTAACCATCAAAAGCGGATAAATAAAAGGGAGAAAGACGTGGGGTTGGAAGACATACACGCACACACGCACACTTATTACAACATTACGCCCTCGCGAAGAAGGGTCCAAATAAAACTAGCTAAGCTACACTACTTAACTAATTATTACAACACTTTGAATAAATAAAAAGCTTACTCTAAGCTAATTAATTATTACAACACACTTAACTAATTAATCAATTAGACTAAGCTATTTAATTAATTAATTACACAACATGAACTAATCAACTAATCTACTTAAATAGTTACAACATTTGCATGAATTAGCTATAACTAATTAACTAAGCAAATTAACTAAATGGCCTGGGGAAACAAGGGATGCATGCATGCTTGGTTTTTCACCCAAAAAAATCCACTGTCTGCCACTAATTGCCTCTATTGCACAACACTTATACTACTTTCCTCCTCCAGATCAACACTACTCTGCTTCAAGAGTACAATACTAAATTTTTCACTGGTGGCCGGCCGGCCACATATGAGGGTTTTCCGGCCAACACTAAGGGATTGCCGCCTATTGGAGGTGGCCTGCCGGCCACTGATGAAGGTTTGCCGGCCATTGAAGCCAAGTCTTTCCTTGCTGCAACAGAACAAAACAGAGCAAGAAATCGGTGGTCTCACAGGTTGTTTGTACCATGTATCACCCCCTTATCATCAACACAAGCTCAAATGAGTGATACATTTGGCCCTCAAACCATCAATCAAGCAATTTCCATGCATGATGGCTAAGGGACCAATTTGTACAAGTTCAATGAATGCAAAACAAGACTAAAATGCCATCACCCTATCATGCATGATCAAGGGCAACGGAGACCTAGGAAAGTGGCACATTTCATCACTTTTGAGTATGAAATGTCCCATTTTCCTTGTGTTCAAATTAACGCATGATTTGAACACATGCAATGCAACACAAAGAAATGCTTATCTTACCATTTTTACTTACCAATTTTGTTTACACATTTTAGTTACCAAATCATTCTTTAATCAATTTGTCCATTGGTGAGTGTTCTCTAAGATGAAAAAAGTGTTAACCAAGGGATAATGTAAGGCAAGAGAGAGATCATGCCGTTGATAATGAACCCTCAAGGAGGATTAAATCATTAAGCATGACCTCAATCTCAAGCTTAAAGGATCCCAAGCTTGAAACAACCCTCAAAAGCAAATGAAAGGGTGAAGCAAAGAGGGAGGTTGCAGAGTTTATAGTGCTGAAATGGAGTGAAAAACAACACCAAAAGATGCTATCAACTCAAACAAGAGGTATCTAAGACCCTAAAACACCAACTTGTGAGAACTATTGCACTACAACCATGCAAAACAAGACTCAAATGCAACTAATAGCTAAGAACAGTCCTAAAACAGGTCTAAAATAGTCCTAAAACATACTGGAATTGAGCTAACAAAAGCTAGAATAATAGGCTAAAACATAGAGCATGCTAGGCTACTAAACAAAACTCAAGGAGCGAAGGCTAACCCCTCTGATTTTGGACTTCAAAAAGTGTTTTTAGCCATTGAAATGACTCTGAAAAATAGTGTTTAAAAGCTTAGAAAAAGATAGTAAAAGGGTAGAAAACACAAGGGCAAAGGCCTTGAAAACAAGGTGTAAAGAAGGGTGAACCACCCCTCAACCCTTATTGGCCTTCAACCACAAGTTTCAGCCCAAAAATACAGATTTTATACAGCCCAAAAATAGTACAAAATGTGCTGGAATGAAGACAATAGTAGCTAAAATAATAAGCTAAGATATGGCAATTTAAACTAGTAAACAAGCCAAAAGAGGGGTGGCTAACCCCTCCATTTTTGGGACTTCAAAACCACTTTTTTAGCCTCTGGAAACCTCTGAAAATTAGTGGTAAAAAGTTTTAAAAAAAAGTTGATGAAAGAATGGGAAACACGAGTGAAAAGGCTTAGAGAAGAAGGTTCAAAGAAGGGTGATTAACCCCTCTACCTTTAATAGCCTTAAGCCACAAGCTTTAGCCCATAAAAACAGGTTTTAAAGAGCTTTAAAATAGCAAGAAAACATGGAAAACAAGTGTTGTAGAGATGGTGCAAAAGCAAGAGAAGTATACCTCTTGGAGATGAATGAACCCTTAAGTCATAACCAACCAATTTCACACTCTCAAGTGCTTCAAGAGCTCAAATCCAAGCTGAAATCACCTCAGCAAGAAGCTCTCTAGGTTTGGTTTGGTGTGTTTGGGCATAGGCTATGCAAGTTGCAAAAGAGAGCGAGAATTGTAGGGAGAAAGGATATTTTCCAAAATATTTCTTCACTCCTAATGTTTTCTAACCTTGAAAGATGAGAAGGAGGTCCTTTATATATAGAAATATATGAGCTTTGGTCAAAATATCTAAAAAATAGACAGCTGGAACAGTGTGGAAACAGCTGGAGGAAAATATTTGGTTTTTACACTGATGGCCGGCAAGCTTACAGTGGTAGCCAGCTGGCCATCACTGATGGCCCGATTTCAAATGGGCATATCTCCCTCATCTAGAGTCAATTTCAGGTCATTCTTGAGTCTAAATTGAAGCCCCGGAAGTCTACTTTTCAATGGTGGTAGCCTCACATCTAAATTCTAAGTGTGCAAAGAGATATGCCTATTTTAGTAAAGGTTGCTTAGTTTTGTCTTAACCAGATTGATGCCTAACTTCAAACATCCATATCTCCTTCATCCGAACTCGGCTATAGGAGATTCTTGGGTCTAAAATGAAGCCTCGAAAGTCCACTTTCCAATGGTGGTGGCCTCACAATTAAAGTCAAAGTGTACAAAAGGATATGCCTGATTTAGTGAGGGCTACTCGACTCTCTCTTAACAGTTCATGCCTAACTTCTTCCCCAACTAAGTTTCTTCTCTCCACTCTTATTTTCTTCAAATCCAAACCTCTAAATAAGATGTTTAAAATATTTTTCAAAGAGTTCACCTCTGTTTCATTTATTTCCACTTTGTCCTTACTCGGTTTACCAAAAAATGTAATTTTTAATAAAATGCGAGCTTCGAAATATCGTAGAAACATTTTCAAAAATATTTTGAAAGAGAGGGTTTTAAGGTCTAAAATAATTTTGATCAAAATAGTTTTGGTCCAAAATGGGGTGTAAGGTTGGGATTTAGAGCTCTCCTTACTGAAGAAATCAAACATTTGCATAGCACAACATTCATCATCAAGTGATCAATCAGTGGCGCCCAAGTCTTAAGGGTGGTAAAAAATGGGGTGTTTACAATACATATCTATGGAATACAAGGAGAAATGGGTGCCGGTGGTGTTGGTGGATACTGGTTCGACCATTAATATCTGTCATTTTCGTACTACCTATGCAATTGGCCTTAAACTAACGGACTTTCTTCCCACAGCCCAAGTAATACGGGCGTATGATAACATGAGTAAAGAGGTCATAGGTACAGTACAAGTGAGAGTCCAGGTGGGCCCGGCTAAGCAAAAGGTCGAGTTTCATGTCTTGGATGTGCCGGCTACCTTCAATTTGCTGTTAGGGAGGCCATGGTTGCACCATGTGAAGGCTGTCTCTTTCACTCTCCATCAGATGTTGAAGTACCCTCATAGGGGAGGAGTGACAATTGTTTTCAGGAATTCATCCATCCATCCACCGCCAGAGATAACTACGCTAGTGCTAGAAATCTACCATGGCGATAAGAATGTATTCCTCTTGAGATTCACTCTGGCTGAAGCCCGGGTAGTACAGACCATTCTGGTTACAGACGAAGGCATGTATGTCAGCACCCAGTCCATCTATTTCATGAAAAAACTGCAACACGTTCCAGGAATGGGGCTCGGAAAGAGTGGCCGGAAAGGTGTTACAGCACTGACAGATGTGCCACACAACATACATGTGTTTGGACTGGGCTATGTGCCTATCAAAGAGGACTGGATCAGAAATAGGGAAAAAATGAGAGGCAGAGCCAAGGCCAAGCAAGCCGGAAAACGTTATGAACTCATCCATAGGCCAATCCAGGGGACACTGAATGGTCGTTTTGTTCGGGAATGAGAGGATTTCCCTTTTTGTGGCTTTCCCGAGCCTTGGGTAAATTCCTTGAAGCAACATCTCCCCGGGTTCGAGATCTTCTTTGACCATCAACTGCAAGACATTGATGATAAAGAAATGGCTGAACTAAGCATCAAAGCTGCACAGAGCACAGAAGCTGACTCAGATGACAGTGAATCTAGAGTAGGGACAACACTAGCTAGTCTCTTGATAGATTTTGCGGCCGACCTAGAGAACTTGGGGGATAACTTTACTATCTCCATGATCGGGGAAGAACAGGGTGTGAACCTAACCAGTGGCATTTTGGATGTATCAGGGGCACCATCTCTTACCTGGCAGCTGGAGAAAAGATATCTGTTCAGTTCTGAATCGGGTGATGAGCTAAAATCTGATCCCACTAAGTCTGTGGGATCGAGATCAAATTCAAGTTCTTCTGAGTCTGAGTCTGGTATTTCTGGGGGTGGTAACCCGGATACCAAAGTTCTGTTTAGGTCTTCATTTAACTTTTGTTTTGAGTCTGTAACCAAAGATCTGGACCTTCTGAATGAAAACTCTGCAGATTATGTGTACTGTTCTGTACCGCTAGTTTATTGTATTGACTAAGATTTTCAGAATTTTAATGAAAACGAAGGGGCAGAAATTCCTTTGGCTTTGAAAAACTTATTAATCGAGAGGATAAGGGTTTGCTAAACTCTGTGCGGATGAAATCATTGCCGTTAATATAGGTATTGGAAGGATCCGCGCTTGGTCCAGATCAGGTCCACGTTATCTTCGAAGGAGCGTGAGCTTTTAATCGCTTTATTAAAAGATTTCAAAGATATTTTCGCGTGGTCCTACAAAGACATGTTTGGAATCAATCATGAGATTGTATAGTACCGAATCCCTCTTGACCCCGAGGCCCAACTAGTCAAGTAGAAGTTGCATAGAATCCGTCCAAATTGGGCACTGAAAATCAAGGAAGAGGTCACCAAGCAGATCGAGGCAGGATTCTTGTTAGTATCCGACTATCTGACCTGGTGGCCAACATTGTCCCAGTGCCGAAGAAGGATGGTAGAATCCGGGGGTGTGTAGACTTTTGAGACTTGAACAGAGCTAGTCCGAATGATGACTTTCCTTTGCCGCACATTGATTGATTAGTGGATTTCACCGGCAGCCATGCATTGTTGTCATTTATGGATGGGTTTTCCGAGTACAACCAGATTCTGATGGCACCTGAGGACAAGGAAAAGACTACATTCACTACATCGTGGGGTACTTACTGCTATCGGGTTATGCCGTTTGGTTTGAAAAATGCTGGAGCTACTTATCAAAGGACTTCGACCACCATTCTGCATTACATGATCCACAAAGAGGTCGAGGTGTATGTAGACAACATGATTGCCAAGTCCAAAAAATGAGAGGGCCACTAAACCGCGCTGGAAAAATTCTTTCAACGGATCAGGGAATACAGATTGAGGTTAAACCTGTAGAAATGCACCTTCGGCATAACGGTAGGAAAAATGCTGGGCTTTCTGATCACATAGAGGGGAATTGAAGTAGATCCTTCCAAAATCAAGGCCATCTTAGAAATGCCACTACCAAGGACTAAAATGAGGTGCGTGACTTTCTAGGTAAAGTGCAATTCATAAGACGGTTTATTTTCAAATTAACCTTGACTTGTGAACCACTATTTGGTCTCCTGAAGAAAGGGAAGAAATTCTGATGAGATGATCGATGTCAGTTTGCCTTTGAGGAGGTTAAGCAGTACCTCCAGAATCCGCCTATGTGGTCGCCACCGGAGTCAAGGAAGCCTTTGATTCTGTACTTGTCAGTAACAGACACGACCATGGGATGCATACTCGCTTAGGAATCTAAAGATAAGGTGGAGAAAGCCATCTACTACTTGAGTAAGAAAATGTTAGACTGCAAGACCCGCTACACTCCTTTGGAGAAGGCTTGCCTAGCCTTGGTATGGGTACCAAGAAGTTAAGGCACTAGTAAGCTCACTCTGTAATCTTGGTTTCGAGATTAGATCCCATCAAATATCTCTTTGAGAAACCAGCGCTTACAGGCAGGCTAGCTCGTTGGTTGTTTCTTCTCTCCGAATTTGATCTCAAGTATGTCACCCGCAAATCAGTTAAAAGAAGAGTTGTAGCGAAGTTCCTGCAAAATCTATTAAGAGATAACAACAGGTTCGCTGATGCTTTAGCAACTCTATCTTTTATTGTAGACATCCCACTTGGGGTCCGGATGCATCCAATTATCATCAAACAGCCATACACGCTGGCTTATGAAACTATTGCCATGATAGATGAAATGCAAGACAAAAATCCCTAGTATTACGATATTTGGAACTTTCTGGAAAATGAGACGTATCCACCAGGGGCAAATGCCAAAGACAAACAAGGAATATGGCATATGGTTGTCCAATTTATCATCTGCGGGGGTAAGCTGTATAAAAGAGGTCATCTGCAAATGCATAAACTGTGTATGGAACAAGAGGAATCGAAGCGCCTTATGGAGGCTATCCACGGCGGAGAATATGTGATGCTAGCCCGAAAGATCCTTAAACAAGGCTATTATTGGTCCACCATAGAGGAGGATTGTGTTGGTTTTGTGCGGCGATACCACAAGTGTCAAATCCATGCTAATTGCATGAATATTCCACCGTCAAAGCTCTACAACATGACTTCGCCATGGCCTTTCTTAGTCTAGGGAATCAACGTTATCGGTGTTGTCTCGCCAAAAGGATCGAATGCACATGAATATATCTTGATAGCAATTGATTACTTTATAAAATGGGTGAAAGCTCAGTCCTATGCCATGTTGAAGGCATCGCGTGTGGCCAAATTTATCAAAAACAATATCATCTGCCGGTACAGAGTTCTGAACGAGATCATATCAGATAACGGTTCCCACTTCAAGAAAGAGATGATAGACTTGTTGGAGAAATACAACGTGGCTTTTCATAAGTTATCCACACACAGGCCACAACCAATGAAGTTGTTGAAACTGCCAATAAGAATATCTAGAACATCTTGCAGAAGATGGTTGAGACCTACAGAAACTGACTAGATAAACTACCATTCGCACTATGGGGCTACAGAACCTCGATCCGGACGTCTACAGGGGCAACCCCTTATTCTCTCGTTTATGGGATGGAAGCCGTTTTGCCAATTGAAATTGAAGTCCTGTCACTACGAGTTATGGATGAGTGTCAGATAGCAGAGGCGGACTGGCAACAGAGTAGATTTGAAGAGTTAATACTATTTGATGAGAAAAGGCTAAAGGCATTGTATCAAGTTCAGGGTTACCAGCATAGAATTACCAGGGCTTTTAACAAGAAGGTTAAGTCCAGAAATCTTAAAGAGGGAAACATGGTACTAAAAGACAACCGAGCTCTTATCCATGACCCTAGAGGCAAGTTCAGACCCAATTGGACTGGTCCTTACATTATCAAAGTTATCTGGTCAGGGGCGGCGGTTATTCTCATGGACTTAGATGGCCTGGAATTTTCAGAACCAATCAATATAGACAAGTTGAAGAAATACTACCCCTGAGAGGCTCGCTAAACCCGGAAAGGCGACCTAGGCAAACATTAGAGCAAGAAAAATTAGAAATAAATAAAAACTGAGCTCGCAAGGTTGAAAACCCTAAAGGGCGACTTTGGCAAAAGTTAGAGCGTAAAAAAAGAGAGAGTTAATACTCAAGTGAACCTGAACCGAACTACGTAAGGCCTAATTCCCATCTTTGGGATACGTAAGCAACTTCATCCTAAAGTCTGGCCATAACTATCTTCAACTCAACTGTCTTGTCCGTTTTTCTGATCAGGTCATCTCTGTTAGTTCGGTTGTGATCTTCATTATGGCAATGCGAAGTAGTAGTGGTATGCAATCAGGAGCAGTTATGATCTTTTGATTCGAGGTTGTATATCTTGAGGGTTTGATTCTATGCGTGTCAAGTAGTGATCATTTTCGAAAATGGTTTTGAAAAGTTTTAATCAAAGTTGATTTTGTTCAAAATTTTACCTTTTACAACTTAGACCATTTTTAGGACCAAACAGAAAAATTTTAGTGCTCACAACTTTAATTCCATTGATTTCAACACAAGTACATTCTCTAACTCTTTGATACAAATCAAAGTTGCTTTTACATCATAAAACTTGAAAAGAAAGGTCAAAGCAATAAACTAGGGGCATAGGCGAGTCAGGTACTCCTGCGTCCTCTGCTCGTGCTTGCAGAAGCTTGTGTAGCCAAAGTGGGTGCGTCCTGTGCCTCATTCTCAAGTCAAGCCAAGCACTCACCAGAAAGGGCATGACTGAAACTAGGAGCAGGGTCTAGAAGCTCTCTCATCCTCCAGGCAGCGAGGTACCTAGCCAGGTGTGAAGCACGAATCGAGAATGAAGTCGGGTATTCTACCCCCTTCTTCGGATAGGTCTGATCATGCCGAAACTGGCATCTGAACTGGAAAGAAAAGTAGAACACGCAGTGCGTAAGGCCAATCAACTGTATGCCAGGTTGCCGGGTCATGCTGTAACTCATCTCAGTCAGATTAAGCCAAGAACAACACCAAGCTATGTCAGCTGCAGACCTGTTGCACATCTAGTTCCACCACCATCCCTCATTAGGAAAGTCCACTAGTCGCTGACGGAAGAAATAAGCTCGAGCTGAATACTCAAGGCAAGGGTCCACCACCTTCAGCTTATCCATGAGCCATACCTAGGAAGGCATGAAAAACAAGAGAGATTAAATAATAGAGAGATGTGCACAGAGAGAAAAGTAAAGAAAGGGCATTAAGAGAAAATAAAGCATGAGTGCCGAGTGATGTACGAGGAATATATCAAAAAGAATAGGAAACAATACCTGAAGAAGTAGTGGACTCCTCGCAAATCTGGTGGTCTCTCGCCGATAAAAAGCATCTAAGCTCATCAGGGTCTCGGCCAGCGTTAAACCGATACACCTCGTACCTTCTTTCAAACATTGGGCCACTTTGATCAGCCGAATGCTGGTTTTGCCGTAACTAGGGGCAAAAAGGAAATGTGCAAGCATACATAAGCAGAGGGCATGTTGCCGAAAACCTCACCAGAGAGGGTCTCCTCTGTCACTAATGTCAGAAAATTGATGAATCAAGCTGGGTATATCTAGCTCTCTGTCATAGACCAAAGATCGAGCTTCGTGCAAAATGACCCCACACATCCGTCCCAAAGCCTGGGCGTGGCCAAAACGGGGCTGAGACATGGTTTCCTTATCGCGCCAGGTTTCCATCAATGCTCGAAATTCTTCAAGAGTCGGGCACATTTCCTGTGCTCCGAAGTGAAATACATGCGCAATTAGGTCCCAGCATTGAGCCGCAGCATGGAGGAACGGAAAACAAAGTGGAGTATGGCTCAACGGAAAAAGCGCGTTTATGCCGAAACCTCAGAAATTTACTTTTTCCGTGCTGTCTAAAGTGGCTATCCAATCCGTGAGCTTCTTGGCAAGAAATATCTCTATTTGTGGAAGAAACAGTAGCAAAAATGAGGTTCTGGTGATGAAATCACGAAGAAAGATTTTTTGTAGAAAATAGGGCTGTGAGTGAAAGCCAGCTGTCGATTGTCTGGTGAATTCATCACAAGTGCCTGGCAACCCACGTTTAGTGGTCGGCCATCCACTTTTTCTAGCCTACCGTCCACTTGTGGGTCTAACAGTTTTGGCAGTCTGGTTTTGTCTTAGTCTTTGTGTTTTAAGGTCTTGTTTTGAGTCTTTTCATTTTAGCAAATGTGCATATCTGTGTTTGAGTTATTTTTGCTTTGTTTATCGAATTGTATTTTGTATTTTTGTCGTTGGTGAGCTCATTACCCAATTAAGAACATTGTGCCAATATAAGCTTTTTTTAATTTTTTGCTTTCAAATTCAACTCCAATTTCATTCTATGCAAATGTGGTGCTCATGATGCAAAAACAATAACTCTTTTCATAAAACTACAGGGTTTTTCCCGATCATAGTTTTTACAAAAGAGAGTACAGGTTTTCAAAAGCAAAAGTAAAAGCCTATTTGAAGCTATACATGTGCTGAACTACCAAAATAAAAGAAACTAAGCAAAAAGAATAAAAAAAATTGGCGCTAGTCATCTCAATCTCGAGAGGCCCTCTTCGTCCTCTTCCTCGGAGAGGACTAAGGGGCGCTATCTCCGTCAACACCGCTATGAGAATTAGACTCTGAGCTAGAGCCAGTCTCATCATCTCCGTTTCCTACCTCAGAGCCAGTCTCGGCATCATCTCCGCTCCCTGACCCCGAGCTAGCATCATCGCCTCTGCTCTCGAACTTAGAATGTTGGCTCACTGCCTCCTCAGAGTCACGGGTCTCAATATCATCCCTGCTTAATACAGGCTCGAACTCGCTGCTCTGGCTTCGAGCACCCTGCCTCTACATTGACCTCAGTGCTCATCTCGGCCGTGTGCTGGAGCCTGTCTACCTCTCTTCCCTATCGCCGGAAGAGGTACCGCTGCTGCTGGTGTCCTCGGTACATATGGGATCTAGAAAACAATTGTCGACATATCAGATACAGTGTATGTATGCGGAATGAGTGCAAAAAGTACAGTATGAGTACAGTGTGTTAGTACAATGTATTAGTATAGTGAATCGATGTAGTGTGGGGTGGTGTGAATGTTACGGTATACGTATCAGTGTACTAGTGGAAATGTGATAATGTGGTGCACAACAGTGTGAGGTAGCATTGAAATGTATATGGAAAAGAAAGATACCTGTATACCATGGAGATCAAGCAATGTCTCTCTCCTCTGCACCATGCCAATCAGAGAAGCAACTAGCTGGAGTAGGCCCTCTGTGTACTCAATCGGTGCCTGCAAGGGCATTTGAATGATCAATATTTGAAGAATTAATATCTGGAAAGGGAGAGTTCAGTTACAAGCTGTAAAGTGTGTTATATACCTAAGGTGTGCCATGGGCTCTGACATACCCATGCCCTGCCTTGAGTGGCTCTATCGGGATCTGATAGGCTGACCCGATCAGCCGCCAATATGTAAGCGTAGTGGAAATCACTGGCCAACCAGTAACCTGCACAATGGGAGGGGCTCCCCAATATCGGCTTCGGCCTCTTGAGCAACCCCACTCGCTAAGGGAGCACCTACTGCATCGCCACGTGTCAAAGGGGGCATGAGATGAGTTTGGATAAACGTCATATAATCGCCTTCTGCTCTGAAATAATCGGCGTCCAACCCCACCATAAACTGAATAATAGCCCCAGCAATGAGGCTATCAGCTGTCTGCATGGATACTTAGGGTGGCATAGGAACGACTAGGATGGGTGAGCCCAGAGTCTGGTGTATGAAATGCTCACCCAAAAACTAGGCCCGACAAACTGGGCCTTCCAGTAAAATTCATAATTGAGACATGGCCCAAGCCCTGGCGTAATGGTCCCTCACCCCAGCTGGCATCGTCGCCCAAGGCTGCCACATGATCAACAAATAGAGAATGTACATATTGTTAGTTACAGTTAGTTGTCGAAATATGAACCAGAACAGTAGTAAAGAAAAAATGACTTTTGGATTACCTCATGGGCAGCCACCGTATCGAAATATCGATGGTAGAAGGTGAATGTCATATCATCATGGCTTTGGCGCCGGCACCAGCACCAGCCGTCGTATCGTCGCGAGTAAGGCACAACGGAAAGGAGCTTATCTACTGGCTCTAGAGCCAGAGCTGAGAAATAGGCATAGACCCATAACTGCAACATAAAGTGCAAAGCAGAAAGCACAAGTTATGAACAAATGTAAAAGCAAAAAGTGCAAAGTAGAAAACACAAGTTGTGAACAGATAATAGAAAGTGTGAAGCAGAAAGCATGATGTATAAAATAGAAAGTGCAAAGAAGAAAGCACAACGTGTCAATAGAAAATGCAAAAGTAGAAAGGTGTGGTGCATACCTCCCAGTCTCTCCAGTAGCCTCCGACCTGCTCTCCCTTCATGCGGGAAGTGGAACTCATATAGCCATAGAGTGTGACGAGGCCAGCTCCACCCCAGTCAAAGAATCGAACTCAAGGCAAGGTCACGAGGATACTTAGTAAGTACAAACCTACGGTATTCCACCTATTCACAATCAGGGTGGTACTGAGTAGGAACATCAAGAAGCCCCAGACATACTACTCTATCGCCTCCGGTGTCTCAGGCTCACACACGCGGAAGTACTCGGGGAACCAGCTGTATCTCACCATCGTTGGCCTGTATATAGGTAGAGGCACTCCAAGCAAGTAAATACAAGCTGCCTCCTACTCGTCCATATCTATATCAAAGGGGATCGGATCACCCCCTACTCCTAAGCCTGTGATCATATAGAAATTATAGGGAGTCATCGTCATCTTCCCAGCGGAAGAGAAGTGGAAAGAGTTGGTGGTATCCCACCACCTCTCCACTAATGCTCCGAGTAGAGCCCGGCTCGCCATGTGTCGTGAAAGTCCGGTGCAAAATAAGCCAAAGCCGGCCTCATCAACCAGGTCACGGACCTTAGGCGGGAACTCATAATACTAGTCTCTCACTGTCACTGCCCTATATCCCCTGTAAGAACGGGAGTCCCTTTGTGGCAAAAAAATGTTGAATCAGATGAAAGACAGTGATAAAAGAGCATTTAGATGAAAGACAGTGTAAGAAACACAGTCAGATGAAAGGCAATAAAGCATGAAAATAAATTTTGTACCTCAGAAGCGTCGTAGGAAAGATGGGAGTACGGCTCTCTCAGCAAGACGTCTTCTGGCATGCCACCAGCAAAATCATCAAAACGTATCATGCCACCAAGTGCCAGCATGTGCGTGTGAGAGTGATAAGTAATCGGATCAAAGGGCCGTATCCTCAATGGTAGTGGCTCCGGCTCGAGTCTTGGAGCGAACTTTGCCTCAAAGTCGGCCGCAAGCCCTCTGTTACCTCGCCGACCTCGGCAACTGCTGGCTCCTCGACCTCGACAGAGGGTGATAGTGGAGGTGGAACCTCAGGAGGAGCACCATCATGTAGAACATCATCCGCTATCTAAAAAATGGGTGAAAATGAAGAAAAATTGAGAAAATAGGGAAAACTTGAAAAAAGTCAACCCTAGGAGAGAGAAAATGGAAGAAAAAATCAAAACCCAGGAAAATTCACAAAATCTGAGAGAAACTCGAAGGAAACAAGCCCGAAGTTGTGAAAATGCAAAAAAATCAACAAAAACAAAATCCGATCGGTTCAAAGTGCAGAGGATCAAAGAAGGTCTACAAAAAAAGTTTGTGTTGGACAACGCGTCTAAAACACGGATCTAGAGAGAGAGGGAAGGATTTCAGACTTGGGTTTGTGAAGAAATGAAGTATGGTGATGTGTATATAAAGACATGTGCCGAAAAGACCATTCTGCCCCGATTTTTACATTAGTGGCTGGCAGGCCTCATTGGTGGCCGGCAGGTGGCCGGCAATCCTCACTGGTGACCGGTAGCCTCACTTGTGGCCTAGTGTTGGTTTTGTTTCTCCTTTGCCCTGCCATTGTATGGAAGATTCTCTTTTGGGTCCAGATTGATTCTTGAGGAGCTTAAAACTATGTTCCGATTGTGCCGTTCCCAATATTCATTGTGTTCCAGCACGCGAACGTTCTCCACTTGCTAATATGAACAGGGTGTATCCTTTTTGAGCATGTTGTAGAGTCTTCGAGGGGTAAGCTGGAGGTTGTCGCCGAGGATCACTTTTGTTCGTTCCATCAAATTATATATTTGTTCTCTTCTGTTGCATAGAATGTGTATTTTCACATACACTTATGTTGCATGCGTGCCCTGCATCGTTCATGATTCATACATAGAATATGCTTTCAATTTTGCATAGAATATGTTCTTGTTTCTTGCATAGAACATGCTTTCAATTAACATCATACGTCGGTTGTCTATCTTGCATGGAGCATGCGTTGTCACTGTATTGATTTGTAATCTTATTCACTTTGTGCATCTATCGCACTTGTTCACTTTGTACATTTATCACACACTTTCATTACATTATGTATCTATTGCACCATTTCATACGTTTGCATCTATCTCAGGATGTATGAAACGCAACCCTAAGCGGTTTTTATCTCAGGACTCGTGAAACACGACCCTGAACGGTTTTTCTCTTATCTCAAGACGTGTGAAACCTGACCCTGAGTGGTTTTTATCTCAGGATGCGTGAAACGCGACCCTGAGCGATTTTTCTCTTATCTCAAGACACATGAAACGCGACCCTAAGCTGTTTTTCTCCTTTTCTCACGATTTCAACGTGATTAGAGTATCTTAGGACACGTGAAACGCGACCCTGAGTGGTCTTTATCTCGGGATATGTGAAACGCGACCTTGAGTGATTTTTCTCTCCTCTTTTCATGACTTTGGCGTGGTTAAAGTGCATGTTTTTGGTCCTTCTAGTGTGAAACGTGTTTGGACTTCTTGCTTATTGCAACTGTTATTGCTTATCGCATCTATTATTGCTTATTGCATCATCTTGCATGATCATGAGTTTTCAAAATAGCCGACTTTGCAAGGCGTGTGAGTCCAGCTTTCAAAGTATTTTTCATACATATCATTTGCATCCTACCTCAGAACTACGCTGGTTTGATTCCCTGCAAAGGGATACGTAGGCAGCTTGCGAGCTCAACCAATTTTATTTATGTCTTAATTGTTTGCCCAAGTCTTACGGCCTTGTCAAAATGGGTCGTCCTTAGGCCTTGACATTCACTTAAGTAATTTCATAACTTCAAGCTCTGTCAAAGATGGGTAACTATAGACACCCCATTTTTGATGACCCTTAAGACTTGGGTGCCATTAATTGATCACTCAATGATGAATGTGTGTAACAACCCTCGTACTGATTACCGATAAACCACTGAATTAGCTACTGGTTACTGTTAAACTAAACGGATAGTGACTGATAATTGAATGAACTGAAGTACTGAATGGACTGATTGAAATCGAAACTGAAATTGAATAAGTTTATCTATTGAATTGTATATTGCATCTGTTTGATTGATTGATTATCTGTTTGAATTCATGTGTTTAAACTGTTAATTGGAGGCCTTATCGGCGGCCGAATTAGGAACCGTTTAGAGTTTTGCAATCAGTAGAATATTTGTGATTTAATGGTCTATTTATTTGAAAATTGATTAGGAATGATTAAACTAGATTAAAATGAATTAATTACAAGTTGTAGTCTAATTACCAAATTGCCACCTATAGTGGACATTTATGTAGTATTATTCTAGAGCCTTGTATACACTTGAACATATCCATTTCATCAGCCTTTCTTCCTTACTCTAGCCGACCAAGAAGAGAGTTAGAGAGAGAGGGACTTGTTTTTGTTGATTTGCTTGAAGACTTGAAGTAAATTGAAGTGTATTTGCATAATTGAGCTTCTAGGCTTTAATTACAAGACTTAGGTAAGAGAACCCATCTTCTTCTTGTTGTCTTTGAGCTTCATCTTACATGGTTCATGCTCCATTGTAGGATTAAACCATGTTTTAGTGCTAAAATGTTGAATTGGAACTCCATTGTTGCATGCATGGCCATTTTAGTGTATTTTGAGGTTAAATTCTTGGAGAGTTATACATGCATGTCCATGTTTATATTATAGCCCATGTTTTCAAAATGTTTTCCAACTATTGAGCTCTTTAGAGCAAGGATTGAAGCTTGAATTTGGTTTAAAACTCATGCATTGCATGTTTACATATTGTTCTTGAAAATGGGTTTGAATTTGTATTTAATTGACTCACCTTTGGGGCTTGAATTCATAAATTGGCTTTTGAAACTTGTTATACATTGTTTTAGGATGTATTTTCCAGAATTTGGGCCCAAGAGGTCGAGAATTGAGTTGAGAATGCTTGGTTTGAGCTTGGAAGGCAAATCTGGAAATTCCAGATTTGGCTTCTTCGCTCGAGCGAAGGATTCCTCGCTCGAGCGAGCACCTTTGTTCAGGGCTCCGCTCGAGCGAGCATCGAGCGTGGTATCGCGCGTAAAAAATGAGCATCCAGTATTTTTTTACTGTTTTTGCAGACCGCTCGGGCGAAGGATTTCTCGCTCGAGCTAAGCCTTTGATTTTGGAAGCTCGCTCGAGCGAAGGAAGGCTCGCTCGAGCGAGGCTCCTATTTTCAGCAACTTTTGAAAAATGCCTTCCAAGTGTGTTTTTGCATCCTCATCCCATCCTAGGCATTCTTAGGCCTAGTTTAAGGCATCTTAATGAGGATTTAGACATAGAACCACATCGAGGGAATTTAGGGATTTAATTATTATCCTTCTCGATTGTGAACTTAGTGTGTGTTCTCTATTTGTTAACTGTTTAGGGTTGGCTTCGGGGACGCGCTCTAGCTGCTATTAGCCCAATCTCTGTGAGTAACAGATGGTGTAAAGATATGTTCAAAATGGTTATCTTTTGAATACTGAACAGAACTGTTTACTGAACTGATATTGTTTATTGAATGAATGTATGTCCTGTATTGTGAACTGTACTGTGGCATCCTTAGCACTCATTGCTTACTGTTATTGTTACAGAGCTCTGTCGGTTTCCTTGTGGAACCATACTGTTTATTGATTGATGGCCATCATTACTGTTGGGTCTGTTGAGGCTCGGTCCTTTTGGACCTACTGTTTATAGGCTAATGGATGTACCACATATGATTGATTGACTGACATACTGAAAGACTGAAATGCTGTTTAATGAACTGTTTTCATTACTGTAAGGACATTCATTCATAACCTCTTTACGCATCATGTTATTCACTGGGCTTTAGCTCACTGTTTATATATATATGTAGGTTCTCAGCAGCCAGACCGGAGCTAGAAGCGTGGGTTAGTCCCCAGTTTTGTCAAGCCAGCCTATGTGCCTCACTGCGAGGTTCCGAGACGCCATGCTATGGCTTGGGGTGTTTTGTGTTCCCCACCTGTCTCTTGACTGTTTTGTATTATTGTATAAACTGTCTACTGTTTTACTGCACTGTTATCGAGGGATTAGGTCCCCGTACTGAATGTTGTATATGATTGTATAGACTGTACTGTTTTGAACTGTATGAATGCATGAAAAATGTTTTTGGCATACAGATTGTCACAGCTCAATGGACACTAGTTATTTACTGTATTGGCTTCCGCCAGGCCCTGTACTCTGTTTTACTGTATTATTGTTCAGCAGGCCTTCGGTAATCTCGGATTACTGGCCAGTTACGGTGCTAAACCCATAGGGCCAGGTTTGGGTTGTGACAATGTGTATGCTTGTCAAATGTTTGACTTCCTCAGCAAGAAACCTCAATGTTGAACCTACAAACCTTGTGCCTTGTTTTGGACCAAAACAGTGTTTTTTCAGGCCCAAGCATCCAGGGACCTATAAACCCACTAGTGTGGCATGCTGCCCACTAATGTGTTCTGCCGACCAGTATTAGTGGTCGGCCAGCCACTAGTGCAAAAAATCAGATATTTTTTGCCAACTATCCCCCATGTGCATGCACCATTCCAACTGTATATATACAGATATTTTTGAGATAGACACATGGTTTTCTATATATAGATGACCCTCTCTCTTGGTTTGAAGGTTGGAAAAATTGAGGAATGAGAAAATATTTTTGGAAGAGCAAAATTTTGAAAAAACCCTCTTTCTACAATTCTCTATCTCTCTCTCTCTCTCTCTCTCTCTCTCTCTCTCTTGCAACTTACATAGCCTTTGCTCAAGCACTCTAAACCAAACCTAGAGAGTTCCTTGCTGAGGTGATTTAGGCTTGAATTTTAGCTCTTAAGGCACTTGAGAGTGTGGAATTAGTGATTTGAAACTCAAGGAATCATTCATCTTCAAGAGGTATACATTCTAGTGCTTTTGTACCATCTCTTTACTACTTATTTTCTATCTTTTTTTGTTGTTTTTGAGCTATTTATTACCTATCTTTTTAGGCTGAAACTTGTGGTTTAAAGCCATTAAAGGTAAAGGGCACAACCTTTCTTTGAACCTTGCTTCTAAGGCCTTTGCCCTTATGTTTCCCACCTTCTCATCAACTTTTTTTTTGAGATTTTTACCACTAATTTTCAGAGGTTTTTCAGAGGCAAAAATCATGTTTTGAAGTCCCGAATGGAGGGGCTAGCCTCCCTTCCTTGTGCTTGTGTGCTAATTGTAATTCCTCATTTTTTAGCTAGTTGTTGTAATTATTTTTGTCTTAATTCCAGCACTTTTTTGGACCGTTTTAGGACTGTTTTTATGAGTTAGCTTCATTCATGCTTTGTATAGTATGCTTGTAGTGTAATGGTCCTCATAGGCTTGGTGGTTTAGGCCTTAGCTACCAACCTATTTGAGTTCATTGCCATTATTTCTTGCTTTTTATACTTGTGTTCACCTCTAAGCATCTCTACAACCTCACCTATTTCTTGGTTTTTTCTTTGCTTTGAGGGTGGTTTCAAACCGATTGTTTGTTTAAGCTTGAGATTGAGGTTGTTGTGCTTAATGATTTAATCCCTCTAGGGGTTCATTACCAGCGGCATGACATCTCTCTCATGCCTAAAACAACATTTGGTTTGGTACTTCTCTCCATTAGTGGACTTAAAGCTCATTATTGGACTCAATTAACTAAGAAATGGAAGGTAATTAAAATGAAGCAATAAAACTTAGACTAAAATGGAACAAGATAATAAGCTAATTTGATGTTCAATCAGATGTTAATTGAACGCATGGAGACTTGAGTCATTTCATACTTATTAGTGATAAAATGATTCAAGTTTCCAAGGTCAACCACTTCCCTTGATCAATCCATGATAGGGAGGAGGTTTTGTTGGTCTCTTGTTATGCATTTATTGAAATTGTGTCCCTTGATTCATAAGTCATCACCCAATGAAATTGCGTCGATTGATGACTTGCGAATCAAGCCTACCTATCACGCCCCAAATTTTAATTACTCGAAAACATTACCAAGAGCGTGAAATTTAGGTCCTTTTTTTTTATTAAAAATATATATTACCCTTGAGTAATAGAAACATAATAGTACATGTTCTCTTCCTCGTGATAAGTACACCAATAATAATAATAAATTCCCACTTCTACTGTGGAGCTACAAATTAATAAATGCAAACATCAATGTACAATGAGATTACACATAAGAGATACATGAACTTCCTAATCCTTCAACCAAACAATCCGAAATCTCTTCCTGTAAAAAAAAAAATGAAACAACAAAGGGTGAGCACAATTGCTTAGTAAGAATCTCACAGTTCTAAAACAATAACCATCCTATAGATAGAAGTGATCATGCATGCAGGGTGATACCATATAGTAGATGACATTTTGTAATTTCAAAATATCATACGTAGAGTATCTTTTTCTCAAGGTTTATTTGAACATTTAAGGAAAACCTTCGACCATCAAAACAATCCCTTTTCATTAGAAAACCATAAATCCTTTTTGAGAACATGTTTAAGGAATCACATAATTTTATATTTATTAACCCATTCGAAAATATTTTTTATTAAATTCTCATCTTAACATTCCTCTTTTTATTCCCATTCTCCCCTTTTACTAGTTATATTTATTAAAACTCCATAACTTCAAATTCATGTTCCCTTAGTACCAAAAACAACCCTCATACACTCCATTCCCACCTGTCCATCCTTTATTGCTATTATTCTTTAACGTAGAAATCCAAGAACAATTACATCACATCCACATTTGCATTATCAACCATAGCTCAACACATCACACAAACAATAAACCCTTTTTAATTCAATTTCTCAATTGATCACTACGCAAAATTCTTAATCTTTCCCTATAGATACAAACAACCCGGTGAGTTCTTTATCACCAATCCCTTATCCAAGTACCACTTCATTATCCATTCTTTTCAAATAATTTCTATATGCATTCCCATTCCATACCAATTTACACATCAAATGGTAATTTCACAAATTCATCACAAGTCACATATATCATCACTGAACTCAACACACTTCACAACACATTCCACCTTTTGCCGGCTTGATACGGCGTGTGCGTACTGAATTCCGCACTAGATGAAAATGGATCGGGGCCTTGCACTTGGTTGGACTATCCAGGGACTAAGGTTCCTATCACAGGAAACACCGTTAGAGCTGCCCGGCCAGGGTTGGCCAGATAACCCCTCCGGTGTGGGAATTAGCGATCGGAGAAGAAATATATAGAAAGCTGAGTTTGTATGTAAGTGTGATTTAGCTTGGAATAGTTCAGTTGCCTTCAATGTGAAGTTCATATAGTATATATAGTGTTCCTTGCTTGCTTCTCAAGATGGTTTCATAGAGCTTGGGTGTTCAAGGTAGGGGACCACCTGGTAGTTGTTATTGAATGCATATACTCATTGTAGTCATGCTGATAACAAACCACATTCCTTTGGTTCAATAACTTCCGTGATTCTAGGTGTAGGGGACCAGCTGAAGTGGCAACTTGCACATGCACAGGCTCACAACTTCCACGTTCCTCTCTGAGGTTCTCTCTGCTCGGTACCTAAGTACCTCAGTTCGGCCCTAAACCAGACTTCTGTTGGGATAAGCTGGTCCATTCAGACACCTTTGTGTGAGCTCGGCCCACTACCTGTTTGGCCCATAGATTCAGTCTCGTAGCTCGGTCCAGCCCAACATCACGGCTGGACTAGCCTTTCCACTGCGGGTTGGGCCCAAGTGCTTGAGGACTTGGGTTGACTGTTGATCATAAAGTTGGGCTCAATTGGCTTGCCCATATACTCATCCAACCTATTTGGATTTGGGCTTCAGTGGATTGGGCCAGCCCAAGGCTTGGATCCGACCTATTTCACATTCAGCCCCTTCATTTGCCCTCCAGCTCGCGCTAAGGTTCCCCTTGGGGGGAGCTATTGTTCTGCTCTTCAAGCGTAGCGTCGTTTCGGTTTTCCCCCAGTTCGGCCTTGGTGATGGTTCAATCCTGACACATAATCCCTGCATGCGTCCTTTCATGGTGACACGTGGCGACGTCGGATAGGTGTGCAGAGATAGTGCGTCGATTCCATACCGAACATCGTGCTTCGTGTACCTGTGCGTTGGCTGGTGCAATAAATGCTCTGGCTGTCAATACAAATCCCCTCATCTGCTTTTTCGTTCTTTTAGAGAGTTTCAAAGAAAGAAGGACTCTTTCCGTTCCTCTGAACCAGTCTTGTTGGTGCTCTGTTCAGACTTTTTTCGCCACCGGTCTTGCTTTGCTACCACTGCTCTAATCTCTGTAAGTCCTCTTATGATCCTTCTTTTCTTGTCTTTTTCTGTCTCAATCATCTTGTCTGGCCCTTGTGCTATTGTGTTCCACATTCTGTTATCTGAGTCCTACCCCTGTCCCATTAGGTTTGTTAGATGGGGAAGTTTCGCTCATTAGTTGATACCCCCGTGGCCATGGCAATGTTCCGCCTTGACTATAATATTCCCAATGACGTGACCCTTTCGCTGGCAAAGGTAGATACCAAGAGTATGGGCACAAGGAGTACCGTCGCTTTTCCGATTGCGACCATTGTCGAGGGAGGGATTCGGTTTCCCCTCGACCCTTTGGTTCGCCGATTTCTGCATCAAGTCCAGTTAACCCCAATGCAAGTGTCTGTGAACCTCTTCCGTGTCGTCTACGGCGTATCCACCCTCAACAGGCGTTGGGTTTGAACCTTGACATATGGGATATTTTATGTTGCTACACTCTTTCACACAACAAAGACCACAGCACGTATTACCTGCGTGTTCGTTCGGTTGATTATCATTTGGTGACTGGGTTGCCCGATTCGGATAAACACAACGATGATTTCCTGCAAGTTGGTGGCAACTGGGAGTTCCCCGCTGGGACTGAATTCCAGTTCGAGCGGATGCCTCAGAAGGACGGCTACCCAAGTTCAGGTCCTTCTCTCTAGTGTCTTTTGTATTTCTTACTTTGTTTTGGATGTTACTCTAATGAGTCACTTCTTTTTTGCAGAGGCCTCTCGTTTTCAATGCAGGCCGAACCGGGAAAATGCTGAAGCCATAAAAGCTGCTCTGAGGTACAAGAAAAGATCTGCGCCCGAGTTGTTGGATTACCAGTCAACTTACCGCTCCACCATTCCGAATAAGGCGAGGCTCGCTGCTTCCCTTCTGGATTCTGATACCGAGACTGACATATCCCTCACTCCTCTAGTTACGAATCGTCGCCGAAGCCAGGGTGCACTGTCTGGAAGAACGCCCTCTCTTGCCCCCAATTTCGTAGGGGGCGGGTCTGTGTCGAAGAGAATGGTGTTGGTGGATTTAGAGGTTGAGGCTTTTGGCGCCTTTGATGTTTTGGAAACCTCTCTGGAAAAGGCCGAGGCGAAGAGCCTCATGGAAGTGAAATTGGAGGTAGGAGCTTCTGGGACCCTTACTATTGCTGTCGAGCCCTCTGCTTCGGTCGCTACGAGAGCAAAAAAGAGGAGGAGAGAGACTGGCAAGGCAGTAGTGGGGGAAGCTTCAAAGGATCCTGTTGAGGATGAGGCATTTGAGAAGTGGGAGCCGCCGATGTTGCATCAAGGCAAGCCCATTTCTACTTCTGATTCAGTTGTTGCTTCCCAAGATTTTGCTTTTGATTTGACTAGGTTTCTGTTGATGCCGGTTGACATGGCTGACCATAATGGGCCCTGCGATATTCCTATTCTGAAGGGGACCCTTCAGATGATGACTTCTGTAAGTGTTTTCTTGTTTTGCATGTTTTTGGCGTTATGCTGCTGTTTCCTTTTCTTTTGATACTTTGTTGTCCTTTGTAGTGTATTCAGAGGATGCATCTGTCCATCACTCGCGCTGAAGAACTAGAAAAGGCCGTGCTGGAGGCCGCAATGAACGCTAAGAGACTGACAGTAAGCCTGGAGACAGAGAAAGAAGGACGCCGAACTGCGGAGAGGGAGGCGTTCCGTTTGAACAAGATTGTTGCTTCAGCTGAAAAATCAAAGGAGGCTGCTATTGGGGCGCAGGCTCAACTTAAAGGAAAAATGGCCGAGCTGGAGGCCGTTGTCGCGGTGATGGCTGCCAAGCATTCTACGTTGGAGGCCAAGCATTAGCAACAAGGTTGGGATGAGGCTGGGGCTGCCTATAAGGAGGAAGTGCTAGTGTTGCGAGACAAGCTCTTTCTAAAGGGTTGGACGAGTGCTTTAGCTGCTGCGCTGATTCCTGAAGGCTCTCCTCTGTTTCAGGATGTCCCAGTTCCCTCAAGATCCTTGGGTTCAAAGATTGCCTCCACCCATGCTGTTCTTCCAGCTGCAGTTTCCCCAGAAATTAATTCTGCAAACAAGACTCAGGATAGTAATGTTGCCGTTGAAACGGTGAATGTTGAAGGGGGTGAAACCCTAGAGACTGAAGCCACAGGAGATGTGGTTAATGAGGCTCCTACTTCTCAGGAAGTTGGAGCTGCCTCTACTTTTCCTTCCCAAGACGGCCTGAACAAGATCGTGGACGCTGCTCTTGAGGTTCCCTCTGTTAATGAAAGTTGAAGTTCTCTCTGAAAGGAATTGAAGTTTTTGCTTTTTTGTTTTGATGTACTGTGGCTCGGTTCCCTTGACGAGCTTTCTTTCTATACTTGCCAAGAAAATTTTTCTTTTCTCTTTTCTTTTCTTCGTTGCTGGTTATGAGGCCATCTGTGCCTTTTGTTGGATGATAGGATTTTCTCTTTGAATTTGCAATCTGATGTTGTTTGGCTTTTATTTCTGAATGTTTTCTATACTACTTGCCCCCGGCCGAGCACTGTTGGGACCTCGAGGCCGAACAGATGCTCGGTCTGGTTCTGTACTGCTTGAAATAGATGCTCTATCTAATTCTGTACTGCTTGCCCCTGGCCGAGCACTATTGGGACCTTGGGGTCCGAACAGATGCTCAGTCTGGTTCTGTAATGTTTACCCACGGTCGAGCACTGTTTGAGACCTCGGGGCAGAACAGATGCTCGATCTGGATTAACGAATATGTGGTATGGTTGTGCTTGATTTCGTAAGAGGGTCTTACTTAGATCCAGGTTGGTTTGAAAAAATAATTGTTTGCCCCCACTTGGCGCTAAGTAAGATTGGTACTGAAAATTGTGCTCTTAGGTAGAACTACTTAAGTCTGTTTCAACTTTGATAGCACAGGTGCATTTGAATCGGATAAAGGCATGGAGAGGTGTCTTACTCAGGTCCAGCTTGGTTTGAAAAAAAAAAAAAAAAACATTTGTTTGCCCTCAGCTGGAGTTGAGTAAGACTAATGTTGGAAGTTTGCTCCTGACAGAGCTTAGCCAAGTTTGTTCCCACTCTGTGTGTTCGCGTCAGTACTGAAGTGTTAACGTGTTGATACTTAAGAAATTCTGTGGATTAAGAGATGTTTACTTAAGATATGTTAGTGTGGTTTCCACCAAGCAATTCCACTTGGCTAAAATCCAATTTAGTTGCCAAACATAATTCCACCAAGCAATACCACTTGGCATGTTTGAGTGCTAACCAAATCTAAATTCTGTTCAGTCGTTCTGAAACTAAGTCCATTTGGGTTAGAACCAAAGCTAATTTCATTTGATAAACATCAAAGCTGATTCCGTTTGATAAACATCAAAGCTAATTCCGTTTGGTGAGTACCAAAGCTAATTCCGTTTGATAAACATCAAAGCTAATTACAAGAATTTGATAGTTATGAGAGAAGTGGGGAAGCATTTGCATTGGTCAACAGATAAATGCCTTTACATTCTGATAGAGAAGTTGGGGGATAATTCTATTGATAATATTTCTTGAGATTTGCTACATTCTAAGGCCGAGGTATAGCTCTGCCTTTCAGATCCTCTAGGTAGTAAGCTCCATTTCCAACAACAACTGTGACTTTGTACGGACCCTCCCAGTTAGGCCCTAGTTTGCCCTCGCCAGGCACCCTTTTGTGATCCATAACTTTCCTCAGAACCAGCTCTCCTGGTGTAAATTGCCTTGGAAAAACTTTTTGGTTGAAACTCTTGATGAGCTGCTGCTGATACGCTACAAGTCTGATCAGTGCTGCTTCTCTTCGGCCCTCTGCCATATCCAGTGCTTGTGCAATAGCTTCCTCATTATTAGTGCTTTCAAACAATTCAGACCGAAGGGTTGGGAGACCTACTTCGAGTGGGATGATGGCCTCTATTCTATAAGTTAGGGAGTAAGGTATTTCCCCCATTGAGCGCCGTGCTGTGGTTCTGTAGGCCCATAATACGTGGGGTAACTCTTCAACCCATTTGCCTTTTGCATGTTCAAGTCGTTTCTTTACTCCGTTGATGATGGTTTTGTTTGACGCTTCTGCCTGTCCATTGCTTTGCGGGTACCCTGGAGAAAAGTTCCTATACTCGATTTTGAGGTCGGCACAAAACTTTCTAAAGATCTTACCATCGAACTGTGTTCCATTATCCGCGATCAGTATCCGTGGGATGTCGAAACGCACCACCACGTTTCTCATGACAAACCGCTTTGTATCCGCTTCTTTGATACTTGCCAATGCCTCGACTTCAACCCACTTAATGAAATAGTCGGTTGCAACAATGAAGAATCGCCTGTTCCCAGTGCCTCATGCCAATGGTCCAACAATATCCAGACCCCACTGGGCAAAGGGCCATGGGCTGGTGAGTGGAGTGAGAGTTTTGGCTGGCTGATGAATGAGTGGAGCAAACCTCTGACATTTATCACACTTATGTACGTACTACTACACATCTTGTTGCATCCGTGGCCACCAATACCCGTGAGTGAGGGCTCGGTGCGCCAGTGACCTTCCACCAATGTGGCATCCACAAATCCCATCGTGAATTTCGTAGAGAACATTCTCGACCAGATTTGGATGCACACATAGAAGATAAGGGCCAAGATAGGAGCGTCTGTACAGCTTCCCAGATAGTGAGATCCAAAACCGAGCTGACTTATGTCTGACTTTGTTGGCTTCCTTTTTGTCTTCGGGGAGAGTACCAGATTTTAGAAAAGCTAGTATTGGATCCATCCAGCTCGGCTCTAAGTTGCTGCAGAGGACTGGAGATGCAATGTTTGGTTCTGGCACGAACTCAGCCCAAACTTTTCTAGCATCTTTGGTATCCACTAATGAGCCGAGGCAAGCCAGAGCATCGACATGGCTGTTTTTGTCCCGACTAATTCGTTCCACTCGTATGGATTGAAACTTTTTGAGTAGGTCTTTGGCCTTGCCTGCGTACATAGCCATTCTTTCATCTCGTGTCTCATAGACCCCAGAAAGCTGGTTTACCACTAGTTGTGAATCGCTGAAAACAAGAAGCTGTTCTGCACTGAAGTGTTCGGTACAACATTAGCCAGCCAATAACGCTTCGTACTTTGCCTTATTGTTTGATGCCTTCCAACCGAGCCTGAGAGCCTGTTCCTAGATAAATCCTTCTGGTGAGATAAGTATTACTCTTGCCCCTGAGCCTCAGTTATTGGACGACCCGTCAACATAAAGCAGCCAGATGTTTCCAATAAAGAGTTTACATGCTTCTGAAGCGCAGGGCTTTCCCTGTTCGGTGGTGCATGGCACCTGTGCCGAACTCGGATTCCCTGGCTCGGTACTCTGGGTAGGAGCAAATTCTGCGACGAAATCTGCTAAGACCTGGGCCTTGATCACCGTCCTGGGTTAATACCGAACATCAAACTCACCAAGTTCTACCGCCCATTTTGCTGTTCAGCCAGAGAAATCAGCTCGGCTAAATACAGATCTGAGGGGGAATTCAGTGAGGACGTTAATAGTATGCCCCTGGAAGTAATGTTGCAACTTCCTGGAGGCGATAAGCAACGCGTAAGCTAACTTTTCCAATGGTAGATACCGCGTCTCGGCATCTAGTAAAGTCTTGCTAACATAGTATATTGTCCTCTATTCCTTGTTCACTTCCCGAACTAATACTGCGTTTGCGGCATGATCTGAGACTGCTAGATAGAGGTACAGCTCCTCTCCTGGTTCTGGAGTGGACAGAAGAGAAGGTGTGCTGAGGTATCTTTTGAGATTTTGCAGTGCTTCGGTACACTCGCAACTCCATTCAAATGTTGCCCTTTTCTTCAAGAGCTGGAAGAAGATCTTCATCCAATCTAAAGATTTGCTGATGAACCGATTCAGTGCAGCCTCCATTCCGGCCAGTTTCTGCAGCTCTTTGGCCTTTGTTGGTACTTCAAGATCTTGTATTGCTTTGATTTGGTCCGGATTCACCTTGATTCCTCTGTGAGTGACCATATATCCCAAGAACTTCCCTGTTCCTGCCCCGAAGGCACATTTCGAGGCATTGAAGCGAAGCTAATGGTTTTTCAGGATGCCAAAAACTTCTCTCAAGTCCGTAAGGTGGTCTATAGCGAGCTTGCTTTTTACTACCATATCGTCTATATAAGCTTCCATGGTTTTCCCAAGTTGGTCCTTGAACATTCGAGTGATCATCCACTGGTAGGTTGCTCCGACGTTCTTGAGGCCGAACGGCATCACTTTGTAGCAGTAAGTTCCTCTCGGAGAGATAAATACTGTCTTTTCTTGATCCGGAACCGAACAGTGGTATCTGATGATAGCTGCTATAAGCGTCCAGAAAGCTCATGCGCTCATGCCCTGCTATTGAGTCTACCAGTTGATCAATGCGAG
Organism: Camellia granthamiana; assembly: GCA_036172215.1. NCBI lineage: Eukaryota > Viridiplantae > Streptophyta > Magnoliopsida > Ericales > Theaceae > Camellia > Camellia granthamiana. The sequence goes on along the minus strand of CM069917.1, from coordinate 15,468,094 downwards.
GCAGCAGAAAGCTATCTTTAGGACAAGCTTTGTTCAAGCAAGTGAAGTCAATGCAAACTCTCCATTTTCCGTTCTTCTTTTTTACTACAACTGTGTTGGACAGCCATTGCGGATACTGAACTTCTCGGATTGCTCCCGATACCAAGAGTTTTTCGACTTCGGCAATTACTGCTTCAGTGTACTCAACTGAGGATCTTCGACTTTTATGTACAACGGGCCGAGCGGAAGGGTTGATGTTGAGCTTGTGGCAAGCAAATTCTGGGTCCAACCCTAGAGTATCATATGCTAACCATGCGAATACCTCCATATTTTCCCTCAGCAGTTCCAGCAGCTGAAGTTTCTCATCAGCGCCTAACGAGGTACCGATAAGGAAGTACTTTTCTAGATCATCCTCTTTTACCAGGACTTTCTCCAAATCCTCCACTATCTTTTCCTCTGGGGCTCCCCCTACATCTTCCAAAACTGGTTGTTCGGCCACTTCCACTGTCTGTACTCGATTGCAGAGTTGCTTTGCCTTTAATGCCACCATGAAGCAATGTTTGGACGCAACTTGATCTCCTGAGATCTACTCTACTCCGTGTTCTGTTGGGAAACGGATGAGCTGGTGATAGGTTGAAGGGACCGCCTCCATTTGATGAATCCATGAATGGCCAAGTATGGCGTTATAAGGGGATGGTGTATTGATAACTAGGAACTCTATCTGGAGGGTTTTTGTTCCTGCCACGACTGGCAACACTATTCTGCCAAGCGGCCATTCTGGCTGCAAATTGAAGCTAACTAACGGGGCTGCCGCTGGGGTGAGGTGCTGCTCGGAGAGACCAAGCTTTCTGAACAAGTCATAATACAATATGTCTGCTGCACTGCCTTGATCTACCAGGACTCGTTTTACGTCAAATCGTTTCCCAATTCCCACAGTTATAATCAGTGCATCAGTATGTGGGTGTTATATGCCTTCTAAATCCTTTCTAGTAAATGAAACAGTGCACAAAGGGGATTTGGGTGCCGTGCGTACCTTTTTTGATGCAGGCTCTATTGACATGACCTGTTGGATTTGCACAGCTTTAGCAATCTCTTCTCTCAGTGTCTCCTCAGGTTCCTGAGTCGCTGTCCCATGGATCACATTTATTATTAACCGAGGTGGGTGCTCAATATTCAGTTCTGGTGGTGGGTTCCCCAGTTCGGTCACTTCCTTATCTTGATCAATGTAATCCCGGAAGTGCCCAGCTACTGCTAGGTCCTCCAAGTGTTGCTTCAGTGCCCTACAGTTCTGAGTCATGTGCCCCCTATCTTGATGGTAGGTGCATCTGAGCTTCTGATTGCGCCGAGCCGGATCTCCTAACATTTTCGGCGGCCAGACAAAGAAAGGCTCTCTCTTGATCTTTTCCAAGATTCAATAGAGCGGCTCTTTGAATACGGTTACGACGGCTTTGTGGGATTTGGACTTATCCACTTCATTCACTGCGATCCCTCGATGTTCTCCTCAATCTGATCTCTTCTTGTGCCGAGCTGTTTGTTCTGCTGATGCTACCTCGATGGGGATCTGATCATCTTCGAGGCGAGCGTACTGCTTAATCCTGGCACGCAAGTCTTTCAATACTATGGTCGGGCGCTTGATAAGTGATTGTCTCAACTTACTTTCTAGGCACAGGCCATGTTTGAAAGACATAACGGCCATCTGCTCACTGCACACGTTTTCCTCCAGGTTATTGTATTCTTCTCAGTACCTCCTAGCCTAACTGCGCAGCGTTTCTTCCTGTTCCTTTCGAAGGCCGAACAGTGGATCCAGCTCTTTCGGGATCTTAGTGTTGGAGACGAACCTGGCTAGGAACTCTTCGGAGAGCTGCTTCCAGCCATGAATCGATCCAGCAGGGAGTCGATCGAACCATCGGAGTCTGGTTTCTCCCAAGCTGGATGGGAAGACTTTGCACGTCAGTGCCTCATCTCGGCTCCATAAAGACATCATCTGTCTGTAATGGCTAATATGTGTCAGCGGGTCCGACTTCCCATCATACGAAGTGAACTTTGGTGGGGTGAATTTCTTTGGACGTCTCATGGCCTCAATTTCCGGGGAGAATGGTGAGGAGACGAGCCTATCCAGTGCTCGGTGTTCTCTCTGGTGAACAGTACGGTCCAGATGATCCTGATGTTGTTCATTCTGCTTGTTGCCAATCAACCAAGTACGAAGGTCTTGAGGGGGGTATTCAGTTTGTTGACTAACCGTCTTCTGCCTCTTAGCCCTTCTCCGGCGTGACCCATGGGTGTGACTGCTTGTAGCCTCACTCTGTACCGGGATAGGCTGGCTTTGTTGCCCAGACTCATTTCTGGGGAACTTTTTCACTGGTGGCTCTCTGAATGAGCTCCTCCGTCGAAAACGAGAGGGCTCTGCTTCAGTCTTCTTTTCCGTTGGATCACCCAGCACCCTTTTAAGTTGGGCTTTCAGCTCCTGTATCTCATCTCCATGGAGTCTATGATTCGATCTTTGTAATCCTTTTCCAGAAGAAAGTGATGAGAAGAACCTCCAGCGAAGGGTAATTGATGCTCGACGGATTTAGGGGTCCGGTTATTGTTTCTAGTTTGTTCCTCTAGGACTGTTGGGAGTGCCAAGCCTTTGTCCTTCATCTTCTCCGTCTGTGGAGTATGTGTCGAATGCGGAATGTCCTCAATCCCCATCGTCAGAACTGAGTGCAGAGCTCAGAGATGAAGTGATCCACGTTCACCGCACCAATTGTGCGTACTGGATTCCGCACTAGATGAAAATGGATCGGGGCCCCGCACTTGGTTAGACTATCCAGGGACTAAGGTTCCTATCACAGGAAACACCGTTAGAGCTGCCCGGCTGGGGTTGGCCGGATAACCCCTCCGGTGTGGGAATTAGCGATCGGAGAAGAAATATATAGAAAGTTGAGTTTGTATGTAAGTGTGATTTAGCTTGGAATAGTTTAATTGCCTTCAAAGTGAAATCCATGCAGTATATATAATGTTCCTTGCTTGCTTCTCAAGATGGTTTCATGGAGCTTGGGTGCTACCAAGTGTCTTTTTAGCATTGCTCAAGGTGGGGGACCACCTGGTAGTTGTCATTGAATGCATATACTCATTGTAGTCATGCCGATAACAAACCACATTCCTTTGGTTCAACAACTTCCGTGACTCTAGGTGTGGGGGACCAACTAAGGTGGCAACTTGCACATGCACAGGCTCACAACTTCCACGTTCCTCTCTGAGGTTCTCTCTGCTCGGTACCTAAGTACCTCAGTTCGGCCCTAGACCAAACTTCTGTTGGGATGAGCCGATCCATTCGGACATCTTTGTGTGGGCTCGGCCCACTACCTGTTTGGTCCATAGATTCAGTCTCGCAGCTCGGTCCAGCCCAGTATCACGGCTGGACTAGCCTTTCCACTGCGGGTTGGACCCAAGTGCTTGAAGACTTGGGTTGACTGTTGATCATGAAGTTGGGCTCAATTGGCTTGCCCATATACTCATCTAACCCACTTAGATTTGTGCTTCAGTGGATTGGGCCGGCCCAAGGCTTGGATCCGACTCATTTCACATTCAGCCCCTTTCACGGCGGGATAGTGAGCACCCATTTCATAGCACATTCCACCTTTTGCCGGCTATTATACGGCGGGAAGTGAACTCCTAAAATCATTTTCTCAAAAACCGTATCTTTTTTCGGAGACCATTTTCAACCTTTTAAAAACCATCCCCCACATTTGCCGGCTATTATACGGCAGGACGTGTGCACCCAAAACATTTTCGAAAATCATCTATTTTTCCACTTTTGCTGGCTACAATATGGCAGGACTGTGTGGACACCCAAAAATCATTTTTCCACTTTCGCCGGCTATAATAGGGCAGGACTATGTGGACACCCAAAAACATTTTTCCCACATTCGTCCAGCGATAAACCTAGACAGGGCAATTAGGCACCTTGAATTCAAGCCACCCCCACATTTACCAGCTATTATACGGATGGTCGTGGGCATCGAAAAACCATTTTTCAATTTTTTTTTTAAACAATCCCCTACATTTACCGGCTATGATACGAACAATCGTGGGCACCGAAAAACCATTTTTTTTTCAACTCCCCACTCGGTTACCAACATAACACCACCCAACACAACTTGACCCAAACTCAACACAACCTAACACAACACAACTCAAACTCAACACAACCCAACACAACACAATTCCACAAAACTCACCATGATTCAACACAATTCAACATAGTCAACTCACTTCAACATAACTCAACATAATTCAAGGTGAACTCTTAAACTTTCATTTCATCATTTCACCCCAAGGCTCATGTCATCCATATCATTAATAAATCATTTTTCCCAATCTTCATTTCACATTATAGCATGATTTACAATGTCCATAATAAGGGTTCATTCGCTAATTTTTAACATGATTTTCAAACACTTCCAAAATTCAATTAAACTTGTATATATATAATTCAATACCTCAATTTCATGATTATACTTTCAATTTGGGCAAAATCATTAATTATCATCATGAATCAACTTAGGGTTTTTAAGAGAAATTAGAGCTTTTCACAAAACACATTTTATTCTAACCCTTTTATTGCTTTTACACCCAAACTCATGACCCAAGATAATAACCCAACAAATAAACCCAACTCTCTTCAAACCCAAACTCCCAATCCAATGATTTATCACAATATGCATAAAAATGTGAATTTTTGTATTTATATACAGAAAATACCACAAATCTATCCATAAATGAGGCTATTGAAAAAGAACTAGAAACCCCTACCTCTTGAAGCCAAGAGATGACGACCCAAACATCAATGGCGACGAAACCACGAACTCTTCGGACCAAAAGGATGCCCTTAATGAGATCTACACTTTTTCTCAAAGGACCATGGTGAGACAATCACTCTAGGTGAGTAGATCTAGAGATCTTAGTGCCAAAAGCTTGAGTTTAGAGAGAGAGAAGAAAACTCACGGTTTGAGAGAGAGGAAAGGGAAGAAAAAGTCAAATGAAACATGTTTGGAGCCTATTTATAGTAGTAGAGAAGTAGCCCTAAGGTCAATAAAATAATAGGCCCAAAACCCCCCTAAGGGTAGGGCCCAAAACCAGCCCAAAAATCTGGAAAAAAAACACGCAGGGGTCGACCCTTTGGGCAGGCGGGTCAACCCTTTATGTAGAAAAGGCAATCTGGTACAAGCAAGGGGGTCGACCCTTAGTCAAGAGGGGGTTGACCCTATTTTCCAGCAACCAACATACATAGATTCTGCAATATAAGAGGGTCGACCCTCCCCAAACTGGTGTCTACCTTATTTTCCAGCGACACCTCCAGAAACTTCACCAACAGGTAAAGGTCGACCCTTAGGAAGGCTGGTGTCGACCCCAAGATAAAATTTTTAAGTCTCCAAGGAACGTTTTGACAAGAACAAACGCAAACAAACAAACCCAACGAGTTTAAATCGGATCATACTCCTCCGAAACCACCATTCAACAACTCCGAAGACTTTCAAAAATAAAAATAAGGGAATTAAATACACTCTCCAATGGATTAAAGGATGGGTGTTTTACACTACCCCTCTTTTAACCTGTTTGCTGATAAGGAAAGATAGGGTGGACAAACATTCCCTAAGAATACTCTGGTTTGTGCTCTGTTTGTCCTCTGTTGCTGCAGGGAAGAACTAAAATTAGTGGCCGGTAGGCCACTTTTACTGGATGGCAACCCACTGTTAGTGGCCGGCCGGCGAACCACTACTTCTAGGTTGCTGGCCACTTTTTCCAAGTAGGCAGTGTCCTTTTTCCAACAGAACAGAGCAGAGGCTAAGGTAAAAAAACAGTGCAATGTTCTAACTGTGCAACAGAGGCATTCCAGTAACAAAATAGAGAGCATTATCGGGTGGAAATCCACGTCCATGCATGAGCCATCCTTCGATTCTCGGGATCCGTCAAAGTGATGTTGTAATATTAGTATGTTATGCTTAAAGTAGTGAGTTTGTAACTAATTAGTTAAAATAGCTAGTTAATTTCATATTGTACTTATTTAATTAGCTAGAGTAGTTAGTTAATTTATTTCATTTAGGTTTGTAATAGTTAGTTAATTAAGTAATTAATTAGCTGGTCCATTTATTAAGACCCTCCTACGCGAGGGCAAAAATGTAATAATGTGTATGTCTTAACCCCACGTCTTTCTTCTTTTTATTTACTTGCTTATGATGGGTAGTTTAGAACATCACGTTTCATTTAACATTTCCCATGTTTGCATCCACTTGTCTTGCATGCATCAAGGCTGGTTCATCTTTCTAACAAGCATTGTAGTTTACATATTTCGTTGAAAATGTGTTAAACTGCATGCTATCAAATTGATTCACATGTCATAATTAGTAGCCGAGCCTATTAGTTGCATATCGCATGTGTTACATTAGTCATGTTGCATTAGTTAGGAACATGCATATTTTCTAAGTCTTTTGTTTCTTTTGGCTTGCCTTGGAGTACTAGGTGAGCATTTTTGTGCTTTTGCATATTGCATACGTGTGATTGTTGCCATGTCTTGCATGTTTGCCATGAGGCTAAGTGCTTAAGTGATAAATTGCTTGAATGCCTGTGGATGAAGGCTAATTGCTTAAATTGGAATAATTTGAGTAATGTACATATGCGATCATTTTCTCAAATGGTTCATATTCAAAACAATTTTCAAAACAAACATGAATCAAAGTGTTCCAATTTTTGCAAATTAGTCTATACTTGTGTGCAACACATAGTAATGTTAACCTAATAACTGGAACAAGAGCATATAATGTAAATAAGATTCACATCATAATTATTAGAGGCCGTTCTTTGATCGAGCGAGTGGGGTGCTCAATCCATGACCTTCCCCTCTCGTACCTAAGTTCCCGAGCTGAAACAATCTTGGTGATGACGAACACGTGGCCTTTGGCACAAGTCATGGGTTTTCTAAATTTCCCAAAATATTTAGGTGACGACTCTGTATTTGGCAAAGCAATCCATTTTTGGCTTTTTTTATTCAAAATTGATTTTCAAAAAGATTTGCCGAATTTGAACTCTTTGGTGTTTATTTATTTCACATTGCACTTGTGAGATCAGATTCAGAATCACGGGAGTCTGAATTGTAGGGCTAGTCATATTCGAAAGGAGCACGAAAAGTCGAGCTACATAGGCTCGACATTGTTATGTTTGTTCTCATGAATAGATGAGATGTTGTGTATATATATATTGTTGTCTCGTTCTTAAGAGTAGACGAGTGCTTTGATTTACGTGCGTACGTATATGCTATCCATTCGGGGAGTGTGGGTCAAACTCGGGACGATATCCCCTTGCAAGTTTGGCTTCGGAGCGGTATTAGGTATACAGGAGGCACATAGGATATATGTATAGACCGAAAGTGAAGGGCCGAAGTGGTGGAGTTAAGGTACAAATAATTAAATATGAACTTATTAGTATAGTTTGAATTGTATTGATTTGTACATCTTGAAAAATAGTAAACGACCTCATTAAATTACGAAATTTGGACAGAGGGATGTATACGTAATTCTAGACAACTTTTGTATTTTAACTTTTTACTAAAAAGATCGATTAGAACTTTTAATCGGATGATCTTGGTTACGATAGTTTTTATTCATTCTAGCAATGCAGATTTTAGATGTTTTAACCCACGAAATGAACTCATTTTTATTGATTTTGTTTAAACTGAAGTAAAACATTATTCTGAATACTTTTAGTGTTTTGAACTTTTCCGAAAAAAATCATTTTAGGATAGTTTCTTTTCGTTTTCAGCTTTAGATTTTTTTTTGATTGAATTCCGTCTACATTCTTCTATCAAGTTTTTCTCTTAACCTGTTCAGTTTCTACTAAATTCGCTCATATTACTTTCTAAGAAATTTGATTCTGTACAACTTTTGTTTTTTTAGTTTTGGTTAATTTGAATTATTTAAGCATGAAACGGTATATTTTTATACTTCTTCAGCAAGTTACTAATGATTAAATTATACTAATTTTTTTTTTTTTGCAGAATGGTAGGTCTTACGAACTTTTTATGCAGGGGTGACCCACCATATTTTTATTTTTATTTTTATTTTATTTATTTTATACTCAATTTATATTTAGTTGTGTATGGGTAAGAAACTAAATGCCACCATATCTCTGGAAACTACCCATTTGTCTTGGTGAGGGTGGAACTACTTGTCTTATCTCGTAACAAGAATTAAATGTAATTTTGTTTGTGTCTGGTGGACACGTGAGTGTCAAATCTTGTACTCATATCAGTATACTTGTATACTGACCTGTTTTGTCTCTTGGCATCTTGGATACATTCTGTATGAGCACAGCCGAGCTTCATTTGCAGGATTAGTTAGGACTACGGTGGTGGCAAGAAATAACTACAGTTGTAGAACATGTCTTTCGGACTTCTTTTGCTTTCTTAAGATTATGGTTGATATTGGGTTTTTTTTTTTTTTCATGACCTTAGTATTTTGACAATTTGGCATTGTGGGTTATTTTTTTTCAACTTTTCATTATTTAAATTGTTTTGACTAGTTGTTGTTACTTTAATATTAGAGGTATTTGATAGTTATGAATTTATGATGGATGGTTTTATTAATTTTTTTTATCCCTTGTATTTTTTTTTAGTATTGAAATTTATTTAAATCTTATGGAGACGAGAACATTTAGATTTTGTTTCAACTCCTAAGATTTAGATGATGGAAGATTGATTGGGGTTTAGTCCTAAATTAATATTTAATTGTCCAAATCATGAGGTGTGACATGCCTTCTAGAGGGAAGAGGGAGTTGAGGAAGCTGGGTTTCAAGTTGCTTTTGCATCGATTTGGCCTTTCCCTCTATTTTGCCCCTATCCCCATCCCTGATCCACTTGAAATTGCCTTAATCCAGGATACCTGGAGTGATGACTTCAACTTTGACTGGGAATCAGTTATAAGAAATCTTAAAGCAATGAATTCAGATGTTATGATGGAAGATACGCTTAAAGAAGACTTTTTAATTGGGCAAAAAAAGACAACGCCCTGTAATGTTGATCCCTGCATGAAAAATAATTTTGTTGTTGATGTTGGTTTTATATTTCCAATAGTTGGATTAGAGAAATGTGGTCTAGGAAGCGGTTTTGAAATGGGTGGTCCTCTACAAAGTAAAAATCAATCTGCAATAAAAGACAGTGCTATTGTAGGCGATGTTCCTACAATTCCAACAATTCAGTTACATTGTGTTTGGTTGGAAAATTTGGGAAGGAATTTGAAAAGAAAAAGAGAAACAGTGCGTGAAACTATGTGAAATAGAGGTATAGCAAATGATACTAGAATGAATAGTGGGCTATATAAGATCCAAAGGGAGGTGCTCCTCCCAAAATGCATCATTCGAAAAAGGTGATCATGCACAAAAACTTCCTTCTCATTAATGATAACCTCTACAAATCTCTACAGACTGAAGGTAATCTTAAATTTTTACATCGGTCTAGCTTGTCAGTCTTTGAGATTCAGAAAAACGAGTTGTCTTAGTCTGATATGCAAGTTTATCAAACATATAAGGTAGATGGTCTATTAGATGATCACAAAATGGAAGCTGAGGACATTGGCACTCATACTGCCTTGATTGATCCATCACCACAACCTTTAGAGGGTAATTCACTGGCACCAAGGACAGACCTACACTTAGACGACAATAGGGGGCCATGGCCCCCTTGCTTTCACAAGAAGTCCTTAATACATTATCACACTAACTAACATAGTTTCTTGTATATATCACGTATGGCCTCTTTCTCAAGCCACAATTTATATAAACTGCTCACAAAAATATGACCATTTCATTTCATTTGGCCCCTATCCTCATTCTCCTCATTCTGTATACTTATATTTATATTGATGTTATATTATATTATTGTAGAAACAACCGATTCACTGCAATGAAGGGGGGGAGGGGGGAGGGGGGGAATAACTCACCTATATGAATATTACCGAAAAATAAGTTTTGAAACAAAATATAGGATGATTTTCTCACAAATTATTTGTTTGTGTATATTGTAAAATAAATTACTTAAAATTTTAATCTAGAGTCCATTAAAAAAAACTTTCGATTTTTAAAAGAATATTTACTTCTACTTTGATAAATGATTGAATTAAATGTATCAAGAAACAATTATTCGTAATTTTTTGTTAAGACCCAATACCAGTTTTATTTTTTTGTGTATTAATTTAGCATTCAGTCTTAGTATATTTCTCAGTTTTTATTGTAAAAGAAATCTAATAGTTTATATTTTGAATACACTAGATAGGAGGGATGAATCCAACTACCAACTTCTTAGTGAGATTTACGACTCTATTAATTGGCTAACCATTATCTATGAACATTTTCGTCCCTCACTGTCACAACAACATTTCCAAGTTATTATAGATTGTGAAGAGCAGGAAAAGATATTGGGCCTGAAGACCAAGGTAATACTTCGTAAGGGAGGTTCTAGGTGCATTCTAGCACCCAAAGAACACTTTGAGGGTCATGAAGAAAGAATTGCCACTGAATTCATTCATTTCCTGTGTTCATGGTCATGACAAGCGGAAGAGAGTGCCATGTATCAAAGACAGTTGCAATGACTCAACCCATTTTTGATCTCCTCAACGGCGGACTCTTCTAAACTACTTTTGCTTTTTCTTTGATAATGTGATTTCTAGTTCTGTTGCAGAAGTTCGATGAAGTTCGAGTTGCCATCTTGAAGCTTCTTTGTCTAAGATTGATTGTGATACTTGGTGTTGTGCATGTTGTTTCTTGTTGATTATTTTGGTAGTTGCTTTATTTTTCTTGTGTGTTATATCATTGTACGTGGAACTCCATCTATGGTTATTAATGCAATTTTATCCTTTCTCAAAAAAAGTTATACATTTAGGGGTATGATGCATATAGTATATATCAAGGTGTACACCATAGCATTACCTATTTTTTATAAAGGGTCTATGAATTGGAGGGTGTTGTTGGGCCGTAGGGGCCACCACGGGTCCTGTTTCGATAATCTGAACTGTATAATGTGTAAAACTCATCAAGTACTACATGCTTATAAAAAATCACGTTGATCGAATATCAATAGTTATCTCATCAAATCATATTTATGTCAATCGTTTATTTTTTCACCGTCCATTTTTTGTATACAAAACTGATTTGATTACTTAGCTATTGATATCCGATCAACGTGATTTTTTATAAGCATTTAGTACTTGACGAGTTCTACATATTAAACGGTTCAGATTATCAAAACAATACCTGTAATGAGATCCCACAAGTCCTATAATACCTATCAATCCAATCACGAATTAAAGGAAAATCAGACCTTTTTATAAATTAGTTTTAGCTAATAAATAAAATTTTAACCAACTCCTGCGAAATAAATAAACATAAAAAGAAAATGAGTGCTCTATAGGACCTCTAGGATCTCAAAGGATCTGGGGTTGGCCTGTAAATCTTGTAGGCTTTGAGATTTGACTGGGCTTGGGCTTTAATTGCTAAAATTCACAACTACTCCTCTCTCTTTCTCTCGGTGCGCTCATGTATTCCAGCATTTATGGTTCTCCAATGGGTACACTGTACACGCATCGCCCCAAACCAGCTTTTTCTAACCGAGCCTCCTTCTAAAACACGCTACGCGTGCGCACGTTAGCAAAGCAAAGCCCCATTTTCCGCCTCCACGTCATCGTCCACCTCAGCAGGACGATTCTCGAAGTATTTTTATTTATTTGAAGTAGTTTTTTTTTTTTTCAATAATATCTTTTAAGAAAATTTATGCAATTCAATCCTATCACAAAATTACATCACTTTTTATAAATATATATATATATATATATAAAAGTAATCTCGTAAAAATATATAAGTTAAATATAAATTTATTTAAATTCACAAAATTATATAAATTTTTACAAATTTATTTTTAACTTATATATTTTTATAAGATCATTTATATAAATTTATAAAACTTTATATAATTTTGTAACAACAAGGTCAAATGGCCCGAAAATTCATGTTTCGAATAGTTTGAAACACCCAAAGCGACATCGTTTTAAGTGTAAAACGACGTCGTTTTGACACATTCGAGTTATTCGAGCCACCAAGCATTTTTCATTTTGTAATAAAATTGTATACCATATGCATTAAATATTAGAAAAATTACATGCAAGTGAGTTGGAGAAAAAAATTATAAACACATGGGAGTACAAATATATTTGCAGTGGAGTACAAATGAAAAATTGTGCTAATACAAGTGTCACTTATATCCTTCCACATGTTAAAAAGTGTGTTTGGTTTCAGTTTTTTTAATTCAGTTTTTTAAAAACTGAATTTTTTGTTTTTCCGTATTTTTTTTTAGTGAATATTTTTAAAATTTTAAGTATTTTTTTATTCTTTTAGATGTATCTTACTTAGATGTATCTAAAAAGTAAATTGTTTGTGAAAAAATATTTTAAAACATTAATAAATACATAAAAATATGAAAAATATACTGAATTTTTATATTTTTTTATATTTTTGGTATTTAATGAATTTTTAAAAAAAATCACGAAAATAATATTTTTTAAGTGTATTTCTATTAGGTGTGTGTAAAAATTTAAAAAAAAATTACTTAAAATATTAAAAAAATTAATAAAAATACCAAAAATAAGAAAATAAAATTTTTTTAACAATGTTTCAAAAAACTGAAAACTGGTGAATAATTTTTTTTCTAACGGCCACCTATATCCCTTTAACATTTTCTTTTTAATATATTTTTTGTTTTTTAGGAAGTGGACCCCACCGATATCGTTGTCGGGTCATGTCATGGAGATATTTGAGGATATAAATAATTAAAATAAATATTACACAAAAAGCCACTGAGATCTTCTTCGCACCGTCCCCAAAAATCAAGCATGCCGTATAACTAATCGTATGTGGATCGTATGGAGATCACATGTGTACATTACATGTCACATAACTATATGTTATAGGATGATGTTTTAGATATGCATGGTATGGCATGGAGTTGGCTAGTGTCATGTTTTCGTCCTAATTATTTGTAGTTAATCTAAATTAAATTTTGGATGGAAGATGATTTTCAAATAAAAATTTTATACAAAATAATATATATATATATATTTAAATTGATGTGACAGTAAGATTTTCAAAAGCCATTTTAATAGATTTTTTTTATTTGAAAAATCAAGTTAAAGCTTACTGAAAAAAAAAAAAAAAACACTATACAAAAAAATTAAATTAATTAAATGGACAATCAAGATGGTCACAAGTGCAACTCAAATAATTTGATTTTTAAAAAATGTCCTCGCTTCAAAACCAGCTCAATTTTAGTTTATTTCGAGCATCTCTAGTGGTGTATCAATTTTTTATTAAATTTGAGTAAAAAAAATTTTGATATCAAGTGCTTCAACAGAAAATTTTAGAGTTTCATCAGAACACTGGTTGACCAGACGGATGTTCGGTCAGTCGACCGACTAATATAAATTTTTTATATATTTTTTTTTGCCTTGAGGTGGTTGACCGAGTAGACAACTCGATAGTCGACCGGTCAGTGCAATTTTTTCACAAATTTTTTACCTTGAAGTGGTCATTCGGTAACAGTTATGAACGGTGATTTAATGAAAGGCCCATTGGTCTTCGGTTTGATAAAAAAAAAAAAAAAAAAAGTGAAATCCTAAATTTGATACATATTTGATAAAACTATTGGAGCAGAAAAAATGATACTTTTTTCATCAAATTTAAATTTGATGATAAATCTAAGTAACCATTGGAGATGGTCTTATGAACCAACTTTCAACAAGTAATGCTCAAGTAGGATCGTTATACTGTGTGGTAAGAAAAGTGTACAGATAGATAATTTTTTATTGGAAAATAATAGTTTTTTGCAACTTTAATTTCAAATTAAAGTGGGATCTAACCGTCAATTGAGGTGGGTCTGAGTGGAGTTGTATTCTCTTAAATGAGAATATTACAATATAAAAGTAATGAGCCGAAAATATTATGTTGTGAATAAGAATCGTCTCATAAAGTGGGCATCAATAAAAGTTGGGCTTAAATTTGGACTGTCTTAGTTTAAATTGGGCCTAGGCTTGTACTTGTACATGTGCTGGGTTTGATCTTAGAATTGGATTTAGATTTAATCTTGAACTTAGGTTGGGATGTACTGTATTGGGCTTAGCTTGTGTTTGTGTTTGAGATTGGGCTTGGATCAGACTGTGATCCAACACCCGTATCCGTTTTACGACCTATCTAGTTGGATTATTTAAATAGCATACATATATATAATGCAAAGGAGGTTTTCAACATTTATAACTCTCATCTTTTGATGATGGAATTGATAACCATGTTAGTGGCTATCGATTTTCAACATTTGTAACTCTAGTCCTAAATAGCTAGAGTTGATGGCCTTAGTTAATGAAATTTGATGACCCTATTGATATTAGCCTTAATAGCTAAGGCTCTTCCCTACTAATATAAATAGAGATCTCTTCCGTCTAACTTAGTAAATTCTTTTTAGAGAGGTTTTTTGTGATGGAAAATGATTCATTTGGGATGTGAGTTGACTTTTTGACTATTTTAGCTTAGGGCTAAAAAGACTCGCTTGGGATAGGCTTTTCGGCCTTTTTAACTATTGTGAGAGAAAAAATAAAATGATTATAGATTGAATGTGACATTTTATCCTATTTGGCTAAAATAGCCTATTTTGTCCTATATAACTATTTTAGCCCAAATGTGTATCCCAAACGGAGCTATAGTGTTTTGAGATAATAAAAGTAGAGATGGTTTTTACACCAAAGAAATTTTGTCTATCTTCTGTGTGCTAGCCCCTTCTTTGATTCTTATTAGAGAGAGTGTTGTTATTCTCAAATTCGCCGAAACTATTCAGAAGGTGTTTCTGCATTAGCTGATTTTGACTATCACCTAATGGGAGATAGACATCAACGTACCTCCAACACCGATCGGGAGGCGGTGAATATATTTTAAGGAAATTGTGATATCACACAGGTTTTAGTTTGCATCTCTTATCTTTCGTTTTTCAAAGTTTTAAATTTAAACTTTTATTGTATATTATTTTATAAATCCATGTAAATCCATCTTACAATATGTTCCATGATGTAATCTAATTCATTCCTATATTTTTAGTTTCGTAGTTTAGTTTGTATTTCATTCTTTAATTAAAAAACAAATATATTTTGTCATTTCTATTTAATTTTATTCTATATATTTTTCTAATATTATTATGAAAAAATACCAACAATTTTATAGTAAATTTATCGCATATGTAATGTCTTTCCAACAATAGAAGAACATGTAATCACTTTCTCTTATTTTTTGTCTTACTTTTTTTAGATAAAATTATTATATATCACCTTATCTAGGTAGGTAATTCTAGTATTTGTAAAATAACATGTGATATTGTTCATGTTGTACTTTTAACCAATTATATAGCGAAAAACTTTGCAAATACGATAAAGTTATCATAATTTTACCAAGAGAGTATTGATTATTTACTTAATATATTTTGTAATTTTTCATTTAATAGGAGCGACAATACCAAATAATACTTCTAAATTGCCTAATATTTTTTTTGTTGCCCTATTATAAATGAACACAAGATCACTTGGTAAGTCAAATTTACTACCAAAATTCCCATATAAATGCAGTTGCTTTGCTTTGTGGTGTGCAAATAGACCTCTTTTGAAAAGTGAGTCAAAAGTTACTTCTCATCTTTTAACCTATTTTGAGTCACATCATCTCTTATATTCTTTACACGTTTTTTTTATCTCTCATATTTTTTATACGTTTTTTTTTTTTTAAAAGTCAAAAAATTAACTTTTAACCATTTTCTCAAAACACCCCTAGGCAGATGGAGTTGGGATTATATGGTTGGCCTCCATCGTTTAATGACTATCTGTTTTGTCATCTTATCTGGTGTGTTAATTTTTTTTTTACCACACAATACAACAATGATAAAGACTCCCTTTATTGGAGACCTCCACAATCCCCAAAGTGATTCACACTACTCATGATGTGGACTCCACACATACATAAATGGTGTAGATCACTTTGGGGATTGTGGGGGTTTGAAAAAAGAGGGTCTCACTCATTTTCCCCACACGATATACATGTTAGATGTTAGTTGGTAGTAGAGGAAGAAAAAGTCAGAAAGGGCATGAAATTTCTATTCAAGAATTTGAATTCGAAACTTCACACTACTTAGTAGTGCTACACAATTATTAAGCCAAAAGTCCTGATTTAATTATTTATTTTATTACTTGTTAGTATGGTGGTTATCAATGGGACGAGCCAGGCTTATTCGGCCCATAATTATTGTGTCTACTTCCCATATATTAATGTGTTTTTCAGGTTTTGACCAGTCAGCAGGCAGGTATGGGCTGGATTTATTTTAAAAAATTAAAACAACATCCCACCAATAAATCCAAATCTTACTGACTAAAATAAAACTGAATCGGGTTACACATTTTTTATTAGACTTATGCTATTAAGTTTTACACATTTTTTTAAAAATAATTCATATGATCAAATTAATTAATATTATTAAAACAATTAAATTAAAGTATAAATTCACCAAATTAACAAATTACGACAATGTTACATGTAAAAAGTTAAGAGTTAGAAAGATATCATTAGTAACTGCCAAATTCAATTTTAATAAATTTTGTTTTATGTATTTTTTTAAAATATAATTTACAAGAATAATATGAGTTGTCAAATGTTTTTTTTATTATATATATATATATATAAATGGAACATCATTGATTTTAATGGATTAAAATTAAATTTAACATTGTTATTTTCTTAGATAATATTAATTTTTTTTTTAGACGAGATAGTTTGAGTCAGGCTAATGGGATGGCCGGACTAGATTTGCTTATGCAGGCTTGTAAAGGCCGAATTCATGGGCAGGCTTGAGTTTTAAAATTTTGTCTAAATTCCTAAATCCTCTTCTATTTGATAGGATGGATTGAAACGGGCCCTAAAATGAGTTGAATAATATCAAATTTTTTGTCCACGGGTCATTCAATGACCCTACATGTGTATATATGGAACCAACATTTATTTATTTATTTTGCTTCTTTTGTTTTCAGATGATATACGAAATCAACAATTAGGGAACAACAACAGAGATGAGGTATGATTACAACAATCCAAGCCTTGAGGAGGGTAATGGGTCAGAGTTCCAAATATATTTAATTTGTTTTTAAATCCATTGAAAATTGCCAGTAAGCATTAGTTTGAAGTGCTCTAAAATCATGACAATCACTTCTAAGAAGACAATGAGCATGACAGCCCAACCTATACAACTGTGTTTACCCAATTGGATTTTGAATTCATGCATTCTTGTTAAGCTTTAAACTTCTCACGTATACATCTTGACTTCTCTGGCTCCTACTAATACATTGCTTTCAATATATGTATGGTACAATTATTTGATGCTTTTTTTTTTTTTTTTTTTAAAGCAAACTTTGATTGTGAAAAAATATAAAATTTAGATTGTATTTAAATTATGAATTTGAATAAAAATTTATAAAATCATTCATATTTCATTTACTTTTTTTTTTTTTTTGTCTGATCTAAATTCAAATTCAAAAAAATGAACAATGTAGAATTAGTTTTACAAAATAATAATAATAATAATAAAATATGTTTCCATAAATTTCTTTAGTTTTGAAAAAACAAAAAACAAAACGTAAATTTTGAGAATCATAGAAAACAGTGAGAGTTAGGAGTCAACATAGGCATTAGGTGGATAATAAGACAGAGCTTACGATGACGGCAAAGCAATTTAAAGTTTAAAGTTGTATGTGAGAAGTTAGTTATTTTAGTTAATTATTTAATTATTTAATTATTTTAGTTTTGTTAAAATAATTATGTTTGAAAAGTTGATTTTTTTTTTATTTTTTTATTTTGTAATTGATTTGATGGCTGTGAAAAAAAAAATTACGAATTGAGTATGATATTTTGTGTTACTAACTATTTTAACTTATTTTATCTTTTAATAAGTTATTTTAACTCAATTCTCTTTCCAAACCAAGCCTAAGGCCACACCCATTTTCCAATGGAAAATGATAAGCATATGTAGAAATAATGTAAAAATATTTATAAATGTGAAAAAATTTATAAATATTTATTTTTTAGACATTAATTATTTTTATTTTTAATGAAATTTATAGACCTGTTATAAATATGATAAAATTTTAATAAAAACTCATTTTGTATTTGATTAACTAGATTCTAATTGATTGAGGAGAATAAGTTTCCTCTAATAAAGAGTTTGACTAACAAGTGCTGCTTTTTCGTTTTTTTATTTTTTTCTTTTCTTTTTTTTGAGAGAACGGTTAAATTCATTGCTCAAAGAGGAAGATTCAGAGTCAATAAGATAAGAGAAAACAGAGCTGGAGGAACACTTTCCATCTAAACAGATAAACCAAACAATGAAATTGCCATTATTGCCAAACGGTGTGCTACCTTATTCCCGAGTGTAAGGAAAAATTAAAAACAAAATAAATAACAGCACAACACAGTTTTATCTAAATTCAAAAGACTTTTTATTGAATTCAATTTTTTTTTTTTTAAATTTTTTTGGGACCATTTCTAAAGTGCATTTTACACAAATTACTAATTAATTAGGGTCTTATTAATGGTAATTCTAAGCGTTGTCAATAAGAAGTACTAAGGCCTTGTTTGGCGATTGTATATTTTAGTCAAAAAGTCACTATAAGTTTTCACATCACTCTCTCTATTTTTTTGCACATCTTTTCGTAAAAAATCAAAAAGTCACTAAAATAGTCTGTTTCTAAACGAGACTTAAATGTTAAAATATTTATAATCTTAATATATTTTTTCATATATTACAAAATATTTTTACACATTTGAATTTACTTTTACATTTTTTTTAACACAACAGCCCTAAGAGTTGATTTTAGCATTTTCCTTTAATTTATAGTCTCAATAGATTTTTCCACATATCTCAAATTTTATTTATTTATTTATATATAATTTTTTGTAGTAACAACAACGGTAAAATAACAAAAATCATGTCTCATTGTGATTTTTCATCACCTTATACCAAATTGTAAATCTTATTCTTTATATCAATCACAATACTCCTAAAATATAACTTGATCATGTCCTAAGACTATCAAATAACTTCTTGTAAAATAATGACTGTTTTTTAAAAAAATTCTTTAAAATGGGTGAAGACGATTCAACCATAGAGTAGCTGTTGTGTCTCGATGTGAGGTTCATTACGAGTCTGTTTTTATGATTTGAATTATTTATTTTGTAAAGTTCGTCGAGCATTTTATGAACATCAAAAAATTATATTAATTGAATATCGACAACCACGTGATCATATTACAATTTTTTTTATATTATTTCTCAGAAGAAAAATAAATTATTTACTTTTTTTTATAATAAGTATAATTAATCACATGATTATCAATACCTAATTAATATAGGTGTCGTTTGGCAATTGGGTTAGGTTGATTTTTTAGCTAAATTAGTCCCAAAAAAAATAAAATAGACTAAAAAGTCAATAAGACAAAATGTTACATTCAAATCATAATTATTTAATTTTTTCTCTCACAAAAGTAAAAAAAAAAAACTAAAAAAGTCAATCCAAATGAACTTTTTAGCCTTCGTTTGGATTGACTTTTTGGCTATTTTAGTTCCGGCTAAAAAGGTCGTTTGAGTTGACATTTTTTATTTTTTTGACTTTTGTGAAAAAAAAAAGTAAAATGATTATGATTTGGATGTGATATTTTGTCTTATTAACTTTTTAGTCTATGGCCTTGTTTGGGAACTAGACATTTTAGCAAAAAAATTAAAAAGTCACTATAAGTTATACATTACTTTCCCTATTTTTCTGTACATTTTTTCGTAAAAAATTAAAAAATTATAAAAATAATTTATTCCCAAACAAAATTTAGTTGAAAAGTCAACTCAACTCACATCTCAAAGGACACTAGAAAAACAACCTAACTTCTCAAACAAAACCATAATAATTAACATACATAGAGCTTGTTTGGAAAGATAGTTTGGGCTAAAATAACCATATAAAATAAAAATAATTTATTTTAATCTAATAAAACAAAATGTCACATTCAATCTATAATTATTTTGTTTTTTTCTCTAAAAAAATCAAAAATCAAAAAATTTATTCAAAACAAGACTTTTAATCTTCGATTAAAATAATTAAAATTTTAATTCACATTTCAAAGAAACTCATAAAATACTTAAGACCATGTCCAACGGTTCATCAAACCCAGTATCAAATTCAAAATTTGATGAAAAAGCTACTGTTCACTGCTCCAACGGTTGCACCAAATCGATATCAAAATGAGATTTCACCAAACATTTCATTAAACTGAGAACAGGCGAAGCATTTCACCAAATCACTGTTACTGACCGTTGGGTTATAACAACCGGTCGACCAGCCAGTTGACCGGCCGGTTGACCAACCGGTCAACCAGTAAAAGATTCAAACATTTCAAAAAAAAAGTTCAAATCGTTAAAAATATATATATATATATATTTTTTTTTTTTGCCTAACCGTTCAACCGGCCGGTCGACCACTTGGTCGTCCCGAAAAAAGTTCAGAAAGTTCAAAAAAAAGTTCAGACAATTTAAAAAAAAAAAAAAATTTGCCTAACCGGTCAACCGGCCGGTCGACCACCCGGTTGTCCCGGGATAGATTTGGTGAAAGGTGAATCGTTGGAGCATGTGATACCAAATTTGATGAAATGAGTCATTTTTTACTCAAATTTAATGAAAAATCTGATTCATCGTTGAAGATGCTCTAACAAACTCTATAAAATAAATTATTCAAATTATAAAATTAAACCTTAAGTCTCAGCCGTAACTCAATTCCTCGTAGGCATATATATATCGCTACCGGTTGGTAGTTCGAAATTTAGGGGCCCGAATGCCCCTAAATTTTCATATAAGGCAAGAAAAAAAAAAACAAGGCAAAAAGAAAAAAAAAAAAACAAACAAACTTTTCCAGAAAAACAAATTAGGGCCATTAGAGCCACTGTTTTTAAGGCCACAAAACATTTTTCTATATATATATTTGAAGGGCAGAGGACATATATTCCAAACGACAAGGCCCGCCAACCAGAGAACCAGTATTCTGTCCCCACAATCACATTACATCTCAACCCACCATCCCATCCCATTATTGTATATGATCCATGTCACTCATAAGGTCATGTCATGTCATAATATGTGAGTATGTTATGCTGCAGAGCCAATTCCCATGTCATGATACACCTCATATATCTATCTATAGGGTTCGAAAAAATTTAAAATAATTAATAAAATAAAATATTAAATTTAAACCATATATATACAAATTTTATGACATGTTTGTATTGGTGTGATCATTATGATGAAACTTAGCCCTAGCCCTTATTTTTACTCTTTTATGTTATTATTATATAAAATAAACTACATAAACAAAAAAATAAAAATAAATAAAAATAGGGGGGAGGGTAGATAGAATCGAGAGACGCATGCAAAACACTCATCATTCTGTCCTCTGTGTCCCACGCAAACCTTCCCATGCCCCCTCCACTTTTTCTCGTGCTCCTCATTCGCTCATTTTTCTTCCCATAATACCCCTTTCTCTTCCTCTTATTTACCCCTTTTGCCATCTTCCCTCCATTTCCCCCTTTTACCATTTAAAAATTTCCTCCCCGACTTGAAAATTACTACTCATTTGTTTCCTAATCAGATCATAATCATTTTGTTAGTCAAAATGTTTGTGAAGCAATTTGTTATCTCATGTGAAAAAATCTTCTTATATTAAACTTAAAAATTATTTAAAACTTCTTATTTTGTGTACATTCAAACGAGTCAAGATCAGGTGGACAATATTCAGTAGTCTACGTTATTTTTGACAGCACTCTGGAGCATTTGGAAAGGACGGAGCAAGGAAGTGTTTGATAATCTATCCCCTCCTATTACTATTAAATCCATGTTTGCACAAGCTCTAGAATCTCAGGAGGCAATCCAAGCCATCTTGAATCCACAATTCAGAGATCCTAATCTAATGATGTGGTCGTGTCCTTTTGTAGGTAAACTCAAACTAAACACGGATGGAAGTTCCAAAGGAGACCCAGGCCAGTCCGGGTTTGGAGGGCTGCTCAGAGATGAAGTTGGATCCTAGGTGTGGGGGTACTTCGGCTATTTAGGCAATTGCACAAGTTTGGAAGCCGAATTGTGGGTCATTTATAGAGGGTTAACCATTATCATGGAGAAGGGATTAACCAACATTGAAGTTGAGACAGACTCACAGTCAGCTATGAAGCTGGTTCGAGATGGCCCTGCAGCAAATTCTCCCTATCGAGCACTCATTGAGGATGCTACCTTCCTCCTAAGGCGCTGTCACTGCACAATCAAAGTCATCTCTAGAGAAGCTAACAAGAGTGCTGATGCTCTGGCCCATCTTGGTGTAAACCAGCATGAGCATACTGTCATTTTAGAGGATCCTCCAAGCTCCATTCTATCCTTTCTGCTATCTGATATGAGCACTGTTAGCTCTAGTAGGGATTGATGTATCCCAGGATTATAGCTGTAAACTCTCATTGTTTTTAATCTTCGTATGAATAAAAAAAAAAAAAGAAAAAAAAAGAATAAGTTTTATTAAGTTGTTCATCTATTTAATCGTCGTTTTTTTAAACTTCTATATTCATTATTAAAGTTACTAGTAAAGTATTGACTCAATCTAAGTAGGCCATTTCTTTTGCCTTGTACCAACACTCAATCTGGGATTTGCCCTCTTTATCCATGAACATCAAGTAACTTGGGCAAGACTATATGAGTGTCTGGGCCAAGGTTATTTTGGTGCTAAACTTAGGGTTGGTTTTGGGTGTCCTAAAAAAGTGCACTTTTTGTCTTTTTACGAAAAGATGTGCAGAAAAGTAGAGAGGTGATGTGATGGAAAAAAGATAAAAAGATAAAAAGATGGATTATATAGGTTATGCCAAACAAGGCCTTAGTCTAACCTTATAGATAATAAACTAATCTCATTTTTAATACTAACATTTTTGGTATATTTTTAGTCAAAAAATTAATTTTTTAAGCAAATTCTCAAAGAAAGCCGATATACATACTAGGAAAATAGTATGGCTAGATACACATTGATTGTTTGATGCAGTTTAAATGAGTTACTTATAACTTAATTAATTTGAGAGTCCGTATCAAATTGTATAGTACAAATGAGTAGCAGTAGTTATTTTCAAATAAGGATTGTTTTGGGAAGTGGCTTATAAGTTTACTTTTTAACTTATTACGAAAAAAGTAAAAAAAAAATAGAGAAGTAATATGATCAAAATAAATTAATAAGCTAATAAACTAACTTATTTTTTATTTTATTTTTTTGCTTCAACAGTAAATTTCAAACTACATAAAAGTACAAATGAGTAGTACAACTTCAACTCATTATCAAAAATAGGTATGTAATTGGTTTGGGATGATTAGTGTTGAGGTGAATTTTTACACCCAATTTCACCTAAATGATAATGTTGGTTTTATTATATTAAGAATCAATACAGATTGAAATTTTCACTAAATTACACCAATTCAAACGATTCGACATGGTGCAATTTTCGATTTATGACCTTTCAAATCTAAGTTACTTCTTAAAATTTGTAGTATAGTAAATAATTTATATAAAAATAATAAATTAGTCATTTGTACATTATTTCAATATCCAATCCAATCATTCATAAAAATACAAACAAAAGAATTAATAAATATACTAAAGTGTTTAAACTTTTACTGAAGTTGAATTGGAAACAAAATATAATTTGAAAACTAAAGTCTTGCCACCAAAGCAAAACCAAAATTTAAGACTATCACGTCCCGTGAAGTCACAAGTTCATCAAGTAGACTTAAGACAAAAAATTAAAAACGACATAAACATCTGATACAGCTACATAGGCATAATAGTAGCAAAACTTGACTCAAACACATATGAGTGGCAAATTAAAAACTTATCACATTGCCAATATCTATTGTCCAATCTGAAATATTTAAGAAAAAATAAATAATTAAGTGAATCAACTGAATTTTGTACTTAACCAATTTTATTATATATTTAATATATATTATGTTTAATATGCGAAACTTTAGGTCAATTTCGGTTTAATTTAGTGCACAAGGTGTCTAAATTAGTACTGTATCGAAAATAAAAAAATAAAAAAATTTAAAAACCACACAGATCGATTTATATTAAAAAAGCGACCAAATATGGCCGGTTTGTCTCAGTTCAACCGATTTGGTCGATTTTTTTGTTTTTTCCTACATCCCTAATCTAAAAGCTAAAGCTAGAGTGTTTTTCATTTTTATTTTTTGATTATCATTTTTTAACTTACAATAAGGTATACCAAACAAGTCCATAATAACATAATATTTTGAGAAGATTGAATAATTTGTATACTTTTATGTGATTTAAGGCCTCATTTGGAAATATGTTATTTTAGTAATTTTTTAGATTTTTGACTAAAATATGAAGTAAAAAAACTAGTATGTTTGGAATGAATATTTGATTTTTTATGTAAAAATGTGAAAAAAATATAGAAAAAATAGAATTTTTAATTTTTTGGTATAAATTATAATTTTTTTTGATTTTTTAATAACTTTTTAACTTTTACACTAAAACAAAATTATAAATTATAACTTTTACACCAAATACGACTTATGCCTCGTTTGGGAATAGGTTTTTCTAGTAACTATTTGACTTTTTGGCTAAAATGTGATATAAACAAAATTAGTATGTTTGTGATGATTTTTTAACTTTTTACGAAAAGATGTGCAAAAAGTAGAGACAAAATGAAATCTTTGACTTTTTGGTATAAATTGTTAGCTTTTTAATTTTTTTAGTGAGTTTTTGACTTTTTAATTAAAAAAAGTCACTTGTCAAACGAGACCTTAAGGTGCCATTTGATAACACTTACGTTTTCAGTTTTCTATTTATATTTTGTTTGGGTACCCAATATAAGTGCACTTATTTCATCTGTTTATCTTTTTTGGGTCACATCAATCAACATCTCCTCTCTACTTTTTCTACACATAATACAAGAAAAGTAAAAAAGTGCACTTATTCTAAACTTCTCAAACTTTGAAAAATTTAAAAAACTCAAATAAAAACTTATTTGGTAAAATTTTTGATTTATAAATCAGTGGTCTCAATTTATAAATTTGGCCAAAAAATGTAAACTCAAAAAATGTGTTTCCGTTTTGAGTTTTTTTTTTTTACCGCCCAACACTAGCCACCACCTGCCACCATTTTCCACTACCGTCTTCCTCAACCACCACCCACTCGTCACCACCACCTGCCACCACCACTCACCACCTACCTGCCACCACCACCCATCACCACCACCCATCTGCCACCCACTCGCCACTACCACCCACCCCCCGCCATCACCACCACCACCACCACCCACCTACCACCACCCACCCACCCGCCACCACCACCACCATCACTATCACCCACCACCCACCCGCCGCCGCCACCACCCGCCACCACCACCCACTCGCCACCACCCACCACCCGCCACCCGCCACCGTCACCCACCCACCACCCACTCGCCACCCGCCATCCACCACCCACCTGCCACCACTATCAAACCTCCCACCATCGCTTTCCACTACCGTCTTCCGACGCCGCCACCACCCGTCACTTGTCACCACTTTGCACTACCGTCTTCTGTCATCACCACCCACCCACCCGCCACTTGCCACCACTTTCCACCACCGTCTTTTGCCCCCATCACCCATCACCTACTACCATTTTTCACCACCGTCTTCCGCCACTACCACGCGCCATCATTTTCCACCACCGTCTTCCACCGCCACCACTCGTCACCACCCACCACCCGCCACCACTTGTAATTTATCACTATTTTTTATATTTTTAAATTTTTTTAAATATTTTGTTTAAACTAAACGCGTTTGTAGTTTATGTTTTTTTAAAAATAAACAAAAAATAAACAAAAAATTAATTTATAAAAATTTTATAAATACAAACTAAAAATGTAAATATTACCAAACAGACTCCACATAATACAAATTTTTTTGTAATCTCAACATAAATAACTTGCCTTTAACTAGATCGAGAAGGAGATTTGAGTTGGGTGTAAACTGATTTGAATATCAAATTCATAAAAATAAATATATAAGTAAATAAAAATTCAAAGTTACCTACCTAGTACCTACCAATGGCAGCACTTGCAAATTCCCAAACTTTTGGGCCACGTTTGTTTGGCGGATTAAGTTGGATGGGATTGTTAGTGAAAGGATTGTTAGTGAAGGGATTGTTAATGTGGGGATTGATAGTGAGGGGATTAAGTAAAAGTATGTTTGTTTTGATGATAGTATGGGAGATAATTAGTGATGGGATTGTTAAATTATTTTTGTATAAAATAAATAAATAAATTATTTCTATATTAAAAAAAAATTAAAACAAATATTAAAGTAAACAAGTGCACTTGGTAAAAAAAAATGAAATTAAAAAAATAATTTTTTTATATAAAATAGACTCAATCCCCTCACTATTTTCTTAATCCCACCCAAAATCTACCCAAGCTAATCCCCCTGTGTGAGGGTATTCATAGTCCCATGGGACTACTAGTCCCCTCCTATTTTTTCCAAGCAAACATGGACTATGTAGGGCCCACGGGATTGGTAGTCCAATCCCCCCACCTATGGAGCCAAACAAACATGGCCTTGAGGTCATAGGGTTCCAGTGATACCAAAGGGCAGTTTCGTCCTGACACTGCGTCATTCGAAAAAAAAAAAAGAAGAAGTTAATTTTAGGTTCTGCAACAGTAGAAGAGAGTAGTGAAGAAGACCTCTCTGAAATCCGAAAGTGACGAACCAATGGCAAAACACACACACCATTACACACATGAAACCAATACACACCAAAACCCAACAAAGCAACAGCGAAAAAGCACTCACTTTCCTCCTCTGTCTCAGAATTAGGGTTTTTCTGTTCACTCTCTCTCTCTCTCTCCTCTCTCCAAACCCAATAAAAATATCAGAGAATCACCATCTTTAAAAGATCTTTAAAATATTCATATTTGTGTATGTGTTTTTGTACATTTATGTGTTCGTGTGAAAATGTTTCAGCGACTTGGAACGATTTAGCAGCAGGGGAATCTTCAGGATGAGTATGAAGATCGATGTTTGTTTGCTTCGTTCGATTTGGGTTCTCAGCGTAAGACTCATAGCTCCGATCTTGCGATAAATCTTCATTTTTTAGCATCTTTTTCCTCAGTTTCACGAGTTCGTGCTTTGATTCCTCGAAAGTTTTTTTTGGGTTTTTTCGGATTCGAATCGTCAGAGTGGGAAAAATACAAGAAGTTTGTGATCTGGGTTTTTGAGGAATGGGACATTGAGAGCAGAGTTTGTGATTTCGAATGCTTTTTTTAGTGTTGTTTTGAGGAAACGCTTGATAAAGTTTCGATCTTTGGTGATCTCTGTTGGTTTCAAAAGCGCTGAATTCGAAAGATTTCAAAATTTCTTGTTTTTGGAGCTGTTTCATATTGCGGGAAAACGAAGGATTAGCAACGTTTCGGTTGGGTAATCAGTTGTCTTGCATTTCGTGATCGATTTAATATAGTATTATAAACCCAAAGGACCTGAAAACCCAGTGAGACATTCTCTTCAAATACTTGTTTTTTAGAGTTCATTTGTCCGCTTTGACTGAGACAGTGATGGGTTTGTGCTAGTTTTAAAGTTTGTGGGTTTGTTCTGAAGAAGAAGAAGGAGAGAAGATTAAGGTACTTGTGTTTTTGGAAAGTGTTTTTTGAGTTTGAAGTGATGATGGCAATGTCCTGCAAGGATGGTAAGACAGCAGTGATGGACAATGGGAAATATGTCCGTTACACACCTGAGCAGGTCGAAGCCCTTGAGAGGCTCTATCATGAATGCCCCAAACCCAGTTCGACTCGTCGGCAACAACTCATCCGCGAATGCCCTATCCTCTCCAACATCGAGCCCAAACAAATCAAAGTTTGGTTTCAGAACAGAAGGTATGATTTCTCTCTCTCTTTCTCTCTCTCTCTCTCTCTCAGTAATTTTTGTGTTTTGATTGATAAGGGAACTTGGGGAAAAACAAGATTTTTGAATGGAAGTGCTGTTTCATGAGTCAATCAGATTGAAATTTTTTCTGGGTTTTATACATTTCTTGTTGCATTGTTGTGGGTAGTACTGATTTTTTGTATTCTTGATGATCTTGGTGTTATCTACAGATGCAGAGAGAAGCAGAGGAAAGAGGCTTCACGGCTTCAAGCTGTGAATAGGAAACTGACCGCCATGAACAAGCTTTTAATGGAAGAGAATGATAGGTTGCAGAAGCAGGTGTCTCATCTGGTGTATGAAAATGGCTACTTTCGCCAACATACCCAGAATGTGAGTATTTTTTTTTATTCCTGTTAATCCTAATTTTTAACTAATTGGACTATAAATTATTATCCAATATTGTTTTAAATCTAATTTTGATGGATATTGAGATAAAAGAAGGGTTGTTTTCGTTGCAGACGACACTAGCAACCAAAGACACTAGTTGTGAGTCGGTGGTGACGAGTGGTCAACACCACTTGACGCCGCAGCATCCGCCGAGGGATGCTAGTCCTGCAGGGTTAGTGGGGATATATGGTTGTTGGGTCATTTTCTCGTTATTGTGAGCTGTGGTCACTATGTTTTGTGTGTTGGCATATTAATTTGTATGCTTGTGTGTTTTTATTCCAGGCTTTTGTCCATTGCAGAAGAGACTTTAACAGAGTTTCTTTCAAAGGCCACTGGAACCGCTGTAGAGTGGGTCCAAATGCCTGGAATGAAGGTATGGCTGTAACTTTGGAATAATATACGATCTTTTATTTGAAATACCTGCATTATTATTTTATTTTGTATTTCAAACAAATTAATCAGGATTGGTGAAATTGAGAGGTAAAAATAATTAAATTGATCCTTTCATGTGAAGTATAGTACAAAACACAGTGATAACATTTGAGACACTTCAACAGGGTTTTAAATATGGCACGGATCTAGAGTTAGACCTCTGATACCGCTATATATCAATATATAGGTTGATATTATTTGGTATTAATTGATATATAACTGTATCATTGATATCGATATATATTTCAATACGATTATTTAAAACCATGCACTTGTCTGGTTTTACAAGAAAATTTGATTTGCCCGTTTTAATTTTGTATTCAATAATATTACAAACCTAGATTTAATTATCCAAAAATTACCCATAATTATCATTTTGTGGTTGAAATTTATTCTATAGTGAACCCTACACTAAAAAAATTTAATTTCCATCACATAATCACTCATTCAAAATTTTCTAGGTGGATGTCTGGGTCCCTAGCTTTTTTTTTTTTTTTTTTTTGTATTTATTCATGGTATTGACAGGGTTAATAATGCCATTTGTTATGTTAAAAACCGAGTTGATGACTGGTCTCTTTCTGAACTAACTGCTTTCTTTTATGCTTAGCCTGGTCCGGATTCCATTGGAATCGTTGCTATTTCTCATGGTTGCACTGGTGTGGCAGCACGTGCTTGCGGCCTGGTGGGTTTAGAGCCTACAAGGGTACGATAGTCTCCCCCATCTTTCTTCTTTTTTGTAGTAGTTGTGGAGCTTATGTGAAGCATTTATCGGCTTTGCTTCACTACTTACAGGTTGCAGAAATCCTTAAGGATCGGCCTTCGTGGTATCGCGATTGCCGAGCTGTGGATGTTCTAAATGTGCTGCCTACCGCTAATGGTGGAACCATTGAGCTGCTTTACATGCAGGTAGTATTAATTGTTCTATTCTCATACTGTATGATGGAGTACTTGTGTTATGATATAACTGCTTAATGGAATTTGGAATATTTGCTGATTTCTTAGCTCTATGCACCAACAACTTTGGCACCTGCTCGTGATTTCTGTTTGTTACGCTATACTTCTGTTATGGAGGATGGCAGTCTCGTGGTAAGTGGTTCTTCAAGTTTATTAATTCAATGTTTATTCAATTGTAGTCCATCTAGCTGTTGTTCCTAGTCTGCTGCTTGGGTCTCCAACCAATCACCTTTTTGTTGTTGAATGGCCCTAATGAAATACTCAGGTGTGTGAAAGATCACTTAGTAATACTCAAAATGGTCCAAGCATGCCACCAGTTCCGAATTTTGTGAGAGCAGAAATGCTGCCGAGTGGGTACCTGATTAGACCTTGTGAAGGGGGTGGCTCAATCATCCACATTGTTGATCATATGAGCTTGGAGGTAAACAAGTCACCATGCCATGTGTAACCAAATTTCATTCCCCTAATTATTTGAAATTTTTTTATCCTATTAATTTTGTCATGTATCGTTGACCAGGCATGGAGTGTTCCTGAAGTGTTGCGTCCATTGTATGAATCATCAACTGTACTTGCTCAGAAGACAACAATGGCTGTAAGACTTTTAATTTTACTTCCCCATGCATATTCAATAATCTAAGTGAGGGTTTTACTCTGATATCTTTGATAACATCCCTCCTTTTCATACAGGCTCTTCGCCAACTGAGGCAGATAGCTCAGGAGGTTTCTCAGTCTAATGCCACCAACTGGGGCAGAAGACCTGCAGCTCTACGAGCACTTAGCCAGAGGTTGAGCAGGTTGATATATTTTGCTCCTTGAACATCATCAAGTTAACATGATAGTTATCTTCTGCTGCCTTGAAATGAAACTGATTTTTTATTTTTATTTTTATTTTTTTGCGTCCTGGCAGGGGTTTCAATGAGGCTCTTAATGGGTTTACTGATGAGGGGTGGTCTATGATAGGAAATGATGGCATGGATGATGTCACCATCCTTGTGAACTCTTCTCCTGACAAACTAATGGGTCTAAATCTGACCTTTGCTAGTGGATTTCCAGCTGTCAGCAATGCGGTCTTGTGTGCGAAAGCGTCAATGCTTTTGCAGGTCAGCATACTGCAAGTGTTTTACTTGTCTGAATATTCCATGGGAAACAATTATTAAAAAAAAAAAAATGCAGAGTGCTCGTTCTATAATTAATTTGCCCATTAATAGATTGTTAAATTAAGCATCCCAAGATAACAAATGCTTTCCACTTTGTTCTGGAGAGCAATTGTTATGAAATTTCACATATTAGCAAGTGAAGTAAATTAAGATAATTGTTGTATATAGGTCTATTAATGCAAGTCTTGCCCAATCCTTTTCTACTAGTTCTCTGTATTCATGTTCTCATTTCGAGCTTAACATTTCTTTATCTGATCTTGCTGTACACTTTCCTATATTTCAGAATGTGCCCCCTGCGATACTACTTAGATTCCTGCGGGAGCACAGGTCAGAATGGGCAGACAATAGTATCGATGCTTACTCAGCTGCAGCTGTTAAAGTTGGTCCCTGTAGCTTACCAGGGTCTAGAGTTGGAAGCTTTTCGGGTCAAGTTATTCTGCCACTGGCTCATACTATTGAGCATGAAGAGGCAAGTAATTTCATCTTGATTTCTTCATTTTCTATTCCAAAATTTTGAATATTTACTTGGAATTTTGACATAGATTGTACATTTCATTTCATGGATATCAGTTATTGGAGGTCATTAAGCTGGAAGGTGTTGGACATTGTCCTGAAGATGCAATAATGCCTAGAGACATGTTTCTCTTGCAAGTAAGTTTTGGTTCTTCATATCTTTGTCGTATATTTAATGCATGAATTATCACGGTCTGTAGGCATGTTGCCCCAACTAGCCTAAAGTTTTGGTTGTTCATATCTCTTGTCATATATTTAATGCATGAATTATCACGGTCTGTGGGCGTGTTCCCCCCAACAAGCCTAAAGTTTTGGTTCATATCTTCACAGAATTTTTTTTTGTAATGGGGATATTTTTAAATTTTTTAAATGTTACTACTAGTTCATTTTTACAAAGTCCTCGGTCTTTTTTTTATCCATTACTTTTTATGGCCCCAACATTCTTGCTTAATGTCGTCGTTTATACTTTCCTAACAGCTATGCAGTGGAATGGATGAGAATGCTGTTGGCACCTGTGCTGAACTTATATTTGCTCCTATCGATGCCTCTTTTGCTGATGATGCACCTCTTTTGCCTTCTGGTTTTCGCATCATTCCTCTCGATTCTGGGAAGGTCAGCATCTAGAATTACGTTATAGTTGCTGTATTCGGTTATCATTCTTTCTCTTTTTTCTCTACTTTAAACTCTTCTTTGGACTTTCATTTATTTGATGAACTGGGACATTTTGTAGGAAGCTTCCAGTCCAAATCGTACCCTTGACCTTGCTTCTGCTCTCGAGATTGGACCGGCTGGAAATAAAGCATCTAATGATTATACTTCTAATGGTGGCAGTACAAGATCTGTGATGACAATAGCATTTGAATTTGCATTTGAGAGCCACATGCAAGAAAGTGTAGCATCAATGGCTCGGCAGTACGTGCGCAGCATTATATCATCTGTTCAGAGGGTGGCATTAGCACTCTCTCCGTCTCATCTAAGTTCCCATGGTGGTCTTCGGCCTCCATTGGGTACTCCTGAAGCAAATACGCTTGCCCAGTGGATCTGCCACAGTTACAGGTGTGTTACACAAGTTATTTTATTTAGATTTGTATTACATAAAAGCTCAATCAGTTGGCTCTAAATCCATATTGACAGTGACAACCAAAGAGATTTAAAGTCAAGTTATAATTTGCTAATTTATGTTATCTTTATTGCTCTGTAATATTGTTTTCTCTCTTTCTTGGGAAGGGCTTAATTGATTGATAATTTTGAAATGCAGCTTGTTTTGTGAAGTTTTCAAAAAACAGTTTTTCTTGCTTCAAATTGCATAGACGGACATCATATGTTACTGATTCCCGTTTAGAACAGTAGATCTGGATTTTGTTTCAGAACTAATATCTTCTTTTTGTGTCGCTTTTGTGAAGTTTTATGTTTCAATTTGTAAGGTTTATTACGGTACAAGTAACTAATGTTTCAAGGTACAGTGGAGCATGACTTTGATGTTTGAAGTTTTATATCTTCCTTGTGGCATTATTGGATTAGATTGTAATAGTGTGTTCTTAGATGGATGCCTATGAAAACTAAATTTCTGAACTTTGCATACTCTATTTAACAGGTCAAATCAAGAGGAGTTTCAAAAATCTAGTTTTTGAATTCCGTTGTCCCGAAGTGTAGCACTTGGTCTTTTTGGGGGCTTAAAATAATTTTTTTTGCTCTCACTGGTCATTGGTGTGTTCTTTCTTTCTTGACAGGTGTTATTTGGGAGTGGAGCTTCTCAAGTCTGGCAGTGAAGGAAGTGAAACCACCCTCAAAACCCTTTGGCATCACACAGATGCTATTATGTGCTGCTCTTTAAAGGTATGTGGCTTAAAATTTTCAGCTCTCTCTCTCTCTCTCTCTCTCTTCCTCTCTCTCTGTGACATGGGTCTTGAATTGTCTTCCTACGCTATTATTTTTAGTTTATTATTCACAGTTTCAAATTTAAAAGGTAATTGGACTTCCAAAAAGCTGAAAGATATGTATTTTGCCAGAGTTCAAATAACCAGTTAAGCTAAGGACGAAGGGGTTGGCCTAATGGATGAGGCACTCCCTTAGAGGTGTAATGTTTGGGTTTAAGTCTTACTGCCATGAGTGCAGCTTTGCTTCCCCTATTCCCCTTGTATCGATTGTCAAAAAAAAAAAAAAAAAAAAACTCAGTTAATACAGAATAGAGGGTGATATGTCACAGTTAAAAATCCCAGTTAGTTTAGACCCCTAAAATACAAAAATTAGATGGCTTTTAATTATGCTGCTTCTACAAGCTCATTATCTTTACAATTAACTGTACATGCAGGCATTGCCAGTTTTCACCTTTGCTAACCAGGCTGGTCTTGACATGCTTGAGACAACCTTGGTCGCCCTTCAAGACATTACTTTGGAGAAGATATTTGATGATCATGGAAGAAAAACTCTCTGCTCTGAGTTTCCACAAATTATGCAACAGGTTTGCAATTTTCTCTTGAATTAATAAATTGGATAAATAATAACTGAGATCAAGCAGATGATGGCTAACTGAACTAGGATCTGCTATTGAGGTAACATTGGTTTCAGACTTCAGTAGTATTTGAAAGCAAACAACCAACATCTCTATTTGTTTCTGCATCCATAAAGAATGATTCATTGCGACAAATTGTTGTTGATACTAAAAGGATGAACCATGCTACTTTTCATAGAAACTTAACGAGGCATTCACCACATGTCAAACACAATCACCTATTAACTTTGCCTCTGCCAAGAGAGTTGTTGATACTAAAAGGATGAACCATGCTACTTTTCATAGAAACTTAATGAGGCATTCACCACATGTCAAACACAATCACCTATTAACTTTGCCTCTGCCAAGAGAGTGGTAGGTGTAAATTTTAATCCCAGTTCGCGTTAGTATGTCCTAAATATTAAAAAAATAATAATAATTGTATGCCATATACATTTAGAGTTTCCCATTTATTCTGTCTCGAGTAAACTATGCTCCATTTGTTTTGATGGAAAATATTTTTGTGGAAATTTACATTTTTATGGCCAAGGAAAAACAAACTTACTTGGACGAAATGTTTGCCACTTATGAAATGTGAAAAACATTTTGGATTACCACTGCCGTTGCCACCTTGACCACCCCAAACCCAACACCACCGTCACCCTCGCCACCTCATTACTGCTAACACCACCACCACTAATACATCCACTAGCACATTAGTTTCAAGATTGCACCCAAACATACAAATATGTTTACTATGAAGAATATTTTATGCAAAAAGTTTTTAAATGTAATGTAAAACGAACAGAGCCTAAAATAAGAACTTTTCCTAGATGTTTTGTGAGAAAATAATTGGAGTTACCTGCCTAAGGCAAGTTAGAAGCTCTTCTGTCTGGGAAACTTCAACATGTACTGGCTCATGCATTGCATGGGTAGGCTAGATTAGGCTCAATACTCTGTAGGAGCACTGAGTACGACTATGGCGGTGTTTGGAAAGAATTTTTTTTGGTTTTTTTTACTAAAAAACAAATTGGTTACAAAATAAAAAAAAAACAAATCCAAACAAAATATCACATCAAACCCTATAATCATTTCACTTTTTCTCTTACAAACATCACATTCAACTACAAAAAAACCCAACTATGTTCCCAAACACAAAAAAATTTTTCTCCAATAATATCCTACAACTAAAAAAACCTACAAAAAAATTCACTTCCCAAACACTCACTTTATATCACTGATTTTCACATTTTCTTTGGCTCTGTGTATTGGTAGGGTTTTGCTTGTCTACAAGGTGGGATATGTTTGTCAAGCATGGGGAGGCCGGTTTCTTATGAGAGAGCAGTTGCTTGGAAAGTGTTGAATGAAGAAGAGAATGCTCATTGCATCTGTTTCATGTTCATGAATTGGTCATTTGTGTAAGGCTCAGTACTATGTTGTAGAACTCTCAAATACTACTCTCTTTTCTCTCTGTTTGCTGTGGAACCTAGGGGAACCGATGAGGACCCATCGCATGTTGTTGGTCGTGCTTTGGCGATCTTCCTACATGGAATCTGATACTATGCCTTTTGTTTTTTTGTTATGTGGTGCTCTGACTTATTAATATTTATCGATCTAATCAATCTATGTAGTGAACGGCATTAGTTTTATGTTGGTGTTTTGAAATATAATATAGGATGTGGTGCTTGGAGCATTGTTACTTTTTCTAGCTTGTGTGGTTTTGGCACCAGATTCATTAGCCCCAAATCGCTTGGTCTTAATCGGCTTCTAGACATACCTTTATGTTTTGAGATTTTTATCACATTTTGAAGCTGTAAATGAAGACAGAAATACGGATATAACTAAGAACAAAGGATCATTTTATAGTGTCCTGCAAGGGTGGTAGCTCTCACTTAATCGGCCTATTTTGGTGCAGAAGTTTCTTTTTTTTTCAAAAAGTAAAAATTATTCCAGTTATTCATGGTGATTTGGGATGATCTAAATAAGTAGATATTTTGATTTTTTATGAAATATGAGTTGGGTATGAAGTGGAGTTTGAAATGATGTGATAAAAAGATGATGTGACTGAAATAGGATGATGACGTTTTGATTTTTTGATTTTTTTAGATTATGGCAAACAAGGTCTCGGTTTTTGGGTAATTAATTATTCATTATTATTATTATTTAAATTTGTACAAGTTATTTTTTTTTAAAATTTTTACATTTAATGATTTATGTTAAATGAGTCTCCTCTGAATTTATATATATATATATATATTTCAGTATATGAACATATTTTGTTTCGAAACATGGAACTATCATAAGAATCTGATTGAGCGGTGGTAAAAATCTGTGACATACAATAATTTTTTGATTTGAGAATTAAGTTGTATTAGATGCTATCTATGATAATCAATGACTGAGATTTCAGTGTATGGTTATGCTTTGTGCTAAGGAAAATTATACCTCCTAGTTGGGATGAATAGTCTTCATTTTGATGCTTATAGCACCTACTTGGTTTTGTTCTTTATTGATGTTTGATGTAAAGATTTATCCTTGATTTTTATTCAACAAAGTTTCCTTTTGTCGATAAAAAAAACAGAAAAATTAAACCTAGTTTGTGTTGCATGTACGGACTAAAAGTAAATTTGAGGTATAATAATGATATTATACTGTGATGTCACTAATTAGTAAGAAATCTTCTATTGCAGTAATGGAAATTGCATAGTTGATTTAACGATACAAGTGGTACCTTTTAATTTTATTTGTAATTTTTGTATTTTTATTTTTATGGAGGTGATATTATATATGAATTGTGTTACGTTGTCAAATTGAACAATCTAAATTAAAAAAATTTATAGGAAAACAAAAATTGATCACAAAATTTGACAAATCTCTTATATCAGATGAGTCTCACTTTTTTGTAAGTTCTACACTTACATGAGAAAAGTGTATCTAATTTTATGATTAATTTTAGTGTAAGTAAAACAACCGACTTAAATTACCTGATTGAAACTTTTACAAGGTTCTCTATGAGGTTTACTCAAGTTGCAACATTTTGTTTTTATTTATTTAATTTTTTTGGTATATGAAATCTCAACATTAAAACATTGAACATTCTATTGATAGAAAACGACCTCGAATCTTCTTTCCTCATTTCAAATAATTTTTTCATCATATAATTAAAATTAAAACCACATTTTTATGTGATAGAGAGGAGGTTTAAAATAGATGATAAGAATGGAAGATTCTGTGTGAAGGACAACGATCAATACACAGTAAAGCAAAATATTGAGAGAATTCTGCAAATACATGAATGAACACAACAAATTCACAACTAAAGATTTATTTAATTAAGATCAGATTCATTAACTGAGTACAAATCAAGCCATAGATTAGATTAGACCTCATGGTTTGAGCATGACTTGAGGCTCGACTTTACAACTTACTACTAAAGACTTCTAGATATAGCTTAATTGCATGGAATACAAGATTTGTAATGGACTTATGCTAGACTTAATTATAAAATCTTCTATCCTTGAATCTTTTGTCTCTTTGTCGTCATACTCTGGAGACCGGTTGTCCTTCTGCCTCTATGGCCTTTCCAGTTTCTTTTCTTTGATCTATAAAAACAAGGTCTTGAAAAAACTCACACACAACAAGGTTGAGAGAGAGAGGAAGTAGATTTACAAGACTAGAATCATAGAAATAGAACAAATACATAATATCTAAAGAAATTAGGGAGAGGATGGTTGTACAAGACTTGGACTCAAAACCCTAGTGGGTAAATGAAACTATGCGGAGTAGTCAACTGAGGCAAGGAAAAACCCCATGGGTGAAAAAATGGGTATTAGAATTTGGAGCAACCCTAAAAAAAACCCTAAAGGGTAAAAGGTAGCTACAAATCCTTTTGTTTTGATGGAATCTCAAGAAATGAACCTACTAAGATTGGAAGTGCATTAGGATATAAGAACAGAAAGATTTAAGAACGGAGAATCCCATGCTAATTAAGCATTTCTAGACGGTTAAAATGTAAAATAAAACTATGTTCTTATCCCTAATGGGTAGTTCAAGACTCATTTGGAAAATGTGAGATCACTCATCTCTCTTGTAATTGCAGAAATGCAACTCGAGCTCCTAGTAATCCCGCCACTCTTCACCCCACCTTTGTCCCTAGGACTGATAGATTTTGATCGACTGCCTCTCCCATCCAACCTCACGCTCTTCTTCAAAATCTCTCTCATCGCCTCAGCTTGGTACAAAATTGGATAAGCCCTACCAAGCTTGTTAAACCTGACACAAGCACTCATATGAGCACTCAAAGCCTCCTCACTTTTCCCTCCATTCTTTCCCACCTCTTCCTTTACAGCTTCGGAGCAAAGCCCGCATATCCACTTCCCTGAGAACTTGCTCCTCACCTTGTCTGTGTACTCCGGTGTGCACTCCTCACACATGCCACAACACTCACATTTGGCATCTACAACCTCGGATATTGGTGGGAGTGTCACATCCATGTCTTCTTTGCAAAGTTGGAACGAAATGTCGGATTTTGATCGCTGAATGCCATCGGTGGAGAGCCTGGGAGGCTTGTTGGAGGGCATGTTGTTGGTCCTAGAGTACGAGGTGACAATGGCCTCTCCATGGGGTGCCATGAGCTTAAAAATGAGAAATTTGGAAATAATTTGAAAGAAAGTGTGTTGGAGAACTTGAAAGTGCTTTTGTTGCAAGAACTTGATGGTTGTAGAAGAAGGTAAGATATGTGACCTAATTTATAGTGGTTCACGTCCTTGCTTTAGAAGACAATTAGGATAGTTTGTGGACCAAGGAAACTCTCATGTCGCTATTGTTAAGAGTGCATATGAATGGTCTTGAATCTCCTAGGGTTCGTTTGGTTTGAATTTTCCAAAAATTTTTGGAAAAATTTCTCTACAAATGAGTTTTCAGAAAAACTCAAACCAAACAAATTTTCCTAAAAAAATTTCCCAAAACTTGTAAACCAAACAAGTTTTCCAAACAAATCTCTCTCTCATACACATCAAATCAATCACTTTTTTCAAAACTCTCTCTCAAAATAATTTTCCAAAACATCTTTCCAAAAAAACCAAACCAAACAACTTTTCGTACTTTTTATTTCCCAAACTCATCTCCCAAACTCAAACCAAACATACCCCTAGATTTTGCATGAAGATTTAAAAAGAAATGCAATACCTTTTTCTTTTCTTATTTATTTTATTTATTTATTATTTTTTTAGGGGGGTCTTGATTAATGCTAGTATGTCGGAATAACAACAATGTTGGGGGAAACAAGAATATTAATTACTAGGAATCCAATTAGTGCCAATGAAATTCATGTGAATATTGTTTAAATGTTTGGTTTTGTGAAGAATCCTTTATGGGAAATGTTAATATTTAAATATTGTGGACCCAATATGTGAGATTTGCATAGAAAAGTGAAAAAATCAGATTAGTACTTTGTTTGAGAATATGATTTCAGTTGTAATAATTAATCACAAATCACTTTCCTATTCCCATTGGTATGAAATGCTAGAATCATGAGAATCTCAAATTAAATTTTCATTCTTTCTCAAAATTCGTATCATTCAAATTTGAAAATTGATATATAAATCTATTTTTTAGATTTATTTTTTAAACTTAGTGATGCGTTAATAAAATGATTGATTGATAATTAGAGAATAAATGTGAGAGAGAGAAAGTTGACTTAAATATTTTCATAGAGCGCTACATCATTAGATATAGAAAGTGGGTCTAATTTTTAAGTTTGAATAACAATACTCTTCAAATTTATTGCGTACAAAAAAATTAATGTGTGGCTAAGAATAATTTTGGACCACTGGCCATGTTGTTTTTGAAACATCCAAATAATTAATCAAGTAATTGATTCGTAAAATTGTTTGTTGCATGTCAGAATATTCTCATAAAAAAAATTAGTATAGAGAATAGCACTAATACTATAATATAAAATATTTTATTTATTTATTTTATTTAAAAAAAAAAACAGTTTTGAATATCTATATCAAAACCAAAAAAGGGGCATGAATATCATGTCTAGGAAGGATTAATCTTTACATGGAACTATATTGGAACACATAAATATGTATGGCAGGGAAGGAACAATACTATACTCACTATTAATTTGGTTAGTTGAAAATCATTTTCAATTTCTTTTAAACAATTATTATATGTATGTGTTCAAGAATCAAGAACAAGTAGTGATTTCATGCAAGTTGATTTTGCTTTCACGGATAGTCCAATCTAACCATATAACTATCCTTTGGCTGACACACCTTCAATGGAAGAGATAAACATACATGGAAGAGAGAGAGAGAGAGAGAGAGAGTCACGGAAATCTCGAAATAAAGCTACAAAGGTAGGGTTTAAATGTGTTTTGGGGTCTCAATGATCATAAGTCTCAACTGTCCACCCAATTTCATATTTTAGTTAGTTGCTGACTAGTAGCAAGCAAAGTTAGTGTTGCTTTTGGCCTTAGATCGATAGTAGTTTTAGTGGGTTCTGTTCATTGTCATGTGACTAATCATAAAGCATTTTTAAAAATATCTTATACCCTCCCTCCTCTTCAATGTAGAGAGAGACCGAGGTGGGCCAGTAGACCAATTTGGGTTGGCCTTTGTGAGCCTTGAATGCAAATAGACTATATATGGACTCAGGCTTACATGTTACTGGGTCATCTTCTCATTTGACTATATGTATACGGATTAGGCCTGGATATCGGCCTCTTAGCCCGCTCAACCCACTCGGGTTAGTCTCATTTTTTTAGAGTTTGGGAAGGTTATTTTAGCTTATAAGACCAAATTGAACCAACATTTTTAATCCAAAATATTAATAGGCTGGACTAGGGATTTGTACTTTCAAACTAGTCTGACCTGCTATTAAATTATTTATTTATTTATTTATTTATAATACATTAAAATATTTAGTTTTTGTTCATCTTTATTGATTTTATTGAAACTCACATTTGTGATAATGTGTGATTGAATTTATTTAAGAAAAATCATTTAATTTATATACAAAATCTTTTAATTTATAATAATGTCAATATATTTATTTAAAAAATATAATGCGTGATTGAATTTAATTATGGAATGTTTTAATTTTTTTAAACATATAGTCCGATGGGTGAATTTGAGATTTATAATTAATTTTTAAACCAGACTTGGGCACATATAGAGGTCCGATGTTAGGACTGGGGGCCGAGTTTAGATAGACATAAAATCCTTTATTATGTAATGCTGACCTGATCTGACCCGACGTTTGTCCACCCCTAATAAAAATCAAATGAACATAGGTTCAGGAGCTAATAGCCCACTCAATTTCTTCGGATCCACTTACAAATTTTAAAACTAATTATTTTTCTTTTGAACACCCCACTTTATACAAGTATTACCTTCCACTGTTTCAAACACTAACCCTCCCCTTACTTCCTACTCTTCCTCGCTTTAGAGCAATCATTCACTCTTTTTCTCTCTCTCTCCGTAAAGGTTAGCTGAGGAGTGAGAGGAAGCGGTGGGGGTCATTAGGAAGGATTAGAGGTTGGGGAAAGATGTGTGTGAGTAGGGAAGGGATAGGTTAGTGAAGGGCGAGTAAGGGTGGGAAAGTTCGTTGATGCTTGAAATGGGGGGTGGTTAGCGAAGCTGGTGGCTAGAGAGGGGGTAAGGATGGGATAAGGTTAGACTTAAGGTTTAGAAGACTAATGATGGGTTCAAAATTCAAGTTTTGTAATAAAATGAAAATGTAAAAAGGTAAAATTACAAATACACCTCTTGAGATTTACTTAAATTATAAATTATTCCTGTGGTTCTAGAAATTACATTATATCCCCTAAAGTTTCTAATTTCATAATAAATAGATCATTTTATTAATAAATCATTAAGTTAATTAACAGTTTGTAATAATGTTAAAATTTTATTTTAATTAATAATTCAAATAATTTTATTATTGTATAGGTGAACAGTTAGAAATTTCACTTTTTCAATTAATTCTGTTAAATAAAATTTTTTGATAGGGAGGTATTTGTAATTTTTCAAACTACAGGGAGCAATTCATATTTTATGCAAATCTCATTAAATGTATTTGTAATTTACTCATGTAATAAATAATAAAAAAAAAGAAGAGTAAAGGTGCA
Organism: Camellia granthamiana; assembly: GCA_036172215.1. Classification (NCBI taxonomy): domain Eukaryota; kingdom Viridiplantae; phylum Streptophyta; class Magnoliopsida; order Ericales; family Theaceae; genus Camellia; species Camellia granthamiana. The sequence continues at coordinate 15,425,904 of CM069917.1, read as the reverse complement.
TGCCTCCAAGTTGAGCAGAGATCCTTTTTTGGATCCTCTCTTCGGCTTTTTACTTGGTAGGCCTTTGGATCCACTTTTGGGCCCAACTTCGATAATCTAAATTATTCGCATTTTAGGATTTATCATGTATATCATACTTGTAAAAAATCAAGTCGATCTAATATCGAAAACTACGTGAACTAAAAGTTTTATCAAACAATAAAGCTGTTTATTAAATTTTTTTAATAAACAATTTTTAATTCTTCCGATATCCAATCAATTTGATTTTTCATAGTATGTGACGCAGCGGAATACACGGGGACTAGATATCGTTCTAGTAGACGAAAGGGGCTCTCGAATCCACGAGAAAAATAGAACCTTGAATCCACAAGGAAGAGAAATATTATTGAATGAATAAATAAAAGTTGTATAAAAGTTGTCTTTGCCATGAGGCTTACATAACTATTTATAATAAACTAAACCTAATACTAGTAGGAAAAGTAATTCTAAAATAAATTAGGAAACTTAAATCAACACAAATTAGAAAACCTAAGAGAATAGAAAATTAGAATTCTAAACTATTTAAAATCCTAGTCAAAATCTAATTCCAAAATAATAAAATTAAGAAACCTAATAATCCTAAAATATTTATACTAAATTATAAGAATCCTAATAATATATCAAAACTAAAAATATAAAAATTCTTAAAATCTTATCATGAAAATCTTGTCCTACATCAGTATAATATATATGACAAATCTTAAAATGTGAACAATTCAAATTATCGAAATCAGGCACAAAAGTGAGCCTCCATAACCCACCAAATAAAGAGCCAAAGAATGGTCCTTGCCCCTCCAAGTTTAGAGATTACAATTCATCCACCTGGCCCTCATAATATGACATGACAGTTTTATATGTTTGGATTCCTTTCGTGGGCCCGGCCCGATTTGTGTAACATTCAAAATTTAATCTTCAAATATTAGTTAAGCATGACAAACATGGGCTATGCTAGTTTTTTTGAAGCGGACAAAAGATCCCCAGTAATGGGCTGGTAGCACATAATATATTGTCCCTTTGGTTCTTAAAAAAAGCTGTATATATATAATTTGAGGTATTGTCCAAATCTAATTTTGATAATGTGAATTATTTATTTTATAAAATTTTATGTGTAAAAAAAAAATTAAGTGATAAAAATAAGGATAAGAGGATGATTATTGTTTGGTTCACTAAAATGAAATGGAATGAAATAATTATTCCATCAAATTATCCATATTTATGTTTAATTGACGAAAAAATCAATCAAATATATATTGTAAATAGAATCGTTATTTATTATTATAAGAAAATAATCATTTTATAATAAAGTTTAAAAAATAATTATTTTATTTTATCTCATTCCATTCAACCCAATAGTGCGCAACAGAACAAATGCAAAAATTCAACCAACAAGACAAACTTTCAAATAAAAAGAATTGTTAGCTTCAAAAAGAACACAAAGCAAGGCAATTTTTAGATCACAACGACCAATAGCTCAAGCTTGTCTTTATTATTGGATGCATGGTTTTGACAAACCTTAGAATGTTTTATGAGTTGAGAACAGCTGTGCAATGAAAATTAGTAAAAACTAACATTATTATAGTACTAGAAACCAAGTGCTTTGCTAGATTTTTATAGCTTTTTCTAAAACTTGTATGTTTTATTATTTTTATTATAGTTTTGTTTCGAACTAGAAAAATATCACCTATGCTAGCTCTTGGACCCTTTTCCTTGTCCACAATTAATTGCGTGAATCAAGTAGATTGCTTTTTTCTTTAATTGTGTGGTGGTGGGTTTCAAAATTAATATGTCTAACAACCAGATTAAGAAATTATAAAAAAAAAATTAGTATACTTACAAAAAAATTATAAAAAAAATTCAAAAAAAAAAGAAGCCAATTACCCTAATGAGTTTTTTTTTTTTTTATTTTAAAGTGTTAAAATAAAAAATTATTACATCATTTTGTATTAATTTTATATACAATTCTTTTTGTTTGTATATCATAAATTACTATTATATGAACCTTGATGGGAAACTAATTAACCTCACAAACAAACATTGATTGAGGGTTATTAGGAATGACTTCTTATTGGACCATTTTAATATTTTTTATTTATTTATTTATATTTTTTTTGGTGACTTTTTGTCTTATTCATGAATCTTATTTTTTTTGGTAATTTTTTGTTTTGTTCATGAATGGGGATTAATTGGAAAGTCACGAGTTTGGTGGTAAGTTAATATTTGGAGGTTCTGAGACTCTCTATTTTCTCTAGTTTAATGGTCATTATTTTTTGATATAATTTATAAGGTCCTAGTAGTCTATAAATTGTTCCTCTCATTTACTCTTTTCTAAACCAACTATTTTTTACACTTGAGATATTTCTAACCAAAGAATGATGTTTTTTCTTGGTGGAGTTTTGGGTTCACTATCTTATGCAGAGTTGGCCTGAATCATACGACAAGTGGTCGGGCTGTTGCATTATGGAGGGGACAAGTTATATTTTAGTGACTGCTGCATCGGTATTTGGGTCTTTCCTACTGCAGTGGGCTTAATCTCCTTCAAGAAAATGAGATATCGGTGCCCCAGCCTGATCTATTTGTATCTTATTTTCTTTGCATTATTTATCAATAAAATATAATTCTTCTGGTATTTTCACTAACAATTTTAAGAAGATAAAAATGGAACAAGTACTAGAAAAAAATCAATGACGGAATTGGAGATCTCAACAAGTCTTTCAAATTCAACAGAGTTCATTTTAAGAGGTAGAAAAGAAAAGTTCTTTTTTACCTCAACCTTTTGAAAGTTGCTTATGTTCTTACCAAGAAGAACTCAAAAGAAAATCCCAACCAAGGAGATGAATGATGAAGACTACAAGGCACATGAAGCAAAAGTGGCTTCATACAATATAGATAAGTATAAATGTCGTTTTTATCTCTTAAATTGCCTTGCTGATCAATATTATGATTACTATGACACCACTTACACTTTCACAAAGAAAATTTGGAAAGTTTTACAAACCAAGTATAATACTGAAGAGACAGAAGCAAAAAAAGTATACAGCTAGGCGATTTTTTCGTTTCTAAATGGTGGATAGAAAATCTGGTCTGGAGCAAGCACAAGATTTCCAAATGATAGTTGCAGAAGTAAGATCTGAAAGTATCAAGATTGGTGACAACTTGGTAGTTGCAGGACTTGTTAACAAGTTACCGTCATTTTGGAGAGAATTCCAAAAGAGCATGCACCACAAACAAAATGAGACTTCCTTAGAGGTGTTGATTACTCGTATCCGAGTCGAAAAGGAGGCTAGAGGCCAAAATGCATTAATAAAACAAGAGGCTAATGACAATTCCACTATAAAGGTAAACTTTGTTTCAGTAGATAATAACTTACCCAAAGGTCACAATTCTAAGAATGCTTATTTGAAGCCTTATAAAAAGAATATGAAGAATTATGGTAAACCTCACAATAAATGGATTAATCAAAATAAGAACTAAGGTCCACCACCTCCACAAAATTTTACATGCTTTATCTGTGGCAAAAGTGGGCATATTGCTCAAACTTGCAAATTCCGAAAACGTGCACCTATCCCAAAGGCTAATGTTATCGAGGAGCCATTTGTGGCAATGATTACAAACATTTGCATGGTTAATTATGTGGACAGTTGGTGGACAGATTCTGGTACTAATAGACACGTTTGTTATGATAAAACTTGGTTCAAAGTGTATATTCCCTTTGATGATGAGAAAACAATTATGCTTGGTGACTCTAGTCAAACCAAGATACTTGGGAGTGGTGAGGTTGACCTTAAGTTCACCTCTGGACGTGTGCTTACTTTAAAAGATGTGCTTTATACACTGTCCATGAGGAAGAATTTGATGTCAAGTTATTTGTTGAATAAGATTAGCTTTAAGCAAATTATGGAATCTGAACAATATGTTATTACCAAGAAGGGTATTTTTGTGGGTAAGGGTTATACTTGTGATGGGATGTTCAAACTACATGTTGAAATTAATAAACCATCTACCAATTTGGTTTATATGTTATCTTCTATTAATTTTTGGTATGCTCGCTTATGTTATATTAACAGTAAATATATGGTAATCATGAGTAGTTTAGGATTAATTTCTAAAGTGACAAAAAATTTTTGAAAAATGTGAAGTTTCCAGTAAAACAAAAATTACCAAAAGGCCTCATAAAAGTGTGAAGAAAAATACCGAATTGCTAGAATTATTTCATATTGATTTGTGTGAGTTTGAAGAAATTTTAACTCGTAGTGGTAACCGATATTTTATCACTTTTATTGATATTTTTGAAAATAGACAAACGTACATTTATTAAAAAATAAAAGTGATGCTTTTGAGAAATTTAAAGAATTCCTTATTGAAGTGGAAAATCAATTCGGTAAAAAGATTAAGAGCATTAGAAGTTATAGAGGCCGAGAGTATGAATCTCTTGGATTCAACTCTTTTGTTCAATCATTGGGAATTATTCATAAGATTACTCCACCATATTCACCTTCATCTAATGGTGTAGCTGAAAGAAAAAATAGAACATTAATTGACTTGACAAATGCTATGCTTATTGATTCAGGTGCTCCCTTAAATCTTTAGGGTGAGGCTATTTTGACAGCCTGTCATGTGATAAATCAAGTGCCACACAAAAAGACTAAAATTGTACCTTATGAGTTATGGCATGGGCATAAACCAAATCTAGGTTGTTTGAGGGTTTGAGATTGTTTAGTTTTTGTGAGGCTTGTAAATCCTAAACGACCTAATTTGGGTGAACGAGTTACCACTTGTGCTTTTCTTGGGTATACGTTGCATAGTACAACTTATAGATTTTTTTATATGAAAAATAATATTATTTTTGAATTAGGTGATGCTATTTTTCATAAAAATAAATTTCCTTTCAAATCTAGAAATAGTGGGGGTCAAACAATTTTTGAAAATATTTTATCCATGCCTAATTCTTCTACTCCATCTCAAGTTTTTCAAGAATAAGAAAATTCTCAAATCCAACTAAGGAGGAGTAAACGAGCTAGAGTTGAAAAAGATTTTGGCCTTGACTATTATCTTTACAATGTGGAAGAAATTTCTCTTACAGTGCGAGAAGCTTTATCATTACCTAATACTATTTTCTGAAGAGAGACTGTAAATGATGAAATAGATTCACTATTTTCAAATAAAACATGGAAACTAGTGGATTTACCTCTAGGTTGTAAAACTATTAGGTGTAAATGAGTCATTCATAAAAAATTTAAACCGGATAGAACTATAGATAAATATAAAGCGAGACTTATAATTAAAGGTTTTAAGTAACAAGTTAATCTTGATTTTTTTGATACTTTTTCTCCAGTTACTAAAGTTACATCCATTAGACTGTTGAAAGCAGTGGTTGTAATTCATTATTTAAAAATTCAGCAAATGGATATGAAAACAACATTTTTAAATAGAAATCTAGATGAGGAGATTTACATGGACCAACCTGAAGGCTTTGTGGAGCCTGGCCAAGAAAACAAAGTGTGTAAGTTAACTAAATCCTTTTATGGTTTAAAACAAATTCCTAAATAGTGGCATGAGAAATTTGATTCCTGCATGCTTAAGAATAATTACAAGACTAATGAATGTGATAAGTGCATATATTATAAAACTTGTGAGAATATGCATATGTGATTATTAGCTTATATATGGATGATCTACTTATCTTTGGCTCTAATTTGCATATTATAAATGAGACTAAAAGTATGCTTAATAGCCACTTTGATATGAAAGATCTTGGTGAAGCCAATTTTATTTTGGGAATTAAAATTACCAAGACTAATGATGGCATTTTTTTGATCAGTCACATTATGTTGAGAAATTTTTTAAAAAATATAACTTTCTAGATTGTAAACATGTTGCTACTCCTTTTAAAGCAGATTCAAGAAAATGGAGAAGAGTCAAAACAGATTTTTTTATTCATTAAACCATACCATTCATATCTAGATCATGTACAGTATTTATAATCTGATATACTCTACCTAACTATAGTTACACTCAAGACACAATAAAATGCGAATAGTGGGCTGCTTTGCAACAGGACTAAAGGTTTCTTGATAGTCAATGCCTTCCTCCTGGAGATAACCTTTAGCCACTAACCGGGCTTTATAACGAGCAATGGAACCATCAGAGTTCTTTTTCAATCGATAAACCCACTTACACCCAATGACATTCTTGTTGGGAGGAAGGTCAACTAAGGACCAAGTGTGTTGAAGTTGAAGAGCATGAAATTCTTCATGCATAGCCTGAGTCCAATCTGAAGATTGAGAGGCTTCCTTATAGGAAGAAGGTTCAGTGGGAACATGAGCTAGATGAGCAGTGGGAGAAAGATAAGTAGATTTGGACCGAGTGACCATAGAATGAGTGTTGGAGCTGAGAGGAGGAGAAATATGAGTAGAAACTGGAGCAGAGAGAGGTAAATCAATAGAAATTGAAGATATAGGAATAGGACAATAGGAGGAAGGAACTGTAGAACTAGGAATAGACAGAGGAAGATCAGTAGAAGAAATAGGGTGATTAACAGAACTAGGAACAGAAAGCGGAACAATTGGAGGTACAGATGAGGAAAGAGAAACAGAAGAAGAAGAGCTGAAAGAAGAAGTGGAGGGCCAGAAAAAGGAATGTAATTGAGTAACTGATGGAACTTGTGAAGAAGAAAAACAAGATGAAAAAGGAAAACAAGTTTCATCAAACACAACATGCCTAGAAAGATAGATATGACCTGTAGAGGGATCAAGACAGTGATACCCTTTCACTGATGGATGATAACCAATGAAAACACAGGGAATGGACTTAGGTTGAAGCTTGTGGTTAGTGTAGGGCCTTAACCAAGGATAACACCTGCAACCAAAAACTCTTAGAAAAGAATAATCTGGAGGTTTATCAAACAGCATTTCAAAAGGAGTAAGATTGTGAAGCTTAGCAGTAGGTAATCTATTAATAAGCAAGACAGCTGTAGCTAGTGCCTCAAACCAAAGATTTAAAGGTAAAGAGGCATGATGCATTAGAGCAATAGTTGTTTCAATTAGATGTCTGTGTTTTCGCTCAGTCACTCCATTTTGAGAAGGAGTGTGAGGACAAGTAAGATGATATAGAATACCTTTTTGTTTAAGAAAATTTTGAAATTCAGTAGATAAGTATTCACCACCATTGTCACTGCGAAGAATTTTAAGAGATGTAGAAAATTGAGTTTCAACTAAAGCTTTGAATTCAAGAAATTTAGAAAATACTTCACTCTTGTAATGAAGCGGAAACAACCAAGTAAATTTGTTGAAATCATCAATGAAAACAACATAATACTTGTAGCCTGATACAGAGGCAGAAAATGGGCCCCAAACATCGGAATAAATGAGAGCTAAAGGTTTATTAACAGTTGAATTGGACAAACTAAAAGGAAGCCTATGTGTCTTAGAGACACAACAATGAGGACATAAACCAAACGAAGTGTGAGAAGGCAAATGAAAAGTGTTAATGATGTGATGAAGCTTGGTGGATGAAGGATATCCAAGTCTGAGATGCCAATTTGGAGCAGAAGCAGCAGTTGAAGAAGCAGCAATGGGAGAATTGGTACTCTTGAAACAGGCCTGTGGAGAAGATGAAGAGAACATGGAAACTGATTGAGGAGCATGATAAAGACCCTGAGAATTAAGGCCTTTATACAGAATGCTCTTGGTATCCTTGTCCTGAACAACAAACTTATCAGCATCAAAGATAACAGAACAGTTATTATCAGATGCTAGTCTATGAACAGATAACAGATTAGAAGAAATATGAGGAACATGAAGAACTTTTTGGAGTTTAAGTGGAAAAGAAGGAGTTGGAAGCAAACCATTACCAATGTGATGTATAGGAAGAGAAGAACCGTCGCCTATTGTGACTTGATCAGTGCCTTGATAAGGCTGATAATCAGAAAGTTGATTCAAGTCATTGGTAATATGGCTGGTTGCAGCAGAATCAACATACCAAGTAGGAGGAACAGAGGAGGACTGAAATTAAGATGGAGAAGCAGAAGCCACATATGCTGCTTTAGGTGTACCAGAGGTTGCGTGAAAACTATGATCCATGCGATGCCAACACTCCAAGGCTGTATGATTGTATTTGCCACAGATCTGACAAACAACTGTAGAACCAGTATGATGTTGAAGATTATATGATTGTGGTGGAGAAGTTTGAAAAGATGCACTGGACTGAGACTGCTGAAACTGTGGATGTGGAGACTGAAAATTTTGTTTTCCTCCTCTACGGGAGCTGGAACCTCTGAAATAGCGACTGCTACCTCGGTTAGAGAAATTACCTCTGTAGCCTCTAGTAGAACCATGAGAACCACCACTATTAGAAAAGGATTTGGTAGTTGCAGCATAGGCAAAAGGAATTTCAGATGCATGAGAAATTTTGCTTGTAGCTTCAATATGAATCTCCTCAGAACAAAGTAAAGAACTCAGAGTTGCAAGAGAAATGGAATCAGATCTGGTGCGGATGGAAGTTTTAAAAGCATTATACTCAGCCGGCAATCCATTCAAGATTAAGAGAACTATATCCTCATCATCAACAGGTGCACCTGCTAGAGCTAGCTGATCAGCTATGGTTTTGAACTCAGTCAGATACGCATCCATGCTTAATCCTTTCTTAGTGAGATGATTCATCTTGTTCTTGAGTTAATGAACATGAGATCTAGAAAGAGAAGTGAACCGTGATTGAAGAACAGTCCATACCGCATAGCTAGTCTTGCAATGAAAAACAGAGGAAAAAATTGCAGGAGACAGAGTAGCGGTTATGCAGCTAAGAAGATGAGCATCGATATTCATCCATTGAAGATACTCAGGAGAAACTTCTTTGTTGCTTGCATCGCTGACTTCTTTGTTGCTTGCATTGCTGAGAGTAGATGATGGACATTCCTTGGATCCATCGACAAATCCGATCAATTTGGTTGTTCACAATATATTTTGCATCTGATTTTTCCAGACGATGTAGTTAGTTGAATCTAACTTTACTGTGACAAAGGAACTAAGATTTGATATCAGGAGTGCGAGATTGGAAGGTATTGATGGAGATGCAGAACTAGATGAATCTGCCATTGGAGAGAAGCGTTAAGAAGCTTCGAAGAAGAAAGAGCAAGACTCGTTGGAGCTAGGGCTCTGATACCATAAAGTAGATTCAAGAAAATGAAGAAGAGTCAAAACAGATTTTTTTATTCATTAAACCATACCATTCATATCTAGATCATGTACAGTATTTATAATCTGATATACTCTACCTAACTATAGTTACACTTAACTATAGTTCTAACAACTTTACAATTGCTATAGTTAATACTAACTAGTGCTGACTAAGCTAACTGACTTCAGAGTTACTACTAACTAGTGCTGACTAATTTCAGATGAGGTGGAGTTGGTTTTCTCATGCTGATGCAACTGCTTCGGCAGTATTGCAGTTGAAGTCTGCTTAACACCTTTTGATGCAAGCATACGTTTATCTGTTGTAACAAATGAAAAAAAAGTGATTAATCAAAAGGAATATACTAGCATGATTGGTAGTTTGAGATATATTACTGACTGTACTAGACCTGACATTGCATATGCTGTTAGAATACTTAGCAGATTTACTGGCAAGCCAAGTCGAGATCATTGGCTAGTCATGGGAAGAATTATGAGATATTTATCTAGTACCAAAAATTGTGGTTTGTTTTATAACAAGTATCTTGCGGTACTTAAGGGATATAGTGATACCGATTGGAAGACTTTGTTAGGTGATTCTTTCTTTACGTTGAGTTTTATTTTTACCTTGGGTGGTGGTGGTACTATATGTTGAAAGTCTAAAAAACAAACTATAATTGCTAATTCTACAATGGAAGCTGAGCTTATAGTGTTAGCTTCAGCATGTGAGGAAGCAAATTGGTTAAAAGATTTGTTACATGAAATCCCTTTTCAGGAAAAACTAATTCCTCCTATGTTAATTCGTTGTGATAGCACTGCTGCTATTAGTAAAGTGAACAACTATTTTTATAATGGTAAATCTAGACCTATTTGAAGGAAACATAATAATGTGAGATCCTATTTGAGTAATAGTATCATAACTGTGAATTATGTAAAATTTTGTGATAATCTTACTAATCCGTTAACCAAGGCCTTGACGAGAGATAGAGTCTGAAATACATCGAGAAAGATGGGTTTGAAATCTATAAAATCATAAACCATGTATAAGGACACCCAACTTGAGGACCAGAGATCTTGTAACTAGGTTCAATGGGAAGAACGAATCATATAGTGGTTGTAAAAAAATGCATTCCTTAATATTTTATTGTCCATCCTTATGATGTAAATGCATTTGTCCTGTAATATTGGAGGGTTGAGTTTTTATACTCTTAATGAAATTCTGTAGCTCTTGTTAAGTGGGATGTGTAAATTATAGGAATATCATTGACAGATTTCACCTATGTGAGTTTGGAAGTGGGACCGTTTTCTATGAGAACAAGGCTTATTCTCAAATATGCTCATGAAAACTGGGAGAGGAACAAGGTTATAATGTGCTGGCTATTAAAAGCTCATGTCAACACTTGGATCATTATGTGTAAGCAGTAACACTTTATTTCCCATAAGAAGTCATAGTTCAACTCTGAGACCACTACTGACTTAGGAGTAAAGGTTACTGTTTCACTAATGAAGGTTCAATGCAGAGCACATCTTCATGATACATACTAGTCTATCTTTGTTTGCTAATCTCTCTTATCCTTGTTAATATTAAAATGAGTGGGGGATTGTTGGACCATTTTAATATCTTTTGTTTATTTATTTTTATTTTTTTTAGTGACCTTTTGTCTTGTTCATGAATCTTATTTTTTTTGGTGGTCTTTTGTTTTGTTCATGAATGGGGATTTATTGGAAGGTCATAGGCTTGGTAGTGAGTTAATATTTGAAGGTTTTGGGACTCTCAATTTTCTTTAGTTTAATGGTCATTATTTTTTGGTGTAATTTGTAAGGTCCTAATGGCCTATAAATTGTTCCTCTCATTTACTCTTTTCTAGACCAACTATTTTTTACTCTTGAGAGATTACTAGTCAAAGAAGGGTATTTTTTCTTGGTGGCGCTTTGAGTTCACCATCTTGTATAGAGTTGGCCTGAACTAGGGTTGTTAACAAACCCGTAAGATCCAAATAAACCGACCGGGTCGACTCGAACTGGTGAGTCACGGTCAATTTCGAATATCATATGGTCGGTCACCAATTTCAAAAGGCTGAATTTTTTAATATATCGGTTGGTGTTCGGTCTCCTATGAAAAAATATTCACTACACTCGAACTGTCCGAATTTATAATGTGAAGTATACGTGGCGTTTGAGGATTGGAAGTCAAAATACATTTTTTCTTCATAGACTTATCTCCTTCTCTATTTGAACTTTCCAAATACACTTGGCAGCATATGATAAGTTGTCAAAAGAGCACACATTATCTTTGATTATACATTATCAATTCAACTACTTGCTCTCTTATAGTCCCAATGAGTCATTATAATTTTTATCTTTTGCAGAGATCTATATCTATTACTGATCTAACTCACTCTCTCTCTCTCTCTCTCTCATATATCTCTTTGCTTTCTCATTAATAAAGATGTTGTGGTGTGCTCTCTTTCTCTTAGATTGATGAGACCTTTTCCTAATCTTTTGCACCGACTGGCTCGTTCTCAACATTGATCATCTCAGGTGGTGGTTTCCTCATATTCTCTTGACAATGGCCCTCATCTCCTCTCTTTCCATTTTCGATCTCTCTCTCTCTCTTTCTTACTCTCGATTCTCTCTTCCTAAAACCATTCTTTTCCTCATCTCACTCAAATTTGTTTGGTGGAGGTCTGTTCTTGAAGAGGAGATCTATTACAGTTTTGACCGAAACTCGAAAGTTAAATCTCCAGCCCTAAGTGGCCGATTTCAAGCAGTTGGTCAGATGGAATTGGATGATGGATTGTCCCATTCGAAGTGGTCGGTTCGAGTAGCGGATGTTTGAAATCCGAACCGGTCCGACCCATGAACAACCTTAGCTTGAACCATACAACAAGTGGTCGAGCTATTGTATCCTGAAAGGGACAAGTCATAGTTTAATGACTGTTGTATCGGTATTTGGATTCTTCCTACCGCAGTGGGCTTGATCTCCTTAAAGAAAATAAGATATCTGTTCCTCGACCTGATCTATTTATATCTCATTTTTTTTACATTATTTATCAATAAAATATAATTCTTCTGGTGTTTTCTTCAACACTTCTCATGGCTTCATGATCTCTATCTAATTGAGGAATAGAGCAACTCCAATACTAATAGGTATTTTGCTTAAATTAAAGTAAATAAAAAAGCATTTTCTTTGTTTTACCTAATCACTTTGCTTAGTGTGTATTCCAACAATACTCTATTTTGTGAACTTGATTTGCTTATTCTACGAAGCTCTCAAAATGTAACCAACTAAAAGAGGATGAGACAAAATGCATACCAAATTGTCAATCCTATTGAAGTTTATTTTATGATAGGATTAGACAAAATGTTTAAAATATTATAAAGCGTCCTAAAAATTACAATCTAAAACCAAGGGACATCTTTGAATAGTTTGAACAAGGAAAAATATAAAAAATGGAAACGTTCACTTTCCTTTTATGGTAACCCCATAAGATGGACTTCCTTAGGTTGGAAGTAAGAGTATGGAGGTTTCATGCTACATGTACATCAAAAGACACGTGTAGCAAGTAACCTTATATCTTATTATTACTAGCCAAACCTTTTGGCCATGGTAGGGGAAAAAAGGTTATCTCTCATATTGAAGTTTCATAAAACTATAGTTTGCAAAGAAACATGTGTAACCAAAAAGTTAAAAATTTGAAATTAGACCCTTTCATTTTACTTATGTTAGAAGAAAAAGAAAAAGTTAGTTTGTAATAATACCAACCAAAAAAAATAAATAAATAAAAAGAAGAAGAAAGAAACACCCACCCACTGTCTCTGCCACCTTTCTTGGATTCATTCAAATGTATGCAATCATTGACTTTGAAGTGTAATAATACATACAAATATGTTTGTAAATGGGGGTATGGTGCAATTGATTAGCAAACTTTCTTTATGGTCCTTGGTTCAAAAGTTAAAGAGTCGGCAAGTTGTACTAGCCTACTAAATATCTTCTCTGGAGGCAACATAACTAAAATCCAGGGCCGGCCCAACTCTCAACGAAATTAAATTTTAATAGGCGTTTTTATTTTTTTTAATAATATTTATGTTTTTATTGAATTTTTATGTAAAATTCTTTGCTATATTTTTGTATAAATAAAATTTTGAGGGTTTATTTTCAACCTTTACTATTGGGGTTTTTAGTCAAGAATTTATTCATTTATTTATCATTTTAGTTAGGCCTTTGTAAAAGAAGATATTCAGACTCGAAATGCTTTTTTTAGCCTTTACAATTAGGGCCATTAAACAATAAGAGGTTTGTTATGGGCATTTGAACAAGAAATACAAAAATGCTAAATGTATAGAAACGTATCACAGAAAAAAATATATAGAAAAATGTACTGTGAGCCATCTTTAAAAAAATCTTCGCCACACAATATGATTTTTGTGCCTTTTTGTATTCTATTTCTTTACACCTAATATTGTTGCAAGAAATGTATTTTCAATATTTACAATTGGAGACATTTGATAATGAGTTTGAACAAGGAGAGTTTCTTTTTAGATCTCTAGACAAGAAGATTTTTTTGGGTACATTAGATGAGGTGTATATATATTGTAATTTGGCCTTTGACAAGAGTTTGAAGTCTGGGGCTTCTAAAATCAGGGGTCTAAAGTGACCGCTTTAATCACTTCAGGCTTGAATTGATGTTGGTTAAATGATTTTATTAATGACTGTCCTAAACATATTGGTTATGAGGTTTGAAATGATAATACATTTATGTTTAAAAAATGTAGAATTATTTTAGATTTTATTAACTAATGTTTTATGACTCATTAACAAAACTCATAATTAAATAATTCTTCTCTGATTAAATGGAAATATGTATTTTCTATGAATCTAAATTTTTGTGTAGTTAGTTCATTTAGCTTTAAGCCCTTTTTTTTTTTGATCGGCAAAAACAAAAAAGCTTCATTGATGAAAATGTAGTACAAAGTACAAGACAAAAAACATCAATAAAGAAAAGGAAGTGCAGAAGCATCACAATGGGCTGAATCATCCCAACTAGGTTGGCACAAAAAACCCATCTTATCATTTGCTAGCATCCCTTGGTGTTTCTTGTACCACATTGAAATTGCTTTTATGTTGTAGAAAAGCTTAAATTCATTAACATCATATGCCTAACACTCAACTTTAACACAAAACAACAAAATAAATAGAAAGAAGAAGCATTGGGGCTTGTATTAACTTGATTAGTCAATTTCATATTTAACTTGCTTGCATTAGAGATTTTTGATGAATTTATTATAATCTAGCTTACTTAAATAATATAATAGAATTGAATCACGTGAATTTTGAAGTGAAGTGAAAAAACAAGAAATTAAAAAGATCACAACAACTCTTGATTTCTTTTCTTTTTTCTTACGGCGGAAGCAAGCAAAAGTTTAGGTCCCTCAATAGTATAGTATAATTGCGACTGTAGAAAGAAGAAAGGCACATTGGAGCTTAAACTTGATTTGAGCACTACCCTCTACTCTTTAACATTAATTAATAATTGAGCCTATAAAATATTGACTAAAATAGCTCCAAAGCTACATGCACCCAGGGTCATTTTAGCTCCATTTCTAAGTACAATGTGGACTAAACATTAAAGTTAATGGTAATATCATTTTACATGATGTTAGTCTTGTTTGATGTTGTTTATAGAGACTATTCAAAAATAAAAAATAAAAAAATAAAAAGAAATAAAAAAAGAGTATACATTAATGTCTGTTTGGAAGGAAAAAGATTGGGTACACACTTAGCCCTTGATATAGTGCACAAAGTGATTGTCCCGAGAGTTGAACCCATAACCTTAAGATTATTAGGCCAAGATTTATACTTCTTAATTTTATTTAGAGAGTCTTTGCCTAAATGTATGATAAAACTTTTGTTTACAATTTTTTGAGTTAAAAATAGCTTAAATAAGCTAAAAAGCTTATTATTACAAGTTTGTTTAGTACAACTTATTATAAATTAAAAATTGATAATCAAAAAATAGAATCAAAAAACACTCTCTACCCAGTTTTTAGATAATCATTTTTTTCAACTTATTTAAGAAATTGCAAAAAATGATCTAGCACATGAAATATTATTTGGTGGTTTAGAAGCAACCTTCCTTGCCTCAAGATCACCACATAATTTTCAAACTACCAATATATATATATATTTATAAACAATTTCGGTATAAATTGGATCAAACAATCCCTAAGAATTTAAGGAATAGATGTTTTTAACTAGTCATTATCAGTTAATAAAATAAATAAATAAAAACAACACTTGGGCTCTTGTTAATGTCAAAAAAATGATTTAAAGTGTGTAAAAATATTTGTGAAATGTGCAAGAAAATATATTAAAATTATAAATATTTTGACATTTTACTATCATTAACCGAGGAACCCATAAAAAAAAAAAAATCATAAAATAAAATTAAGTAGACACTTTTTCATTATTATTAATCCAATCATATTATCATATAATTTTTACTATAGCAATGTAAATTTTTCCATCAATTAAATCATATCACTATTACACCCAATAATTCACTCTCTCTTCCTCTGCCTTTAAATACCACGCTCCCTCACCTCCACCACCAACTCAAAGTCTTCTCCTATCTTCTCTCTCTCTCTCTCTAAACTCATGATCTCTCATCATACAAAACACGAAAACTTAAACATGGAACACACAAATCTACCCTTGGTAGCCAAGAAGTTTTGGAACATAGTACGTGTCATGTACTTCATGTTAAGGAAAGGAATATCGAAGAGAAAGCTGATTGGTGATCTCAACATGATGATGAAACGTGGCAAGATCGCAGGCAAAGCAATCCACAACCTCATGTTCCACCACCACCACTCCTCCTCCTCCTCCTCCTCCACCACCACCACCACGCGCCACCACCTCGCCTCCGCCGACTACGAGTTCAGCTGTAGTAACAGCCCTGCCTTCCCTTTCCACCTCACCAAACGCAACAAACACCACCACCACAGCTCCCACTTCTTCGCTTGTGGTGCTCACGCGCCGCCCACGGACGACGACGTTTTGACGGTAAATGCGGTGAAGAAGGTGCTCGAGATGCTGAATAACAGCGAGGCGGCGTCTCCGGCTGCGGTGCCAGGTTTCTGGCAGAGTCCGGCGGTGAGGGACATGATTTATAGCGAGCTATCGTCGCCGGCGCTACCGGGGTTCGGGCGGAGCCCCGCCGTGAGGCAGCTGAGGATAACGGACTCGCCGTTTCCGTTACGTGACGTGGAGGTGGATAGCCACGTGGACCAAGCTGCTGAGGAGTTTATATTGAAGTTTTATAATGAGTTGAAGAAACAAAATAAAATGAGTCTGCGTTGAGTAGTGATATAGGTTGATTATGGGTTTGATCATAATAAATAAAATAAAATTTAAAAAAAAAAAAAAAATGAGGAAAAGAAAAAAAATTGTATGAATGTTTTTTTTTTAAAAAAAAATTGGTTTGTGGGTTATTGGAGAGGTTGAGAGGTGCTAATAGGGTTTTAAGGTACGGTACAGAGTTGTTAGAAGCACAGTGCTTTGCTTTCTGTCCAATTTTTCTGTCTCTTCTAGGGTAAGTGTTGAAAAAAATGAAGACAGTAATAAATATCTTTTTATTTATATAGATGAGTAAATTTTCAATAATGTTATGAATTGGGATATTGTGTTACTGATGCAATGTTGACGGAAAGAGTAAAAATTCAATATAATAGTGATATCGAGAGACTTTTATTTATACCACAAAAGAGAGAAGAAGAAAAAAAAAGAATAAGCTCCTTACATTCATTCAATAATTGCACATTTTGTTTAATTTTAGATTTTCATTTTATCTCATTAGTATTCTTCATAATTTCAAAATATTTTCATCTCTAACTTCTCATCCACAACTTTCCAAACTCCCCACCACTAAGTCGCCTTTGAGCATCAGCCTTAACTCTTTCCGCCACCACAACCACCCATCGCAACCTTGCTCACCACACAACTACCACCCAACAACCCTTTCCCACCAGCACCCCCATAGCCCTCAACCCTTGGGACCACAACCCTCGTAACCCCTACCAACTATTGCCCCCACTAACCCCGCAATCCTCAACACCTCGACTCTCCCACTAGTCCCCCATCCCCTCAACCTCACCTATGTGAGAGATCTAGAGTTGGCTGGAAGGAGATTGGGTGGAGCGGGGAGGGGCTGGGGATTGGTGGTGGGCTAGTAGAGATGACAATGATGGCTGGGTGTAATGAAAAATTATATGATTTTTAATTTTTTACGTTGGTATATGTTTTGGTAATTTTAAATAAGGATAGAAGTGTAATAAAAATAACTAAAAATAAGAAATGTAAGGAGATATTTTTGTTGTGTAAATAGAAGCTTCCAGTAATATCTAGTATTATCATTGAACCATAAAAAATTAGAAATTAAAAAAAAAAATGTAGTGAATCTAACTATTCAAATATAACTATTTATTTTAAGATAATTTTGTAACTGTCACATTTACATTATAAGATTTATTGTCCACTATTGTAACCATCACATTGATATATATATATAATAATTTTTTTTTGTTTTTTTCCCTTTCGAAAACGACATGAGTCTTCTAACGTGATTCATTATTATTAGGAAATTGAATGTTGGATCAAAACCTAAAAAGGATTAAAGGAGTATCTGTTAATGATTTCTTTTAATTTGCTTATTGGAGGGATTAAAAATTGTTGATTTAATTTAATAGAGTTTTGTTTTCTCAGGGAGTTATTTCCAGGTTATGGAAGTGCTGTAAATATCTTTTTTTTTCAATTTTACTATAATTTTCTTGTTTTTGTGCCCAAAAAGCGTATTATGCATAAGGTTGAAACATATTTTTAATGAGTAGTGGCTCATAACTCTAAAATAAGCTCTAATGATATGAAAGGGAGAGATAGAGACAGGAGCGTTGGTTCTTATATCACATGGACATTCTCCACATTATTAGATAGAGTTCTATTAGAGCTCTCAAATTAAAATTACCAAACATTATTGATTTAATTTAAATCAAAATTTATTAATGGGATTCTTTTACAAATTATAAATTTGCGATTTTTACTCAGTTAAAATTTGAGTATCTAAATTTTATTAAAGTACCATCTCTGTATTTCTAAACTTTTTTTCATTACTGGTGTTAATATACCCAAAATGACCATTATAACCTTCATGGAAAGTCCACTAACAAGACCTGACATGATTCCACTAATTTTAAAGTGCCTCCATTAATAAGGATAGTCCTCCTTGTTCTCCAAAATCTAACCATGTTTTTGTTACGTATACTTTTTCTTTTTAACTTTGTCTTCTTTTATTTGTTTTTATTTATTAATATTTTTGCAAAGCAAAAGCAACCTCTCTTCTTTTTAGGCTCGTGACTTTTATTTTTTATTTTTCATTTTTATTATTATCATTATCATGAAATTCAATACTTAAGCTGTGTTTGGGAAGTGGCTCATTGGGCTCATTTGGCTCAATGAGCCACAAAAGACAAAATAGCAATTTGAGCCACAAAAGATAAAAAATCACATCCAACTCATAATCATTACACTCTTCTCTCACAAAAAAAGTCAAAAAAGTCAAAAAGCCAAGAGCCCTTCCCAAACTAGGTTTTTGAGCCCAGGCTCATATAGCCAAAAAAGTCAAAAAAGCCAAAAAGTCAAAGAGCCCAGCCCACTTCCCAAACGGAGGCTTAATACATTAAGCATCCGACAATAAATGTTTAATGAAGTGTGTTAAAGTGTAAGGCGAATCTCAAACAGAATAAAGAAAAGTAGAAATATACTACCATATATAAGAGTTTTAGAGAATAAATTTTGTAGTTTCTAAAAGTAAAAATTTTGTTACAAAAGACATTTAGGGACCAATTTCTATCGTCGTGAAGTCACTAAAAAGTCGTCTTGAAAAGTCAAAAATAAAACTTTTAGCGACAAAATTTTAAAAATATCACTAATAAATAGACTTTTATGGACAAAATAATTTGATCTCAAAATGGTTTATTTTTTTAGAAAAAAAATTTGGTCCCAAAAAGATAATAATTCATCACTAATGTTCAATTTTCGTTGCTAAAAATATAATAATAACAGTTTTCGCAACAAAAATTTTGAGTCCCTAAAAATTAATTTTATCCTTAAATTTTAGTCTTTAAAACTTTAATTTTTTTGCAGTGAAAAAAAAAAAATTGAAATAAAAACTTCTCTAAAATGAGAAAATCAGAGAAGCATTACAACACCAAAAAAATAAAAATAAATTGAAACAATCATCACCAAACAAATACTGCCAAACATCTTGCTGACTACACAAATAAGAAAAATAATATACAAATATAATTTTTATATGAACAAACTCATTCAGAATGATATTATTTTCTTCAAATTTACAAAAAATAAATGACCATGAAAAAGTTAAACCATTTTATATGAGAATTTTGTATAAAAGTCCTATTTACATAACCTTACACTCTACAAAACTAGCACTAAATAATCAAAATTAGAAAAGTCGGAGGTGATTGGCGTAGTTGTATATCCATAGAACCATAAGACTAAATGAATAGTCCAAAGACCACCCAAAACTGAATAAGACCTTAGTGTCAATATATATAATATGTTTATATATTTTGTATATAAATTTTTGTTTGTAAGTGAAGTGGACACCACATTTATATGCATACTTGCTTTACGAATTTAATTAATCTCTTTAATTAGGGTAGTTTAGTTGGCTACTCTTATATATTATTTGAGCTAATAGTAATAGATTAAGAATCAATCTTTTTTATCAAAAGAAAAAAAGAGTAACATTTTATTAAAGGGGAGTCAATCATTGCTTTTCTTTAGTATGTATTGTCGGACATTTTTAAATAGTTGATTGTTTAATTTTAACATAACTATTTTGATATTTGTAAATTGTAATTTTCTCTTATTGATTGAAATAATAATAATAATCTTAAAAGTATCTTGAGTAATTTAACTTCCTTTGAACAAATCAAAAAGCTAGTTTTGCAATCTTTGGATACCATCTACCACGCTCTAGCCAAAACCAAAACCAATAAAAGGTAGTTCAAATGAAAAACATTTCCATTGTTAGCGAACCAACATCTAAGGTGTATAATAATTGCTATGAAACGTTGTAAAAAAACACACACAAAAATAAAAAATAAAAAAATATCTTTTTTTTTTTTTTTGAAGAGAAAAAAAAAAAAAAAAAACCCAATTTTTGTCTATAGTATATTTTTTCAACTTTAATTTATAATTTTTTTTTAAATTATAAACACAAGAATTATTAAAAAAATGACCCAAAAAAATATACTAAAAAATACTATATCAAACTTGGTTGATTTATTTTTTTTCAAATAATTTCCCGTTTGGCATGGACCAAAAAAACTGCCTTCGACTAAATAAATGGGAAGTTAAAAATCCGTTTGTCTTGAGAAGGAAAAAAAACCAATTTTCTCACTAATAAAAAACATTTTTTAAGAATACTAAAAATGTTTTAAATTGCCTAAGCAAAAAAATTGATGTAGATTTTCAAGATTTTAACCATTCTTGTTTTTTATTCCTCAACTGCATACATTTATACACGTATAACGTGTGTATATCCATCTCTAATATATATATATATAGTGGAAGTGAGCTGGAGTGCTATTTCTTGCGGACAAGTTTCTTTTTGTTTAAGCATTTGAGGGCAATTTTTTTGGGTAGGTGTTTGTGGGCATAATCGATCCACCACTGCTGCATAGAAAAAGAAAAATGTTTGAAATATTTAATTTATTATTTTTAAAAATTATTTTTAATGATATGTCTCATAAGGCTTTTTTTTTGAGAATTATAAAAAAAAGTCAATTGATATCTCTTTACTTTTTGTATGTCTTTTCATAATAAATAAAATGTTAATTTTTTTTTTTTTTACACTTTCCAAAACAACCTTAATGCTGTGTGTGGTTGAGGGATTTGAGAAGGGATTTAGAAAGGAAAATGAAAAAGGTAGGTGAAATGTGAATAAAACATACCTATATTTCACCTAATTTCACACACCTTTTCTTTTTCCCTTTCCAAATCCCTTCCTAAATCTCCCAACCAAACATAGCGTAAGTGTCAAACATTCCATCATGTAAGATTTAATCTCAATGCAATATCATTAAAGGTCATTCAAAGGTGACAAATTAGGAGATATAACATTATCAATGGTGTTACATGTACTAATTAGTATACTAATTAGAGTATCAATAGATATTAATATAGTATTGCAATTTCAAAACTATGGACCCCCATACATTATCCAAATTATATAGACTCAAAACTAATAAGATTATATCATATCATTTGTTACTACACTAATTGATATATCAATTGATACGTATATATAACATCATTCATTTTTTTATTTTTTTTTCTTTTCCATAAATATATTGTGTAAAGATTGCATGTACACTGTGCCTAATTTAAAGCCAAAAGTTTAGGTAATATGTTAGGTAAAAGTGTGAAAATGATCTAGATGGAAAGAGGGACACATGTCACCTTCTGAACTTGCTCTCATCCTCCTGCTTTGACGTGCTTTACGTCTCATTTTTGATAATTTTTATTTTTATTTTAATAATTCAGTTTTTGTTTGGATCAATTTGTACTCAACTGGATAATTGTGATTATTTTTTTTAAATAATGAATTTCAACCACTAATGACATAATTTTCTTGGTCAAATTTGTTAAGAATTTCAAAATACCTAATTAAAATCAGTAAAATATAAAAACATAAAAAATAAAAATAAATAAATAAATATTGTAAATCAGCAATATTACTTATTCATAAAATTTATTTAGAGAATTAACTAGAATTTGAAATCTACGATGGCCATACAACAAGAAATTTAAATTTACATTGTTGATTCAAGTTCAATTTTTTATTCACGATAGTTGTCATCATCATTTTATGATAAAAAGATAAAAAAAAATTACGACTGAGATTAGATAGCCATCCCTCAACTACATATATTGTAAGTCACATGTGCCAAATTACTAAAATGCACTTACTTCAAACTTGGGTCCATTGCACCTTGGCAATGGAGTGATTTGTGTCCATTATTAGAAGCTTGGCTACCCAACAACATTTTGCATTTAAGCCCTCTAACATCTCCTTTTTTCAACATAATTTCTTTTTTTATTGTATAACTGCAATAAGATATATATACATACACTCATATATACAAACATTCTTTGAAACATCCTTCTATATTGCGGTGACTTGGTTGCCAAGCCAAAGAAAATCTTGGCAGAAGACAAATTAAACACCAATTGAAATACTTATGAGGTACAAGTAATCTATATGTTGCTCAATTAATCTTTGCTTTTTCAAGCATTAACCTTGATGTTTATTATTTTTTTATTCTAAGTGATGGTGTGTTAACTTGGGATTATTATAGAGATTCATTGTTTTTCAAATTACATTGTGCATGTTAATCAATTTGAGAAGAAAAAAAAATGAAGAGGAAGAAGAACTGAACATGGTGTACAATTTTAAATTAGCCACATATATCCTAGAAAGCATACAAGTTTTTTAATCAATCAACAATGGAGATTATTGAGTCTAAAATCTAAATCAAGGTGATGGTAACAAAGCATATGCGGTTCAAAACTTTTCCTTTGGGATAACAAGAATTTTATCAAATTAAGTAAGAATTTGATCCTCCCTCTCTCTCTATGAAAATCTCACATTATTTGAAAAATGTTACAGAATCATTCAATCAACAATATTTAAAAATTTTATCAAACTCAACGGTTGAATAACAATGGTAAATGAATTTTTATTACTAGTAATATGATACAACAATTAATACCAATAATATGACTCCTAATAATCACATTTTCATTCTGTCTCAAAATTTATGTCATCTTCAAACTTTATCTAAAATTAATTTTAGTATATAGCAATATGTCATCTTCAAACTTTATCTAAAATTAATATTAGTATATAGCAAAGACAGATAACTCAAATCCACTTGATGATATCAAGAATCACAGATGGAAAAATTCA
Organism: Camellia granthamiana; assembly: GCA_036172215.1. Lineage (NCBI taxonomy): Eukaryota > Viridiplantae > Streptophyta > Magnoliopsida > Ericales > Theaceae > Camellia > Camellia granthamiana. Next base: position 15,402,641 of record CM069917.1, on the reverse strand, counting down.
TCTGATCATATCAACCATTGCAGAGATATATGTACTTGTACTTGTACTATAATTTCATCAATAAAGTTTCTTTGTTTTGCCGATCAAAAAAAAAAACTGCAGAGATATATGTATCTATATATATGATTTAGTAGGGCCCAATAAAATTTGTCTAATTCTTTCATTCATGCCACACCTGTACAACAAGTGTGGTAATCTCTCTAGTGTTTAAAAGTTACTTTTATTTTATTTTTTTATTAAAAGTTTTAAAAGCTACTGTCTACTGGGATTTAAATTTCTTCATTATGGAAACATCAGCGAAGTTCACGGTTCAATAATTTAAAGTCTTCTTTTTCTCTTTTGTTTAATTTTATCACAAATTGTTTTTATTTCATGGAATGGCCTTTTTGACATTCTTGTCATTTTATAATTGGAATTATCTGAAGATTCAATTTCGATGGCACTTTTAGGAAGCTCAATTGTGACGTGCAAAAAGCTTCATCTGGTATTTGATATTGTGATTTGTGAATCTCTAATGTGGGACCTAAGTTAAATAACATGTTATTATACAACCAACCAATTTTTTTGTAACATAGCAAGGGCAGATATTTTTGTCATGAATTTTTCTTATTTGTCTGTCTAATTGCAATTATACTGTATCTGAATTATGAATTTAGATATAAATTTAGAAACGGAAGAAAAAATGGAGATATAATTTTATATTTTATTCACATCTTTCACAATTTTTCTTATAAATTCATCACCCAAACTTATAGTCGCACAATATGGCTGGAATCTCGAAAAATGAAAATCTTAAGGCATAGAGTGAGATTGAGTGGCAAAAAAAATTTAAGGCATGCATTTTTAAATAAGCATTGAAAATACATCATCTAGATATGAGAATTTGAGTTGCATAGGCCTTAAAAGGAACTAGAATTTGAACTTGTATTTCACATTTGAATGATTGAGTTAATTTTTTATTTTTTATTTTTATCAGCAAAATGAAAATCTTTATTGAATAAAAATTAAGGAACAATCTTGCATCAACGTCAATAAAGGAAAACAACAAAAAACTAGATCGTGCTATTAGTATCAAAGTAAGAGTTGATTTTTTTTTTGGTGTATGTCCAAATTAAAACAATTAATAATTAATTGGAATTAGAACAAAAGTTGAACAATTGAGCATGTATATGTAGTGTATAATTGAAATACCTTTAAATTAATAATAAAATAGCTATTTGTGTGTTCAAATGAGCATTGACTAAACAATCATCAGTATTCTTCAATCCATTAAACGTGTTTAGCTTATACTCTTGGACTAAGGGAAATGTTTCTTTTCATCCCACTATTTAGGCCCGTTTGGGGTGTGTCCCAAAAAAATTTAAAAAAAAAATAAGAAAAAGGTTTAAATAAATAAATAATCTAACCCCAATAACAAGATATTATTGTAAATAGTAATTAATTATTTTATTTCTTTACAACCATCTATTCAACTAAAAAAATTATTTTCTAAATATATATTTTTTTTACCTCATAAAAAATTAAAAAAAAAAACTACTAAAAAGCAAAGTTTTCAAACGGGGAAAAATGATTCAGTGTGTTGTTTGATTTTGTAAGGTCAATTATTGGTCCATGTGAGTCTGAATCATTTTTCTTGTAAACTCTTGAATATAGATCACTCATAAAAAATAAAAAAATTAAACATAGATCAATTCGATAATCAAAATCTCATATTTTTATTATATTCGTCTTCGAGAAATAGAAGACATGATGGATTTGAAAATAAATCGTTTCTTTTCTTTTCTTTTTTTTCTTCAAAACAAATATGATGAAAATTATAGGGTTAAGATTATCTGATTATTTTTATTTAATGATCTATTTTAAACATTACAAATTAAAAAGTTTAAATCATTAAAATAAAAACCACAAAGAATTTTGTAGAATAGGCATGGAGAGAATCATTTCCTTATGATAAAACAAGTCAATAAACAATACCATGACCTAAAGTTTAAGAAGTACAAAAGCAATACCACCTGTACTCATTGATTTAATTTTTTAAAACTTGAAGACTTGCGGCGTTTTCATCAATACTCAAATGAGAAAAACGAAGAGAGGTGATGCTTTCCTAACCCAATTGCACTTTAAAAACGTATAAAAGAAAACAAATTGTTTGTGTTAGAAAAATGGTTTGGAAACCATTAATAGATGAATGAGAAATTGACTTCAAAGTAGACCATTTGAGTATGATTAATTTAAAATTAAATTTATTTGTTATATTTTTTGGTAAAAATTGAACCAGATTCGATTTAAAATTCGAATATGTTTGAAAGAACAGTCATATCTGTTCGTTGTACCTATTTCATAAAAGAGATGTGTCTTTTCATTGAGAAGTCACCATGACCTTTAAAGAGACACCAATTCACTTATATAATTAGACCCCCCATTGCATTCATTAAAACATGGTATGAAGTTCATCTTGTGTTTCTTTCATTTTGTACTCTGTTTTTTTTATAAGAGAATTCTACACAGTAAGGTTCGCCAGACTTGTCATAGTAGTAGTATTGCTTCTACAAGGTTCAATCATTGTATCCTGGGAGACGAATATCCAATAAAAACTCTTGAACACCATAGCGAGGGACGAATTTGTCTTAAGGAAATTGTGTCCAACATAATTCTCGATCACATTTGGTTTTGTTTTCAGATTTTACAATTTGTTTGTAAGTTTTTTACATCTGTAAGTATTTCTAATTCTCTATATATAGTTTGGTTTGATTTGGTTTTACTCAAATAATTTTCGATTTGTTTAACTTATATTTTTTATATATAATTTAATAATATATTTGATGCAATGATTATGTGTTTCACACCGTAGACATGAGAGATTATTCTAACAGTTTGTGCCTCTTGTGCGTGCATTATTATTGCCTATATAGCTTGCAAAGTTCTATAAAACCATGAGCTTGGAAGGCTGCTGATGGTGGGGAAGCTGGCAAAAAGTGAGCCCTAGCTTTGGAAAATTAAAAAAAAAAAATCTGATTTTATTATTTCTTGCTCACCTTTTTCCAAACTCACCCCCAACAAAATTAAAGGGGCCTAAAAAAATAAATACATTATGATAATTATTATGTATGCTTTCATTTTCAAATCATGTAGTGATTGCAAGTATGTCTTCCATGCATGACATGACTATGCCACGTGCCAACCATAGCAAAAAACGTTGCATATAATCATGCTCATATATATATATTTGTGAATAATTATCCAATAACTTGCAATGATTCAACTCATGGAACTTGCAATTATGAGCCTTGGGACCTAAGAAAGAGATTTCAATTTTTTTTTTTTTTAAGTCACTTTCAAAATTTATGTCTGATAATTTTTAAAAATGTGTGACACAAGAGAATATATAACTGTGAAAAATAGAACTCCAAACAAATCTGTGACAAAAAAGAATATATATGGAAACAACTTAAAATTTATAATTTTCTTAAAATTACAAGTTTATATGTGTGCGGTACATTTGAAAGTTGTGGCATGAGGCATCTCAAATTTCATGTTTTAATTTTTTTTTTTAAGCCACCTTCTGATAATTCTTAAAATGTATCAGACGGAAGATTGTATCAACCTAGAGAGATTAGTCCAAACAATATCCTAAATGCCGTTGTGATAAAAATATAAGTAATAATTGTAACCTTCATGAATTTATAAGTCCATTTGTGTCTGTTGCATTTGAAAATTGTGGCATAAAACTCAATTTTCTCACTTACACTCATTCACCTTCATAAAAATATAATTATTTTGAATTATTTTCGCCTAAACACAATTTTTTCGAAAAGACTTATGAGCCATAAACATGAGTGGAGCATATTTGTGTATGTAATGTAATCTTTAGGGTTCAGTTTCTCACTGGTGTATATATTTAAATCAATTAGGGGCTGTTAGTAGTTGTTGATTGTGGTTACTAGCTTGTTTTTGCTCTTTGTTTTGGTTGATTTCTTCTCAACCTTGGTGGGTAGGTGCTGCATAGGAAGTGTCTTTTTCTATCAATCTAATTGGGATAATGGGATATCTCTTTGATGCTTATAAGTTATAACACTTGTTAGGTTTTTATCTTCATTGATATATGATATGAGGATTTTTCTTTATTCTTAATATATTGTGATAAAAAAAAAAATGTTGGAATGAGGTACAAGAAATTTAGTTGGCAACTTTGTAATGCCTTACATTGCTACGTGTACTTATGTGGATGTATACATGTCACATGAATGTAGAAACACGTGTATGCATAACAATGGCCTACTTGTTTTGATTAGAAATTAGGGTTTTGCAAAAAAAAATAAATGATGTGAACTGTTAATAAACTTTGGATCTTAAGGGAAAAGAAAGTGAATCTTGAAAGTGACATTAAAGAGAGTACTGGGTGGAAGGAAGGCTGGTGGTGGAGAGACCTAGTGCTCAATTATTGAACTCCTCTCTCTCTCTCTCTCTCTCTCTCTCTCTCTCTCTCTGTGTTGTTCCAAGAACATACTTCTGATGATTCTTTATGAACTTTAGATGGATATTCTAGTAACTAGTCAATGGAACATGTGCCATGCACTGACTAAAAATATTTCAACTATCAGATTTGTGATATTTGACACTCATTAACCAGCCAATTATTAGTAAGTCTATAAACATAGAATTAATCATAAAATTAATTATATAAAATAATTTTAATTAACACATGAGATGGTAGGACTTGTCCTAGAAAAATAGTTTCATTCAAAATTATTCGTACTTATGTTTTATTTTATGTAATTGGGTTTTTGTTGAAATTGAATTAAGTAATAAATTATTTAAATTTAATTTATTTATTTTCATAAATTTCAAAATACTGAAATTTGACTCATTTGCTCGAGTTTTAAAATATTAAAGTTTGAATTAATTGAACTGGTAGTGAATTGAAATTGAGTAACATAATTTTTTATTTTATTTTATAAATTTAATAATTTTAAATTGTGTTTAAGTTTCATTTAATTATATTACAAGTTGACCTTAAATGAGTTTTTGACAAAACATATAAATGAGTTGTGAAAAATCTAAATTCCCGAGATATTAATTTGTGATTATATTTTAATTTAAAATAATAAATAATAATCTCAATCAAACAATCAAGATAAATTGGCACAACGATTTAACGTAAAAAAAAATTACAATTAGAGTGCCTCCAATTGTGATAAAAAATCACAGGTCGAAACTACAAAATGATCTACTAAGAAGATAAAAGCATGATCATTATACAAGAATGCTCTCAATTACCTAGCGAATCTACGCCCAAATTGAACCAAACCCGACATGTCTCTTTCAACACCATCTTCACTACGGAACTATTGTGCCCAGCGTTGAATTCATAATGCCAATGTCGAATCCACGACGATGAGTCACTCTGGAATCCAGCAAAGCTTTAAATCTAAATTTTTCGAAATCCACCGAAAAACACCACTCTCTTTTGTGAAAAAAATAAAACAAATAAACCCCTTGATAAGATTAATATGAAATTTATTAATCCATTGATCACTCTCAAATCATCAAGGAAATACTCAGAAAAATACTCTCCAATATAGAAAACTTTGGTAACTTTGCTCTCCCAGAATTTGGACGGCTTGAACCCTAAAAGGAGAGAATGGCAAACTTTATTGAAAACAAAGCCAAAAAGTCCGCTCGAGCGACCACTTCACTGCTCGAGTGAACTCATTAAAACGCATGTCCATTGCTCGAGCCAATACTCCACTGCTCGATTCCCATACGAAGTGGCAAATATGAAAGTCTCAAGATCACAAACTCCTCTGCATAAGTACAATTCAGATTGAATTCACATCTAAACACTCACATCCTCACTGAAACATAAGAGCGAATGCAATTATAACTGAAAGGAATTTTGTTAAACGAAATTGTCAATTACAAAAACCAAACAAGTTGGTTTTATAATTTTAATAGATTCGTGCAACTTATATTGTAAGAATTCCTACTTCTGTATAGGTGGTAGTGTAGTAAGGTTAGAGACATACAACTTTATATTCACATTTTCACTTATAATGATGGGTACTGTTATGGTGTGCAACTTACGCCTTACACTTACGCCTTTCTGTGTTCAGTCCTGCTTTTTGTTTTCACCTTTCACTTACACTTTTTGTGTAGGTGGCACATGGTGTGCAACCTTGAGGGTTGCATACTTAAGAAAAGTCCTATAATGATATAACAAAAGAGTTGGACTCTATATGGTTGAGTGTGTGATATATTAAAAGTTGACATCTATCATACAACGTCATTGATAAGTCAAATTAAAGAAAAAAATTTCAAGGATCTCAAACATTTAAAAGATACAAAAAAATGTGTGGATTTTATACATTTTACTTCGTGGTGGCTCTTTTCCTACTCTAGCTCGGACTTGAACAAATCTCTCATACACTCATCTTTTTTCCAAAGGCAAATAGAAAAGGGAAAAGTAACAATGAAGCTTTACTACAGACTGAAAGGTAGGAATGGCAACGGGGCGGGGCGGGGCCGGGGATCACCCTCCCCGTCCCCGATCCCCGATCGCAGAACTTTCCCCGTCCCCGGCCCCGATCCCCGACGGGGATCCCTCTACCGCCCCCACCCCCGCCCCTAACGGGGATCGGGTTTCCCCGACCCCGAAAATCCCCGGCCATCAACAACACACCTGAGCTCAAATACAACATCATCAACAACAGATCTTCAAAAAAAATTAACCCTAGAAAAAAAAAAAAAAAAAAAAAAAAACAGATCACAACACATCAACAACAGATCTTCAAATACAACATCATCAACATCAAAAAAAAAATCAACAGAGAGATCTGAGTAGAGAGAGAGAGAGGTTTGAGAGAGAGATTTGCCGTGGTGGAGACGAGAGGAGGAGCATGCGGCAGAGGGAACGTCGTCGTCGTCGGAGGTCTCGGAGGAGAAGGAGGTGGCCCTCGTCGTCGGAGGGTCTGATTCGGTGGAACGTCGGAGGAGGAGGAGGATGAGGAGGAGGGAACGTCGTCGTCTGAGAGAGTGTGAGGAGGAAACATCGTCGTCTGCCATTGATCTTCATCACAAGATCTCCACAGGAGAGAGAGAGGGAGAGAGGCTGAGTCTGAGAGAGTGTGATGTGAGTGAGAGACCTAAACATATAATATAATATATATATATATTATAATTACCCTAAACAAATAATATAATATATATATATGATAATAACTATACGGGGATCATCGGGGATCAGTCGGGGCGGGGCCGGGCCGGGGCCGGGGTTGGAGACCTATCCCCGTCCCCGGCCCGAAAGTCATCGGGGATTTTATTTTTAATACCATCCCCGGCCCTATGGGGATAATTTTCGGGGAAAAACCGTTCCAATCGGGGTCGGGGGATCGGGTCCCCATCGGGCCGGGTTTAAATTGCCATCCCTACTGAAAGGTCAAAAGAATGAGAGAAGGCTATAACAAGTTTGGATTCAACAGTGACAACTCACAACTTAGACTACTTTAAACTCATTTTGTATTTTAATGCAACGTTTGGTTGCAAGGTTCAATCAACAAACTTCTTTTCCCTTTCTTGCCAAATCTTGGAAACCAAACAGGCCATAACAAAAAAAAAAAAAAAAAAGGTCATACAAGGATTGGAGCTTGCCTTTAACTTTTGCAGCAAGCATTATATATAGTGCATGTTAAAGAGACTTTAGGTTCATGCTGTTTGGCCAATTGGGTTGTGGAGCTGTTCACTAATCCAAAGCTAAACCCTAAAAGTACAAGCCCTTTAGCACTCAACATCCCAGCAATATATTATTTTGGGTCCTCTCTTATCAGTTTTGTGGATTAGGATGCAGATGTATATCCTCTGAGTGGTTTGGATCCAAACCCTGTATTCGTGGATGGCTTGACCCGTTTGAGAATGAATCTTCACAACCATATTGGACAGTGATCATTACAAGGTGAGTTTCAATTGGGTTGTGTTTCTTAAATTGTAACCCCTAGGAAATTCTAAACATAAAGAATTTTGTGAAATAACCTCTGAATTCTTCAAATAGTTTAAGATACACATATTCTTAAATTTTGTGGTGTTTTCCTACAAATAAGTTAATCAATATCAAATGCTTTTCTTTTTCTTTTTCTTTTTATCTGTTCTATTTTTTTCTATTAAAAAAACTTATGGACTGCATTATACCCTCCAATAAGGTGTTGAGCGGTAGATAAAAACTAATTTGATGAAAATTAATATGAAAATATATATATATTTTTTTTGTAAAATGATAAGAAAATTATATTTTTTTAATCTCTTTTTTACCAGACTTAATTTTTAGTTTTGTGGGAAAAAAAATATTTTTGAAATCTTAATCAAACAGTTTATCAACTCAATGAAAAGAGAGGGGGGAAAAAAATATTGATAGAATGAAAGAAAAAAAAATCCTTGATCATCACCTGATATTCGTTTGGGTTGTGATGGGTCTTAAGAGTTTTTAGCTAAGGGCCCAATATTATTTTTATTTTCTTTTGAGTCATGATGGGTCTTACTAGTTTATTTTAGCCGTTACAGTCAGTCCCAATGTCCGATAGACCAGACTAATAAGGGTCCACTTTGGGAACAAGTTTAAAAAGTAAAGTCGATTTTTATATCACATCATATTTTATATAAAATAATCATAAAAGTTTTAAAGTCAAAAAATTAACTTTTAACCAATTTTTCAAATCATCACCCTTAAGCCCTGCTCTAACTTTTCAATGATATATTTATTATTATAAAAATATGTTTAAAAATGCAATTCAACAATATGTACTTCATACACAATATCTATATAATAAAGTATGATGGTTTTTGAATTTGTCCTACACACATTATCCTACTAGGACATTCGGATGGCTCAGATCTATTATTATAAACAACAGCTGAGATATATTTTTCAAAAAATATCATATATGTACATTTTCTATTTTTCCGCTTCTCTCTCTTACTTTTTCTTTTTCTCACCCGTTCTTCTATGATCCCATCATCCCACCTTCATCTATCTTTTCCTTTTATTTTTTTTTATTTTCTTCCGTTTTAATTTTTCTCTCCATTTGTTTATTTTTTTTTATTTTCTTCTTTTTGTTCAATATATTTTACACATATTTTCATATAATGTTTGTATGCCCGTAATACACTAAGACATTTCGAGCATACATACAATTTTCATATCTATATAATATGGCACAAGGGTTTTTAAAAATGTCTCAAAATGTCTAAGAGATACATTTTGTATCAATGGGTCAGATTGTCCAATCCAAACTTCAACAATTGAGATGTCTTCATTTTCCGCCCAAATGCTCTTTGTAAATTGAAGACAATCTCTCTCTCTCTCTCTCTCTCTCTATACCTCCATCGGAGCCCATCCTGTGTGGGATACTCAACTCCAGTCCCAGTTGTTTCTTTATGATTTTGGGGTTCTCATGTAGAGAGTTGTACTAAATATAATATTTATATGGCCAATTGGCAGCTTGACAATAGGATGGAGTCAGTTCCTTGAAGTTAGTTGCTTTTGTTGAGTCAATTTTTGGATTCTAGGATTTTGTCAAAGATCATTTACTCGAAGTGGGTAGATCAAGTACTAATAGGAGCACATCCTCCTTATTGTTCCTTTGTTAGGAGAAAATGTAGCATCACCCGTAAATTGAGACAACTCTTCCTAAAAGCTGGTTAATGTTTTAAACTTGGTCCCTAAACATAATGATAATCTCTTTGTTCTTTGTGCTATTTATTCTAATTTTATATTTCTATTATGGTTTCAATATATTAGTTTTCGCAAGACATAGCATTAGAACAATATTTTCTAATTTTATATTTCTATTATAATTTCAACATTATGGTTTCAAGACATAGCATTAGAATAATCAAGTCTAGCATCATAATTAAATTATATTGCCAATGCGTTTAGTGGTAGAACCAATATTTTAGCTTAGAAGCAACATTAAACAAAAACCTAAGTTTATATCGCCAATGGGTATAGCGACAGAACAAATATTTTGGCCTGAGAGCAACATTAAGAAAAACCTAAGTTTTGTCCAGTTTCACAGGCTTATTCATCACCCAGTTGTGTAGTTATGGACTATAATTTAAAAAAATCACATATCTATTTGATCAATCAATTGTTTAAGGATTTCCAGTGGCAGAGAATATATTAGGGGAACTGCGTACATATCAATTTGCTTCTTTCCTTTTCTTTCTTGGAAGTTTTCTATTTGATTGTCAATTGTAACCATCTGATTGGTGGTTTGATTGGATGAGGGTGGGTGATGATTTGGATGTAATGTCTGCTTACCAAACACAATTCATATACATTCTTGCACAAACTATAATGTCTCTCTTAATGTTTATGTTTGTGATTGGGTAATGGTTTTCAATTTATGTATAATATTTATCTTGATCCTTTCATTAATTGTTAACATGATAATGAAGGAGTTGTTTTCATTTGGAAAAATTGACTTAACTCACCCTTGATTGTTTAATGTAAGTTTGATGTTATTTTTCAATTTTTTATTTACTTAAAGTTTTTTTACACAACATGCATTGTTTTTGTAGGGAATGTTTAAAATCACAACTTTGAGCACTCAAGTACAAAATCTCTTCAGTCATTCTAGTTTTTTTATCTTATTGAGGTGGTGGTAATTTTCATTTTATGGTTAAGCTTTCTAATTGTTAGATTTAAAAAAGCTTTCTAATCGTCATTAGGCACTACCTAATAAATTGTAATATAAAAATTTATTACACATAAATTGTTCAATCTCTTCTCATCACCAACATAAATTGTTTGATCTTATCTAATTGTTTTTTTTTTTTGTGAATCCTTGACACTTGATTAGAGTCATATGTTTTGACTTTGACTTTTATTTTTGTTTTTTCTTAAAATTTCAGGTGTATAAAAGTGGCAATTGTCCATGATATTGTAGCTGGTAACATCTTTGCATTTAGGCTTTTTTATTGGGGTTCTCATTATGCATTCTTTTGTTGTGATGAGTATATTGAAGAAAAGCGATGATAGTAAGAACTTTGAGTACATGTCCTATGTTGTTTTAAAATCTAAAAAATTAAGGCTTGCCTCAACTTTAGTAAATTGTTGTATAATAATTTATTGGGCAAAGTTTTTTGTCATAAGCCTGCCTGTAATGAGATTTCAAATTAGATGTAATTATTTATTTTCATTTGTTTTCGTGTATTATCTAAATTGTTAAATTCTTCTTGCTGAATTGGAAAAAGAAAAGAAAGATGAATACTTAGTAGTTGCTAAATTGTGAATTCTTATACTTACCAATTCATATTCTTTTTCTTTTTTTTCTCGATACAATTCATATTCATATTCTTTAAGCAACAATATGTGAACTCATAAGTCATGATATACACTAGTCAAGAGACTTGGGAACTAAACTGAAAGGTGCTTGATCATATGTATCAAGAAGGGTTTTATTGTTTTTTTATTATTTTTTATGTTCAATTCCTCTAAATTCATAGTTATTGGTTTCTCAGTTTTTCAAAGATATTTTGATGTGATTTTTCCAGTTATGATTTCTTTTAATTGATTTTTTAAAGTAAATTCAAGCGTTGAAGTGATTTTGTTGCAGGTGACTAATCCACATTAAAAATGTTGGGATTTTGTTGTTGTTGTTGTTGTTGTTTTTTTTTTTTTTTTTTTTTTTTTGTCCCTATGTGTTGACGGTTGTCTCTTTCATCTTAAATTGGATGATTAGTCTCTTTCTTCTATGTTTTTTTTTATTTTTTATTTTTTTATTTTAAAGCTAGGATGATTATTCTTCTGAACCAAAATGTTCATTCACCATTTCTTGAAGCTTTGAAATTTGATAAAGTGAAAAAGGTTACTCAGTTATAATACTAATTTAGAAACATTCTTTTCTTGAATGTTGTCCCATTTTAACTCACTATACATGTGTCATTTTGACGTGGATATCTTTACTTATGTTGTACACAACATTTTTATATTATAAATTTGATATTTAAACTTTAATTATGAAGTTTGTTAAAAGATACTTTATATGTGAAGTTAGCTAAACCGTAATTTGCTATTTTGACTTTTTATGTGTGAAATTTTATATTGTAGTGAAATTGTTGTCATTTTGAATTGATTTATTATAAATGATTTCTGTAGCATTGAAATTATTATCATTTTGAATTAATTTATTTTAATTGATTTTTGTAGAGTATGTGATACCAACATTATTTATACCGTGCCTTTAGGCACGGCATGCACTAGTTTGAATATGAATTAACACAAATAAACTAAAAATAAATCAAAACTAAATCATTTATCACTTTTATAAATTTCTCAATATGATTACTAGTACCAAATAATTATTCTATAAATACAAAACATATAGTAAAAAAATTCAAAATTTTCCCATTATAAAAAAAAAAAAAAAAAGTTTCTCTCTGGACTTGTGAATAAATCAATCAGATCCAAAGGACCTGTTGGCCAACTATCCATTCTTACCATTATATACTCATAATTTTCATAGGTCCAATTTTCATTTTCTGATGCAAATAAAAAGTCCATAATGAGACCCAACAACCATTGGGCTCTAAGATAGATTGTCCAGTCCTTTACACTGGCCCAGTTATTTGCCCCCAAAAAAAAAATCAACAAAGTAAGCCCAGTAAGTCCAAAACGAAATAAAAAGTAAGTCCACTAAGAAAATTATTTTCTAGAAAATATTTTTGAGTGAAAATTATTTTTTAGAAAATATTTTTTGTATTTTCTAGTATGTTGTATAATAGAAAATGAAAATTAACAAAAAAATATTTTTCATGAACAACGAAAAATACACTACAAGAATCTGCACTTTTAGCGACCACGTTTCGCAACCAATATAAAAGTTGGTAGCTAAAAGTTACCTTTTGGCGACCAAATATTAATTAGTTGCGAATGATCATTATTTTTTGCAACCAAATATGAGTTGGTCGCAGAAGATCATATTTTGGCGACCAAAAAATGAGTTGGTCGCAGAAAGTAGTATGGTTTTGGCGACCAACTATAAATTTGGTCGCGGAAGGTCACATTTTGGCGACCAAAAAATAAGTTGGATGAGGAATTGGCGACCAAAATTTTGGTCGCCAAAAAACTTATTTTTAGCGACTGAAAATATTTTAGTCGTCGTATATTGAGTTTTGGCGACTAAAACAATGTAGTTGCCGAATGGAAAATAAAAAATTATTTTTTATCTTTTGGCGACCAAAATTTTGGTCGCAAAAAAACTTATTTTTAGCAACTAAAAATATTTTAATCGCCGTATATTGAGTTTTGGCTACTAAAACTATTTAGTCGCCGAATAGAAAATAAAAAATTATTTTTTTTATCTTTGGCAACCAAAATTTTGGTCGCCAAAAACTTATTTTCAGCAACTAAAAATATTTTAGTTGCCGTATATTGAATTTCGGCTACTAAAATTATTTAGTCGCCGAATGAAAAATAAAAAATATTTTTTATTTTTGGTGACCAAAATTTCAGTCGCCAAAAACTTATTTTCAGCGACCAAAAAAAAATTAGTTTATTTTTTCTGACCAAAAAAAAGTTAGTCGCCAAATTAATACTTTTGGCAACTAATATTTTAGTCGCCGTTAATTAAGATTTGGCTACAACAAAATTTTAGCCACCAATTATTAACATTTGCCGACCAAAAACTACTTTTGTCGCCAAAGGTGTGAAAATTTTAGACGGAAATCAATTGTCCCCGCCTATTCTCTGTTTAAACAAATCAGATTGTTCTCTCTCTCACACAGATTCTCCTTCATCCCCACCTCACTGCTAGTGGCCACCAAAACGCAAGGCAACAATCTACATCAAAGAAAACAAACCAAAATTAATACTATATTAGAGTACAGAAGTGAGAGAGAGAGAGTACATGGAGTGTCGTTGAAAATAATGTTTTGGACTACAAAAACTAAAATTGGTCCCTAAATGTACAATCTTTAACTACTAAAAATAATTTAATCGGTATTTATTTAATTTTTGGCTATTAAATTTTGGTCGCTAATTATTAAAATTTTTGGAGGCTTGACTTCAATTTTGGAGGGTCTTTTAAATTAATTTGGTGAGGAACTTTGGAGGGATTTTGGAGGGATTTGAAACACACAAATGACTCTCTGCCTCTCTCGCATCTGCCCTCCTCCGATTCTCTCTCTCTCTCTCTCTCCCCTCAATTCCTTGTCGCAGACCCAACCTCGAACCCCCTATTATTGTTTTCATTTTCTTTCTTCCTCACTCTCTCTCTCCGCCATCCCAATCTTCATCAACAGTGGTGGCCACAAACTTCCTATTTCAGCCATAGGGGAGATTTCAAAAGGAGCCACTACAAAAAGGGAGATTTCACTGGACCACCACCGTCTCCAGGGAGATCGGTACTCGGTCGTTGTCAATATTCAAGGAGATCCGAAACAGGTATTTAATTACTTAAGTTCTTCGTTTTCCCCCCCCTGAATCAGATCAATCTCTCTCTCAGCAGATCTTGGTTGCTCACAGTCGATTCTTCGCGGTTAACCTTTCCGATCGGTGGTCGAAGCAGCAGCGAACTTCTAACCCCTACATTATCGAGATTGCTGACTGTGATGATGTTGAAGCTTACATTGAGGCTCTAAGTTTGATGTATTGTAAGGATTTGAGGAAGAAGCTCATGCAGGAAGATGTCACTAGAGTACTTGGAATCTTGAAGGTACTAATGATCATTTGCACATTGTAGAGGAAACTATGAACTTTTGTTGAATTTGTAGATTTATATGTTTGTACCTATTTGTATGTGTATATGAAATGATGTGTATAAGTTTGTACCAATTTGCCTATATATATGTCTGTTTTTCTTGCCTTCAAACTATTTGATAAAATGTCTCTTAGGAACTCCTTAGTGTAAAACACCCTTTTGGACCCATCCCCTATTTGACAATTTTTTACTTTATTTAACCCTACTAAGAGCTATAAAATTAAAATTCTATTGTCCTCGATGAATTGAGGTTGATAACCACTAAGTAAGTACTTACCAAGCAACACAAAAAAACCACTTAGAAACAGTCAGATTCATGAAAGACAAAGAAAATGGAAGGGCTAAGTAATGAAATGGAAGGTGTCTTTTTTTTATAACTTTTTTCTTGCCATTTCTTTCCCTCCACAAATTCAAGATCAAAACATAGCTTTAAAGTTGGGAAAAACTAGCACTTCATGGAAAGAATGTAATATTTTTGGTACTTTTTCTTCTCAGTAATTCAGATTTCTATTTTTTTTATTTTAGATACTTCAAATTCCTATTGCTATGCAGAAACAAAATCGACCAAACTCTCCATTTCATACTTTATTTTGGGGTATCTTCTTTATTTTTTCTCCCCTGATATAATTTTTGTACCACATATTTAATAAACTCCATGAGATTTCAATGTGATAGTTAAAAAAAGTAAACGAAGCCCACATGGGATCCAAATATATATTTTTTGGTCTGCCAAGCTCATGTTTGTTTTGAAAAAATGCTTCAGATTCATAGTCCCATGGGACTACCAATCTGGCCAAATGGTTTTGTATATCGGCTTAGTTTCATTTGGTTCATCCTCCATACCACTCAAGCTCCCAACAATGTCAGCCTATGCAGATTATTGAGTTGGAAACTTAGGATGCTATTGTTCTAGAAGCCTGACTGGCCTTGAGATTGTTGTTTTCATTTGGCTCATTTATTGTCTCTCTAGTTTATACTCATCAATCTAGTTTATGTAGATCATCAACATTTCCTGAATGTTCTCTTCTGTTAGGTCAAGGTTATCCTTTTCTGGTTCTTGTTTACAATGCAATGAAGTTCTTATATATTTGCAAAAAAAAAAAAAAGAAAGAAAGAAGAAAAAGCATATGGTATATTTCAAGCAACATTATTCTACTTCAGAGTAACAATTTGACATGGTTTTTCAGCAGTGATAATTTTCATAGAAGTCATGATTCCACTGTAGGATCACTGAAGTGAACCTGGTTTCCATTGCAATAGCTCTCAAAGTCCTTTTTTTGAGTAACTGATAACTAGCTTATTACTAAAAAGGCACTACAATTACCCGTGCTTCGGGCTGCTGCAAAAAGAAGGTACAAATTCTGTCTACGGAGATTGTCGTTTGTTCTATGGACAGTTTACAACAAGGGCGATCCAGTGGTAGAAAATTGCCTTAATCTATGTATCACCTGTGTCTTTGCAGTGATTGAGAGCTGAGAAGTAATGCTTCAAGATAACAAATAGAGAATTTTTTTTTTTACACTGCGATGCTTTTTAGCTAGCATACCTTACCAACCACTGTAATAGACTTATGATTCCTGAATATCTAAATTTCTATATGTTAGCCATAGAGTATACTTGAACATTATTCATGAGCACCACAAACAAATTCCTATCAGTTCAATTTATATTAAGTTTTATTGGTTTGCAATAGATTTTAAGTAACAGGGAGCCCTTCTGCCTACATTAGCTTGAAAATACAACAAAAATTTTCTCCCCATAGGCACATGGGTTCATGTGAGGATCAAAAGCTACTTGTCACCATTTTTTGATTTCTTTAGTAGCATTTTGATTAGTTATTGTGTAGCTGCAATTCTGAACAAGCAATTGTCTCCTACATGTTCATTTGAGAGCATAAAGCAGCCAGTGGAATTGACCTCCATCCCACACATCTCATGGAGCAAGATGTCTAGAAGCAAGCTCTTAAGAAGTTTGGAAAATGACTTCGAATTAGTTTATGTGGCTCACTCATGCTCGTCCTGCGAAGCACTCCATTACCAATACCAAAAGGTTAGGGCAGTAATTGCATGCTCTGCTTCTCAAAATGCTGCCTTTTGCTATAACGTTGCAACGAGATTCCAGAAGTTTCACTCATGAAATTTTTGACAGGATGAAACCATAACCATCTTTTGTTCATTATGCCTTTCTTTCTCTATTTGTCTTTCTTCTTCTCCATTTTTTTTTGTTTTGAAAAATGGGGAATGAAGAACTATTTTGTTTTTAATTTTTTTTGTTTTAAAAAAAAAAAACTCAGAATTTTAACATTTCAAACTCTGAGTATTTTTAAAATTTTTTTTTTTTTGGGAAATGTAGGTGTAGACGTCCCCGAACGCCCCGGGAGGGTTAAGTCCCGTTCCGTTCATTTGGGCTCACTACAGTTCAAGGACTCGATTGTCACGGTTCTAAATCTTGAACCAAAGAGTCCAAACCCGGCAAATCGTTTTGAAAACAGATTTTTTGAAAGAAGTGCCAAACATGGACTGCTTTGCCAGATACAGAGTCGCCACCTAAATATTTTATTTTTGGGAAATTTAGGAAACCCTGACTCGGTGCCAAAGGCCACGTGTCCGTCATCACCAAAGTTGCCTCGGCTCGGGAACTTGGGTACGATTGGGGAAGGTCACTTCGTGAGCACCCCCGCTCGCCCGGTCAAAGACCGGCCTCTACTAACCATGATATCTATTTTTGAAAACATTGTATGTTCTTATTCCGGTTATTAGCCTAGGTTACTATGTGATGCACACAGCATACAAGTATAGACTGAGTCGCCTGAATTGGAACAAAACATTTCATGTTTGTTTGTTTGAAAATGGTTTGATGGTGCTACCCGCAGGTAGGCTAAGACGTGGATTTGCCACCCTCGGGTGGGCTTAAGAAAACATGATTTTGCCACTATCTAGTGGGCTTAGAAAACATGGTTTTGCCACAATCTAGTGGGCTTAAAACAAACAATCAATGCATTATTCCAATTCAGATAACCCAACCTTCACCCACAGGCATTCAGGCAGTTATATCACATAAGCAAATAGCCTCATGGCAAGCATGCTATTCATGGCAACACTCACACGCATGCAAGGATGCTAAAGCATAAAAACTCACCGAGTACTCCAAGCCAAAACAGAAACTACATTAGAAATCATGCATGATCCTAAGTATACTGAAATGCCTAATGCAACACATGCAAAAATGCAACTATGGCAGGCTCGGCTATTCTAAACATTGCATATGGAATGCTACAACTAACACGTATTCAATTTGGAATTGAAATACAAATGCAGTTTGTATGATGCGCCGAGCCCGGTGCATACAAAACAGATGAATGATGCAAACATGCTGTCATACTGTATGCTACTTGAAATATGCCCTAATCTAACCATCATAAGCGGATAAATAAAAGGGAAGAAAGACGTGGGGTTGGAAGACATACATCACACTCACCCACACTTATTACAATTATGCCCTCGCGTAGAGGGTCCAAAAGAATATACAGTCCCAAATGAAAGAATAATACAGTCCAAATATTACAGTCCAAATAATATACAAATCCCTAATTAATTAACAAGTTAACTTAAGAAAACTGTAAACTGGCATGCAAGCCAGGGACTGCCTTGCTTCTGATGAACGATGTATGTTTGGGCTGCTTTGCGCGGAAATCCACGGCGATGCCCCAATTAGCCTCTGTTTTGCAATGTTCCTTGAAAAGCGCGCCAGGTCTCGGAAGACTGCTGATTCTTCATTTTGCTGCAACAGAGAGCAGGAAAGGGGCATAGCAATGTATTTCGCAAATATATGCATGCCTCGATCCTCGTGCCACCAATCACGCATCTCGATGCATGATGGCCGAGGAGCCGAATTGCACAACTCAATATAGGATGAATGCATATGAATGCTGCAATAAAACCTAACTCCATCACGGATAATCTGGAGTGTCAGTGACTTGGGAATTGAGACACGCTCCGTCACTCGGAGTGCGAAACGTACCTCGTTTCCCGTGTCCGGACTAACTCCTATCCCGAACACGATGCAATATGTATGATATGCATGAAATGCAGCTAACATGCAATCCTAACATACACAATGTCATGGAATGACATACACGCTATACGAGGTAATACACAACCGGGCATACACAATGCTACGGATGAAATGGCATACGCAATGCAATAATGGGCTTATACCAACATGAGTGAACCTCAGTCACACCCACATAAGAGGCCATTAGATGAAAACAAGACACCTCGAAGTACGTGCCCGCGGGCACGCAAACCGAGAACGGACCCTCAGGCACCGAAATGCCACTCTAATGAGACATGGTAAAGACACGGAATATGACATGCAAACATGCAAAAATCAGTAGCAAAATGAGAGGGAAAACAGCCCCGAAATAAGGCGAAATGAGACCCGATGTAAGGAATCTCTCCCGAAATGCAAAACTAGTCATCCGAAATGACTTGTAGCTATGCCATACATGCATAATTTGGACAAGACATGAAAAATCAGAAGCAAGGCAGCCCCAAAACTCACATTTTTACAGTAAAAAACATGGCCAAACAGCAATCACAAGTAGGGCTAAAATGGCATACAAAAATGGCTCCGCAAGGGAAGCAATGAAGCAAGTGATAGATGCAAAGCCCAAATGGCAAAAGATCCTTCTAAAACACTGAAGAGGGACCAAAAATATGAACATTTACAGTAGATGACATGCCTCAAACCAGTATGCAAACATGCTAAAAATGCCATGCAAGAAATAGGCCAACAAGAGGCTATAACATGAGGTATACAAAGAAATCGCCAAACAGCCAAAGACCCTTAATGAGATATGCCAAGAAGGTCAAAATATGGCCATTTTCAGTTCTGATCATGGCCTAAAAACAAAGGCAAGGTAAGATCACAAAGCATGCAAAAATGGGGGCCAAAGAGGGGTATAATGGCAAGTATAACATGGAGGCCCCCAACAGTGTTGATCCCTTCTACAATGTTGTAGAGGGACTCAAAATAAGCCTACTCACAGTTCATGGCACACTCCAAAACAATTTACATATAGGCCAAACAAATCATGCAAATTTACGGTAAATAGGAGGGATTATGAAGTAAGTGCAAGATAGGGGGCCCAAAAATGGTTGATCACTTCTTCAATGTTGAATAGAGGCTCAAAATAAGCCCACTTACATTTTAAATTATGCTCGAAAACAGATCACACATAGGCTAGAAATTTCATGCAAAAATGTGACATACCAAGGGGTATTGAAGCAAGTACCAAATGGAGGGCTCAAACAGGGTTGAGCCCTTGAACAAACATGAAGAATGGCCCAAAATAATGACCCTTTCAGTTAGGGTCAGAGCCCAAAACAGTAAGCAAATAGGCTAGAGAATTGGTGTAAGATAAGGCCAAAAAGAGGGTGAAGTGAACTTACCCTTGAAGACCAAAGCTTTGGCTGCTCCTTGGACCAAATTTGCTGCCTCTAAGCCTCTGGAAAACCTCTCCTTGCTGCTGGAATGGAGTGGTGGTGGTGGTGCTTGGTAGTGATGAAGAAATGTGGTTGGAACTTAGGGATTTTTGAGAGAAATGAGATAGATATGTGTATATGAGCTCAAGGCAATTTTTCCAACCTTTTTCTTTGAGTTGGGAGGCCAGCTATATAGACAAGAAAGGGGGAGAAAAGTGGAGGAAAAAGTGGAGGGAAATGGCATCAAGTTTCCCTCCAAAACTTTTCCCCGGATTGAGATATTTTTTGGAGGAAAAGAGCACACAGCTGTAAAGTACTCACACTGAGGATGCTGGCCGGCCAGGCACTTTTGCTGCAGGTGGCCGGCCGGCCACCCCTTATGGCCAGCTGGCTAGGGGTCAAAAGGGTCAAGTTGAATTAGTGGCCGGCCACCAGATATTGGTGTCCTCCCAGGTCTCCTCAACACAACCCTATGGTTCAAAATTGGCAACTCTAAAACAAGAGAGAGAATAGGCCACTTTTAGGAGGGGTTCAAAAGGTTCAAGTTGAGTTACTGGCCGGCCATGTGATATTAGGGTCCTCCCATGTGTGTACAACACAAATATGTGGTTTGGGGTTGAAGAAAATGGCCCTAGGGTGGTCAACATTGGCTCGGAAGTGAGAAAAACGGGCGTCGGAGGGCGCCGGAGGAGCATAACTGGTTGCTGAGACAATTGATGGCCTCCCACCCTTCAGTGACCTTCCTGGTGATAAAACAGAGGTACCTGCCAAAAATGAACGAAAACCGATGCAAAACGAATGTTCGGGGGCCAAAACACGCAGTTCGGGGTCTCGAAAACAGGCTGTTAAGCACCGAAAGTGGCATTCGGCCACGAAGTGGGTCTCTCAGACCTCAGTGTCCCTCAAAAGGAAGTAAATAAGATGCATGCCAAAACCCGAGGCAATCGGAGATGGCTAGACGGTCCCGAACCGAGGCACACAGCCTGACGGCTCCAAAAACCGGGAACCGGGCTCCAAAATGGGCAAAATGGCCTACGGCCACGAAATGTAGCCCACGGCCACTGAGAGATGGTCTACGGGACCTCTCCCTCCCCTCAGGAAAAGAAACAGAGAAAACCGAGTCTGGTTCGCAAACTGAGGCAAGGCACAAAAAAGGGTTCGGAAGTCCGGAGGCAGGGCTCACGGCCGAGACTCTGAGATTTCTGAACGAGCACGATATGCAACATCACCGAGCGCTCAATCGGTGACGTCTGAGTCTTAAGGTCGGTCAAAAATGGGGTGTCTACAGTTGCCCCTCTTTGACAGAACTCGGAAGTCACAAGTGACGGGAGTGAATGTCAAAGCCCAGAGACGACCCATTTTTGACAAGGCCGAAGACTTAGACAATCAGACAAGATGAACAGAGATATGCTCGCAGGCGTGCCCGCAGGCAAAGGGGGCAAAATGCAAAGTGATATGCACAGGGCCAGAGGTAACTCAATGATCATGCAAATGCAGCAGCCTGTAATGAAGCAAGTATTCGCAAATAGATGCAACAGTTTTAAAGCAAGAATGCAAAGCAACAACTACATTTCATGCAGTTAGGAATACGGAGAATTATTCGATTCTCGTCGCGTCTCACACGGAGAAGATACGATACCTGCGCGATTCGTCTGGTCGCACCAGCTTCAAATGAACCGTACATACAATATCGTGCCTGCAAAGAGAGAAACTCAACAAACACAATATACTAACAACATATATTCAATGTGATTCCGAAAGTTTGACACACGCGGTGCCGGCGGGTGAATGCATAAAGCAGTGTGATACAGGTAAGGTGCGCGAGATAGCGCGATGCGACGCACTAACAAGTGCGGATGAGATGCGCAAGATAGCACGATAAAATGCATGCACAATGCAAGTAATGTGCACAAAATAGTGCGATGCGCAAAATAGCGTGAGTGAAATGTAATGCACTAACAAGTACAGGTGGGATGCGCAAGATAGCACGATGAAATGCATGCACAATGCAAGTAATGTGCACAAAATAGTGCGATGTGCAAAATAGCGCGAGTGAGACAATGCACAAAATAGTGCGATACGCTAAACAGCGCGATTGATTTGAAATGCACAAGATAGAGTGTGATAAGCACAGGACAGTGCGATTGAGGTGCGCAAAATAGCGCAAATGCAAACTACACAAAACAATGCGATTGAGGTGCGCAAAATAGCGCGATGTAAACTGCACAAAACAGTGCGATGCGCAAAATAGCGTGAATGTAAACTGCACAAAACAGTACGATTGAGGTGCGCAAAATAGCGCGAATGATAAATTACACAAAATAGTGCGATTGAGGTGCGCAAGATAGCGCGAATGTAAACCGCACAAAACAGTGCAATTGAGGTGCGCAAGATAGCGCGAATGTAAACTGCACAAAACAGTGCGATTAAGGTGCGCAAAATAGCGCGAATGATAAACTGCACAGAATAGTACGATGCGCAAAATAGCGCGAATGTAAACTGCACAAAACAGTGCGATGCGCAAAATAGCGCGAATGTAAACTGCACAAAATAGTGCAATTGAGGTGCGCAAGATAGCGCGATTGTAAACTGCACAAAACAGTGCGATTAAGGTGCGCAAAATAGCGCGAATGATAAACTGCACAGAATAGTGCGATGCGCAAAATAGCGCGAATGTAAACTGCACAAAACAGTGCGATGCGCAAAATAGCGCGAATGTAAACTGCACAAAATAGTGCGATTGAGGTGCGCAAGATAGCGCGATTGATTTGAAATGCACAAGAGAGTGCGATACGCTAAACAGCGCGATTGATTTGAAATGCACAAGACAGTGCGATAAAATGCATCTTCTATGCAAGTATGAGGGCATTTTCTATGCAATAGATACAAGCATTTTCTATGCAAGTATGGAAGCACAATTTATGCAATATTGAAAGCAAGCATATTCTATGCATGAATCAAGCAAAGCATATTCTATGCGAAATCGAAAGCAAGCATATTCTATGCATGAATCATAACGATGCGCAGCACGCATGCAACAGCAGTATATATGAAAGTTCACATTCTATGCAATAGAGAATCATTAAATATGTACTCTGGTGCCTCTGATTTGCCTCTTAGAGGACTTTGCAACACACTCAGCTCAAAAAGGGCACACCCTGTTCATATTGGCGAGAGATAACATCTGCATGTGAAACCCTCTGGTGCTGCTTGGACTGTCATTCTGACTTGAAGCAGGCTTACACTTGGGGCCGAGACACACTCATACTCCAGAGAAATGGCGAGGCCTGAGAAGGTGCACCTGGGATGCAATCTCGGATTTTGCTAAAGTTAAAACATGCTAAGACGCTCCAAATTTTCCTCTTTTCTTTTGCTTTGCAGTCCGGAACCTAAATAGCTTCAGATAGGTCCTTGCTTTACTATTCTGACATGACCTGGGTTGAACCCTGCGGTTTTATGAAAGAACCAATCCTATTTTGCACAATTGTGGAGAACGGCACGGCACGGCACTCGGAGCACAAAACGATTTTATTTTTGAAATTGAGAGATGAGTTTTCGATCAGGTATTGAGCCTACGACTGAACACAGCGAAACAGCTCAATCAAGGAAATAAAGGCATACAACCTAGACACATCGAGTAACACTCGAAACGACCCAAAACAAGAATCGAGATAAAACAAAAAGACACGACACTCAGATGTGCACAGGGAGCCTGTTTCACCGGGTAGTGTTTCCCACCCTTTCTCATTTGTGATTCTCACATCACTCGGCCCTCAAGCTCTGTTTTTCACGAAAAAGCCCTTTTCTCACTTTTTCTCTCATCACACATCTCTCTATTCTTCAATCTCTCATTTTTCAATCCCTCCCCTGGGTGGTTGATGGATAAACAGCAAGTTGAAGGCTCTCGCCCCTGGCACTCAGCTAGATTCTTCTTTCTTCCGCTCACTGCTAGTGAATTCCTCCCACAGAGGGGTTGCGCTACAACTGGGTGTGTAGTGAATCTGCAGCTAGCATCGGTTGATGATGCTTTGCTGGGGAGTTTGGACGTGATAAGATCTGTCCAGATGAGGGAGTGGAATATCTTGCCCCATTCCAGTTCGTGCTTCGCACTTGGCTCGATACCTCGCTGCTTGGAGGATGGGAGAGCTTTCAGCCCTTTTGCGGTTAGCTTCAGTGGTGTCCTTTTCTGGCGAATACGGTGCCCCTTCCGGCAAATAGAGTGCCCTTTCCAGCAAGTATGTTGACAATGGGGAAAAGACAGAACACCTGACTCAATTGTGCCCTTAGTTCATCATTTTGACCATTTTTTGTCTTTGCTTTCCACTAAAACAGTTTTGACCAAAATGAGAGTTAGATTAACATGCTTGTTCGATTTTTGATTTGAAATCATGCAAGTCAGGCTATGAGCACTGAAAATTTTCCTTTTTTTTTTTGGATCCAGGAAATGGTCCAGTTTTGGAAAAGATGGAATAATTTTAGAGAGAATTAGTCAACCTCAGTAAAAATTCTCAAAAACTATTTTTGCAAACAACCAATGCTCAACAAGCACGGAACCTACTCTTGAGATGCGCAACCTCGGACCCGAAGGAAAATTGCCCCTTGTCTGAAGGACACTGCATGGCAACGGAAAGTTGCCCCTTGTTTGAACGGCACCGCAGCGCATTGAATGGCAACGAAAAGTTGCCCCTTGTTTGACTGGCGCCGCAGCACACTGAATGGCAACGGAAAGTTGCCCCTTGTTTGGATAGCACCACGGCGCATTGTAGTCAGTCCTCAGAGTGACAACCAAGTCCTCAGATACAGAGAAGACAAAGATGACCAGAACCATCGCATGGACACAATTGAAGTGTTTTACGGCTGGACTTCAGAATGAAGTTGCCTACGTATCCCAAACATGGGAATCAAGCCTTATGTAGTTCGGGGTTAAGGTACACTCGGGTATTTAACCTCTCCTTTTTATGCTCTAACTTTTGCCAAGGCGCCTGTTGCAGGTTTTCAACCTTGCGAGCTATGTTTTTCTTTTCTTTTCAATTCTTTTCATTTCTTTTTTTTTTTTTTTTTTTTTGCATTTTTCTTTTCTTTTCTTTTTGTATTTTTTGTATCTTTGCATTTTTTCTTTTTTCATTCTTTTTCTTCGCTCTAACTTTTGCCTGGGTCGCCCTTCCGGGTTTTCGGCCCAGCGAGCCTCTCAAGGGTAAAAGTGTAGCTAGTCCATGCCAAATGGTTTTAGGATCTCGAAGCTATCCGCATCTAGGAGAGCGGCTGTTGATTTGCAAGAGGACTTATCTTCGGCCCTTCGAGCACATCTGACATTTTTGCTCCTAGTTCGAAGGGTATTTCTGATTCGGCTTCGCAAACTTCTTCTGATGAGGTCTGATCTTCTTGATCTGACTTTGGTGCCTCTTGTTCGAGGGCTGCTTCAAATCTGGCCACACAGGCCTCACATCATGATTGTCCTTTGAACGTTCTGAATCCAAGTTCAAGGTTTGAAAGCAAAGGGGTTGAGTCCCGAGGCCGAGAGCGATCCTAAGCTGCACAATCTCAAGAGCGATTCCACACATGTCTTCGCAGGACCGCGCAAAACATTTTTTGAAAGTTTTTAAGAAAGCGACAAATCGCTCATGCTGAAGACAGTGTAGGACCAATCTGGATCAAAGCTAGGGTCCTTCTCAGTAGTCACACTAACAAGCACGATTTCCTTCATTAAGGGCTTAGCACGCCTCTCTTTCTCTCAATTTGATCAAAGTTTTGCAAATCCCGAGGAATTCCTCCCTCTTTGTTTTCACCGCAGTGTTCAAAAAGGTTTTGAAAAACTTAGGTCAATACAATGACTTCAAAGCACAAGAGAGCAGGTGGAATGCACTGCCATTTCATTCAAATCCCGGCACAACTAGCACACGGCAGGAGCAAATACGAGAGCGTGGAAATCATTATTGTTTCATTCAAAATCTGATGGCATAACTGGCTCCCTGGCAGAAACAGACTCAAGACAAAACGAAAAGACAAATGCGAAACAGAATGGTGACGCCTGAGGTAACACCCCTGAAATTACCCGACTCCTATATAACAAGACTGACTCAATACAACAAGACAGACCCAAAACAAAAGAGATTGACTCAAAACAAAAGACAGACTCAAAACAAAACAACAAAACTGACCCAATACCCAAGTCAGAATGCAAAATTAACAGCACTCGTACATTGCTCAAAACAGTGCATGCCATCCACCACAGCTGGAGTAACCTGAGTGTCATCCGCAAGTGGTTCATCCCCCGATCACATAACCACATTATCCCCCAAGTTCACTGACCCAATGCCGATAGACTTTGCTGAGCTCGGCGGGAGGATGACCTCGTTGTCAAACAGATCCTGTACTTCATGGCGAAGACGGAAGCAGTTGTCGGTAGTATGGCCAGTTTGCTGATGGTATGCGCAGTATTGGGTAGCATCATGCGTAGCCGGAAGAGGGTTCGGGAGAGGCCGAGGCTCAAGGGGTTTGAGATGGCCTTGTCCAACAAGGATTTGGAGAGCTTTGGACAAAGGCATGTAGAGGGCATGGAAAACCCTCTGACCTCGGGGTTGGTACTTCTGGGTTTGTGGATTTTTGCTGGACGCACCAGGAAAAGGATTGGCAGGTGCTGGCCTGGTTTGTTGATCTCTTCCGAGTGGAGGGTTAGAGCTAACAGGATTGCCTCTGGTATATCGGCCCTTCTCCCGGTTTTCCCTTTGATTCGGACTGCTCCTGACTTGAGTAGCGAAAGTGTCATCCACAGTTTTTGCAACAACTGCGAGGACTTGCTCTTTGTTCAGTCCCTCGGCTTTCAAAGCCTCAACAGCCAACAGAAGATGCTCATGGGGATCAATGCCTGCCCCTACCTTGTTCTTTCCACTCGCTTCCACTTTGCCACGGGATTGGCCTTCCTCAGATGTAGCCCGCCCCAAGACTGGAGAGCCTTTTGACATGAAATTCCCAGTGTATGGTGTGGTCGATGATGGAGCCAATGTCCCAGAGGCCAGATCGGTCACAGTTCTTTGAAGATCTTTTATCATTCCCATCAACTCAGAAGTAGTGGGTTCTCAGGTTTGAGATGATTGGGGTTCAGGTGCACCCATCATGCATAAGTTCGTGCTTTCTGGGATAAACACCTCAGGCTTGGGTAGATGGGCCGGGGTGATGTATATGCTGGGGTCATAGGTGGATGGCAGTATATGGATGTGATTGAGGTAGGCAGGAGATGTCTGGTCATTGGGGTCTGAAGGTGGGGCTATCGTCCGATTGTCGATGAGATTTTGGACCTCATGACGAAGGCGGTAGCAACGGTCGGTGCCATGACCGTGCTGCTGATGGTACATACAGTACTTGGCAGGGTTATGTCTGGCTGGGAGTGGGTCGGGAAGAGGTTGAGAATCGAGGGGTTTGAGATGCCCTTTTTCCATCAGGAATTTTAGTGCGCTAGTCAGGCTCATAGAGAGAGGGGTGAAAGTTCTGCCTTGAGCTTGGGCTGGGCTGGCCGGTCGTAGGCTTGGTTTGGCAAAAGGGTTGGCTGTGGTGACTGTATCGATTTCAGTGGGTTCGGGAATAGTGCTACTTCCGACATTGGTACTCCTTGAAATCACCCTTCTTGTCGGTTCACTTGTTCTGGGAATGATCCCACTGTTGAACGCATTCTCGACCTGAACCCCCAGTTCATGCAGACTTTTGAAAGTGAATAACGGAGCGACTATCAATTTCTGCAACATATCATGCTCGACGTTCCGCACCATCATCTGCACTTGATCCCTCTTAGAAGGGTGGCGATCTGTTATCTGTGCTGCCTTTGCTCTCCATCTCGCAACAAATTTCACAAAAGGCTCTTTTGGGTTTTGGCGGGTTGCTTCAAGCTCTTGGATGGTCATTTCAACTTGGGTATTGTAGGAGTACTGATCGACAAAGGCCTCAGCCAATTCTTCCCAGTTTTGCTTCACTTTGTCCTCCAACTTAGCGTACCAAGTGGCTGCTACACCGGACAGGGTTCTTCCATACAGAGAGAGTTTCTGTGGCTTAGTCAGACCCATCGGCTTTAGGACATCCAAGAAAAGTCGAATACGTACCATTGGATCCCCAGACCCGTCGAAACGGTCAATATGTGGCATTTTGAATCTGTTTGGGAGCCGTACAGTAGATTTGATGTGCCCATCTTCAATGTCGGGAATGGAGTTAAGGCCCTGTGCCTTTTTGAATTGCTTCTCAAGGTTCGCAATTTTCATTGCGGTCAGATCGAGGTCATTAGCATCAAGGGGATAACGCCTCTCATTAGGCTGCACCAGGGGTCCGAAAACTCGGGCTTGGGTCAAACTTTCTCGAGGATTCGGACATTGCAAATCTTCAACTGGCGGAAGTGGGTCAAAGTTCGGCTGGGGTCCCAAAGCTGGATGTAAGGCAGATGGCCCAGATGGGCTCTGCGTTTCAATACTGGTCTCAGCCTGCATGGCGGTTCCCTGATTCAACGCTGCTATCACGGCCACAAATTCTTCCGAACCCTGTGCCATCACGGGCTGCTGATTCTGGACAAAGGTGATGTGACTGGTGACTGACGGATCAGATGAACCGGTGAGCCCTGACTGGCCTTTCTTTGCCTTGCCTCAGCGAAAGAACGCTGGTTGCCCTTGAATTGAATTTCTGACCTAACAAAGTCTATCAGCACTAGCCCAATGTACCCGGGGGATATCGGAGCCTTCTGAAGCTATGGTTCCAGGACTACCTAGCAAAAGAGAAAACATGCAGCATCTCAGCCTGATTTCACCAAAACAGATACGAGCATAACAGGATGACTGTGCCATCTACTGAATTCCGCCCCCAAAATTCTGCCTGTAAACTACTACCCTCAGGTAAACTGAATCCCAAAGTACTGACTGGTGCCCGCAGGCCTGATGCCCAAACTACTGAACTGATACATGCATTCCCTGTAGAGACGCACTCTAACAAGCACATAACAGATAAGTGAGAGCCAAAACACCCCTATGTTGGGGTAGGGTTTCCCTGTCCTATTTTGTCAGGAACTAGGGTTCACTACGCACGCAGCGGTTTCAAACAACCTATAAACGGGTAAGCAACCTGTCCTAGTTTGGAATGGTCACTATGGATCCGAATATGCACTAGGTCGAATGGTCAAAAAGGGTGCCTCGGTAAAACCGGGGTTTGTGTTCCCATACTGGTAGAGCCCGTAACCGGTCAGCCTTATGGACATGCCTTGACAAGGCAAGCCTCCGGCAAACCGCTCAGGAATAGCAGATGGCAAACACGGTGTCCTAGGCGCACCAATGCAAATGCAATGCAAAGAAACACACAAGTGTAGTCAAAACCAGATATCATGAGTTCGAGTCAAGTTCTCTAATTCCCTAGCGGAGTCGCCAGAAACTGTAGACGTCCCCGAACGCCCCGGGAGGGTTAAGTCCCGTTCCGTTCATTTGGGCTCACTACAGTTCAAGGACTCGATTGTCACGGTTCTAAATCTTGAACCAAAGAGTCCAAACCCGGCAAATCGTTTTGAAAACAGATTTTTTGAAAGAAGTGCCAAACATGGACTGCTTTGCCAGATACAGAGTCGCCACCTAAATATTTTATTTTTGGGAAATTTAGGAAACCCTGACTCGGTGCCAAAGGCCACGTGTCCGTCATCACCAAAGTTGCCTCGGCTCGGGAGCTTGGGTACGATTGGGGAAGGTCACTTCGTGAGCACCCCCGCTCGCCCGGTCAAAGACCGGCCTCTACTAACCATGATATCTATTTTTGAAAATATTGTGTGTTCTTATTTCGGTTATTAGCCTAGGTTACTATGTGATGCGCACAGCATACAAGTATAGACTGAGTCGCCTGAATTGGAACAAAACATTTCATGTTTGTTTGTTTGAAAATGGTTTGATGGTGCTACCCGCAGGTAGGCTAAGATGTGGATTTGCCACCCTCGGGTGGGCTTAAGAAAACATGATTTTGCCACTATCTAGTGGGTTTAGAAAACATGGTTTTGCCACAATCTAGTGGGTTTAAAACAAACAATCAATGCATTATTCCAATTCAGATAACCCAACCTTCACCCACAGGCATTCAGGCAGTTATATCACATAAGCAAATAGCCTCATGGCAAGCATGCTATTCATGGCAACACTCACACACATGCAAGGATGCTAAAGCATAAAAACTCACCGAGTACTCCAAGCCAAAATAGAAACTACATTAGAAATCATGCATGATCCTAAGTATACTGAAATGCCTAATGCAACACATGCAAAAATGCAACTATGGCAGGCTCGGCTATTCTAAACATTGCATATGGAATGCTACAACTAACACGTATTCAATTTGGAATTGAAATACAAATGCAGTTTGTATGATGCGCCGAGCCCGGTGCATGCAAAACAGATGAATGATGCAAACATGCTGTCATACTGTATGCTACTTGAAATATGCCCTAATCTAACCATCATAAGCGGATAAATAAAAGGGAAGAAAGACGTGGGGTTGGAAGACATACATCACACTCACCCACACTTATTACAATTATGCCCTCGCGCAGAGGGTCCAAAAGAATATACAGTCCCAAATGAAAGAATAATACAGTCCAAATATTACAGTCCAAATAATATACAAATTCCTAATTAATTAACAAGTTAACTTAAGAAAACTGTAAACTGGCATGCAAGCCAGGGACTGCCTTGCTTCTGATGAACGATGTATGTTTGGGCTGCTTTGCGCGGAAATCCACGGCGATGCCCCAATTAGCCTCTGTTTTGCAATGTTCCTTGAAAAGCGCGCCAAGTCTCGAAAGATTGCTGATTCTTCATTTTGCTGCAACAGAGAGCAGGAAAGGGGCATAGCAATGTATTTCACAAATATATGCATGCCTCGATCCTCGTGCCACCAATCACGCATCTCGATGCATGATGGCCGAGGAGCCGAATTGCACAACTCAATATAGGATGAATGCATATGAATGCTGCAATAAAACCTAACTCCATGACGGATAATCCGGAGTGCCGGTGACTTGGGAATTGAGACACGCTCCGTCACTCGGAGTGCGAAACGTACCTCGTTTCCCGTGCCCGGACTAACACCTATCCCGAACACGATGCAATATGCATGATATGCATGAAATGCAGCTAACATGCAATCCTAACATACACAATGTCATGGAATGACATACACGCTATACGAGGTAATACACAACCGGGCATACACAATGCTACGGATGAAATGGCATACGCAATGCAATAATGGGCTTATACCAACATGAGTGAACCTTAGTCACACCCACATAAGAGGCCATTAGATGAAAACAAGACACCTCGAAGTACGTGCCCGCGGGCACGCAAACCGAGAACGGACCCTCAGGCACCGAAATGCCACTCTAATGAGACATGGCAAAGACACGGAATATGACATGCAAACATGCAAAAATCAGTAGCAAAATGAGAGGGAAAACAGCCCCGAAATAAGGCGAAATGAGACCCGATGTAAGGAATCTCTCCCGAAATGCAAAACTAGTCATCCGAAATGACTTGTAGCTATGCCATACATGCATAATTTGGACAAGACATGAAAAAGCAGAAGCAAGGAAGCCCCAAAACTCACATTTTTACAGTACAAAACATGGCCAAACAGCAATCACAAGTAGGGCTAAAATGGCATACAAAAATGGCTCCGCAAGGGAAGCAATGAAGCAAGTGATAGATGCAAAGCCCAAATGGCAAAAGATCCTTCTACAACACTGAAGAGGGACAAAAAATATGAACATTTACAGTAGATTACATGCCTCAAACCAGTATGCAAACATGCTAAAAATGCCATGCAAGAAATAGGCCAACAAGAGGCTATAACATGAGGTATACAAAGAAATTGCCAAAAAGCCAAAGACCCTTAATGAGATATGCCAAGAAGGTCAAAATATGGCCATTTTCAGTTCTGATCATGGCCTAAAAACAAAGTCAAGGTAAGCTCACAAAGCATGCAAAAATGGGGGCCAAAGAGGGGTATAATGGCAAGTATAACATGGAGGCCCCCAACAGTGTTGATCCATTCCACAATGTTGTAGAGGGACTCAAAATAAGCCTACTCACAGTTCATGGTACACTCCAAAACAATTTACATATAGGCCAAACAAATCATGCAAATTTACGGTAAATAGGAGGGATTATGAAGTAAGTTCAAGATAGGGGGCCCAAGAAGGGTTGAGCCCTTCTTCAATGTTGAAAAGGGGCTCAAAATAGGCCCACTTACAGTTTACATTATGCTCGAAAACAGATCACACATAGGCTAGAAATTTCATGCAAAAATGTGACATACCAAGGGGTATTGAAGCAAGTACCAAATGGAGGGCTCAAACAGGGTTGAGCCCTTGAACAAACATGAATAATGGCCCAAAATAATGACCCTTTCAGTTAGGGTTGGAGCCCAAAACAGTAAGCAAATAGGCTAGAGAATTGGTGTAAGATAAGGCCAAAAAGAGGGTGAAGTGAACTTACCCTTGAAGACCAAAGCTTTGGCTGCTCCTTGGACCAAATTTGCTGCCTCTAAGCCTCTGGAAAACCTCTCCTTGCTGCTGGAATGGAGTGGTGGTGGTGGTGCTTGGTAGTGATGAAGAAATGTGGTTGGAACTTAGGGATTTTTGAGAGAAATGAGATAGATATGTGTATATGAGCTCAAAGCAATTTTTCCAACCTTTTTCTTTGAGTTGGGAGGCTAGCTATATAGACAAGAAAGGGGGAGAAAAGTGGAGGAAAAAGTGGAGGGAAATGGCATCAAGTTTCCCTCCAAAACTTTTCCCCGGATTGAGATATTTTTTGGGGGAAAAGAGCACACAGCTGTAAAGTACTCACACTGAGGATGCTGGCCGGCCAGGCACTTTTCCTGCAGGTGGCCGGCCGGCCACCCCCTATGGCCAGCCGGCTAGGGGTCAAAAGGGTCAAGTTGAATTAGTGGCCGGCCACCAGATATTGGTGTCCTCCCAGGTCTTCTCAACACAACCCTATGGTTCAAAATTGGCAACTCTAAAACAGGAGAGAGAATAGGCCACTTTTAGAAGGGGTTCAAAAGGTTCAAGTTGAGTTACTGGCCGACCATGTGATATTAGGGTCCTCCCATGTGTGTACAACACAAATATGTGGTTTGGGGTTAAAGAAAATGACCCTAGGGTGGTCAACATTGGCTCGGAAGTGAGAAAAATGGGCGTCCGAGGGCGCCGGAGGAGCATAACTGGTTGTTGAGACAATTGATGGCCTCCCACCCTTCAGTGACCTTCCTGGTGATAGAACAGAGGTACCTGCCAAAAATGAACGAAAACCGATGCAAAACGAATGTTCGGGGGCCAAAACACGCAGTTCGGGGTCCCGAAAACAGGCTGTTAAGCACCGAAAGTGGCATTCGGCCACGAAGTGGGTCTCTCAGACCTCAGTGTCCCTCAAAAGGGAGTAAATAAGATGCATGCCAAAAACCGGGGCAATCGGAGATGGTTAGACGGTCCCGAACCGAGGCACACGGCCTGACGGCTCCGAAAATCGGGAACCGGGCTCCAAAATGGGCAAAATGGCCTACAGCCACGAAATGTAGCCCACGGCCACTGAGAGATGGTCTACGGGACCTCTCCCTCCCCTCAGGAAAAGAAACAGAGAAAACCGAGTCTGGTTCGCAAACCGAGACAAGGCACAAAAAAGGGTTCGGAAGTCCGGAGGCAGGGCTCACGGCCGAGACTCTGAGATTTCTGAACGAGCACGATATGCAACATCACCGAGCGCTCAATCGGTGACGTCTGAGTCTTAAGGTCGGTAAAAAATGGGGTGTCTACAGTAGGATATAAATATGGAGGGATTGAATAAATCCCCTTTTCTTTACCTGATTGTTTGTTTGTTTTATATATCTATGAAAGCTGGTTGTTGTTAATACAAGTGAAGTGGGATCCTAGCTCCACCATACCTGGTGTATTCTTGCTTAGGTTTTCAATGTTGGTTTTCTGAATTCAATACATGTACGTAGGTTGCTTATATTTCAATTTTGCAACTGTAGGGATGTCATTGAAGCTAGGGATTCTGAATACAAGGCATGGGCTCATGTTCAGACCTTGAAGTCCTCTCTTGATGAGCAAACTCTGGAATTGCAGGTTAAAATATTAATTGGAGCTGAGGCCATCTCTTATGTTCAGTTATTTTATGGTACAGTTTGATATGTTAATTGTTTCATCTATATTACCCTTTTGGTACTAACTTAAGTTCATATGGATGCTGAGCATTGGCATTGTTTAGTTCATTTTATATGGGTGCTACACATGATTGCAATCCTTTATTTTTATTTTGGTTTTGTTTTGTTCTCTCCAGCATGATATATATATATATAAGAAACCTGAAGACATTTTTTTATCTATGCTATTTCAAGGAAAAGTCCGGGCTTCCAGATTTCCTGAAATCCAAACATGATATATATATATATAAGAAACCTGAAGACATTTTTTTATCTATGCTATTTCAAGGAAAAGTCCGGGCTTCCAGATTTCCTGAAATCCAAACATGAGGAAAATGAAGCCTACATATCTGAATTAGAGGTTAGGTTCCTGCTCTGTTATATGGGAGAGCATTTTGTCTTCAATGTATTTGTGAAGTAGGCCTGAGGTTATTAGTATTATTTCTCTTCATGTAATTTTAAATAAGGCCTGAGATTATCAGTTGTTTCTCTTCAGACTATTGGTCAAGCATATGATGATATGCAAGCTCAAAACCAGCAGCTTCTGCAGCAAATTACAGAGAGAGATAATTATAGCATCAAGGTTATTATTTGTACCACCATTGCTCACTGTTTATCCAAGTTTCCAAACTAGTTTTACTTGCTTTCATATAGCATGCATTTGAGACCTCCTTGATTTTGTAGGTGATTATTTATTTGTTTATATAGAAGTTAGAGATTTTATAGAAGTTTGATTAAATCGACTATATGTTTAGTGTTGGTAACTTAATTCTCATTTGTTCCCCTCTTATGTGTCCATATACACACATATATGTATGAATATTAACATTTTTGAGTTCTATGTTAAGTGCTGATGCTTATGATGGGTTCTCACTGGAGGACTTTGTTAAAATATGTTTACTGTATGTGTTCCATTTTCAAAGATCAAAGATAATGGGTACAAAGTTCTACTCGACAGCTATAAATGTAGAGTAGTTGCACTCCAATTCAACTCCTACATACTTATCACTCAATATCAAAGCAGTTAAGTCTTTCCTATGGGCTAGGCCTAGGATGAGATTTGGGTGAAAACAATTAATAGACTTTCAGTGAGCAGAATGTATACGATGAAAACCTTTTTTATGTACAAAAATTAATGTGATATGTCATGCCATAAAGCATGCATCATCTATGTATATGATGGGGGTATGTAATGCCATATAGCATCAACCTAATGTCGTAAAAAATTATATACGACATACAAAGTATATCATTAATGTTTAATTTATTAATTTTTACAACTTTACCTGCATGTTGTAAATGACGCTCAACTTTCCACGGCATGTCATATAACGGCATTTGTGTGCATGCCGTGAAAGAGTTTTTACGGCATGCATTGCAAGCTGTAAAAATTCGATTTTGTTGTAGTGTGAGATGTCTTGTGTATGGCACATGATATCTCAAATAGGCAAAAACAGCGATAGGACAAAAATATAGGCGAAAACAGGCCGTTTAGTGTTGGCCCCAAGTCTTCAGAATCAAGAAGGGAACCTGATCTCTGGTTTCTATTAAGTATTAATTGGCTAGATGTAACTGCCTCTAAACAATGTGATAAAAAATGCAAACACCGGCCGTTTGAATTCTGCTTCAATTTTCCCCTTCAGTATGGTTAGACACTCTCATATGCCAACATGTATAGTTTATATTTGCTAGTTGAGAAGTCCATTGCATATTATTGTGAACTGTTGTTTTATTTAATTATTTTTGACTTGTTCTTCTTTGAATTACATTTAAGTCCGTTCAAAAAACTAAACAATGAAATACCAAAGTGGTAATGCTATAGACATAAGAATGTTGTTATTTTATTTACAATTTGATAATGATAGTCATTTAATTTGCTAATGTGACCTTAACTTTTCATGGACATTTTTCATTATTTGTCCAATTTTACCTGACATTATTTCTCACATTCTTTGGTACAGAAGGATGAACTCATGCACAAAGCTAAATTGTACAGGACAAATTGACACTTTTTGTATTTTTGGAAGGATTATATATTTTTGTATAGATGTATATAGAAAATATTAGGGTAGACTAGAAGTTATATTTTTGGATGGGTGTGTATGAAAAATATTTGGTAGACTACTAGTTATATTTTTGGGTTGATGCACATGGATAAAAATTTAAAACATAATAATAAGTGCTTGTTATGTTTTAAATTTTTATGCTAGATGAAATATGTAGTTTGGAATTACTTGTGGATGAAAATTTATAATAGTTGCTGACTTTAATTAAACAAGCTCAGAAATGGTTGACATATGTATTTTGTTGAATATTCATAATTCAATTTATTTGTTGGTTTGAATGATTTTTACAAATTACAGATTATATTGAATAAATTGGATGGATTATTATAAATTACAGGTTTATTTTGTTGGATATTGGCGACCAAATTTTGGTTTTGTTTTTCTAGTTTTGGCGACCAATTGATTATTCGGGAAAGATAAGTTATACTTTTGTCGACTAAATAAAGTAGTCGGTGTATCACCAAGCACATTTGGGGGCTAAATAATTAGTCGTTAAAATTATTAATTTTGGCAACCAAAGGATTTGGTCGCGAATAGGTCTATTGCCGACTAAAGTTTTAGTTGCGCAAACATTTCTTTTGGCGACAAACATGTTTAGTCGTGGAATGTGACAATTGGCGACTAATTATTTTGGTCGTAGAATGTGACAATTGGCGACCAAACTAAGAGGTCGTAGAATGTCACAATTGGCGACCAAAATTTTTGGTCGTGGAATGTCACAATTGGCGACTAAACTTTTTGGTCGTTGAACGTGATAATTGGCGACCAAACTTTTTGGTCGTAGAATGTGACAATTGGCGACTAAGATATTTGGTTGGAAAAGTTTCACTTTTCGCGACTAAGATATTTGGTCGGAAAAGTTTCACTTTTCGCGACCAAAGTGTTTTTAGCGACAAAATGGATTAGTCGCAGTAATGACATATTTAGCGACCAAAAATTTAGTCGGCAAATCCAACTTTTCCCGACCAATCAAAATTTTGGTCACGAATTACTTTTGCCGACCCTCAATTGGCGACCAAAATAGCGACAAAAACAATTGGTCGCGGATAACTTTTGCCGACTAAAAATGGGCCTTTAGTGACCAATTTTTTGGTCGGCAAATGTGTTATTTCTTGTAGTGATAAGTCTATTTGAATAGAAAATATTTTTCACTTTTAAAGGCGGAAAATATTTTCTAGACTAAAGTCATACCAATGTCACCACACCACTACCTCCACTCTCACCTCCACCACCATCACCACAGCCACAGCCATAGCCATTGGCCTCATTTGGTGTAACTGTTAAAACAGATTATAAATTATGATTTTAATTAGGAGCTGTTAATCTGTTTGGTATAACTGTTGCATTATAGATTTAAGTTGCTGAGTAGTGTTTGTTAAATAAGCTATGAAGTAACTTTTTAAATTAACTTTTATTTTTTTATTCACTACTTGTTTACATTTCTCATAAAAAATAATAATAATAATCTATAGTCCATTTGGGTCTTTTTCTATTTTTAAAAAAATAAAAAATAAAAAAATCTAAGAGTAACCGTAAATTAACATGTCCACAGTAGAAGTTGATTATCAGAAGTAAGGGGTGAGCAGCTTTTCGGAATCAGTTTTTTTGAGTTAAAATAAGTTGTTAGAATCAGAAACTATTTGAAATAAATTTAACTAAACAGTCCAAAATAATTTATCTAAAGCTGGAAGCTATAAGTTGGCTCAAAAAAGACCAAACAAACACCACCACTATCACCATTGCTATCACTGTCATCACCGCCCGACCAACATGCCACCACCACCACTACCACCACCATCATTCCACCATCACCACCAACATAGAAAAATATTTTGTGAAAAAAAAATTCCTTAGAAAATGTTTTCCATTAGACTTGTTTTCCGCCAAACCAAATGGAGCATAATTCCATTAGCCCAAAACAAACTTTAATCAGATGGACCATTTAGTCCTCTTCCATGGCCCAGTAATTTCCCGAAGAAAAATCAGCAAAGCAAGCCCAGTATCCCAAAACAAAATAAAAGGCCAAAAATTAAGCCCTAAATGCCCCCAAAAAAATGACAAAAAGGATTACGCCCACCGTGGGGCTCGAACCCACGACCACAAGGTTAAGAGCCTTGCGCTCTACCAACTGAGCTAGACGGGCTTGTTTCTATGGAACATTAGTTTTAATTTTATATCAACCTATATTATTTATTTAAAACTTTACATTTTTTAATTATGGAATAAACAAAAACAAAGTTTTTATGGTAATAAACAAGAATATATATGCACCTTTAATTAACACATTCATAAGCACTTTACCTGCCTCAAAACTGAAATGATCTTTTTTGATTTGGGAAGAGAATCTTGAGTGTTAGAGCATCGTCAGCAGATGTTTTAAAATTTCATTCTAAAATATTATTAAAAAATTTATTTTTTATTTTAGGAATCATTTTTTCATTTACTTTTCTTAACAAACTCCCTATTCTTTCTCTATTCTATTAAAATATTATTTTTAATTATTTTATATTTTTTGGATGGAGGTGCTCGACATCTATAATGATGATAAAATAAAGAGTAATTTTTTATTTTTTAAGGGTGAACAGTAGCTTCCTATATTTAGGGAGCAACTGTAGCTCAACTCATAGTAGGGGTTGGTTTAAGTGCATTGATGAGGTTGGTTTAATGAGAAAAAAAACTCTTAAAATAACTAGAAAATGAAGATAAGGGATCCAATAGAGATGCTCTTATACTCAGTAGTGAAAAGATTTGAAAATGAGGAGTAATGAAAATATTCATATATTGACACTTTGTATTTTTATTTTTTTTTAAATTTTAATACTCCCTCCATCCCAAAATTTTAGTCACTTATTAAAAATTTTCATTGTCTCAAAATATTAGTCAATTTTCAAAAATTAAAAACTAAAATAATATAAATTTTCTATTTTGCCCTTCTTTTAAATTCATTAACATAAAAGTACAATTCTGACAATTGATATTTTCATCAAAATATACTATCAAAAAGTAATTTTGAAAAAATTAATATTTTTAAAATGTAAAATTATACTATAAAAAAAATAAATTCCTTAAAAAATTATTTTGAGACCATGGAAATATGTTAATCTCATGATTACTAAAATTAAGGATAAGCAGCGGATATACTGATTCGCCCAAATCGATTGAATTGAACTAATCCGCCGCATTTTGGATGGATGCGTGATGACGAGCAGGCGGTTGCGGATTAATTTTTTTCAATTCGCCCAGTTTGGGATGGATGACAATTTTGAGGTTTCTTTGGCCGCGACCGAACTGTCAAACCACGAGCACCTCTAGTAATTTGTAAGACTTTGTGTTTTTAATTTGTTTTCTGTTTGTATTTTCATTTAAAAAAGAATTTAAATATTCTGTTGAAAAAGAGTTTTCAACTTGGATATATTTTTTAAATTGAAAAAAATAAATGTACTATTTATCTATATTTTTTGGTTTTTAAATCTAACTCTAAAAATAATAAATAAAAAAGATGATATATCCTAATTGGTTTTTGTTTTCAAAAATAGATATAAATGTAACAATACAGAGATATACAATATCTACTACTGCTCTGTTCATGGTTTTAGTTATTTGAATTGTTTTTATATTTTAAGAACCATGTTTTGTAATACTTTATGTAATATTTTATGTGGATGAGGCATACTGTGATTGTAATATGTGGATGAGGCATGCAGTAATTGTAATATTCTAAAGTTTCAAACTTTCTTTTTTTGGATGAGACATGCAGTGATTGTAATACTTTTTTAAGTCATTGACTGCAATTTTTATTTTATTTTATTTTTTGTTGAGGAAGTGCACAAGTTGAATTATGTTGAAAATTTATAAAATTTTAAACATCCAAATCGATTTGCATTCATCTATCAATTCGCCAATCTGCTCAATCCACATCTGCCAAATTAGCAGACGGAAGGAGATTGATTTTATCCAATCCGTTAATCTAACAGACAAATGATAAATTGAAGATTCCGTAACTATAATCAACCCTTGCTCACCCCTAACTAAAATGATGTCAGGATTCAGACTTGTGACTTGAGTTGGAGAGTCAGGTCTCATTATTTCTATACCCAAAATTGATTAATGCATTATACCCCCACTGGGGGTTGACCCCCAGTGAGGTGTCGGCCCGGGGTTGGGCGAGAAAAAACAATTTTTTTTTTTTTTTTTTGGATTTCGGCCAATGGGGGCTCGCCACCTCACTGGGGGTTACCTCTAATATTTTTTACACATAAAAAAATCAAAAAAATTAAAAAATTAACTTTTAACTAACTTTCCAAATCACTCCCCCATATTTTGAACTACGTACGTAATGTTTGAAGTTATCCAATTCCAATTACCCAAGGTAAGTGGTATTTAAAAGTAGATGTGTGGTATTTGAAAGTTATCCAATTCGAATAGCGTTTGATTGTGTAAATGTAATAAAATTATACTGATTACATAAATATAAAGCTTCATAGAATCATCGATGGTACTATATGTACTAGTTAGTGTATTAGTATACTAATTAATGTTATGATATCAAATTATAAATACTTAAAACTTCTAAAATTATACCACATACACTAATGTATACACTAATTAAATACATATAGCATTGAATAAAGGTTGGGACCCCCTTTACCACGTGGCAAGAGGTGATTGGAGGAGCAGGAAAAAAAAGAAAAAGAAAAAGAAAAGGTGACCAATGAGAGAGAGAGGGGGTCCAAAGGGGGTCCTAAAAAGGGGGATGAATCATTGTTGATATAGCATTATTCTAGAACCATAACTTCAACATCCATTTCAAATGCATACTAATTATGTGAATTTAATGCTGGTTGGTTTTGACGGAAAATATTTTTTCTTATTTTCTAAAGTTTGTTATAATAAAAAATGAAATGAAAGTTAACGAAAAATAAATTTATTTTGACCCAAAAAAAAAATTCACTTTTAAAAATTAAAAAATATTTTCCGAATTAAAATTTTAACAATGTCATTACATTATCATAGTTCGGGCCGGCCCTGAGTTCGTCGGGGCCTAAGGCGAACTTCGGAAGTTGGGGCCTTTTATATTGAAAAAAAAATTCATGACTAAAATGATAAATTACAACTTTTTTATTTGTTTGTAGCTATAATCATTAAAATTAGAAACAAAACAATTTAATAAAACAAAATTAGAACAAAAAGATTAGGAAAAAATTATTCAATTAAAATTGATAAAGACCTAGGTAAAAAAATTTGAGCAAAATTATTTATTCCACTAAAATCTAATAGATAAAGAAGGTAAAAATAAAAAATAAAAAAATAGGGCCCATATATTGTATGTATTATTTTTCTTGAGCCTAAACACTTTTTTTTTTTAATATATATTTTCATTTTAATAAATATGGACCAAACTACACTTATAAAAAAATATGGAGTAAATCATACATGGACCCAAAAATATATTTTGGGGCCCTCTAAATTGATTCTAAAACCAAAAAAAAAAAACATTGAGCCTATAATATTTTACCAAATTTAGGGGCCCTATTTTTGGGCCAAATTTAGGAGCCCTATGTTATATATGTTTATATGTTTTACCAAATTTAGCGGCCCTATTGTTTTTTATTTATTTATTTATATATTTTCATTTTAATAAATATGGGCCAAACACATTTATAAATAAATATGGACTAAATTATACATGGGCCCAATAAATATTTGGGGCCCTTTAAATTGATCTTAAAACCCCAAAAAAAAAAAAAAAAAAAAGGTTGGACCTATAACAATTTTTTAAATTTGGAGCCTTATTTTTTGGCCAAAATATGGGGCCTAAGGCACAAGCCTTACCTGCCTTAGGGCAGGGCCGGCCCTGATCATAGTACTCTCACCTCCACTGCCACCCCACTAATGCCACCACCTCCATCTCCACCCTTTTCCCACCACCATCACCACTAAATATTTTCTTTGAAAAATATTTTATGATAAAAAAATTTATTTATTTACACATTTTGAGAATATATGAACGACAAACAAACTGTAATTGGTTCAAAACAGTAAGAGTCATGTAAAAAATGTATGGACCACATCCAAAGTTATAGTGTGTATGGTTTGTGTTCTAAGATAATTTTTAAAAAAATCAAAAAACAAAAAATTACAGTGCTTAGAAAAAAAAATTTAATTTGTTTGGTTGAATATTTTGAAAATAATTTTAAAGTTTGAAAGTTTGAAATGATTTGATATTTTGTTATAATTGAGTAGATGTGTGTGAGAGAAAAAATAATTGAGAATAAAAGAGAAGAGAAAAAAAATGTTTGATTGATGTGGAAAGCCATTTGGGAAGCCAAAAAAAACTAACTTTTAGCTTTTAATCTATTCTAAGTCACATTACCTCTCATATTTTTATACACAAAGAGACCAAAAAAAAAAAAATTAAAAAATTAACTTTTAACCAACTTTCAAATCACATCTAACTGTGCAAACAAAATTGCATTCCAAATCCACAAAGTCAAGAGGGCTATATGAGCAATAAATGTAATTTAAGGGTGCAATTAATTCCTACAGATTTGAAAATCTAAAAAGTAAAAGTAGTATATCTCGTAATTAATTGGAGAAATATTTATTTGGATTTAGCAATCTATTTATACTATATATATTAAGAAAAAAATAAAATTTCTCATGAAAAAGGATGTGAGAACTCCATAGGTTCAACATGAATTTTCAAATTTTTTGAGTTATTATAAAAGCAAAAAAAAGACATGTCTTAAAATAATTGATTGGTTAAATATTTTTTAATATCATTAATATCACTACTTTTTGTTCCTAAATTAACTCATTCAAATGTTCAAATAGCGAGCTTTATGATACCATATATAGATACTCTAACATTTTAAATTTATATTCCTAAATTAACTCATAAATATTTTCAAACTGTAGGAAATATATATTACAAAATTATATTGATATTTTAGTATCTTTCATTTTTTATTTTATTTTATTTATAAATTAAGAGTCTTCAAATATTTGGTATTCATTTAATATTTTTAGCGCAACATAAATTTCTTAACATTCCATCAATAATGGTGGTATTAAAATATTTATAATTACACGTATGGTATGTTAGTGGTGATAGCAGTGGTAGTAATGGCAGTGACATGATAGTGATGTTATAATTACACATACAGTGTGGTGCTGATGGTATAATGGTGGTGATAGTAGTGATGGCGGTGACAATGGCAATGACATAGTAGTGGTGGTAATGTTAATAGTGGTTGTAGTGATGGTAGCAATAACATTGATGGCGGCAATGGTGGCATGGTAGTAGCTATGGTGGCGGCAACAATGGTGGCATGATAGTGTTGATGGTAGTCGTAGCGGTAGCGATGGTAGTAATAGTGAAATGATGGTAGTATTTATGACAATAATGACAATAGTGATGAAGGTGGTGGTAGTAGTGGCGGCGACGGAGGTGGTAATGGTTGCATGATGGTGGTGGTAATGGTAATGGTAATGGTAATGGTGACAGTGACTTAGTGGGGGTAGTGGTAGCGGTAGCGGTAGCGATGGTGGTGGTGGTGGAAGTAGTTGCGGTGGCATGATGGTGGTAGTGAGTTTATAATAATGTATATTCATACTTATGTTTAGTATTTATAAATTCAATCAAAAGTAAATTTCATATGACTTCAAATTTTCTTAAATTTTAGTTTACATTTTAAGAAGCACTTAAATTTTTAAGTGATATCAATTATGATTATCAAACGAGTTTAATTGATTATTACTTAATACATTTAGTTTTAAGTACTGAATCAAGTTATCAAACACTCCTAAAATAATGTTTTAATGATTAGGATAGAGCCAAATTAGTGGAAAGAT
This sequence comes from Camellia granthamiana, assembly GCA_036172215.1. Taxonomy (NCBI): domain Eukaryota; kingdom Viridiplantae; phylum Streptophyta; class Magnoliopsida; order Ericales; family Theaceae; genus Camellia; species Camellia granthamiana. Next base: position 15,358,280 of record CM069917.1, on the reverse strand, counting down.
CGATTTAACTGGCTTCTATGTCATGTTTAGCTCAACTCTAATTTCAAAATCGAACTATTGTCCATTCTTACATGAAAATTAAAAGGGAAACTATACTTCTATGCAATATGATTTAATATATCATTGGGCGAACTTTGACATAGGATAAACTAAAATTGAAAAAATTATAAAACAAAATATATTTTTATTTTATCATAAATATAATTTTGTAATTTATTATATATGTATTTTTAATTTCTATTAATTAAACTATGACATTTATTTCTTATTAAAAACTTAGAACATACATAAATCTATAGCATATATAAAAAGAAAGAAAGTAGGTCGAATCTAACGCAAAACGTCAAAATAATACGTGTCTAAAGCCCAAGCTTACAAAATTGCCCTCCATTTTGTGGTTTATTACTCTTCACTTCATTATGTTGGTTACTCATATTATTTATTTATTTATTTATTTATGTATTTATTTATTTTTAACTGGTTGGTTGCTCATCATGACTTTTGAATAATGTCTTTGCTAGTGGAGGAGAGCTGTCGAAGCTCACAATGAGGGGTGAAATTAAGATTAATTTACTGGTTAAGGTTCTAAAAAAATTAAAATCAAACCAACCTATTAAAATTATCAAATCAATCTTAATTAAACTATTTCAATACAGTTCGGTTTAATTTGGAATTACAGTTTCACATAATCTATTTATAAGAAAAATTATATAACATTTTCAAAAAAAATTAGCATATCATAAATTTTAAAAATAATAATAACATGTCCATTAAACAAACTACTCTCAATATATCAAATTTATTGAGTATTTTATTAATACAAGAGGTATATGTCATTTTTTAAAAAAATTTAAAAATTAAATGTTATATATATTTTGAAAAAAAATAATTAATAGATTAATTTATTTTTCTATTAAAATAATCTTTTCACAATATTTATAGAAAAAAATCATGTTCAATTATTAATGTACTCAAATTAACTTAGTATTTTTTACACACATGCTTTCATTCCACAAATAAAATTTTAAACTCTGCCTTTGGTGACACGTGGGGGCCAACTAAAAGTGCCAAAACATTAAATTGAGTCTCATATTCCAATTACGAAAAATGTCCTTTCTGCAAATTAATATTATAACCTACCATTGTAGCGGCCCATTTGATACGGAAATGATGACGTATGACTTTGCTGCTTATCAAGTCACACGGCGTTGGCATATCAATGGTCACCTCCCTTTTTTCTACAAAATATTTGATATGACAATATTTCATATAACAAAATACTTATAAGTCAATAATTTACCCATAAAAAAAAAAAAAAAAAAATTAATGGACAAATTATGGGTTTAGAAGTTTGGATTTATAGCATTTTTATTCCTATAATACATAATAAAATTTTAAAAAATGTTAGAGATCTATAGTTTGATATAATGATATAGCAAGAGTTGAACCTTTTGTCATTAGATGTGTAATAAATTAAAAGTTGACACCTATTACACCACATCATTATCGGTCAGCGTTTAGACAACAATGTTTATTTTTGATTTCCTCTTTCAAACAATGTTCACTATCAAGATAGTTTTGTTCGGGTAAGCAAAAGATTCTATATTGTGATTAGGTCTATTCCTAATGACCATGAAGTTGAAGAAGAGCCTTAGGTGAAAACAAGGTTAGTTAACAAGGTAGTGTTTGGTAACGTTTACGTTTTTAGTTTATGTTTATAAAAATTTTATAAATTAATTTTTGTTTATTTTTAAAAAAACATAAATTACAAACACATTTGATTTGAACAAAATGTTTGAAAAATTTTAAAAACACAAACTAAAAAATATATTTGTTTAGGTCTAAAATATTTATATTTATTATTTATTATTTATGACAATAGGACACATTATAATTGGAAAAAATTAATTAATTAAAAAAATTAATTGAAAAAAAAAATAATTAAAAAAAATTGAAAAAAAATTGTTAGTCAAATTTTTAAATTTCTATTTAAAACCAATGTAAACTTATTTTTTGAGTTTAACTCAAATTTACAAACTGAAACAACCATTTATAAATCAAAAAAATTATCAAATAAGTTTTTATGGCAGTTTTTAAAATTTTTGTAAATATAAATTGAAAATTGAAAACGAAATGGTTATCAAACAGGCAATAATAACTTGTATGGCTACTTTGTATCTTGTTTTTTTTTTTTTTTTATTTGCTTTGTAATTTTTTTATTGTGATTTATATATGAGTTATAGATTCATAGCAATTGTATATGCTTGTGTTTATTCATATGAGAAATTATACACATCTTTGGTTTGTCTCTCAAAATATGTTTTTGGAAAAAAATTTCAAAAACATGTTTGGTTGAAAATTTTGGAGAAAAAAAATTTCAAAATCACTTTTCTCTCTATTACATATCAATGAATCACTTTTTCTCTCTCCTCTCTCATTCTCAATCACTTTTTTTCTCACACTCATTTAGGCTCCGTTTGTCACGATTGCTTTGGCTAATTTAACCATACAAGACAAAATTGACTTTTTTAGTCAAATAAGACAAAATGTCACATCTAACACATAATCATTTTATTTTTTTTAACAAAAGTTAAAAAAAAAACAAAAAGCCTATCCCAAACGAGGCTTTTTAGCTCCCAGGCTAAAATAGGAAAAAAAATCAAAAAGTCAACTTACATCCCAAACAAAGGTTTATTTAATTACAAAAAAATATCAAATCATTCCAAACTCTAAAAATATTTTTAAAATATACAATCAAATAAATTTTCAAATTTTCTAAACTCTCTCTAAAAAATTATTTTTGAAATAATATTTTCTTTGAAATTTAGCCACCTGTGTTGGGTATACATGTTAGCTTAGCCAACCAAAAACCACCCTGTCTTTCTACCAAAGTTTCCATTCTTCGGTGCATGTTTATCTAGATACTTTAGTTTTTAATTGAGATATTTTGTGAAAAAAAAACAAGGGGTGGTTTGGCTTGTTTTTGAAAAAAAAAAAATTTATTGAAAAAATTGAAACTAATTTGATAAAAATAAATATAAAAAAATTATTTTAAAAAAATAATTATGATCTCCCAAAAGATAAAATTATATAAACGTGATTAGTATTTTTGATTTTTTTATTTATTTTAGCAAATTAACTTTTAGTTTAAAAAAAATTGAAACAAGCTTTTAAAAATCAAATCAAACATGGACAAGGAGAATATATATTAGTTGGATTTATTTAGGTCTACTGTTTTTTGGGTGGTTAACACAATGAAGAAATTAGTAATTGCTCTAATTATACCCATCTAATCTAATCACTTCAACAAGCAACCAATGAACAACAACGCTCAAATAAGATACATATTTTTATGGTTCAGCCATCGGTCAAACAAGGCAATCTAATATGTGATTTTTTTATTTGCAATTTTTTTTCTTACATAGAGATGAAACCTAATTTAAATTTAATGCTTCCAAATTTAAATTTTTGTATCTAATCAGATCTATTTATTAATTGATATTACAAACTTAAAACTATCTAAAGGTACCTTAATAATATTGTACATTATGATACATCTTATTCTTAGCCAATAACAGTGCCAGTCCCACGCGCAAAAAGAACGTAAACCTTATGGTGAATCTAACGCTGACATTATGAAATATACCCCTATATGTTTAGTTTATTACAATTTCACTCATTTTATGAAATATACCCCTATATGTTTAGTTTATTACAATTTCATTCATTTTATGAAATATACCTTCTACTTGCAGTTTATTACAAATTCACAAAGACCTTGTGTGTCCTTTCCGTCTGCTTCTTGAAAATATATATATATATATATATATTACATATACGAAGATTTTCTTTTGTCTTTAATGGTTTTTAAATATTTTTATTTTTTATTTTTTAGATCCTTCTAGATAAATATGAACAATTAATTTTTTTATACAAATACAAACTTTAAAAAAAAAAAATCACAAAACAAAAAAAAAATATTTAAAAATGTATCGTTTTTGGGCTGATTCTAAACTTTACTCTAAGTGAGTTATCTTTTGTTTCTCAATTATTTGACAAAGATAAGTCATCATATTCCACTCATAAATTTTTTGACTATGTGATTAATTTGAAATACCAAGTAAGCATTGTCAAATAGTAACCCGAGACTACTGAATAATATTATATTCCTAAATTATAGGCACACACAATGTGTTAAACTAATTTTGATAATTTTATGGAGTGATAAAATAAGCTTAACTTTTTGTTAAACTTGTGTTATAAGATATGTACCGTATGCATGTTATTGTCAAACCATCAACATTAGTGTGTTTTTATGTAACGTTTGGACTAAATCGCATTAAAAAAAAAGAGAAAAAAAAAGGGGACAATTGCTGCAATATCTATTCAATTTGAAAAATTATATAAGTGTTATGGCTTGTGCCGTATGCTATGCATAAGAGCAACGTAAATAAGATGCAAAAAATGATCGGAATAAATCAATTAATGTTTTATATTACAGCTTAAATAGTTTGAATTTTTTTTTATTTCTATTTTTTGGTTTGTGTATAAATTTACTACGCTATTGAACACTTATTAGAAAAATGCTACAGACCCCAAAAATTCTATCAAAAGTTTTACCAAATGTCTCACATGGGTGTGGGACCCACATTGTGTGGGTCCCACACCCATGTGAGACATTTGGTAAAACTTTTGGTAGAATTTTTGGTGTCTGTAGCATTACTGCACTTATTATCAACAGCAGTGTTATATATATATACAATTTCTTCTCTCCACAATCTCCTAATGAGGTGATAAGACAAAATACATATGTGGGGATATATTTGCCCACTACCAACACGTGGCAAAGGTGACGCCGACGTGTTAGCCGAGGTGCCACGTGTTGTGGTAGTTACGCCGAAGTGATTTCGGAGTTGCCGAGGTTATCTCCGAAGATATCGGAAGCCGAGATAAGCGGATAAAAGACAAGAGTCCTAGATTGAGAGAAGACTTCAGTTTGGGTAAAGATGAAACTCTTAGAGGGTTTATCCTAATCCCACTGGGAGTTTCAAATTAGCAGTAATCCTGAGTCCACTGGAGTTAGGCTCCTATTGGGACTAGGATTGTATTGGCTATAAAAGAAAGGCACCCCCATGGGTCTAAGGTATGTTTTTTATGCTCAAGCTTGTGAGTTGAATACTTGATTATCTTTGAGAGATATACTGACTTGATCGTCGGAGTGCCCCCGGGTGGAAGAACCACCGCTGGAGTCTTTTCTTTCTGTGCAGGACAGCAGGGTGCCATCTATTCTGCTTGTGTTCTACAGCTGGATTACTAAGGAGGGCAGTGTGATCGGAAAATCACTCACACAATTTGGCGCCGTTTGTGGGAACGGAAGACGATTAGATGGCCAGTAACACACAGAAAGAAAAGGTTGGAGACGACGCTCCCGCTGGGAGTGGCAGGCCTATCGACCTTGACATTGAAGGAGACAACCACAACAGAGAAGCCCGCGACCAAGGGCTCGGAGGAAAAAGCATCGGCCAGGAGGGCGACACTTCAAAGAAACCAGACCAGGACAGATACTACAACGAAGATAACCTCCAGGTATGGAGGGATAGGTGCCTACGGAGGGATGAGGAAGTGAAAGAACTGGCGGACAAGTTGGCAGACCTACAGTCGGTCGTCAACTTCATGATGCAAAACAATGTCATGCAGCCACCCTTCCCACTGCATGACACACCAGTCCCAGCAGCCAACACCCAAAAGGGGGGGACAGATCCCTTTAGCACCTCAGCACGCCAGGAGTGGAAGACACTCCTACCAGACCTCCAGGGAGGTCGGACGGGAAGAGCCGAGAAAAGAGAGGTCCCAGAGGACGTATCATACAAAGGATCAGGAGCGCAAAGAACATCGGCCTATTCAAGGGCAGACGCTCTGCTTTGACACAACCCACGGAGAAAGATCAAAACGGGCCCATCACGAGGCCGAGAGTAGTGTACCGAAGAGACTGAAGTCCATAGATAGCCGGGCTCCAGGGAGGAGTAAAGAAGACTTGAGAAACTACCTCAAGAGGAAGGAACAGAACGCTGAAGCCGAGGTAACCTCACCCGTGAAACCGAGGACACCATTCTCGGTAGAACTGGACAAATTTGAAGCACCAAAAAGATTCAGTATGCCGAGGTTTCAAATATACGATGGTAAGTCGAACCCTAACTTCCACGTTGGATTATTTTTGAACTCAATGGCACTATACAGCGGAAACGAGCCATTACTCTGCAAAGTGTTCCCCTCGTCCTTTGGGGAAATTGCATCAAATTGGTTCCATAAACTGCCGAAGGGAAGCGTAAAGACATGGGAAGGCCTGGCCGAGATGTTTGTGGCCAGGTTCGTAACAAATAAGCTACAGCCATTAAGGGTGGATGCACTAATGGCTCTAAAGATCAGCCAGGATGAAGGCCTTAAGGCCTATGCAAAAAGATACTACGAGGTGTTCAATCGAATACCCGAGTGCAATCAGGAAGTGGCGGTTGTATCCTTCAAGAACGGCCTGAAAGATAACTGTTCGCTGCGAAAATCTTTGGCAAAGACATTACCAAAGAGCATGGAAGAACTCATGGCAAGGATCGAAAAGTATGCCCGAGCCGAGGAGGATACATCGGTCCACAAGGAAGTCAAACAGGAAAAAGGGAACGGCTCGCCGAAGCGAGGCCGAAGTAACAACGGATTTAGCAAAACAGAGATAGAGTTAAAGGCCAAACAGGCAGTGACCACCGTGTTCCAAATTCCAATTCAAAAAGTCCTAGGAAAAATTCGGAACCAGCCCTATTTCAGAACGCCAGCAAGGGAACCAGGAGAATTTATGGAAAGAAATATGGACAGACATTGTGCTTATCACAATGAAAACGGACATACAACACAGGGCTGCAGAGCCCTAAAAGAACACTTGGAAGATCTGGGAAGGCAAGGCCACCTGAGAGACCTTATCGGTGAAGCCAGAACAAGAGAAGAACAGGCAAGACTGCCTCAGGCTCCAGCAGCTCCACCACCTCCGCAACCTCGAGCAGAAGGACCTCGGATAGTTAATGTGATCCACTCAAAGGTTAACGAGAATGAAGTCCGATGAGAGACTCAAAGGGTAAGGCATCTGCAGCATGTCTACCAAGTCGGGGAAAAAAGACATCGGCCAGCGGAGTACCAAGGACCGATGATAGACTTCACCGAAGCTGACCTAGAGATGGTACAGCACCCACATAATGATGCCTTGGTAGTATCCCTCCAGGTTGGGGAGTGCCAAGTAAAACGCATCCTATTAGATCAAGGTAGCTCTTATGACATCATGTATGTTAGATGTTACAGGGAGCTAGGCCTTCACCTAGACGACATGGAGCAATCGAATGGCCCGATGGTCGGCTTCAATGGAACGCCGACGTGGCCACTGGGCGCTACAAACTTGGAAGTACAGGCCGGCACTAAGAAAATCAGGACAGAATTCATTGTGATTGATACGCCTTCTCCTTATAACATCATATTGGGAAGGCCATGGTTACATGCAATGGGGGCAGTTCCCTCAACGTTGCATCAACTATTACGGTTCCCAACAGAACATGGGATTGAAGAAGTCTGAGGAGATCAGCTACAAGCAAAAAATTGCTCCATGGCAGCAATGAAAACAACCTGCAGCATACAAGAACCAGGGAAGGCGGAGATTGAAGACGAGGACATGGAGGTCCTAGACGATGTCGGCAAGGAGCCGGCCGAGAAGAGTGAGGAAACACTAAAGAAAATCCTCGTCCAGGAGGGCGACGAAGAGCGCTTCTTTCTTCTCGGCTCAAGCTTAGCCGAAGAAGAAGAAAAAGAACTGGAAGCCTTTTTGAGAACAAACATAGAGGTGTTCGCCTGGACACCTTATGAAATGCCTGGCATTGACCCCGAGGTCACATGTCACAGAATGAACGTCAACAGGTCGGCTAAACCTGTAATTCAACGAGCAAGAAGACCGACGTTGATGCACGTCGAAGCAGTGGAAGAAGAAGTAAACAGACCTCTGGAAGCCAGGGCCATCAGAGAAGTCAATTATCCAACGTGGCTATCAAACACTGTGGTGGTAAAAAAGAAAAACGGTAAATGGAGGGTCTGCGTAGATTTTACAAACTTGAATAAAGCCTGTCCCAAAGACAGCTTTCCTCTGCCCAAGATTGACCAGCTAGTAGATGCCACATCTGGACATGGAAGAATGAGCTTCCTGGACGCTTATTGGGGGTACCACCAGATAGCCATGTACCCGCCAGATGAGGAGAAGACGGCGTTCATCACCCCAAAAGGCCTGTACTGTTACAGAGTGATGCCTTTTGGGCTGAAAAACGCAGGAGCAACCTACCAGAGGCTGGTAACCAAAATGTTCAAACACTTGATTGGCCAAACGGCAGAAGTCTACATCGATGACATGGTCGTGAAGACCAAGGAGCCAAAGAGTCACCTTGCCGACCTAAAAGAGGTATTCGAAATTCTCAAAACATATCGGCTCCGACTCAATGCATCAAAGTGCGCGTTTGGAGTTGGATCTGGAAAATTCCTGGCGTACCTAGTAACAAGAAGGGGAATAGAGGCCAGCCCAGATCAGATCAAGGCCATTTTAGATCTACAGAGTCCAACGTTGGCAAAACAAGTACAAATGCTTACTGGAAGGGCCGCAGCCTTAAATAGATTCATAAGCCGAAGCTCAGACAAGTGTAAACCCTTCTTCAACCTGGTGAAAAAGACCGCAGACTTCCTGTGGACTGAAGAATGTGAGGCCGCTTTAGCCGACCTAAAGAAATATCTAACCACGGCTCCAGTCCTCTCAACACCTGAACCTGGGGAGGAGTTGTTTTTGTACTTAGCCGTGTCAGAACACGCAGTAAGTGCAGTACTAATCCGAGAAGAGCAAGGAGAACAGAAGACTGTCTATTATGTAAGTAAAACCTTGGCCAACGCTGAAACAAGGTATTTACCACTGGAGAAATTAATGCTGGCCTTGGTAATGGCCTCAAAGAAGTTAAACCATTACTTCCAGGCGCACAAGATTGTGGTGCTAACAGAACACCCACTGAAGTCCTTGTTGCAACAAGGAGACTTAACCGGAAGAATAGCAAGATGGGCGGTGGCCTTGGGCCAGTATGACCTAGAATTCAGGCCAAGAACAGCAATTAAAGGCCAAGTTTTGGCCGACTTCGTGGCGGAATTCACACCTGAATCCATCGAACATCGGGCTCCGTTGAGCCGAGATGAACATGGCCCCAGCAAGCAAGGAGAATCCCAGCCCAAGGCAATGGAGCAAAAGAAGGAAAAACTCAGACCCTGCAGCATCTACATCGGCGACTCATTCAGACTGTTTGTCGATGGAAGTTCAAACCGGCAAGGAGCAGAGGCAGGAGTACTGCCGATTTCTCCAGATGGGGAAATAATAGAACAGTCCATCCGTTTGGGGTTCAAGGCCTCATACAATGAAGCAGAATACGAAGCATTAATTGCAGGACTAAAGCTGGCAGCAGCAGCAGAAGCAGATGAGGTAATAGTTTTTTGTGATTCACAGTTAATTGTTAACCAGTCAACAGGAGAATTTGCAGCCAAAGACGAGAGGATGTCGGCATATGCAAAAGAGGTCATCAGATTGGCCGAATTATTTCAGAACTGCCGACTTCTTCAAGTAAGCTGAGATGATAACAGCCACGCCGACGCACAATTTGCTAACCTGGCAAGTTCAATGCAGACTGAAAAAACAAGAACAATTATGATTGACTATATGTCGGGCCCAAGCATAGAACCATAGAACACAAAGCAGGAAGCAATGTGTGTGGACATGGGGCCAAGCTGGATGGACGCAATTGTTGCATATCTGAAGGAAGGAAAGCTGCCAGAAGACCGCAAAGAGGCACACAAAGTCAGATTGAAGTCGGCAAGATTCATCCTGACCAAGGACGGACATCTCTATAGAAGGTCCTTCACTGGACCCCTTTTAAGGTGCGTACACCCTTTTCAGGTTGAAGATTTTTTATATGAAATTCATGAAGGAATTTGTGGAAGCCATGCTGGGGGCAGATCACTAGCCCATAGAGCCATTACCCAGGGGTATTGGTGGCCCTACATACAAAAAGATGCAGAAGCATACGTGAAGAAGTGCGAACAATGCCAAAGGTTTGCACCTTTGATTCATCAGCCAGCTGATGACCTGAATCTAGTATCCAGCCCCTGGCCGTTTGCCCAATGGGGCATGGATCTGGTTGGACAACTTCCCAAGCAACTGGGCAGAGGAAATACTTGCTGGTAGCAACGGATTACTTCACAAAGTGGATAGAGGCAGAACCTCTTGCCAAAATCCGAGATGTGGACGTCAAGAATTTCATATGGAAAAACATTATCACCAGATTTGGCATTCCAAGAGCCATCGTTGCCGACAACGGAACGCAGTTTGACAGCAAACTCATCAAAAACTTTTGTGCAAAATTCAAGATCAAAAATTACTTCTCAACACCAAGTTTTCCCCAAAGCAATGGGCAAGCAGAAGCATCCAACAAAGTAATTTTGGATGGAATAAAGAAGAGACTGCAGGCAGCAAAAGGGAAGTGGGTAGACGAATTACCCAACGTGCTTTGGGCATATCGGACTACGCCGAGAAAATCAACAGGGGAATCCCCCTTTGCCATGGCTTATGGCACAGAAGCAGTCATTCCACTGGAAGTCGACATCCCAGGGATCCGTATCCAGGGAGTTGAGAATGGGACTAATGATATACTCTTAGCCCGAGATCTGGATCTTTTGGAAGAACGAAGAGAGAAGGCTGCAATTCAGCTTGCAGTATACCAGCAACAGCTTGCCAGAACCTACAACAAGAAGGTTAATCCAAGAGATTTTCAAGTCGGCGACTTAGTCTTGAGGAAAGTCGTCGGCAACAAGAAGGATCCCAGAGAGGGCAAGCTTGGCCCAAACTGGGAAGGACCCTACAGAATTACTTCGGTATTAGGCAATGGAGCTTATCGGCTTGAAGACAATGAGGGCAAAGCATTACCAAGACCTTGGAACACTTGTAATTTGAAATTTTTCTATCATTAGATGTGCGCTATTTTTGGCCGATGTCATCAATAAAATCTTTTCAGAATTCTTCAAACGCATATGATCGTTAAACATATTGTTTCTGGAAGACATGAACAATGAGAACCCAAGTGGAAACTTAAGTTCACATTGGGGGCAGAGAGAAGTCAAAGATACAAAGTTTACCACTTGTTGAAATTTGTAGCAATTTACAAGTTGGTTAAACCGATACAAAGTTTACCACTTGTTGAAATTTGTAGCAATTTACAAGTTGGTCAAACCGATACAAAGTTTACTACTTGTTGAAATTTGTAGCAATTTACAAGTGGGAGTTAAGCCGACATTACTGTTTCTCTTCGCTTGTTGAAATTTGTAGCAATTTATAAGTCAAAGTGAAGCCGATGTTATTACTTACAGACTTATGGCAACCTACTGATTGGCCAAAACAAAAAAAGATGCTTAACACTTGTTGAAATTTGTAGCAATTTACAAGTTGAAGTTAAGCCGAAATGGCTCCTTAGCTTCACTTGTTGAAATTTGTAGCAATTTACAAGTAGATTATTAATTAGCACTTGTTATAACTTGAGAAAAGTTTACTGTATATGATAGTCCTTGTTGAAATTTGTAGCAATTTACAAGTAGGATAAAGTGAAACCATTGCCTACACATTTGTTGCAACTTAAGAAAAATCTGCAAAAAGTATTTGTTTTATACCTGTTGGAATTTATGAAAAGTTTGCAGGTCAGTATCTTGCCGAAGTAAAACTTGCAGTTATTATACCCGAGGTACGTAACCCCGAGAAGATTGTGCAAATGAAGAATCATGCAAATCATGCAAAATATTCTAAAGTGTAGAAACCATACGGAAGCAGTGAAGAGAAATTAAAGATTAAAGCATTCAGAGAAAAACAGTTGCAGTTGTATATGATGAAGGCACTATGGCCTAGCAGAAGTAAATTGTTCACAAGTAACAAAGAAGGGCACATCGGCCGTAAGAGGAAGCTTACATTGTTCAGAAAACAAAAGAAAGTACAAAAAGAAAAAAGTACAAAAGACATTTAGGATTCTTCAACATCAGCAGATGGCTGGGCTGGGACCTCGGAGGACTCTGGAAGAACCACCTCGGCATCTTTTTCTGCCACAATTTCGGCATCAATCTCAGCAAGTGTTTGATCAAGACTCTTCTCGACTGGAGGAACATCAGATGATGCTTGTTCAGGAATAGCATCCTTAGTAACCTCCTCATCCTCCTCATGAGTCAGGTCTAGGACTTGATCATCCTGAGGAGGAGATTTGGTCTCATTGGCACCCTTGGGCTTCCTCACTAAGGCATCATCATCGTTTTTTTTCTCATCTTCGGATTCGGACTCAGACTCTTCTTCAGCCTGACTTGGAGGAGGAGGAGGAGGTTATGGAAGAGGAATAGCATCAGCATTGCGGTAAGGCGAGTCAGCAAGGAGATCAAGTTTTTTTATCAGGGACATCCAACCAAGGGAGAATCCCCTGTTGCATGCCTGCCTGACTTGAAGCTTGTAGTCCTCAGTGACGTCGGCTATACCTTGGGCATATGCCTTTTCGTCAGCATCCTTGATCTCAGCATCTTTTGTAGCCAGCGCCTCCTGGAGCTCCTTTTCGGCTTGGACCCTTTTATCCTCGGCCTCCTTCTTCTCGGATTCGGCAACCTTCTTTATAGCCTCGGCAGCATCAGCCTTTTCTTCAGCCAGAGTTTGGGCCTTAGTGGCAGCCTCGGCCTGGTCTTCCAACTTTTTCATTTTTACTTGAAGACTCTTGTTGATTTTTTGGAGGGCAGAGAATTCCCTCTTCATGTTGGTTAACTTCTCCCTGTTCTGGAAAGACTGCATGGAGAAGGAATGGGCGTGCTGAACAGCCTAAAAAAAAAAAGAAAAGAAGCAAAAGTCAGTATGAAAGTTTTGCAAGTATGAAAAAATAAAGAAAAATGGATTACCAAGTGTAGAAACTTACTTGAACACAGTGTTGAAGCATCAGGGCGTAATTTTCGTACTCGCTCATCTCGGCGTTATTCTCTAAGTCGCCTGGGAGGAGTAAAGCTGTGCTAAGCGCAACGCCGACGTTGATGTCGTCGGCACTGTCACTAGCAAGAACAGGCTTATCCTCCAGGGTAATCTCAGGTGTCCAGGGGACATTTGGTACCTTGGACTTGGAAGTCGTCGCAGAAGAAGACCTCAACTTCTTTGATTGTGTGGATCCTGAAGGTTGGGCTTCAGCGGACCTTTTGGCGGGCCCAGAAGCAGTCTTCTTGCTCTCAGCCAACTTGGAGATAGGCAGGGCGTCCTCAGCCTCAACCTCACTGGCTTTGGCCTTTGGCTGGGCCTTCTTGGTTCTTTTCGGCTTTGGTGGGGGCATCGTTTGGGTTGGAATAGAATCGACGTCGGCTGGGAGGTCGGCTAGGAGATACTGGGCGACAGGCCTTTGGCGAACCATTTCGGCGTTTTCGTTCGGGTATTGGAATCGGGTATGGGGCTGAAGTTGATGGCAAATCCGCTGGGTCAGATGTAGATCCTTGGTCCGTTCGTGATGTGGATGCGGTTTGAGTTGTGGCAGTAGGTGGAGAGAGGCTCTCTTCATTCTTCCTTGGAATGTCGGGCAAAGTGGATTTGTACATTGGGATGAAATTCAGTACCAATGGAGCCTTGCGCTTGTGAATCGGAAGGTCTAGGAGCTTTTTTAGGTCTTTTCCAAGAAAATAGGACTGGCGGAAGTCCTTTGGTGGCTTGCGAACGTCTGCAAAGAAGAACACAACATTAGAGACAGACAAAATCTTGAGGATATGAAAAGAACAACTAAGTGATTGACACTGGGCTCTTACCCTTGCCCTCTTTAACCGTTCGAGGAAGAGGGTAGAGATGGACATCTTCGTCTGGGCCAAACTCCCAATTTCTAGAAGGAATAAGATAATCATCTCCAGCCTCTTTGTTAGAGTCTGGGAGGTCGGCTACAATTTTGAATTCAGTAGACCTCGGCTTGAGGTAATACACATAACCTTTTTCTTTCAGGTTAAGGGCGCACATCGTATAACAGTACTGGATGTCGGCGAGGGTGATCCTAACATTTTCCTGTCGGGCTAAGGCTATGATACCATTAAGCACTCTATAGGAGTTAATGGTGAGTTACATAGGGTTCAGGGTGTAGTAGTGAAGAACTTCACGAAAGAGAGGATTAAGTGGGATCCGAAGTCCACATTCAACAAAAGCTACAATAGGGAAAGGCATCGTATTATCTGTAGGCATGATGGAATCATCATCCCCAGCTAGCCTAAGGTGAACATCATCGGGAATAGAGAACTCTTGCCTAAAGAATTCGAGTTTGGTTGGGGTGTTTACCCTATGTCTCCACATATCCATGATTTTGGTGTAAAGGTATTTGACTACAGAAACAGAGTGCTCTTAAAAGGTTACTGGGACCTCGGCTTAAACCTAGGTATATGTTGGTAAGGTTTGTTTCAGTTTTTCCTAAGAAGTGAAGGTTCTATAAACAAATCCTAACCCTAAATCTAAGAAAGTAAAGATTGGAGGCTCGAATCTGGGAAAAACACAGAAAATAAGAAACAAGAACAAGTTTTCAGAATCACAGAACGAGGCTGGGCTGTCAAGAGCCTAAAGAATACAAAGAGTTGAAGGCCAAGAACAGTGGTGAAACAAGTGCAAGTGTTCATGACATGTGCAAAATCATGAAATAAGATACATTCAGGTGAATGATTTACAAATTAAATGCCTGAACAGGACAGTAAAAACAGGAAATTCCAGAAACGATCAAGAACTGGAAAAGAAGGGCCAGTTGCTTACCAGATAAAGTGAGGCCGGAATGAGGTTCGCCGAGGACGGACGACGGTTGAAACAGTAGCAAAAGCTTTGCAGGAATGGCAGAATGAAGACAGTTGCAGAGTTTGGAGCTTAGAACAATGGCAGATTCGAAGAAGAGAGAGCTTTAGAGAGAGAAAAAGCAAGTAAACAAATGAAAAGGTGAAGAGATAGAGAAGAGAGGCAAGAGTTTTTGTCAAAAAAGAGTAATGGCGGCAAAATAAGGCATTTATTACGCCTAGAACAACGCATACGTCAGGCGGCGCAGACAGTTGGAAGACGGCTTACAAGCGCGTCACTGACACGGGCTAATAGAGATATAACACGTAATTGAAACGGTTGAAAGGTGATGCATGACAGCTCATGCGCGATGGAGAGCTCATTTGAATTCTTGTTCTTGAAAGAAGACATGTCGGCCTGAAATGAAAGACCTCGGCTGAGAAATTCTTAAGCCGACGAATGAGAAGGAGAATCAATATAGGTTCCATCACCTCAGAATGCCGAGGTAATAGAACCTAGGGGGCAGTTGTGGGGATATATTTGCCCAGTACCAACACGTGGCAAAGGTGACGCTGACGTGTTAGCCGAGGTGCCACGTGTTGTGGTAGTTACGCCGAGGTGATTTCGGAGTTGCCGAGGTTATCTCCGAAGATATCGGAAGCCGAGATAAGCGGATAAAGGACAAGAGTCCTAGATTGAGAGAAAACTTCAGTTTGGGTAAAGATGAAACTCTTAGAGGGTTTATCCTAATCCCACTGGGAGTTTCAGATTAGCAGTAATCCTGAGTCCACTGGAGTTAGGCTTCTATTGGGAGTAGGATTGTATTGGCTATAAAAGAAAGGCACCCCCATGGGTCTAAGGTATATTTTTTATGCTCAAGCTTGTGAGTTGAATACTTGATTATCTTTGAGAGATATACTGACTTGATCGTCGGAGTGCCCCCGGGTGGAAGAACCACCGCCGGAGCCTTTTCTTTCTGTGCAGGACAGCAGGGTGCCATCTATTATGCCTGTGTTCTACAGCTGGATTACTAAGGAGGGCAGTGTGATCGGAAAATCACTCACACAACATATAATGAGAGTTTAAAGGAATATTTGAATATGGGTTTTCAAATTTTACTTGCCATGTTATTTAAAAAAATTATGTGGATGAATTATTTTTTTATTATTAAATAGGTATAATGGTCTTTTCTATATTTTTGTCGACTTGGCTGTAGAAAATAATTTTTTTTACTACAAATATGAAGATATAAACATTTGATTTGATCGGCAACGGGTTATGTTCATATTTCTATACATGACTTGATGCGTTAAAAATTATTTCTACAAATATTATATTCACCCATCTTAAGACAAGTAAAAGCTAATATTATACCTGAAAACATTTTGATTGAAAGAGCAACATGACTCCCATTCGCATTATATGTTTGGTTTATAGATTTGAAAAGAGATTTAAAAAAAGAAAAAGAAAAAAATAGGTAAAATGTGTCTAAAATATAATTACATTTCACTTGTATTTGTTACACCATTTTTTTTCCTTTTCAAATCACTTTTCAAATTCATAAACCAAATATAATTTTAAAAGTATTTGTATTGAAATTGTAACACCAGTACGTGAGGGGCCAACTAGTAAATAAAAAAACCTCCAATGAAAATGATTAAAATTTAATTGATTTTAAATTTTTTTTTCTGTACATGTCAAACAAATTTTATATTACAATTTAATTTCAAAATTAAATTTTAATTATTTATTTAAACCGTGCATAATACAGGTACACCGCTAATATCTATGTACATGCGATTGACTTTTGGATTTTGTTTACATTTGCATTTTCAATCATTCTACCTTTTTTTTTTTTTTTTTATTCATCTTTTTTTGTTATAAATAGTTTTACAAGTTAAATATTTTTATAAATAGATATATTTTATAAATATTATTATTTTTATTATTTTTAAGGCACTCGCTCTATAAAATCAAATTTAATTTTTATTTGTCAAGAGGTGCATGCTCTAAAATAGGCTGTCCATAAGGACAGATTGATGTACAAATTACCATCCGGGTGTGTTTGGTTTGAAGGATTAGGGTGTGGGATTGGACTATTAGTCCCGGACTAATAGTTCATTGTTTGTTTCAAAAGTTTTGCTCCGGATTAATAGTCTTCTCGGACTATTAGTCCCATATTTGTGGGACTATCCTATCCCATGGGGGGTGAGATATAAACCATGTGATAACTCATCCCATGGGATTAGACAATGAAATTATATTTTTGCCCTCTAGTATTTAATTATGTATTATATTTAGTAAAATTCAAAAAAATTTAAATGTCTCAATTTAAAAATAAAATTATTTTATTTAATTTTTATTTTTGTTTTATTTATTTAATTTTTTGAAATATTTTTTATAGATATTTTATTGATGTTTTATTTTAAAATTTTGTTTATATTTTATTTAATTTCATTATTTAAATTTTAATAGATGTTTTATTTTATTTCATTATTTAATTATTATTATTATTTAAAATAAATTTATTTAAAATTTTAATTAAAAAAATAACATATATTTTTATTTATATTTAATTTATTTAATTTTTTAAAAATAAATTTATTTAATTGTGCAAAAAATAAAATAAAATAAAATAATTTTTTATTTAATCTAGCTAAAAATAATTAAAATTTAAAGCTATGTTTGATATTGCTATTACTTAGTAAATAATTGAAAAGGATAAAATAGTCATTTGAGCATTTATCCTTTTCCATAATATCCCAAACAAATATTGGATTCACTAAAAATAATCCAATCCAGACATCTAATCCCATGACTAAACAAACATAGGATACAAATCCAATCCAACCAAATAGTTCGAGGACAATGTATTTCAGGACTAATAATCCGATGGATTACAATCCCCCCTTTATCCAGTCCGTCCAAACAAACACACCCTCCATATACATAATATACACACCCATACTCTCTCTCTCTCTCTCTCTCTCTCTCTCTCTCTCTCTCTCTCTCTCACTTTTGCAAACTCAAACCCTCTTTCGCTCTCTTCAAACACTCTCTCTCTCTCTCTCTCTCTCTCTCTGTGTAGCGGCCGCCGTTGGACGATGGTGATTTTCTCGCGAATCTGGACCAACGTTTGACGATGGTCTCTCATCTCTCTCTCTCACTCTCTCTCCCTCACTACTCCCCCGTTGACACCACCACGACCACCTCCGTCAATGAAGTCTCACCGTACCACCGCTTCTGCTCCGACAATGAAGACTTGTCGCCGATGCTCCGGTGGACTTTGTTTCACATCTGACATTACAGGAAGCCATGCACAAAGGTGATCTTGCTATAGGGCTCACAGGGTTGGAAAATACTCGACGGCGGCGTAGAGGAGGGCGAAGGCGTCGGTGGTGGTGTAGATCGAGTCGTATTTCTTGTAGATCTGATCTCTCTGATTTCTCTTTTTGAGTTGTACTTCTCAGATCTTACCAGTTGTCGATTTCTCATCTTTTTGATTTCTTGCATATCTGACGAGTTGATTGTGAAGATCACGGAGATGGGAGGAGAGAGAAAATGAAGGTTGGCTAGTGAGAGAAACACCACCACCCACTCCCGCCGGAGATCTTGATCGGACCACGGCGATCGAGCACAGAAATGGAGGTTTGGGTGTGGGTGAAGGAGTAAACACATGAGAATTTCAACAAATGAGTCCCTTTTTGTACAAGTCGCTCTCTCATCTCTCTTCTTCTTCTTCTTCTTTTTGTGTGTATGTGTGTGTGTGTGTGTGGTTGTGGTTAGTGGCGGAGCCACAGCTAGACCAGGGGGGTCACGTGGCCCCCCTGGATTTTGGAATAAATTTTTTTTTTTTTTTGTGTAAAGATAAAGAAAATATTTTAAATAAAAAATTTATAAAATATTATTTAGAGTGAAATATCAATGACATTTTTAAAACTATAAGAATAATAATGGTTGTTTTTTTATTGAAAATAAAAATATTACGATAAGTCATATTATTATCTATGAAAATTTCAATACAATCGTGATGTCTATCATTATTGACATACAATTATAATTAATCTCAATAAAAATTTGAAATTTATTGAATTGTTAGGTACATTTGACATGTGGGGTTCACCCTCTATGTGTTTCTTTACTATTAGTTGGTGATATTATATGTCAATGATGACGTGATATTACTATTATATTGAATTTTTATTGAAATTTTATATAAAAATTTCTTTATCATTATATAATTTATTTTAAAACTTATATCCATGACTTTTTTTTTATATATATTGTCCATGATATACTAATTGCAAATAATATATATATATATATTTATCTTTCTTGAAGCCAATCGTAAAAATTTATATGAAATATTTTTGTAAATTTTTTTAATGTTATAATTAATAAGTGCCTCCTCTGATTTAATTTCTTGGTTCCGCCACTGGTTGTGGTTGTTTGTTGTTGATGAAACAGATTGCAACAGACTTGTCTCATAATTTTTTTTTTGGTTGTTTGTGAGTGAATGAGTGAACACACATGAGAATTTCTACAGATCAGTCTTTTTTTTTCTTTTTCTTTTTTTGGGTGTGTGTAGTTGTTGGTTGCGGTTGTTTTGCTGTTGATGAAACAAATTTCAACATACCTCTCTCTTAATTATTTTATTTTATTTATTTTTTATTTTTTTTATCTGTGTGGATCTCTTGTTGAATAAATCTGTTTCGATAAAAATTTAGTGGTGAACAAATAGTGGCTTGGTGTATTTAACAACAAAGATTTGACAAGAAATAGAATTTGTGGAAAAAATTTAAACAATTGGACAACAGATAAGGAAAAAATTTGAATAGATAGAAATTGAACAGATAGATATAGATCTGGATAGGTAGAAAAAATAAATTAAAAAAATTCAACAGATAAAATATATATTTGAATAGATAGACAAAAAAATTTGAACAGATAGAATTTTTTTTTGAATAGATAGATATAAATTTAAACAGATAGTCAATAAAAAAGTGAACAAATAAATTAAGGGTAAAATTGAAAATAAAATATCCTCCAAAATTAAGAAAATGACTTCTCACCAAACTATTTCACAAACAGTGAACTTTTCACTAGCAAAATATATTCACTGAACTTATATCTTATACCCTCTTTAACTTGGACTTTTTAACAAATTTTTTTTCTTATTTTTAATGTTTGTATGAGTGTTGATTTTCAACTTCATAACCAAATAGATCTCATGATCGAGATTTAGGGAACTTAGTCGAAAAGTACGTGACAGAATAGATTAAGACGAATACCTGCACACAAGAAGATAAGAGAAACTGCGGTGGCTCATTCACTCGGGACACTTCGATGATTAAGTCAATTAATAATTTAATAAGATATCAACTCAAGTAATACAATTCCAAATTAAAACATACTTTAGACTCATGAGATGCCTTACTTTTATGATAATCAGTGCCCTTATTCTATATGCAAGTACAACATTTATTCCGAATTCTTAGTTAGATAAGAATGATCCCATTAAAGAGTCTCATCTCTATCTGAACTGAGTGCTTCAATTTATGTAGAACTCTTATCTTTTATCCAAATATCTCGGATTTCAATATTATTGCACCATTTCTCGACAATATCACAACAACCTCAACTACATGACTCATCTACATGGCACCTCGGCCAATCGTCTCAGCCACGTAAACAACTCAAAATTATATCCCCATAATTTACTAGGTTGAAAAATAAAAATTAATAAAAAATGTTATTCATCTTCAATGAAACATAAATTGATTTAGGCCGAAAAATAGTTTCTGCTTTCTTAAATGTAAAAAATATTTGTTTAAACTATCTTATAAAATTTTGTCACTAATACTACAACTATATCCCACCACCGTTGTATCACTGTGTCATGACATATCTATTATCACTACCATCATCACCATTGTGATTTTATCACTATTAGGAGTGGATTGACTTTTTGATTATTTTAGTCTGAGATTAAAAAATTTAATTTAGGAAGAATTTTTGACTTTTTTGACTTTTTAAACCTTTTTATAAAAAAAAAATGTAATAATTATGAATTTAATGTAATATTTTACCTTATTAAACTAAAAAAATTATTTTATTTTTTGTGACTAAAGTTCCAAAATAAAAACCTCAATCTTGCCTTCCCAAGGGAAGGGTAACAATTGTCATTGTCACAAACACCACTGTTATCATTATCACAACTAATAATACAATATTTTTAGGAAAATGAGTGGGAGCACTAATTAGTGCTCTTACTAATTAGGTGGCAGTGGGTCCCACCAGTAATGATGTGATGTTTTGGTCTTGGAGTTGTATTTTTTTTTTTTTTTTTACATTTTTTTAATGCATTAGTGCTATTAGTGGTGATATTTTTAGTGGGATGAATCATTGTTGATATTTTTAAAGTCACATCTAAATATTGGAAAACGTTCTTCTAGAAAATATTTCTCGTTTCTTCAATGGTTTACTTTGGACTTATTTTTTGTTTTTATTAGAAGCCAGCAACGATGCTCACAATATTTTAACTTTAATTTAATTTTTAAAGTAATATAGCTTGTTTAGTTTTGATTTTTAAAAAATACTTTTCAAAAAATTTTATTTTTTTATTTTTCATATATTTTTTGTTTTCAATGAATTTTTTTTTAATTTTTAAACACATCTAATATAAATACACTTAAAAAATATAATATTTGTAAATTTTTTTAAATACCAAAAATATAATAAAAAATACGAAAATTCAATACATTTTTTTATATTTTTATGTATTTATTAATTTTTTAAAATATTTTTTTCACAAATATTTTACTATTTACATACATCTAAGTAAGGTGCAACTAAAAAAATTAAAAAATTACTTAAAATTTTAAAAATGATCACTAAGAACCAAAAAAATACGAAAAAATAAAAAAACTCAATTTTTAAAAAACTGAATTTAAAAAACTGAAACTGAAACTAATCACTAATTACTTAAAAAGTTATTGCAAACCAACTTCTTCGATGTTTGCTCAAAATTTTAGACTAAGGCCTCGTTTGGAAACAAATTATTTTAGTGATTTTTTGATTTTTTACGAAAAGATGTGTAAAAAAGTTGAGAGAGCGATGTGACAACTTATAGTGACTTTTTGACATTTTGACTAAAACATACAGTCCCCAAACAAGTCCTAAATAATAATTTTAAAAAATAAGAGCAAAATTCCACCCAATTACGAATGGAAAAGGTTATAATCTATTAGTCTCGTTATTTGGTTGCAAGCTCCATGAATAAAATATGGATAAGAAAGTTTAAAAAGATTGTAATTTCTTTATTATACATTTTTACATAGAATGTTTAAATTTTAAAATTTTTATGCTTTAAGGTAGATATAAACCAAATTTATTTAGGATATTTTTTTTAAGATCCCTAATATTAAAATTTTATAAGATAAATGATATACAATATTTTCATAATAGGTTAGGTCTCTTAACATTTTACAAAGAAAATTCAACTGAGAGAAATTTTGTCTAACTTAGAGAAATTTCGTCCCGACTCAGAGAAATTTCTCTGAGTTGGAAAAAAAATTTCTCAGTCGAATTTTCTCTGTGAAAATGTTGAGGAACCTTAGCTAATAAAAAAAATATCTTGGACCTTTCCTACTACACAAAGTTGAAGAAATATGTTTCACTAATTTTTCTATTTATTAAATATATATTTTTTTAAAATGCCATAAGAAAACATTATGCATGTGCCCAATAACGCTTGACAGGGAAAAAAAAAAGAAAAAATAAATAAATAAGGGAATGAGAAATTACCCAAACGTCATAAAGGAATTTGATAAAATTAAGAAGAACACAAACATAAATAAATAAATAAAATATGTAATTGTAAAATAAGTGTTTTTTATTTTTTGTTTTTGTTTTTGTTTTTGTTTTTTTGGTAAGGAATAAAATAAAGTTCGTTTGTCTAATACTCTTGTATTTGATGATTGCGCCAGATTTCTTGGACTGTGTCAGTGATATTATAAATAACATAAAAATAATAAATAAAAATAGTACCCAAAAAAAAAAGAAGAGGCATTTACATATAATTTCCATTTTATAAACTTATAATCCATTAAGTCTTTGATAAAATTGTTTGCTCATTCGTCTCATTAATTTTTAATAGATCAATTTATCCTTCCAAACCTCCTCTATCGCTGCCAAATATCCATTGCCATCTTCATTCTCTCTCTCTTACTTTTACATCCACTCTTCAACAACAACAACAACAACAACAACCAAACATCCTCTTCTTTCTCATTTGTTTTCTCTCTCTCTGTTTTTTTTTTTGTAGTTTCCGACTCTCTCTCTCACTCGTATAAAAAATAGAGCCAAGCTCTCTTTAGTCATCGACGCTTCCTAAGAATTCAGAGAGAAGATGAAGAAGAAGAAGAAGAAGAAGAAGAAGAGAGTGTAGCTACAATGGCAGCGGATAGGTGGTGAGACTGAGGAGGCGGCGAGGAGAGAGAGACAGAGGACGCCAAGAGCCATTGTTGAAGTTGCCAAGTGATGAAGTTGTCTAGTAATGCTTTTTGGGTTGCAGTTTAAGGTTTGATTTTTTTAATTTCAATTGATCTGAGACAGAGATATATGTGGCCTCAAAATTTGATAAAGGCCTATTTTGAAAAGAAAAAAAAAAAAAAGTCAATTTATTAGTTTGTTGATTTATTTGAATCATCAGTATGTTTAGTTTTATAGTTTTAAAATTGAGAATATTATCAGTTTAAAACTGAAAAAATGATAATATTCTCAATTTTAACACTGAAAAAAATTGAAATTTTTCTCAATTTTATTGGATATTTTTGCAAACTGAAATCATTCTCAATTTTAAATTGAGAACATTCTCAATTTTGGAACTGAGAATATCTCAGTTCTTACCTACAAACCAAATCTCCAGGCCCATCTCTTTAGTCAATTTAATATACTCTGTTCTGAACCTTGAAACAAATTTCAACTCAAAAAGCCTCCAATACAAATTTGTCAAACGCCGAAATCAATGTATGTATAATAGTGAATCAAACTGAGAAATCCTTCGAGATACTTCGAAATTGTATCGTCATCCACTTCCTATAACTGATTTGATTTTGTTTTTAATAAATAATGTCAATGTTGTTATATAGATATATAATTGTTTGGGTTGAAGGGCAAAAATGTCTTATTATCTATAAATATGACTTATTGGTTCAAAAACTTTTAGATAAGACCTAAGCTACTACCAAATATGTAGATAGGACTTTTAGGTAATTAATTTAAAAAAATGCTTGGTAGTCCGAATTTTCATGGCCTGAATGTCTCAAAACGACATCGTTTTGATATATTCGAACCATTCGAGCCACACAAATTAGAGTTACCAAATATTTTTCAAAAAAACAAAAATAATTGTCAACAATAGAAAAACACGTGGCTAAAATGGGTTATAATGCTTGGTTTTATTTTTCTGAATTTAGTTTTTTAAAAATTGAGTTTTTTGTTTTTTGTATTTTTTTTTTATTTTTAGTTACTTTTAAAATGTTAAACAATTTTTTTACTTGTTTAGATGTACCTTACTTAGATGTATCTAAAAAATAAAATATTTTTAAAAATCAATAAATACACAACAATAGGAAATTGTACTGAATTTTTATTTTATTTTTTTGTATTTTTGGTATTTAGTGAATTTTTTTAAAAAAAATTTCACAAATATTATATTTTTTAATTGTATTTATGTTAGGTGTATCTCAAAATTTAAAAAAAGAAATACTTAAAATATTAAATAAATTTAGTAAAAACAAAAAAAAAAATGAAAAATAACAAATTTTAATTTTCTAAAATGTGAATTCTAAATTTTAAAACCAAACAAGCTGAATAAGATTTAGAGATTGGATCAAGAAAAAAAATATAAATGAGAGGTTGTCAAATGGAGCAGGGTTACCAAATTCATGGTTTTCCCTATAATGGTCTAGTTAAGTGTGTTAGACTAATTTATTTTGGTAATTTATTTAATTATATTTTAATTTATTTGAAAAAAATAGAATCCAAAATTTATTTTGATAATTTATTTAATTATGTTTTAATTTATTTGAAAGAGAAAAATAGAATCCAAAATTTATTTTGATGATTTATTTAATTATATTTTAATTTATTTAAAAAAGAAAAATAGAATCCAAAATTTATTTTGATGATTTATTTAATTATGTTTTAAATCCAAAATTTATTTTGATGATTTATTTAATTATGTTTCAATTTATTTGAAAGAGAAAAATAGAATCAAAATTTATTTTGTCCCATTATTTCTCACCTAAACTTTTATCCTAAATATTGTTTGAATGTATTTAATATTTGCTTAAATCAGGGTTCATTTCAACCCAAAAATAATGCCCAAACCAGAGGTTCAAACAGTCTAGCACAACAGCAGGCCTAAAGGTTCAAGTGGAAGATATTCAAATTAGTAATGATGGAGTGGAAGATATTCAAATTAGTAATGATGAAGTGAAAGATATTGAAATGAATACAACGGCTATAAACGGTTATAAATTCAAATGAATACAACGGTTATAAACGGTTATAAGTTTCATTATATATACCAAAACCTTTGATGTGAACAAGTGACAGCAACTACAAACAAGTTACAAAAACCAGAAAATATTCTTTGATCTAAAATCACTCTAATCTATTATTTGAAAATTTTTTCTGATAAGTGTTCTTCAATTTTTGTTTACATCCTCTCTAAAAAATTATACATTAAGTCGTATAGCTTTAAACCCTTCTTTCCTGTGTGAGGATTACAGAAAAATCAAAGTCTCATTTTTATATCTATCTTTGAGAGATAATTCTTGTACCTTTCTGTGAAAACAAAAACACCTTCTTTTCAATCCTGTAAGAGTGTAGTACTCTCAGTATTTTTTGGACTTAGAAAGTCTATGTAAAATCAGTGGAGGATTGCTCCATATGTGAAAATGTTGCTAGCACCCTGTGAAGCTAGAGAATAGTGGAAAATCTTAAGTGAAACTTGAGGAGTGGACGTAGGCCGAGTTGAAACCGAACCACTATAAATTTGTCTGCCTCTCTCTCCCTTATCTCTTTATTTTATTTAAATTGGCATAACTATATTTTTATTGTGCTAAAATCATAAATTGACATAGTTGTTAGAATATTTGTTTTAATTATTTTTATTTCATTAACTATATTTATCTATTGTGCTAGTCATTATTTTTATTAAGGTATTATTATTTTTATTTATAAAACCTAATTCATCCCCCTCTTAGGTTGTCTTTTGGGTAACAATTGGTATCAGAGTCTAGAATCTTGTTTGAGATTTAACCATCTGAGAGTTTTGATCTATAGCAACCTTAGCTAGCACTGCTAAAGGACAAGCCACCAATAGGCCACCACTATTTGATGGAAACAACTATAGTCATTGGAAAGATAAGATGACCCTATACCTTCAAGTCACTAATTATGCCACGTGGATTATTGTCACCAAAGGTCTAAAAATTCCTACTGAATTAGTAAACAATATTAGTATACCTAAAACAGAAGATGAATGTGATAAGAGGGATCACAAATTATTGCAAGCCAATGCTAAAGCCAAACTCACTATTGTTTGTGGATTAGACTCTAAGGAGTATAATGGAATTTCAAGTTGTGATTCGGCAAAAGAAATTTGAGACAAACTAGAGGTAACGTATGAAGGTACAAACCAAGTGAAAGAATCTCGCATTGATATGCTTGTTCATAGTTATGAATTGTTTAAAATGAACTCTGATGAATCTATTTCAAGTATGTTTACTAGATTTACTAAAATTGTAAATTCTTTGAAATCTCTTGGCAAAATTTATACTAACAGTGAGTTTGTGAGAAAAATTCTTAGGTGTTTACCAAAGAATTAAGAAGCAAAAGTCACCGCCATTATAGAAGCCAAAGATCTCTCCACACTTGGATTAGATGAGCTTATGGGTTCCCTTATGACTCATAAGATCACTATGAAAGGATATGAGGATGTTGAAAACAAAAAGAAAAGTGGAATTGCATTCAAAGCCTCATCAAATGAAGAAGAACATAAAAAATCCAGTGAGGATGAAAGCTATGCCATGTTTAGTAGAAATTCCAAAAAGCACTTCAAGAAAAATAATTATGGAGAAAGAATACCTTTCAAAAAGGAGTACAACAAAGATAACAAGAAAGAACCTATTATTTGCTACGAGTGCAAAAATCCTAGACATATGAAGATGGATTGTCCAAAATTGAAAAACCATGAAAAAGACTATAAAAGAAACAAGAAGGCCATAATAACAGCTTGGGGAGAAAGTGAAAATGAAAGCTCAAGTGACGAAATTGAAAATGAAGTAGCCAACTTGTATCTCATGACTCTTGAAGATGAGGTAACTACTCTTTATGAAGAACTTGAAAGTGCATTCCATGAACTATAAGATGAATTTAGAAAAATTTGTGCAAAAAATAATATGTTACAAAAATCCGTTGCATCTTTACCTAGTAATATAGAAGAATTAAAGAAAGAAAAAAATGTTTTGAAAAATGATTTTGACACCATCTCTAATGAGAAAACTACTTTAAAAAACAATGTTGATGATTTAACAAAAATACTTGAAAATTTTGTAAAAGGTAGAAATAATCTCAACATGCTTCTTGGAAATCAAAGATGTGTTTTAGATAAAGCGGGCATTGGATATGACCCTATTAAGAAACAAAACAATCTCAATAAAAGGTACCTCTCATGACACACCCTCATATTACTTGTCATTATTGTAGAAAGAAATGCCATTATATTTCTTATTGTCCATTCAAAAAGAATATGAACATGGGAATTAAAAAGATTTGGATTATTAAGAGATCTAACAAAACTAACCAAGAAGGACCCAAGAAACTATGGGTACCAAAAACCAACACTTGATTGTCATCTTGTAGGTTTGCTTTAAGTCCAAAGCTAAAGAAGGGAAGTGGTACCCTGATAGTGGATGTTCCAGACACATGACTGGAGATAAATCATTCTTTACTAAACTATCATCGAAAGATGGAGGATTTGTTACTTTTGGAGATAACAAAAAAGGAAAAATCATCGGTATTGGTAGCGTCGGTATTTCTCCTAACCCTTCTATTGAAAACGTTTTACTTGTTGATGGACTTAAGCATAACCTACTTAGTATTAGTCAATTATATGATAAAGGTAATCGAGTTATTTTTGATAAATCACATTTCACAATTGAAAGCACAAATGATCATAAAGCTTTATTCGCTGGTAATCGTCACGATAGTGTTTATATTTTTCATCTCAATGATCTCTATGCTAGTGACGTTAAATGTCTATATGTTAATAATGAAAATAGTTGGTTATGACATAGAAGACTTGGTCATGCTCATATGGATTTAGTTGCTAAACTTTTGAGAAAGGATTTGGTCATTAGACTTCCAAAAATTAAATTTGAAAAAGATCATCTTTGTAGTGCTTGTCAACAAGGAAAACAAACTAAAACATCATTTAAATCAAAATCTCACATTTCCACAACTAAACCTTTACAACTACTGCATATGGATTTATTTGGTTCCTTAAGGACATCTAGTCTAGGTGGTAAACATTATTGTCTTGTTATTGTTGATGATTATTCAAGATTTACATGGGTTATGTTTTTAGCACACAAAGATGAAACATTTTCTTCTTTCACAAAACTCTATCGTAGGATTTAAAATGAAAAAGGTTTTCTTATTACTAATATTCGAACCGACCATGGTAGAAAATTTGAAAATGAGAAATTTGAATTGTTTTGTGATGAGCATGGTATTGGATATAATTTTTCAGCACCTAGAACCCTTCAACAAAATGGTGTAGTAGAAAGGAAGAATAGAACTTTAGAAGAGATGAGTAGAACAATACTTTGTGAAAAATAATCTTCCTAAATATTTTTGGGCCGAAGTTGTTCACATCGTATGCTATATTTTAAATTGTGCATTAATTAGACCTATTCTCAAAAAGACTCCTTATGAACTTTGGCATGATAGAAAGCCCAACATTAGTCACTTACATGTTTTTGGTTGTAAATATTTTGTGCATAATAATGGTAAGGATAACTTAGGTAAATTTGATTCAAAATCTGATGAAGCAATTTTTCTTGGCTATTTCTCAACTAGCAAAGCTTATCGTGTTTTTAATAAAAGAACTCTTATTGTGGAAGAATTTATACATGTGGCATTTGATGAAACTAATATCTCTGCTCAAAAGCAAATTGTTAGTGATAATATAGATTTGGAACCAAATGTGGAAGATTCAAGTATCTACAAAGAAGAGAACCAACCATGTAAGTTGAACAAAGAGATTGAACAACCTATTCTCCCACCTCAAGAAGAAGGAGGAAACAATGATGATTTGCCAAGAGAATGGAAGTTTGTTCATAATCGCCCTAAGGATTTAATCCTAGGTAACCCTATAAAAGGTATTGAAACTCGCTCTTCACTTAGAAACATTTGTAGTAACTTGGCTTTTCTCTTACAGATTGAGCCTAAAAACTTTCAAGAAGGTGAATTCAATGAACATTGGATGATAGCTATGCATGAAGAGCTTAACCAATTTGAGAGAAACAAAGTGTAGGAATTTGTGCCAAAACCTAAAGATCATACCATTATGGGTACCAAATGGATCTTTCGAAACAAGTTTGATGAATCCGACACAATTATAAGAAACAAGGCTAGACTTGTTGCACAAGGATACAATCAAGAAGAATATATTGATTTCGATGAAACCTTTGCTCTAGTTGCTAGATTAGAAGCCATTCGCATGTTACTTGCATTTGCATATTTTAGAGATTTCAAACTTTATCAAATGGATGTAAAAAGTGCCTTTCTTAATGATTTTATAAATGAGGAAGTTTATGTTAAACAACCTACAGGTTTTGAAGATCATACTTTTCCAAATCATGTTTTTAAACTATCAAAAACTTTATATGGTTTGAAACAAGCATCTCGTGCATGGTATGAACGATTAAGTAAATTTTTAATTGAAAATAATTTTTCTAGAGGAACGATTGACACAACACTTTTTGTTAAAATTAAAAATGATGATTTAATTATTGTGCAAATATGTGTGGATGACATTATATTTGGTGTTACTAATGAAACCTTGTGTAAGGAATTTGCTAAGTGTATACAAGGTGAGTTTGAGATAAACATGATGGGGGAGATAAATTATTTCCTTGGGCTTCAAATCAAACAATGTAAGGAAGGAATTTTTATCAACCAAGCTAAGTACACAAAAGAACTACTTAAAAAGTTGGGTATGTATGACTCAAAAATAGCTGAAACACCTATGAGTACATCCATTAAGCTAGACAATGATGAAAAAGGTAAGTTCATTGATCAAACAAAATATCGAGGTATGATTGGCTCACTTCTTTATTTAACTGCAAGTAGACCCGATATTATATTTAGTATTTGTATGTGTGCTAGCTATCAATCAAATCCTAAGGAATCACATCTCAGTGCTGTTAAAAGAATTTTTAGATATCTTGTTGACACTCAAAATTTGGGACTGTTTTATCCTAGAGGTGTTGCATTTGATTTAATTGGTTACTTGGATGCCGACTTTGCCGGATGCAAACTTGATAGAAAAAGCACCAGTGACACTTGTCACTTTCTTGGTAACTCATTAGTATCTTGGTTTAGCAAAAAACAAAATTCTGTTGCTTTATCAACGACCGAAACTGAATATATAGCTTCTGGAAGTTGTTGTACCCAAATACTTTGGATGAAACAACAATTGGAGGATTTTGATTTGCATTATGATCATATCCCTATTAAATGTGATAATACTAATGCCGTCAATTTAATCAAAAATCCAGTTCAACACTCACGAACAAAACATATTGAAATTCGACATCATTTTTAAGAAATCATGTTCAAAAAGGGGATATTGTACTTGAATTTGTAAACACCGACAAGCAATTGGTGGATATTTTCACAAAACCCTAAGCGATGATCGCTTCAATTTTATTCGTGGCGAGCTTGGAATGTCGATTCTACTTAAAAAGTTTTGTTATGATTGTGAAACTTGAATTTTTGTTAAAATGATATATGTGTATTGCTACATTGATATGGAAACATTTATTCAGTTGAATGCTCCCAAGTCCTTTATACATTTATTCTGCTTAACAATTTGCTATTCTCAACTGTGTAATTTTTTTTTTTTTGGTTCTGCATCTTGAGGTAAAATTAACTTTGCATACATTGATTTTTTTTAACCCTCATAGTATTTTTTTTGCATTACCATTCCAGCAACACTTAACGTCCTATTAAGTTTAATTTCTGCTAGTATTATTTTATTTTAATTATTTTATTTTGCTATTAGGCTTAATTTCTTTTATTTTTATTTTTTATTATTTTTTGTGTGGGCTTAATTTTCTTATTTTTTTTACTTTTTTATTTCATTTTTCAGTACTTAAACATAAAAACAAAAACAAAAACAAATAAAAATACATATATTTACATTAAAAAAAAAAAACAAACAAACAAACACCCTTTATTTTATTTTTTTAAGGCCATACGTTAATCAAAATAAACATATTTACATAATTAAAAAAAAAACCCTTTATTTTTTTTACGGTCATACGGCAATCTTACTTACTCGCCTCTTCTATCGTTTTCTTCCTCTTTTTATCACCTTGGGAGGCCCTTGAAGGCCCTGCCCCCGTGCTTCCGTCGAGAGCGATGACTCCTCGCTAACTATTAAAGGCCAAGAACGACGTTGCTCCAAATCGGGCCATGGAGGTGGTCTTCTGTTTAAGCTCTTTATTTTCGGCCTTCAGTGCGCAAATCTCTGCTCGTGCATCCTTGTACATGCGTTGGAGCAGCGAGAGTTAGGCGTTAGCCTAGTGGAGCTCACTCGTCTTGTTCTACAGTCAGTGAGCCAATTTTGTGACTGCAGTCATCGTCTCCATACAGGACGTCAGTGTGAAATGATTGGCTTCAATGTTTGATTGAGCTACCATTATTTACTCAATCGACATCATAGGAAGGTTGGGAAGAGTAGGAGCCAGGGCACTCGGCCCAGCAGTGCTTACGGGATCATCCAGGTCCAGAAAGAGAGTAAAGGGACGGGCCGAGGCCATCTGGTCGACAAGAGAGATGTAATCGAAAGAAGGGTCGTTTTTTGCAGTCTTTCTGCTCTGTTCAGTCTCTCTGTTCTATTTCTTTCACATAGAAGAAGAAAGAGATGGAAGCGAATGAGAAAGAAGAAGGAAACGAGAGTAATTAAAAAGAAGACGGAGGAGAAGAAGACATGAGGGAGGGAGAACCGAGGCTGTAGATTCACCCATTTCGCTTTTGTCGGTCGGCTGACACAAAAGCGAGGACGCGTGTCCGACGTGCTTTTCGACGGAAAAGAGAGAGGCACTCGAATTGTATATATATGTATATATATGTTTTGAATTGTATAGATGCCATTTATCCCTATCATTTTTCTCCTCTTCCTCCCAATTCTGAGCCATGTTTTCCTTTTTGATAATGTCACAGGGGGAGAAACTTATGATATTATATATTATGATGTTATGTATTATGATGTTATATATTGTAATGTTATGTATTATGGTATTATTTTCAAACTAATTTGATGTTATGTATTTATAGTTTGATATCTTAATCTTATATTATGTTGTTGATTAAAATTTATTTATTACACATGTGCTAACCTATGTATTTAGAAATGAATTCAGGGAGCATGACTTGAGGGGGAGCCTTTCTTACTCTCAAATCAAATCAAAACATAATTGTGTGCCATCATAAAAAAGAAGGAGATTGTTAGTGTCACGTCCTCAAAATAATACATAAGACCCATCACTTTTAACATGCATTGATATATAAAAGACCCTCATTCTTCTATTCATCAGAGTATTCCATTACAAAATGTATTACATGTTGACAACAACAAATGCCCTACGGGGCTTACAACTTTCCAAGTTAACACTTGGTTACAAAAAGAGAGTACTAACTCAACTACACATTAAGCCCTTGGCTTGAATCCACATGTAATACATCAAACGAAAGAAAGACCATAAAGTCTGCCCGCCTTAAGCCTCCCAAGCTATTCCCTTGGAGGTGGCATGATACCTGTACCTGAAAATGATATTCCCGTATAGGGTGAGCTAACAGCCCAGTAGAAATACACTAAACCAGCTATGAACAATGACTAAAAGATTAACAGTTTGATAGATGGTTAACACTTTTACATTCTTTCATATCACATTACAGTTTCATTTTTCATTCCTTTTTAATTTTCAATTCATAACCATGGTTCAGAACCTGACCAAATAACCGATATGAGACAGTAACTCATATTAAACATTCCCTCATTTCACAATAGATAAGCATACTAGCTATATCAACACATCATCAGATAAGCATATGAGCTATATCAACATTCCCACTGATAAGTATAAGAACTATATCACACTTCCAAAGATGAGCATATGAGCTATATCAACACTTCAATAGACAAGCATACGAGCTGTATCTACGGAGTCCATCTCCTCTCTTCTCCCACACAACACCCGGTTTAGAGGTCCATCCCCTCTCTTCCCCTAAACCGTGGAGTACATCCCCTCTCTCCTCCAACACAACACAATGCATATAAACAATTATTATACACATCATCAGTCAATACATAAAGTTAATGTATTTTTTCAAACGTCATACTCAATGACACATTCTAGTGATTAGTTTTAGTTTGCCTAATCATCATGCATTGTCTACAACAATCAAGACTATCTTCCACCGATAGCCCAAAGCAGTTATTTCTAAACAGAAAATAAGTGCACAAAATGAATATAAAATCAACATTTCAACTAGGTGAGCGATAAATAATTCAACTACACCCTTTAATCCCATACATTCCCATTTCTAACATTTCTCTATGCTAAACATGCATATAGGTTTATTATAAATAAAACCTCAACTTTTGTAAAATTGCACAAAAGCCCCTAAACTTTCTCAAAATTACCCAACAACCCCCAACATATCAAAATGCTAAAATTTAAAGACAAAGGTCATAAAGAGGAGTAGGTTATCCCTACCTCAAATTCGGCGCTCAAACGGAGAAGATGAAAAGAGTCGAAACTCGATCTCCACCACACACCACAAAGTCCTCGAGAATTAACACAACTTTGGCGAAGGAACTATGGCCAAAACCCCAATGGAACTATGGCCAAAATCCAGCTCGGCACAACTAAAATTTATAACTCAAGCTCGGTTCGTAATGGCTAATTAAACCAAGAAAGAACCATAGAAGTTGGTAAGCTAACCCTATGCACTTGCACCTATATATAGAAGTTTATCCACCTAAAAATGTATCTTGTAACCGATGTGGGACTTCCAACAAACACACCAAAGGTTCCCAAAATAGAATGAAAGGTCCAAATATATTTACCAAAAGCCTTAAAAGGCACTAGTGCTACAGTTAGACTAATTTATTTTGATGATTTATTTAATAATTTAATTTATTTGAAAAAGAAAAATAGAATTCAAAATTTATTTTGATGATTTATTTAATTATATTTTAATTTATTTGAAAAAGAAAAATAGAAACCAAAATTTATTTTGATGATTTATTTAATTATGTTTTAATTTATTTGAAAGAGAAAAATAGAATCCAAAATTTATCTTGATGATTTATTTAATTATGTTTAATTTATTTAAAAAAGAAAAATAGAATCCAAAATTTATTTTGATGATTTATTTAATTATGTTTTAATTTATTTGAAAGAGAAAAATAGAATCCAAAATTTATTTTGATGATTTATTTAATTATATTTTAATTTATTTAAAAAAGAAAAATAGAATCCAAAATTTATTTTGATGATTTATTTAATTATGTTTTAATTTATTTGAAAAAGAAAATAGAATCAAAGTTTATTTTGTCCCATTATTTCTCATCTAAACTTTTATCCTAAATATTGTTTGAATGTATTTAATATTTGCTTAATTAGGAGTTCATTTCAACCCAAAAATAATGCCCAAACTAGAGGTTCAAATAGCCCAGCACAATAGCAGGCCAAAAGGTTCAAACAGCCTAGCACAGCAGCAGACCAAAAGGTTCAAACAACCCAGCACAGTAGCAGGCCAAAAGGTTCAAGTGGAACATATTCAAATTAGTAATGATAGAGTGAAAGATATTCAAATGAATACAACGGCTATAAACGGCTATAAATTCAAATGAATACAATGGCTATAAACGGTTATGAGTTTCATATTATATACCAAAACCTCTGATGTGAACAAGTGACAGTAACTACAAACAAGTTACAGAAACCAAAAAATATTCTTTAATCTAAAATCACTCTCATCTATTCTCTGAAAATTTTTCTGATAAGTGTTTTTCAATTTTTGTTTACATCCTCTCTCAGAAATTATACATTAAGTCGTATAGCTTTAAGCCCATCTTTCCCGTGTGAGGATTACAGAAAAATCAGAGTCTCATTTTTAGATCTATCTTTGAGAGATAATTCTTGTAACTTTCTGTGAAAGCAAAAATACATTCTTTTTAATCCTGTAAGAGTATAGTACTCTTAGTCTTTTTTGGACTTAGAAAGTCTGTGTAAAATTCGTGGAGGATTGCTCCATATGTGAAAAGGTTGCTAGCACCATGTGAAACTAAAGAATAATAGAAAATCTCAAGTGAAACTTGAGGAGTGGACGTAAGCCAAGTTGAAGCCGAACCACTATAAATTTGTTTGCCTCTCTCTCCCTTATCTCTTTATTTTATTTAAATTGCTATAACTATATTTTATATTTTTATTGTGCTAAAATCATAAATTGACATAGTTGTTAGAACACTTATTTTAATTATTTTTATTTCATTAACTATATTTATCTATTGTGCTAGTCATAATTTTTATTAGGGTATTATTATTTTTATTTGTAAAAATCTAATTCACCCCCCTCTTAAGTTGTCTTTTGGGTAACAAAGTGCTTCATGAAGAATTTTTTTTTTAAAATACAAAATTTTATTTATTTACTCTTTTTTTTCTTTTTTTTTTCCTTTTTCCCTTTAATAGATTGTAATTTGACTTCCCTCATGTTTAAATTATGAATTCATGCACGAAAAATATGATGGATGATGGAAAGTTTCATTTACTTATAATAAGAGTGGTGCTATTAGCACCGCAAAAATTAATTTGGACTCCCTTATTTCTTTGGACCCCTATTTATAATTTTTGAAACCCTAAAATTTTTTTTGGACCCCCTAAATAATACTAAAATTATCATTAAACATTCTACCCAATTGAATGCACACCCCCACACAAAAAAAAAAAAAAAAAAAAAAAAAAAAAAAAACCCTAACAAAACCTCATCATTTTCAAACCCATGAACAAGAAGATCAAGAAAAAGTGTAATTCTGTGACTCTGGTATGCTCTCTCTCTCTCTCTCTCACATTCGATTATAGCCAAAAAGATAGATCTCTGGCGTGTTTATTTGCCTCTTCCTTTCTCTCTCTCTCTCTCTCTCTCATGTTTACTGTTGCTATTTTGTGGTTGGTTACTTAGGAAGTTTTAAGAATTTTAACCATTCAAATTGTTAACAAATTTCCATGTTGGGACTTGCATTCTTGAACAAATCAGTAATGTTCGGGCCTGTATTCTCGAACTTGGAAAAATGAA
This sequence comes from Camellia granthamiana, assembly GCA_036172215.1. Classification (NCBI taxonomy): domain Eukaryota; kingdom Viridiplantae; phylum Streptophyta; class Magnoliopsida; order Ericales; family Theaceae; genus Camellia; species Camellia granthamiana. The sequence goes on along the minus strand of CM069917.1, from coordinate 15,321,727 downwards.
AACTTCTGGGAGGTTTGAATAATAAATGTTCGGTTATCGATTCCCGAATAAATAAACAATGTTCAGGCCTGTGTTCCCAAATTTTGATCATATGTTCAGGAGTTCATTCCTGAAAAAATGATGAACATATTTTAATATTTCTGTCATTTTTTTTCAAGCAACTGACTCTTACAAGGACAATCTCCTATGAGCTAGTAACAACATCAAAGTTTTGAATCTCTTCTAAGCTTTTATTGTTATACATCTCTCTTTCTATGAAGTTGTGGTTGTCAGAAAAACTTCCACTCATTGCCATTGCTGGAGAAGTTTAGGTAATCAAATGGTCGCCACCGTTATAACCGAAATATTGTCGCCAAAGAATTTTTAAGGTTTTGAGGGTAGGCAGGTTTTGAAAGTGGGATTTGGGAAAAATGGATGAGTGGTGATGAGGTGGGTGCTCTTATAAACCCTAATTCAATATGTAGTTAGTGTGTATGTTTAATTGTGAGTGGGGTGTCTCAAAATTAATAATGTCCTTTGTAGTAATTTTATTTGATGTTATTATTGTAATAAAAAAAATTAAAAATTGGGAGGTCCAAAATAATTCATGAGGTGCTAATAGCAGACTCTATAATAATTATTACATGTAATGAACAATTTGTTGTGCATGAAAACATTAATTTTCTTGTCAATGTTGGTCGTTTATTTACTTAATAATTATTTGATATTTTTTGAAATTTTAGGGAACCTCATAAGCATGGAAAAATATGATTTCATAATTGTAAGTTTGACATTTAAATTGATAATTATAAATTCCCACATTTATTTATTTATTTATACTTGTTTTCCTAGAAGATATGAGTGCTACTATTAGCACCTCATAAATTATTTTGGACCCCCCAATTTTTAACCTTTTTTTTTATTATAATAATAACCTCAAATAAAATTACTAAAAAGGACATCGTTAATTTTGGGACATCTCATCTCAAAATTAAACCTACACATCTACTACATCATGAATTAGGGTTTATGAAAGCACCCACCTCCATCACCACCTATCCATCTTCCCTAAATCCCACCTTCAAAACCTACTTACCCTCAAAACCTTGAAAACCCTTTGGCGGCAATATTCCGGCTGTAACAGTGGTAACCATTCGACTACATACACTTCTCTGACAATGGCAATATTCCAGCGGTAATAGTGGCAACCCTTTGGCGGAATATAGGGCCGAACATTACTTATTTGTTCAGGATGGCGTTTTCGAACAAATAAGTAATGTTCGGGAATGCAGGTCCGAACATGGAAATTTTTTAACACATTGAAGGTCAAAATTGTAAACCCTTGCAGAAATTTTCATTTTTCAAGTTTGGAAATATAGGCTTGATCATGGAAATTTTTTAACACATTGAACGGTCAAAATTGTTAACGCTTGCAGAAGTTTTTATTTTTTTCAAATTCGAAAATACAGGCCCGAACAAATAAGTAATGTTTCACAATGCAGGTCCGAACATGAAAATTTCTTAACACATTGAATGGTCAAAGTTTTTAACACTTGCAGAAGTTATCGGAAGTAACCCAAATCCATTATCAGGTTCAAAAGTTATTCCTTCATCGCGTAACTTTGATAATATTGCTGTGTAGTTCTCTGTTGAACTTATAATTTTATAATATCTACCAACAAACCAACCAACCAATTATTACAATTTTTTTTCCAGCAAGAGAAGAAATTATTACGAGAAAACTAAAAAAATATGTATGTATATATATATATAGAGAGAGAAAGAGAGAGAGAGAGAGAGAGCATACTAACTGTGACAATGGTGGATGAGGTAGCAAAGACAGTAATCACATTGACTCTTCTTCTTCTTGGTGGGTTTTGTTAGAGTTTTTTGGAAGATGGGTTTTTTTAGGATGTGGAGGGTGTGCATTCAATGGGTGAAATGTTTTCACAAGGATAATTTTGGTATTATTTGGGAGGGAAGAAATTTTGAGGGTTTCAAAATTTATAAGTGGGAGCCCAAAGAAATGGGAGGTCCAAAAGAAATGGAGAGTCCTAGAATGTTGGTTGTTTATTTACTTGATAATTATTTGATATTTTTTGAAATTTTAGGGAACCTCATAAGCATTGGAAAAATATGATTTCATAATTGTAAGTTTGACATTTAAATTGATAATTATAAATTCGCACATTTATTTATTTATTTGCACATTTATTTATTTATACTCGTTTTCCTAGAAGACATAGATTCAATAAACAACTAACATTCTAGGCATTTGTGTATGATCTTAGAAAATTACTTACATATGATCAGCGAACTCTAATAATACGATTATAATACTATTTTAATCAATCACAATCCAACAAATAACTTAGGGTGTGTTTGTTTGGACGGACTGGATAAGGGGGGATTGTAATCCATGGAAACTGTTAGTCCTGGGATACATTGTTCCTAGACTATTTGGTTGGACTGGATTTGTATCCTATGTTTGTTTAGTCATGGGATTAGAGGTCTGGATTGGACTATTCTATTGAATCTCATGTTTGTTTGAGATATTATGGAGAAGGATAAATGTTCAAAAGACTATTTTGCCCTTTTGAATTATAAATTTTATTTAATTTGTTTACTAGAACTTTTAAAATATTAAATAAATAGAATATTAATAAATATTACATAAATTTATTTTAATTTGTAATTGAGATTTTTAAATTTTATTTATACTTTATTAAGTATAATTAATACCATGAATACACCAAATATGAAATTTTTTTGACTTCATGCCTAATTCTAGTAGATTAGGATTAAGGTAGCAATTGTGATAATAACATGACGCAGGTACTTAAAATTGTTATGTTTCAGAAAGCTGAAAACACAATTTTTCAAGTGTTTAACTAAACATCTAGCTAGACTAGCATATCCAACAATGCCCCAAAGTTCTTTTTATACAAAATGATAACCTCTTTTTTTTGCAGAGGTAGACAAATATACCGTGTCACATTGAACATAAAAAAATTGTCAGTAGTTGATGTTAAAGCTTTGGCAATATATTTAATTATTTGGCAATATAAACACCATAAAGGCAATATATACAAATTCAATTATTCCAATTATTCAATTAGGTGGCACTATAAACACCATAAAGGCTGTGTTTCTCAACATGCATCCCAAAATTGAGAGGGGGAAAAATAGAAAAAGAAAAAGAGCTAATAAGGACACTTCACAATTTCTATTATGATTTGAAGTCTAAAGCAAAGATACTATACAAAGCCAACCACAAAAACAATATATAAAAAGCATCCCAATTATAGTTAACAAAATACGGGTGCTTGTACACAAAAGAATCAATAATTAAGTCTATCAACAAGTTTATAATAGACTTAACAAAAAGCATTCCCTACCATGCATATCAAATCATGGTCAAAAAGAAAATACTCCAATGAAATGCAACAAGTTTATTATGGAGCATGCCTACTTAGCAACCTCATCACCCATCTTAGCCTATCATCATGGGTCAAGTTGAAGAACACGTCAAGCTTTTGGACATCGTGGGATATGATTTCACAAGCATCTAACCTTTCATCTACAATAATTGGCAACTTCGTAAGTTCATCGTTTAGTGATACCCGTTTAGATGCAAGATCATGTGAATACCCCATTCTTTTTCCAATGAATTCTAGCTTATCATTGGTTGTTCCCAAGACATCCACCAACTTGTCAGCAAACATGGTCAGCCCTTCAACTACTTCATCATTGGCTCTAGGTCTTTTCTTGTTTTTCTTTTTGGTAGAACTATCAAAAGGTCGTCGAGTTGCTGAGTTTGAATCGTCCATTGCTTCACTAGTCTGACTATTTAACCCCATTTGTTCCAGAAAAGTGTCATTATCTGCAAGACCATGCAACAACACATCTTCCTTAGCATTCATAGCCTCAACTACATCAGCAGGGCCTTCAGCAAACTCTCTTGTAACTCGATCTTTGCCAAATATTTGAATCCATTCATCGAAATGTCAAAAAGTTTTGTTCCTCAGGTGTTTTGCATCGTTGTCCCTCTACAATGACCAACTAATCCCAATTAATATCTTCAACATAAGGTTAAAATACATATATGAAATAGTACGTAAATAACTAAAAGGAGATAACTTTACCCGAACATATGCCTCCCATACACTATCATTCTCTACGTCAATTCTTTTTTCAGTATCATTCCATCCAAACCCACTAGTAACAAGCATACCAGACACAGAATTGTATTGTTTCTTCCATATTTTAATCTTTGATTCGATATGGGGAAAGCCACATAAATCTGTCCCGGGTAACAACTCCGCCATTTTATTCTCTAATTTCATAAGATAGCCTGCTTTGAAAGAATTGTCAACTTTCATTCCATCATTCACAATGAACAACAAGGCTGAAATTAGGCAGTCCTCTTCACGTAGGCTCCATATTCGCCTTTGTTTTAATGAATCAACCTTGTCAATTTTTTTTCTTACGAGAACTGGATACCTCATTTATCCATTGCTTACAGTAATAATTGAACATTTCATATGCATTACCATAAAATATAAATAACTCACAAACATATATATCATAATACCAACCATTGCAAATATAATTCAACATCCACAATGTCAATTATTCATAAACGTACGTAACAATAACACGTCACAAATTTAAATGGTTTTAACAACAAAGCAAAGTAGAAACACAAAGCTATCTTTATCCCGCCCCTCCATTAGCCAACCAATTGTTGTACAATTGCATTGCAAATGTATCCCGCCACTCAGTCCCACTCGTTAGATGTCTCAACCAGTCTCAATAAGATCATCTCCCATTGGGGTTAATTTTCTAAGGCATCCTCTAAGTCTGAATCATCCTCTAGAGGGTCAATTACCATCTTTCGTCGAATGAAGTTTGTGTTACAAGCAACATGCTGTGATAATTCAATTTTGGGTTCTAATGGGATAGTATGATGCACTGCGAAGTATAGCCCCATCTCATTTTCAACCATTCCAAAAACACATTTCTATGATATTCTTGGTTGATGCATGTTTCATGTTGAAATATTCTTGGTAATTATTTGGCGTTGCTCCTTCTTTCCAAACAGACAAATGGTATCGCTGACCGACAGTAAGGTGCTAAGAATCCTTTCCCATTCATATACCCCGCATCCACTAGGTAATAGTAACCTGTGCGTGGAATGTTATGCATTAGATTAAATTTTTTATTCATGAATGTGAGAAAAAATTAAGTACTTTTGTATTACCATTTGGGATTCTTAAGTCATTGGGTCGATTGATTGCATCTCTCAAAACCTAGAGTCGGCCACTGACCCTTCTTACCCCGGCAACACATATATGAAATCCATGTCTTGGGAGCAAGCTCCCAAAACATTAGTAGCAATCTCTCTTTTTCTCATCCTATACCGTGCTTGATGAACCATAGGTACACGAACTTTCATATAGGTGCCATCGAGTGCTTCAAGACAATTCTAAACAAACCAATTCAATAGACATTATAATAGTTATGATTTTTCTTTTTGGTAAAAAAGATTTAATAAAATAAATAAAAAAAAGTAATGCAGTGTTACCAAATTTTTACAAATCCATTACCTGGAAGTAATTCCACCTTGGATTGGTGCTTGCTTCAGTTGTAGGATTTGGTGTGACGAGTAAATTGGCTTGCAGACGCAACACAGCCTTTAAGACATCATTGAAATATCGACTAACAGTCTCTCCAGACCTATAGAAATTGAACTTAACGTTTCGTATTTTCAAGTGTTGTGCCAAGATGAAGAGGAAAAATGCCACATTCTCTTCTAAAGTGACATATTTTGAATGCCCTAACCCACCTATTGTATGAACCATATTGCACAAGGTCATAAAAGCACGCCGATCCATATGGAATTGTTCAACACATGTTATGTCATTTTCTCTCACTAAACGGTTAATATAGTCCGTTTGTTTTTGCAATTGATTGGGCCCTCTAATAAGGTTATGGCGATACTTAGATAAATACCTTTGCAAGACAACCTCAATGACAACAAAAGCTACGACGCATAAGGCATGTAGTTCTTGTATTACAGCTTGCAACACTATGTATAATTCAAACACATCGTTATTCTCATCATCAAAATCATTGATATTCTGATCCATCTCTATATACAAGAAAATATTTAAAATTATAAATAAATTAAATAAAGGAGAAAACATAACGGCAAATCATAAACAATTTACTAAACAATTAATTACAATCAGCAGATGTTTACAATCCACAAAAATAAAAAAAAAAATATGAACAATAGAACAATAGAAGAATTAATTACACTCAACACATGTTTACAATCCACAAAAAAACTTGCTTCTTTTGTTGCATGTCTTACCATTGTCTTTTTCTTTTCTTTTTCTTATTTGAACAAAAAAAGGGAAAAAAGTGAAAATGAAAAATTAGAATGTGAAAATGAAACTTGCTTTTCAACATCCAAATTCGTGGACTAGTCTGTGTAGGTTCAAAAAAAAAAAAAAACTGCTTGTTTCTTTTGCTGCGTGTCTTACCATTGTGTTTTTGAGATTCTATCAAGCTTCATCTAAACTTTCCTTTTTCTTTTCTCTACTTTTGTCATATTCTATCAAATTTGCATCATTTAGATTTTAACTAATGTTTTGAAATATAACTATACAAAAAAAGACACTCCCACTTATAAAATGTCAAGAGTACTAATGAATTCTTATTTAGGGATGTTGTTCCAAATGTGGCAAAAAAATAGAGCATGGATTTTTCAAAACAGAGCATGGATTTTTCTTTGTATAAACAAAAAACAAAGCAAAAAAAAGATGAAAGGTTACAGATCTGAACTGAATGGATTTTTCTTTGTATACTTGCCATCTACCATAGATCCAAGGTAAAGATACATAAATCAATAAAACAGAGCACTCAACCAACAGAGCATGAATTTTTTTTTGTATACTTACCATCTACCATAGATCCAAGGTAAAGATACATAAATCAATAAAACAGAGCACTCAACCAACACTGCCCACAGAACATCGCACTAAATATTGAAAAAATAAATAATGAGAATGAGTTTCAAAATCACAGATGTAGAACTTGATAAAAATGAATGAAAATAAAAGATGTAGAATGAACTTGAGTTTCAAAATCAAAGATGTAAACTGAAAAAATCTGAAAAAAAATTATAATCAAAATAAAAAATAAATAGCAAAGAAAGAGATAAAGGTTACAGATCTGAACTGAATGAAGATGAAATGCAGATCGGAGAATAAATAGAAGATCAGAAAATAAATAAAATGAAGCTACTGAAAATAAATAGAATGAAGCTCGGAAAATAAATAGCAAAAAATAAATAGAATGAGTTTCAAACCTGAATGAAGATCGGATGCAAAGGTTCAACAGATCGGAGATTAAAGATGAAATAAAGCTGCTGAGATGAAATGAAGCTGCTGCAGTAAAATGAAGTTGCTACGAAAGCAAAATGGGCAAAAGATAAAAGAAAGAGATAGGGTCAAAGATGTAATTCAATGGCTAATCCCATGGGATACATTGTTCCACGAATTCTGTCCCAACCCCTCCTAAGCGGATATAATAAGCCAACGAATATAAGACTAATAGTCCGGGGGGATTATTAGTTCGAAGCAAAAAATTAATACGAAACAACGGACTATTAGTCCGGATGGACTAATAGTCCAATCCCATGGTGCTATCCTTCAAAACAAACAGGCTATTAGATGCCAAATGCAATTTATGATGTATTTTAGGTTTTTTGTTTTTGGGTGGCGATATTGTCACGTTACAATTTGATCATTGCCATAAAAATTAATTGAACTAACATTTTTACCTTTTTTTTCTCTCTAGCTTACTACTACAAAAATCATAAATAGATCACACTTTTTTTGTGTGATGTATATTATTTAATCACACTTTTTAACTCTTGTCAAAGTGTGATCTTTGGGAGTGTGATTAAAAAGGGGTCATTTTTAATCACACTTTTAGAGTGTGATTAAAAGATGATTCCATCACACTTTTTGCGTGTGATAATAAATATTCCGTCACATTTTTCACATGTGATAATAAATATTTAGATCACATCTTTTAAGTATGATTAATAACATTTAGATCACATTTTTTAAATGTGATTAATAACTAATAAAACCCGTGATAATAAACACTTAAATCACATCTTTTAAGTGTGATTAATAACTAATAAAACCTGTGATAAAAAAAGGATTCGACATATTTGAAGAATAATCAATATTATTTTTGAACGCATATTTGAATAATGTAATACACACTATGTACTATACTTTGAATTACAATCACATATTGAATGAAATAACGTCATATATTTTATAAATAAAAATTAAATGTTCAAAAATATATACAAAGGAATTAAAAAAAAAATTAACTGTGCTTACATATATTAAAAAATAAAAAAAACTTGAAAAACTAAGTTCTTGAATTCTTTGTCCATATTTTACATCTCTTCAAGAAACTTCTGACTTGAAAAATAAAAACACAAATTAATTCAGAAACTGCTAGAAGCATGTGAATAAACTAACTACCAATCACATCAATCCACAAGAAGTTTGTCATCGGCAATACACACCACCCAAGTAACATAGCTGCACAAAAATCAATCTTATAAATGGAGAATCTAAATTATGGCCATTTTGTATACCCTGTTGAGGTCTAGAGACCTCAGCCCGCATGGTCGCTATTTGCTGAATTTAAGCCATAGGAATTTCCAAGTATAGACAGCTTGGACAAGTTGATTATGAGTGATAAATTTATTTACCATGCGTTCTCAATGATTTTTCTCAACTCTCATTCTAGCTCCACAAACCCCCTAGCAATGAAAACACTACAAATAAGCTTTGATGGGGGACAAGACCAATGCTTTAATGTTCTTGTCCATTGAAAATGCATGAAAAATGGGACTTGAGTTAAGCTGCCAACTTATTAAAATGGTTTAAAGTTTACTTTTGCCAAGAATACAGTACCTATAATATCATGGTAAGGTTTTATTGCTAGCAGAAATAATAGGTTCTACAAGTGAAGATGTGTAATCAAAACGTAACTAATCAAAAAAACTTCATTAGCACTAATAACTTAGCCCACTTGCATTGACGACTGCAGGCTACAAGCTACCACTACAAGAAATGTCACTTTTGGCTACCAACATATTGGTCGCCAAAAGTATAATTTTTAGTCGCCGAATCTATTTAGCTACTAAAATTTTTTGTCGCTAATATCGTCGCCCTTACCCTGTCGGCAATACAATTGGCGACTAAAATTTATTTGGTCGCCGAAAGTGTACACCTTTGGCTACTAATTTTAGTTTAGTCGCTAAAAGGTATGTTTCTGCTACCAAAATATTAGTCGGCGAATGATCATTTTTGGCTACCAACTTGTTGTGGTCGGGGAAAGCATCACTTTTAGCTACTAAATAATTGGTCGCCGAAAGTACACATTTGGCTACTATTTTTGGTTTAGTCGCCAAAAGGTATGTTTCTGCTACCAAAATATTAGTCGCCGAATGATCATTTTTGGCTACCAACTTGTTGTGGTCGGGGAAAGAATTACTTTTAGCTACTAAATAGTTGGTCGCCGAAAGTACACATTTGGCTACTACTTTTGGTTTAGTCGCTAAAAGGTATGTTTCTGCTACCAAAATATTAGTCACTAAATGTCCTATCATAATTTGAGAATAACCATTATAGACCAAACATTTTTGTCACCAATAGAGTACATACTTTTAGCGACTAATACTTTTTGTCATTGTTACTTTTGCCTACCAAAAGTTTCGTAGCCAAAAGCCTCCTCTTCATTTTTTGCCACCAAACGTTTTAGTCGCCAAATGATACTATTTTTTTCCGTGACTAAAAAATTTAGTAGCGAATACTTTATTTCTCTTGTTCTCAATTATTTTAGCTACTAATTATTTGGTCACAAAAAATTAATGGATTATGTTTTTGCTACTAAATTCTTAGTCACCAAAACATTTGAATATGTATTTAGCTACCAAAGTATTTGGTGGCCAAATACTGTAACATTTTTGATTTTTTTTTTTTTTTTTTTTTAAATAAAATTTTATAAACCACCTGTATTCATTAGTAATACAACCTGTACCCTGTATAAACAATATAATCCATCAACGGTAAATATGTTATCAAGCATGCAACCATCCAAACAAATAATATAGAACGTCCAATTATATATATATTACAAATTTCATAAAAACCAAGTCTAATCCCACGTCAATAATTTAATTCCATACATGATACTGGAATAACAAAATTAATTATGCACCTACAACTTCTGTACCACAACAAAAATTAAATTCTGTACCACAAAACTATTTTGTACCACGTGCTATATATGTTCATTTCTACCAAATTAGCTGATATTTACTCTACCAAAAAATTATTTTGTACAAACCACTATATATACGGATAGAGATATAAAAACAATGCCCTCCCGTACTTGTCAACAAAAACATATCCACATTTGTATGTCCAAAAACATCTGCAAAAAAGGGGGAAAAAATCATTAGTTCGGTGCGTGTAGTGGCACTTTTGGACGACATGTATATATCATAATAATTTCAAACATTAAAAGACAAGAAGAGTAATATCTATTAACTAATGCAAGACATCCAAACATAGACCCATCATGAGTTCTTGTTTTAGGTTTTTAATCTCTAAATCTATATAAGTAAAATTTTAGTACTTAAATGTCAAAGTAAATTGTGTAGGTATTACAAAGTTACTGAAATTTTGGGTCTATTTAACATTTCATCCCAAAATTATTTGTTATAAAAATGTAAGAGAACCCATTATTACAATTTGTCTGGTATCCATAAAACTCACTATGCTTATGCTTTTGTGACCTCCATGAAGCTTCCAGTTACATTAAAATAGTGTTTTTGTGACCTGCACGGATGGAAATTAATATGGTCTTTTTTTCATAAAATATTCTAATTTTCTCTGTATACTCATTGAAATTTTGGAAACGCTTTCCTTAAAGAAGAAACTAATTAGTGGGTTTATAGATGTAGATATGCTTCTGTTTGTGAATGAGTAATGCATTGGGTTCTTTATAGGCTTATGGGGACGAGCTATATAAGATTATGCTTAACTATTCTTCCATTACACCATCGACTTTTGATACGTATCTTCAATACTTAGCTTCTTTACTCCTAAGTTCCCTGTGCTGTTGCTAAGGAATTATCCTCCCATCAGCCAAATCTTGAGGCCATGTTATATATATGAACTGTCTATTGTTCAACTGTTGTTGCACATTTTGTAGTGGTGATAGTTAAACTTATCAAATACACAATTGCGCCTAAACCTTAGCTGAACTTTACAAATCCATTGTTCGAATTTCCAAACGATTAGGTCAACAAGATATATCCTTCGTCACATTTAGTTCTTGCAAAATGGTGCCCCTTGAACCCTTTTTTTCGACTACGTTTATGACATTTTCAACTCTAACTCCCAACGTACTTCTCCTACTTACATATCATCTGTCCCTACATGTCACATTTATCACCGGGAAGCTTTCCGTTACCAAAAAACACTGGCTCGAGGGCTGTTTTCCATTTTCGGCCCCCCAACCACTTTCTTCGACTAAGTGTATGACATTTGCAACTCTAACTCCCAACGTACTTGTCCTATTTACGTACCGTCTGTCCCTACATGTCACAATTATCACCGGGAAGCTTCCCGTTACGAGAAAACAGTGTTTCGGGGGCTGCTTAGCATTTTCGCCCCCCGAACCCCTTTTTTCGACTACGTTCATGACATTTGCAACTCTAACTCCCAACCTAATTGTCCTATTTACGTACCGTCAATCTAATCATGTCACATTTATCACCGGGAAGCTGTGTGTTACGAGAAAACAGTGTTTATGGGGCTATTTTTCATTTTCGCCCCCCGAACCCCTTTTTTCGACTAAGTTTATGACATTTTCAACTCTAATTCCCAACGTACGTGTCCTATTTACGTACCGTCTGTCCCTACATGTCACATTTATCACCGGGAAGCTTCCCGTTACGAGAAAACAGTGTTTCGGGGGCTGCTTTGCATTTTTGCCCCCGAACCCCTTTTTCGACTAAGTTTATGACATTTGCAACTGTAACTCCCAACGTACTTGTCCTATTTACGTACCGTCTATCCCTACATGTCACATTTATCACCGGGAAGCTTCCCGTTACGAGAAAACAGTGTTTCGGGGGCTATTTTTCATTTTCGCCCCCCGAACCCCTTTTTTCGACTAAGTTTATGACATTTTCAACTCTAATTCCCAACGTACGTGTCCTATTTACGTACCGTCTGTCCCTACATGTCACATTTATCACCGGGAAGCTTCCCGTTACGAGAAAACAGTGTTTCGGGGGCTGTTTAGCATTTTCGCCCCCCGAACCCCTTTTTTCGACTACGTTTATGACATTTGCAACTCTAACTCCCAACCTAATTGTCCTATTTACGTACCGTCAATCTAATCATGTCACATTTATCACCGGGAAGCTGTGTGTTACGAGAAAACAGTGTTTCTGGGGCTATTTTTCATTTTCGCCCCCCGAACCCCTTTTTTCGACTAAGTTTATGACATTTTCAACTCTAATTCCCAACGTACGTGTCCTATTTACGTACCGTCTGTCCTTACATGTTACATTTATCACCGGGAAGCTTCCCGTTACGAGGAAATAGTGTTTCGGGGGCTGCTTTGTATTTTCGCCCCCCGAACCCCTTTTTTCGACTAAGTTTATGACATTTGCAACTCTAACTCCCAACGTACTTGTCCTATTTACGTACCGTCTGTCCCTACATGTCACATTTGTCACCCGGAAGGTTACCATTACGTTTAAACAGTGGTTCGAGTTACTATTCAAAATACCACTGTTGAAGTTAACATGTTACCCTAAACGAAGATTGAAATTCTCTATGTTTTTTTAACATGTTTCTACTATAGTTAATCTTAATCAAGTACATATTTTCAAAACAAGTTCATTGTTAAGAAAACTCAATACCAAACTCTAGTAACTACACAAGAAATCAATTGCTAAAATAACTCCAAAATTGATGACATTTTCAACTCTTCAAGCGAACATATTTAAACAAATATAGTGTCACATTAATGAAATTGTTCTTACCAAAAAACAAACGTCGGATGCCGAACTTAGATTCCCAAGAGTTGTGACAGTTTGGCGACTACATTATTAAGATGCTCGACCTTTGTATTTGTCTCCTCCCTTGCCTTTTGTCCCTCCTCCCGCTCTTTCAACATCTCATTGGATAATTGAATGCGCTCCTCTCGTTCTTTCAACAGCTCATTGTAACATCTCTCGCGCTCCTCTCGCTCTTTCATTAACTCGTCATGATCTTTTTGCCGCTCCTCACGAAGTACCTCCACCTCAGCTCGCATTGCCTCCATGTCCTTATCGTGTGCTCGTGTTGCAAATATGGTAGAGGGTTGTGGGCCACTCCCAAATCCAAGCAAGTACCTTTTCTTCTGTCCAAGCACTTGCCTTGAAATCTCCTCTTGTGTCAATGGCGTCCCCGACTCGATGGCAGCCGCTTGGACATTGACCATCTCTTGCTGTCATTGCAAATAAATAAGACGAAAAAAACTTTGGCAACATATATGTATTATTCGGTACTAAGTACAAGAAAATATTGAATACATATATTTCCTTGTCACATACTTACATGCAGCTCACGGCATTTCGGATGAATCCAGTCTTTCGTTTTCTTTGAAGTGTGGCTGTCCTCATAGAACTTTGGGAAATCCAACTCTCCATCTTTTGCTACCTGTTAATTAACACATCATAGTATATATCAATGACACTTTATGCACCAAATAAACAAATTTTCATTAACAGATGTTTACAGATTTGCTGTACAGATTTGGAGACAGATTTGCTGGACACATTTTCATTAATTGCTGGACAGATTTGGAGACAGAATTTTAGACAGATTTGCTGCCAGATTTGCTGCCAGATTTGGAAATAGAGGCAGCAGTATTCTTGGACAGATTCAAAGAGATTATCATTAACAGATTTATATTTTCCAACAGATTTTTGCGAACACATTTGTTCAGATTTTCTCAAACAGATTCTGTCCAACACAGTTTAACACATATATATATGTTTCACAACATAACATTTTTCATATCCAAACAACATATAATGGATTCAAATTTAAACAAAATCGAACTCACCATAGCAGCCATTGCGATAGGAAATGAACGAGACCCATTCGTATGATTGTACGGCAATTGACTCCTATTACTCTTGCCAGCTTTTGACCGTTTCTACACGCATAAGTGAAGCAGATAAACAAATTTTTGGTAAATATTAAGGCATTTTACATTTTCACAAAAATGTATGTACTCTATCTACTCTATTGTTTTACCTGGTGAGATGCATCTTGCCATGCCACATCGATCAAATGCTTCCAATTATCTAAACTCACCCCTACGGGCGGATGACCATAGATGTCATCACGTGGAAGTCCCTCTAACAATTCGAACTCTTGCTTCAAGTTGTACCTCCAATCTTTGTACAACCCATAGGCCTTCTTATTCACAATCTCTTGTGCTTGTAAGTCATTGTCGAAATCGTCTCCAATTTGAAACTTGTCCTACAACCAAAACATTTTTGAAAAGCAAATCATTAAATATTAGTCTTTCTTATTAGCATACATAATACAATTACATCTTGTGGACAAGTAATATTACTTACAAGAACTCCTTGGATGACGGCAGCTTTTGTAGTCTCATCAAGATCCAGCCATGACTTCACATCTTTCAAAGGGCACAAGGTTCTAATTTGAATTCCTAGCTCGTTAGTTGCTGGAGTGGCATACTTGCCAGTCATCGCATTCAGCGCACGATCGATGTGAACATAACATTTTTCCCCTTTCTTGGCTCTAATTATTTTTTGTATGCCTTTGCCAAGTGTCGGTCCGCGTACACGTAGGGGCTTCGAAGTCCCTGTTAACAACATAACAACACGAAACTTGGCTAAAAATTGGCTACAAAAAAACAATGGCAAAGGCATGTGCTAATTGACAATTTTGATACACTTTAATCTTACCTACACCACTCGGCTGCGTTTCGGATGGGGCTTGTGTCTCATCAGAATCAACCATTGGTTGGCTAGTGACATGCTGAGATGGTCCCACATTTTTTCGAACGAGGAGAACAGGAGATGGAGCAACGGGCGATCCTAAAGGAATAGCAGCTGGCGAGTCTGTTTCTGGCTGCGTGAGTGTCTTCTTCCGAAGCCGACCAGTCTTTAATCCAGGAACCATTTTCCAGTCTGCATAAACACAAGTAACACTAGTAAGCATGATATGCCTGCTTTAAAATAAATTAGACACAAATAAAAATAATTAAAAACAATACAAATAAATAAATAAAACTGTTTGTTGATCTAAAAATAAATAAATAAATTAGCATGATATACATAACTAAATTACACAAAAACAATAAAAATAAATAAAACTTCGGCACAGAAAAAGGGAGAGAAGGGATAAGTTAACCGACCTTGAATTGTTCGTTGATCTGTTTAAGCTGATATGTTTGATGCTGTTGATGAGTATTAAACTTCAATATATTTCCAGATTTTTGAAGTTTTCTTGCCTGCTGATAAGTACTTTGCTTGTGCGTCCCACACCTTTATCTGTCCACAAGCAAAAGAAATATGTAATTGACCATTAAGCATGGAATGATTATAAACTAAATGGTCTGATTACTTTTCAGGCACGAATTACAGGTTGCTCAGTGGTCTGATTAACTAAAAATTATGTCCATGCACAGAGGGTGCAATTACAGGTTCAACCAGTTGAACTTGGACCACAACATAAGTCCCATAGCTAAATTGCACAATGATGAAAAATATGTGGCTGTTGAAAATAGTACAAGCTGGAAAAGGATTCATTGGCATATAGCATTGCACAACAATACATCAAATTTCATAATTTGAATTCACTGATAATATTTTCTTTTACTTTTCTCTCCCTGCTGCCTTCCAAAACAAATAAAGGAAAATATTTGAAATTTTTATTCTACTCTTTTATTTTATTGCCGACTAACTTTCTGCATCTTCTCCTTTTACTGGTGTTCAAATGAACTTCTTATATTATGATTCCATTAATTTGCACATTTCTACATCTTCTTACTGCATCTTCTCCTTTGTTCTACTCAAATGAACTTCTTACTGCATCTTCTCCTTTTGAAAATAGTACAACCTGGTGTTTAGTTACTTGTGCTTCATTTGTTTTTCAGACAGTTCGTAATGAAGAAGATTCAAATGAAGTGAACATTGATATATCTGAGTTGAATTTGCTGCAATCCTCAATAATCGAACAGGTAATACATATAATAAGAGAGGTTAGGTTGGTAGTTGCCTAGTTATGTTAAATAATTAAACAGCCCATTATGATTATTGTTTAATATCCCTTTAGCAGACTAAAATACTCTCTGTTCTTTGATATGGCTTCAATTGGAGAAAATTCCATGTGTCAATACACAAACTGCAGCAAATGTAAATGATTTAAGATTTGTTTTTTGCTGCCACACAAAAGAAATGATGCCATTTTTTCACAATTGGAGCCTCAGTGAGTAGTGTATTCTTCCCCAAATTAATATTAAAATGCAGAAGTTGTTCTTCTCTTGGTTTCCCAACAGCAGATACAAAAAAATGCAGAAGTTGTTAATTCTCAAAGTAGTGAAAAAGGTCTTGCAAAGAGCCAATAGACACATTCAACACTATGGAACTGTTATAAAACGCCATGAACATGTACTTGTGCAGACTGTTAGATAAAACGCAACGGGACATGCAACATCATGACACTCGATTTGTGCATCTTGCAGTGCATATCAGTTAGGAACGTAATATTTAGTTCATGAAATCTAACTGAATCAAGAAGTTTTGTTTGCTTTTGTTATTTTTCTTTTTACATATGTTTTTCATGAGTCCTTGATGAGTAGATTGAGTATTTCTCCATTTATCTGCTTCAAATATCAGCTTATCTGAAAAATTTTATGCACTAAGGGTATCTGGCATTCTATGACTCAAACATATGAATATGTATGACACTTGACACATTATGAATATATAAACCTAAGGTATCTAAATGTATTGAGTCTATGTTGTTCCTTGAACAGTTTTGTCAACTGAAAATTCATATATTGTCAATTGTTATCTTCATATGTTTCCTGCCAAATTTATTCCCTATTACTTTCTAAATGTGATTTTAAACTGAGACAATGTTTGTGTTTGTGTTCCTTCTCAGGGTGCATTTGGCGCGTCTGAAAAGGTCAAGTGGCGTGGAACATGGGTTGTCAAAACAACAATCAAACGACACATATACCATCCTGTAAAAATGCTGATTGAGAGCACCTACAGAGTATTTTTACACATTAATATGCTGATTGCCAGCAATAATAGGTATCTATTTTATTTATTATCTTTTAAGTGGTTATACATCTAAATGAAGTGTGCTATGATTGTAACTAAGAAGCATAGCTCAGTGGTTAGCCAGCAGACAGCCACCCCATACAGGTGCGCTGAAGTCCTGAAACCTACATCATGACAAGTTTGTTTTATAATAACATTAACCTACACAGCCCACCCCGTATAAGTTGGCCTTGCATTCATATCAGCCAGCTGTTATTTGTTCTGTGTTGATTGTTGGAATGTGTCCCACATCACTTGGTATTGTTCTATTTGTGCTAGTAATGGTTGTGGTTTCTCACCTTCTATTTTGGATGGATAATAATTAATGGATTTAAGATACCAGGGTTAGAAGCAAGGCATTTCTCTTCACTGAATAAAATCTCAAAACAGCTACAGTTAAGACATTCTATAAATAGCACTTACAATTTCAGTAGTGTCGATAGGTTTCCATAAGCAGCTGGAATCTCAGCCTCGTTGAAATTGTTGTTGTCAAGTTGACTGCAAAAGGAAAACAGAAACATTATTGCTGTTATTAATTGTAATATTATGGCTGATAATATTTTGTTCTATTGGTGTCATCAAAGCTGGAATATTGAATAGAGAAGGACCTAATGATACTTAGGGAAGGAACTTACAGTATACGCAACTCTGGAATGTTGAACTCTGGTGGATATATGGATATATAACACATACATGTGGATATATAACACAGTGGAAAAAGTTATGTACATGTGGATATATAACACAGTGGAAAAACTAAACTCCACATTACTTTCTAATTATGTTCAGAATTTTCAGATTTCCAGATTATTCAAATTGCCAGATTTCAGATTTCCAGAATTAGCAGACCAAAGTGATTTCCAGCTTTCAGATTTCCAGAATTTTAAGATTACCAGATTTTCTTATTATCACTATTGCATTTTCATAATAATTGAAGTTTGACGAGCACCAATTGTTCCAAAATAAATAAAACAGAACTCATTCATTATAAACAAAATATACTATCGGTTAACGTTGGTATATGAGTAAAAATCTGTCAAAAATATAAGAACTATGTATTGAAATTCTAATCTTTTTGATATCATTAGATCCTTAACGAATACCTATTTTTATTTGGGTAAGAAAACTCATTCATCATATACCAATTGTTTCAAAACATATTTTTTTTGATCGGCAAAACAAACTCTTTATTGATGAGAACATACGAAGGATGAACGAGTACATCAATAAAGAGGAGCTTGGAGCTAACACAAGCTCCAAGCTCCAGTTGGTGAGTTGATCAGTCTATCTACAAAACCATGAAATACCAACAACAAAGCATAAACATAGCAGAGGCAGCCCCAAACTTGAACCCAACTACATCCACACAGTAGCATCACAACAAAAACCCATTGCAAAACAGAGCAGCAACCAGACAAAACCAGCTTTACAGCCAGAGCAGCCATACCAGCATAGCTGCAGCCAAACAAATGCAGACCAGCGCAGAGCTTCCTATATCAGATGCCTTCCACCAAAAGGCACCCTTCAGCTACATTCTAGGGGTGCACTGACCCATCCCTCACAATCAGAGATCATAACACATCAGATCCAATACACCCTTCCAACACCAATAGCAAGACAAAAACAAAACACTGCAATGCAACAGTTCAGCACCATTCCATTTGACACCTGCCCAACAAAACACCACATTTACAGTAGGCCACCCATTTGACAAGAGCTCCAGAGAATGTACTCCAGGTCTCCTCAGAAAGAATTGTACTTGACACAGTAAGCAGTAGCTATATACCAAAACTACACCATAAACTTCACTACCAAAGAGACACCAAAAATACCTCCCACTTCATTCTGGACAACATCAAGCTACACCTCAAATTATGGCATGAACTAAAGCATGATATACATCAAGATTCGACATCAACATCTGTATCAAAATCACTTTCTAGGTCATATTCTTCGTCTGTGTCGTCATCCTCCCTCATTAATCCATCTTCATCATCACAGATGAAGGCATCATCTGTAACACCCTTGGCTTCTACCCCTCTGACAGATTGCAAAACTTCCATGGGAATAATTTCAGATTCAATATCATCTCGACACAAAACCACATCATCATCAATAGCCATAGCAGGTACGACCTCGGTGGTTTCTTCTTGTTGGAACACATCATCAGGTTGTACGACATCCATCTCTGGCACATCCCAAATTCCTCGATGTTGGAACTTTTCAACGACTCTCCAATTGGTACCTAATTTGGTGTCATTAACATAGAATACTTGTTCAACTTGACTTGGTAATACAAATGAGTCATCTTTGTACCATCGACTTGTTACATCAACTGTTGTGAAATGTGGTTCTGCACGCATAGTTCTACTACTACCACTGTTATACCATTCACATTGGAACAATACAATCCGACGTCTGAACAAATAGTTCAGTTCCCACACTCTGCACAAGTGTCCACAGAGATAGAGTGATGAGCGAGAGAGAGAGACAGACAAAGTGGTTGCTAAAAGGGTATTTTCTTATAGTGGATCGATAAATCGAGAAGGAGTTCGATAAATAGAGAAGATGAGAGTAAGAGAATGAGCAAGGCGAACATAGTGACGGAGAAATAGACAAATAGACAAGTAGACAGAGAGAGAGAGAAGATTGATGCGTGGAAGAGAGATAGGGAGAGAGAGATAGATAGAAAAAGAGATAGAGAGAGATAGAGGCAGAGACAAAAAGAGAGAGAGAGAAACAAGAGATAGACAAAAAGAGAGAGAAATAAAGCGAAAAGAGATGAGAGAGAGAGAGAGAGAGAGAGACAGATAGAGAAGAGAAATGGACGAGAGAGATAGAAAGATATTTAAATAAAATTCAGTGGGTAAAAAAATATTAAAAGTAACAAAAAAATTCAAATAAAAGTAGCAAATATATTAAAATGATATTTAAATAAAAATATAAGTAATAAAATTATAAATTATCTTAAATATTTGTCCTAATATTTTTTTTACTGAAAAATATAATCACAAATTGAGCTTTTAATTTTATATTCTTATATTTGAAAATAAGAAAGAAAATAAAAAAAATTAAGGAAAAAATTTGAAAAAAAATTCTGAGTCAGCTCAACCTGTTAATTAATTTTTTTTGATGTAATATTTTATTTAATTTCATTATATAATTCTGTCACAAAATATTTAAATTTTGTTGATGTTTTATTTTATTTAATTTCATTATTTAATTATTAATATTTCCAAAATAAATTTAATTAAAATTTTAATTAAAAAATAACATATATTAATTTTTTATTAAAACATTTGCCGACTAATGGATTTGGTAGCCAAATGTGTACCAACAGCGACTAAAAGAATTTTTGTCGCTGAAAATCGCGTTTTCCCGACTAAATGTTTAGTCGCTAAACACAAAAATTAATATTTTATTAAAACATTTGCCGACTAATGGATTTGGTAGCCAAATGTGTACCAACAGCGACTAAAAGAATTTTTGTCGCTGAAAATCGTGTTTTCCCGACTAAATTTTTAGTCGCCAAAGACAGAAAATAATTTTTTATTAAAACATTTGCCGACCAATGTATTTGGTAGCCAAATCCATACATACGGCGACCAAAAAAAATTTTTGTCGCCAATTTGTGACATTTTTGCCGACTAAATTTATTTTAGTCGCCAATTGTGATATCTTTAGCTACTAAATTTTTTTTAGTCGCCAATAATCGATATTCCCCGACTAAAAATAATTAGTAGCTAAAAATTTTACTTTTGCCGACTAAATTTATTTTTGGTAGCCAAATCCGCAACTTTTGGCGACTAAATTTGTTTTAGTCGCCAAAAGTGGTCGCTGTAGGTGTCTTTTCCTGTAGTGTACCCATTACATACAAAACAAAAGTAAACAACCTATCAAATTCCTCGAGGAATTCTGTATATAGGGGAATGTAACAATTTTGTTCTTTCTTTCTATAATTATATGGGAGAAAGAAACATACGGTGATAGATGATGAAAAGCTAACAATTGAAGGTGTCCTTTTCCATCTAGAGTTTGAGCATCAACGGCAATGAAATCCATATTTCCAATTGTAAATCAATAGTTCCTTGAATGAAATTCTTTCTCATAGCGTTTAATAACCTATACAAAGGTAAATAAAAGCTAATAAACTATGAAGAAATCATGGTGCAATTATATCGTAAAGACGTACTAATGACTCTATCTTTCATATTTTTCTTTTTTTCCCGACTACAACTTCTAGCGTTCCCGCTTCCCTTCTCTCCTCATAGAGCCAAGATACTGTTGTATCAATGTTCTATCGTGGGATTAAAAAAGCTTTCGGTCCTCTCGTGACCTCATTTGCCGATGATGGCTACGTATACCATTGCATAGATCTCACCACCTAGTTGTACTTCTTCCATTTCAACACCTAGCATAGTCGATGTGACCAACAATTTGTCAACATAAACTATGGTACTTTAATTGGTTTTGATCGCGCTTCAATGCCCTAACCTCATGCTCTTTAAGTCCCACAACACTCCATATATAGGTTTGAAGTTTCCATGTGGATCGTACATGTTCATGGTAAAAAACATGAGCCCAATGTCCAATCATTACGTTTGTGATTTTAATGATTAAACCTAAAGTCTCTAAGTAAGTTGGATATAGTATTCAATAGAGGAGCATACCAATACCTAGAAAAAAATAGAGAAATAAAGAGGATAAACAAATAATAGACAGAGAAAGAAAGTGATATAAAGAGGGAGACAGGAAGCTAGAAATGTCTAATGACATTAATTTTCATAGCGATCAAAATATATGGGATAGACGTTTGTTAAGGGCAATGACTTGATTTTTCACCATAAAGTAAAGATTGATCAACCGTTAAGGAATTCTGAAATTCAAGATCATTGGCCTAGCTTGGATTGGAAAAAATAATGAGTTGGATAGTACAATTACAAGTCATGAAGATCATATCTATTATCCTTTCTTGGAAAATATATTTATTTCCCTATATAAAAGCGAGACATGTCTAATGACATTAATTTTCATAGCGATCAAAATATATCATGATAGACGTTTGTTAAGGGCAATGACATGATTTTTCACCATAAAGTAAAGATTGATCAACCGTTAAGGAATTATGAAATTCAAGATCATTGGCTTAGCTTGGATTGGAAAAAATAATGAGTTAGACAGTACAATTACAAGTCATGAGAAGATTATATCTATTATCCTTTCTAGGAAAGTATATCTATTTCCCCATATAAAAGCGAGACGTTTCATTGTTTTCTTCTCTTATTTGATCAAGCGAAAATTATGAAAAAATGTCCTTCCAAACTACTTTTATTTATTCTCATTTTGCTATTATTATATTGGTTTAAAGGTTTATCACTACCAATATAACGGTGAAGATAAACAAAATTAAATTTTATTTACTATCTCATCTGTCATCATTATATTGGTTTAATGAGTTTGACCTAATATATAGTAATGACACATTACGTGATAAACAAAAAAGGAAAATGATATTTTGTTTATTATCTCATTTGTCACCGTTACAGTAGTTTAATGAGTTTTACCACTACCAATATAGTGATGATAATTGACATCATTGAGTCTAACTCCGAAAAAAATCATGGTGTATGCCTCATTTTTCATGTAAGTGAGAATGGAAAATATTTAAAAAGTAAATCATTAGATATCTTATGAATCTATTACAGAGACATGAGATATTCATTTAATTTTTTATGATTTTTATTGACTGGTGACACCATATAAGATGGTGTCAATGTTACGCTTAATATTTATTTCATATATGCAGGAATTGATGCTTGATTTGCCTTTGTAGTTTTAAAATGATATTTCATTAATAATCTTAACTTCATGTTATAAAATTATAACTTAAATAAATATATGCAATAATTTTAATTGAATTATTTATGTGTGTGTCCATGTATGCATTCATACAAATTTAATTTTAAAAGTACGTTTCGACCTATGAAATTCATGAGAATAATTTTAGCCCCAAAATGCTATAAGTACAAACTTAAATAAATATATGACAATTTTGTATGATGTTAAATTAGAACGTAGGAAAATAAACTCTTAGTTTGAAAATAAAAATAATGATTGAGGAATAATTAGGTGTCGTTTGGTAACACTTACGTTTTCAGTTTTCTGTTTATATTTACAAAAATTTAAAAAACTGAAATAAAAACTTGTTTAGTAAATTTTTGATTTATAAATC
Organism: Camellia granthamiana; assembly: GCA_036172215.1. NCBI lineage: Eukaryota > Viridiplantae > Streptophyta > Magnoliopsida > Ericales > Theaceae > Camellia > Camellia granthamiana. The sequence goes on along the minus strand of CM069917.1, from coordinate 15,298,037 downwards.
AGTGGTCTCAGTTTATAAATTTGGCCAAAAAATGTAAACTCAAAAAATGTGTTTCCGTTTTGAGTTTTCAGTTTTTTTTTTTTTACCACCGAACACTAACCATCACCATTTTCCACCACCGTCTTCCGCCACCACCACCCACCACCCACCCTCCACCACTACTCACCACCCACCTGCCACCACCACCCACCACTCGCTACAACCACCTACCTGCCCCCCACTCGCCACCACCATCATCCACCATTCGCCACCGCCACCACCACCACCCACTTGCCATCCACCCGCCACCACCCACCACCCACCTGCTATCCACCCGCCACTACCATCCACCGCCCGCCACTACCACTCACCAGCCACCTGCCACCACCGGCCACTACTAGCCACTCACCACCACCAGCCACCCACCATCTGCCACCCACCTGCCACCACCACCTACCCACCCACTACCCCCCCGCTACCCACCCACCTGCCACCACCACCACCACCACCACCACCACCACCACCCACTCACTATCACCTACCACCCGCCACGGTCACCCACCCACCCACCACCACCACCATCCGCCACCTACCCGCCACCGTCACCCACACACCCACCATCACCACCCGCCACCTACCCACCACCACTCGCCATTCGCCCCCCACCTACCACCACCACCCACCACCACCACTACCCACTCGCTACACCCGCAACCGTCACCCACCCACCCACCACCACCACCACCCGCCATCCGCCATCCACCTGCTACCGCCACCTACCACCCGCCACACACCACCACCACCACCCCCACCCACTCGCTAGCACCCACCACCCTCAACCACCCACCCACCACCACCACCACCACCCACCCGCCACCACCCACCACCACCCGCTACCCACCACCCACCGTCACCACTTTCTACCACCGTCTTCCGCCGCCACTTGCCACCACTAGCCATTTCTCACTCTTTTTTATATTTTTAAAATTTTTTAAACATTTTATCGATTACCAAACGCGTTTGTAGTTTATGTTTTTCTAAAAATAAACAAAAAATAGTTTATAAAATTTTTGTAAATATAAACTGAAAACGTAAACGTTACCAAACAAACCCTTAATAACTTAAAATTATAGAGTGATTCGATAATATTAATTATATTTTATTTTATTTGTTCTACAATTATAGACATGTAAGCAATTGAAACTATATAACAATCATTTTAAAAAGTTACATACAAATTATGTTGTGACATGTGTATACTTCTAAAGAAAAATGTTAGCATATTATAACCTATTAGTATAATTAAGAATCGAAATGTTAAAATTTCAAAATAAAAATAAGTATTTTCATTTTGATGTATGGTTGGATTGAGAAATATATGGCTAGCTTGATTGACATAAGATTCTTCAGTATTTTTGTTATTGTAAGAGCAATATATAAATAGAAACATAATTGGATAATAAATACATGTACAGAATCATTAAGTATAACTCCAACAAAGAAAACAATTACTGATGATAGATGCGATCGACGGTAATATTAAAATTTAAAATATCGACAGCAATAATTGGATATCGAAAATGAGACACAAAAATACATATAATTATATTTATAACTTAATTATTAATGGTGACAATCAGCATCATCGAGCTAAATTTAAAATAAATAAAAATCATCGATGATGAATGTAATTAGCACCGTCAATAGGTAATAATAATGAAAATGATGAAGTGATGATGGAGACGATAAGTTGAGATAATTAACATTAAATTCATTTCAGATAAAATGAAAAAAAATTGACAAGAATGAAAGCCATCAACGGTGATAAAAACAAAAATTATTGGTGATAATAGAGGCAATCCGGGCACGTATTATTATAAAAGAGATTGATAATAAGATCAAATGCAACTATCTCTTTATTTTGGTCTGTTGGTTTCATTTCGATTTTTTTTTTTTCAAAATTTAAAACTATTTTGATGAAAAATAAGAAAGCTCATCAATTTCATATAATTGATCTTTTTGGGGAAAAATAAATTTTAAAATTTTAAATATATCTTTTTAATATTTATTTTTATCAATTTAATTTAATTTTTTTTTTAAATTTCAAAATAATCAACTACGAATTGTGAGTACTTTTTTGCATGACAATTCCATTTCTCATCAAGCGTTATGCATGAGGGTCGTTGCAACGAGTCTTCTAAGATTTGACGCAACGTGGACCTTCCATTAATAATAAGGTTGAGAAAACGAACGACCTTGATTCTCACACAACAACATGATGTCAAAGTCTATGCAGCCAACAATTGTCACTCCCATGCCTCATCTCATCAGTGGTCACGTTTTTTTGGAAAATTGAACAAGGCCTTGTTTGGAAAGAAAGTCTTTAATAGAAAAGTTTTTAATTATTTTTTTTTTTACATATATTTTTTTTTTCTATAAACAAAAATATTAGAGAATTCAAATCAATTATTAAACATTCTATATAATATTCACATGGTGATAAGTACCAACTGGGCACATTAGCTGTTTCGTAGTTACCGGACACCCAGAAAAAGTCATCATCGTTCATGTCCTTGTCCGACGTGCCAGTCACTAATCGTTCCCTATCTGGCCTTATTTTCAGGTAATAGTTGAAGCCGTTTTTTGTTCGACCGAGCATGTATTGACGCAAGATCTCAGCTAGGCCCAGATTTAAACCAAGCCAATGGTTCAACTCGGCCATGCCGTTTATGATTCTGAAGGTGTTAGTGGATACTTGAGTGGGAGCTAGCCTAGTACATCTCAAGAATTCGCACATGAGGGGTTGCACCAGGAAGTGCAACCCTCCCTCGATCATGCTTAATACGGTGAAGGGGCAAGATTCTAATTTGCCCCATGGATTTATGCCCTCTTTCACCGAGCTCCAAGTGTACGTCGGTGGGGACACCGTACTCCTCACAAAGTGTGACAAGGGCGCCCGGCGTGTCTACAAGGAAGCGGTAGCGCCCCATGAAGGACCAGCCTGTTCAGCTCGGCAGAATTGGTTTGATTAAATTTCGCACGACAGTTGCTCGGTCTTTGAGAGCCCTTGTGTTGGTGTCTAGTCCCCTAGGACTCTGCAGTTAAAAGCCAAGTGTAAGTGATAGCGCGGTCGCGCAAACGAGCTTGACTTCAGCTCGGTCACTTTAGGCGCAACAGTACCTCGGCCTAATTGGGTGAACTCAATAGCTTGGTCGCTCGAAGCGAACCAGATATTAGCCCGGTCGAGCAACCCAGCGCTTTTTTAACTCAGTTTTCACCTAAATTCTATAAACTAGGAACTTGCTCGGTTCCCTTATAATTTTGGATTAAACGATGATTTGTAGCCCGGTCAATCCCAGATCCTCACGTGTTTATCACAGAAGATGATGAACAGTGTCGAGGGCGAAGGGGCAAAAATAGCTTTTTGTGATCACACCCTAGACTAACTTCATTCGAAGCCCTAAAACCTACTGTTATCATGCCCAAGACTCAACTATAGTAGTCACAGTTCAAGCACACAAGAAAGGCATGAATAACAGATGAAGAACAGTGAAGGGTTGAAGACTTACAGGTTAAGGCACGGATTATGGTTCGAGTCCGTGAGACGGGGCCCCAGCGACGGCGACGGAGCAGAATAGGCTTGCGGGAATGCTCTAATCTCAGTGGAGTGAGTAAGAGACGAAGGCTGGGTGTTATGGATCGCTGGATCGCTCGAGAAGAAGATGACCAGTGGGAAAAGAAACACGAAGGGGCGAGCAACATACATATAAACGGATAAGAGGAGCCAAAAATTGGAATTCGAGGCGACGGCGTGTGACGGCTGGGTTGGATGCACAAGGCCAATGAGCAGAGGACGCGTGTTTGTGACAAGACCGGTGTTAATATTGAAGAGACAAGCAGAAAAGTCAAAATATCGACCGAGCAAGTAATGTAGCCGAGCAAGGGAGTTAGCGTGGCGAATAAGTTGAAGATAACAATCGAGTAGATTAATTATCTTGGTTGGAGAAGGTAATCTCGGTCACGCTGGCGTGAATGGAATTAAGGGACAATTAAGAGAGAGATTTCATAAATTGGCATTGGGCCGAGATAATGACCGAGCTAAGTTGGGCCAAGCAAGTTTGGGCCGAGCTGAGGTGAAGGCCCCGATCTAATTTAGCCGGGGTAACATCAGACTGTCAGCCCGGTTAACTTTATTTGCTCGTTGTGTTAGACAGGTTAGGTCTTCCGTAGATCAGTCCGACCGAGCGGGTGCTAGGTCATAACTGAAGACAGCTAAGCCGCAGTGAGATTCTTTAATGAAACCGGACAATTAGCACGGTCGTGGTGTGACGATGTGGCGCCGTGCTAGGCGTAGCTTGGTTTAGAGCATTGTACATCTCAGAAGTAACAAGGTCGTGGAGTGATGGAGTGGCGCCATGCTGTTCGTTCGCGCCAATGCCGTTTGGCAATTTTGTTAGGTGGTGTTCAGCTGTATTTGCGTTGACACGTGGGAAAATAGGAGATGAGAGCAAGTCCATGCGTCCAAAGGTGAATGGATGCAAAGGCGCGTGCAGAAGGTATATAAACGGTGTTGCGTCCCCATACTCAGGTCAGGAACATCTTATGATCACAACTCACCTACCACTTTGTCTCCTCTCTTTTCTCTTTTTCCCTGTGTGCTAACTTGATCGTTGGAGGGTTTTCTGGCAGTGCATCGCCGGGTAGCTCATCATCATTGTGTTCTCAGGTCGATCGGAGTGAACCGCAGCTTGGATACAAGGAGTACGAACAGCGACGAATATTTGCTCCCCGTATATGATAGACTCGTAATACTTACATGGTGTGAGCCTCTTATAGGATCCATGGTCTCACAAACATAATTATCTCTTTTGGCAACTAGAAAAAAAAAATATTTTATTGGTTTATTTACTTATTTAGGCCTCATTTGATAATTACATGTTTTAGTTAAAAATCAAAAAGTCACTGTAAGTTGTTACATCACTCTTTCTACTTTTCTGCGCATTTCATAAAAAATAAAAAAGTTACTAAAATAATTTATTCCCAAACGAGACCTAAGCCTGTTTTAACAATTGGGTTAAAAGCCAAAAAAAACTTGTTTTTTGAATTACATCATATCTCTACTTTTTTTTACACATTTTTTCAAAAATAGTTTTTAACTTACTTCTCAAAAATAAGGTCACATCCCCTCTCTATTTTTTTTTTTTTTTGCATATTTAAAAAAAAAAAGCCAAAAAAAAACTAAGAAGTCAACTCTTTTTTTTTTTTTCCTTCCACTTTCCAAAATAGGCCACGTAAAATATGTGATAGTTTATTTTGGAATTCTTAGCATTACTTTTTTGGGTAAATTACAAATTGGTCCTAATAGTTAGATTTAATTATCACAAAGTTTTATTAAAAATAAGTTCTAGTAAAATCGTTGCTAAAAATATTTTTTTTGTGACATTTTTTGCATATGTCGCTAAAAATTTACAATTAATGACTTTTTTTGTCACGATTTTTATAAGTTGTCATTAAAACGTACAATTAGTAACCTTTTATGACGAAATTTTCAACTGTCGCTGAAAATTGAAAATTAGTAATTTTTTTGTGACTATTTTTTTAAATTGTCTATAAAACTCATAATTAGTGATTTTTTTGTGATAAAATTTTCAACGTATCGTTGACAATTAACAATTAGTGACCTTTTCTAATAGTGTTTAATTAAAATACAATTATCATAGGATCTATTAGACAATAAATTCACCTATTAGGACTTACACATAAGTCCCTTTACTTTTTGTAAAATATCAAAAAATTATTAAAAAAATCAATTCGCAAATGGGCAATAAATACATATATAATCGCAAAAAACAATTCTGATCATATATAATTGAATCTATTATAAAATATACAAATTTATTCAAATTGTTTTACTTTTTTTTATGTAATTGAATTTGTGGTAAGTTGTGTATTGTAAGTTTTAATTTTAATTTATTTATTTTATTAGTTTATTCAAAAAAAAAAGTGAACTTTTGCCTAATTACAAAATTTATTTTTTTTAAATATTTATTTATTTTGCTTTTTTAAAAAAGTTATTTAAAACCTTAAAGATGTATGTACAAAAACAACTTTATTTTTTTTTTGTCGTAATTATAGTTTTTGAAGATATTATGAATATTTTACACCCAAGGAAAAAAAACTATATGTCATTTTATTTAATCAAATAAATTTAATTTTTTTCATATATTATTAAAAATTATACTAAAAAAATTTTCAACTAATTTTAATATTTTCATTAATTTAATAATCTAATTATAATTATAAATGTTAATTTATAAGTTATACTCAATAATGCCTTTATTTATAATTTTTGAAAAAAAACACTTCAATATAGGGCATTTATTCATAAATTATTCCTTGTCCAAATTATTTTCTTATATTCTCATAAGTCTTATAGTTGACATAGTTACCAAAATACCCCTAATAATAATAAAGTGAAGCACTCATTAATATTCACATTGATAATGTGAATGTTTCATGATTTGAACATTCACACTATTAAATTTATTTATGACTCTTTTGGCAACCCAAAAAGAAGCCACATTTTTTTTTGATTTTTTTTTTTTGTATTTTTTTTGAAAATTATGTCAAAATTTTTATTTTTTTTATTTGTTTTGTCTAGACGAATCTAAAAGTATATTTTTTTTTTGAAAATTTTCAAAAAAAATTGAAAAAGCCAATATAAGCCAAAAGACATTGCTTAATTTTGTTTATTTTTGTCTTTTCTGAATTTTTTTTTGAAATTTTTTAACAAAATTATAAATTTCTGGATCATGTTGTCCAGTTGAATTTAGAAACTTAAATTTTTTTGAAAAATTTTAATTTTTTTTTACTAAAGACAAAAATAAATAAATCTCAAAACAAATAGTTGCTAAAGGGTTCAAAAAATATTAGTAAGGGTAAAATTATTTATAAAATATTTTAAATATGATAATTAGAATTTGATAGATCAAATATCTAAAATAATAGGACTTATAAAATTTAAAAATATTTTATAGACTAATTGTGATACAAATTTTTTATTTAAAAAATATAATTATTTTTTAAATTTTAATTTGAAAAAAAGAGCACACACTCTTGGCGGTTAGGTTTGTCATAGCTCAAATTTACAAGCCCTATCTGGTAATTTCCCACCCTCACTGTTCTTTCCTATCTCACTTTTTTTTTTTTTTTTTTCTCACATAATTTTAAAGAGCTGAAATTTCACTAAACCCCAATCCAACCGTCCATTCCATCTTGATCAACAGTTCTCGTACTCTCATCGTAAATAAAAGCCTATTTCGATATTTTCCCCAATATTATTACACACAAATATATATATAGAGAGAGAATAGATCTAAAATCATCCACAGATTCTCTCTCATCTCTCTGCAAGTACTCGAAGCCCTCTTCTCTCTTTCCTCTCTCTCTCTGTCTCTCTGGTTCGAAATCAACTCTCTCTCCGAAGATCCCTAAATCAAATCAATCTTCGAATCCCGATTGATCGCTCAGCTTCTTGAATTTCGTTTGTATCGCAATTTCTTTAAATAAAGCTTTGATTTTTTTGATACATTTCTCATAACAATCGTTTTCGTTGTTTTTCGTCTGTGTTTTTTGTGTTAATTTTTTTTTTGGAAGTATTGTTGATGTTGTTGTCTTCTTTGTGTTCTTGCTGATGTGATAGGTGTTGATGGACTAAGTTGTGTATTTACGTGAATTTTGCAGAGAAAGTGAGGACTTTTTGAGGAAATTAGGGTTTAATAGGGATGAGGTTTGAAGGATGAACGATGCCTGTACTGCGTAGCGGAGTTCGCAGGGGTCGGGCAGCGAAGCAGCAGCCGAAATCGAACCCAACTGAAGGCGAAGCAGCGATTGCGACGAGGACTCGAAGGCGGCGAGCAGCGGCCAAGAACGATCAGGCGGTCAATGAGAACGTAGTTGCCGCGGCGGCACCGGCGGCGGAGGCGAGGGAGGTTGGTAACAACAGGGTTTTGGAAGAACCAGTCCGTGTCGGCGGCGATATCGGTGGTGGTGGGAGCGAGGAAGTGGGGGAGAGGCCCATGGATGATTTCGGTAGTGGTGGCGCTAAGAGCGCTGATAAGGCTCTTGGTGGCGAAGATGAAGGAAGCACTGCGCCGCTTCCTGAAAGGGTGAGACTCTTGATATGCATTCTCGTGTTTTTATTTATTTGTTTTGTTAGTTAATCAGTTGGTATTTTGTGTTGCATGAATTTGTTTCTTTGGTGAATGTAGAACTATAGCTTGGACAAAACATTAAAATAAAATAAATTAACTAATTTAAAAAAAAAAAAAAAAACTTCCTCTTTCACTGGCTTTTGATGTTGTCTTTCTATGCTATTTTGGAGATGGAATTATGATATTTTTTGGGTGTTACTAAATTACGCGAGACTGTATCATGGCGTGTGGGTCTGTGTGAGAGAGATTGGGCTGTGTTTTGTAAAAATTGTGATGGTAGATGAAAGTTTGCTCGGTGGAAGATGTTGCGTAGAAAGAGTTGCCATGATTTGCATGAGTATCTTTATTTTTGGAGTTTTGATGTGGGACGTTTGATTCTGTTTTTTTATTTTTATCGTTAAGACGGTCATTGATTACCTCATTTTTTGCTATCCTTGGATGTGTTACAGCTGTAGTTAGAAAGATTTGGTAAGATTGTGGAATTTCCAACAGGTGCCATTTGCTCGAGGAAATATATACTTTTGAGTGGCTTATCATTTGAGGGCTAGATATCATCCTTACTCACATTTGCGGAATCTTGGGAGTTGTATGTCCTTTAGAACAAACCATTATAGAATTAATGCACGGATTGTGAAGTTTGTTGATGGTGTAATTTCTTTCCTCTTTCTGACATTTGTTACCATGATGGTTGGGACACACACTTGGCTGCATTTCCTTTAATGTCATTTTTGGAATTTTGTCGTTTTCCAGTTTGTCTTAAATACGAGGGCAATGATTCTCGTCGTACCGTTTAGAGGGTTTTTGATTGCCTCATTTTTGCTATCCTTGTATACTAGGAAGCACGGTCATTTTAAAACACGGGTGTCCATGTGTCGGACATGCCACATGGTGAGTCAAAATTTGGGAACACTTCACAGATAGTAAGACATGTCTCTAGACACCTTTGTCGGATGAGCCACACGCTGATTTGGGGTCAGCATAAAATATATGGAGACAAAAGGGAGGGAAAAAAAAGGGCCCACATATATATTTGATATCTTCTAAAACCCTATTCTAAATTAATATTCATATACATAGCAAAGAAAAATATTGAAAATATGGTTTTTTGTTCTATTCGCCATGTCCGTATCTCCACCCCACCCCACCCCACCCCACCCCACCCCACCCCACAAAAAATAAAAAAAAAATAAAAAAATGCTATGTCTAGGGCTTGTGTCTGTGTGTCCATGGACTCTATTCTTTTTAGTTTGTATGTGTTGCAGCTGTAGTTAGAGAGGTTTAGTAAGATCATGGAATTTCCAACTTTGACATGCTGCGGAGACGTGTGTCTGTCGGACATGCCACATGGAGAGCCAAAATTAGTCATTATTTTTGTAGGACACATTGGGAGGACACCTTTGTAGATTTAAAAGGAAAGCTGATTTGGTGTCTAAGTAAAAATATATGGAAACAAAGTAGGGAAAAGTGAAAATAATAATAATAATAATACGCCTACATATACGTTAATATCCTTTATAACTTTGTCCTCTAAATTAATATTCGTATACATAGTGAAATATTTTTTTTGGTTGTATTCTCACTGTGTCCGTATCCTTTTTCTTTGGTCAAAATTGTGGGCTATGTTTGGTTTGTATTTATGAAACAATTTAAAAAAATAATTTTCTAAAAGGAGTTTACAAAATTTTAAAATTTGTTTGGTTTTATGTTTTGAAAATAGTTTTGGAATTTGGGATGATTTAAATTTTTTTTTTTTTGTGATTGAATAGATGGGTGGGAGAAAAAAAGTGATTGATTGATGTGTAGAATGTGAGAGGAGAGAGGAAAGAAAAAAAAGCGATTGATTGATGTGTGTAGGTAGTAGAGAGAGAAGTGATTTTGGATTATTTTTTTTTCCCTAAAATTTTCAACCAAACAAATTTTTAAACTTTTTTTTTTCTCAAAAATTCTCTCTTTAAGATACAAACCAAACAAGGCTGTGGTGTCTTGTGTTCGTACCTTTGTCTGTGTCCATGCAACAAAAGTGGCCTATTATTTGAGGGTTAGATACTATTCTTACTTGCATCTGCAGAATTTTGGGAGTTGTATTGCCTTTGGAATGAACCATTACAAAATTAATTCAGATTGCGAAGTTCGTTGATGGAGTAACTTCTTTCCTGTTTTATGACATTTGTTACCATGATGGAATGGGCACGTACTTGGCTGTGTTTTCTCTAATATCATTTGAGGATTTTTGTCGTTTCCAGTTGCTTTTAATTGCGTAGGGAATATTTTATTAGACAAGATAAAACTAATTATTGATATAATGACAAAAATGAAATAATTTTATTGCATCAAAACATCTGGCAGCTGTTGTGTTTATTTCAAGCAGTGGCGTTATTTTATTAGTAACTGTAAAGCATATTAAATATGTTTTGTCGGAATATGAGTTGTTGATCATATTGCATTTTTTGCTAGTTTGCTCTTGTTTTAGCAATATGTATTTACCAATTTGAAATCCCGCCATTTTATAATTACGATAATGTAACTGTACATCTATGTAAGTAATGCTGAATTGTGAAACCTTGTAGTCCTATATTGCAACATGCGCAATATTGATACAAGCTCGTTTTGATTTTTGGTTATTCTGCATTTTGCTATGGGCACATGTGGCTGCCTATGTCAGCCTATGTCAGTGGTGAGGGATTTTAGACTCCTAAAATTTTAAAACTCTGTAACCATTTTTAGGGGAAAAGATTTTTCCCTATCCTTTGTTGCACGGACACTTGAGAGAAGCCATGTCTATGATACTTCATCAACATTCTCCTTTTTTATTAGAACGTATTAGGTGATCCTTGGCTTCAACCTTTGGGATAGGACCCAACAAAACATGTTGTTCTAGCTTGTTTCAACTGCCCAACCCAACACCTATTGTTCTAGCTGCTTCATGCTTCAAACTTTCTTTTGCCAAAGTCGAGGATTGCTAATAATGTTGACATTATTTTGTTTATCCTTTGTTGCATGGACACTTGAGAGAAGCCATGTCTATGATACTTCATCAACATTCTCCTTTATTATTAGAACGTATTAGGTGATCCTTGGCTTCAACCTTTGGGATAGGACCCGACAAAACATGTTGTTCTAGCTTGTTTCAACCACCCAACCCAACACCTCTTGTTCTAGCTGCTTCATGCTTCTAACTTTCTTTTGCCAAAGTCGAGGATTGCTAATAATGTTAACATTATTTTGTTTATTTTAATGATAATATATATACATATATATTGTGTATTTTATTTAAAACTGAACTTATTCAAATGCTTTTTAGATTCTAAAGTTATTTATTCACATGTAAACTAAACAAAGTACGTTTACATCTGCATATTCTTTACTTCTTGTTCTTGAATTACTGTTTCTTATCTTTGTATCCCTTCAATTTTCATTGATACTTATAATGGATTTGGACCTGCACGTATGACATGGTAGTTGTGTGTTATGTGTGTTTTTGGACAAATTGTGGGAAGATACTTTGAAAGAGAAAGGATTCTCTCCAGTCCTAGAGGGTGCTTTTGGGTGCCTGTGAACCACGGGTCCTACTTTGGTGATCTAAGCCATTCATCTTGTAGGAGTAGGACTCTATTTGTAGATCATTCATGAAAAATTTCATATTGGTCTGATAATCGTAGCCACATAATTTCATCATATTTTTCGATCAATGAACAAGAAGTATGATTTTAAAAATAGCCATTTGTCTTTTTGAAAGATAAATATCATAAAATTATGTGGCTCTGATTATTGGATCAATTTGATTTCTTTTCATGGATATACAAGGGTTTTACAAGATGAATGGTTCGGATCACCAGATGAGACCCGTGGTGAACCCCAAGCAACACCTCCATAATCCTCTTCCCTTTAAAACGTATCTGATGCTTACTTCCTTTTCTCAGCTCTCCCAACCTCTGACACTATGTTATCTAGAACATGGATTGTTTCGGTATGTGGAACGGGAACGGAAATGTGATATGCCACATGTTCTAAAATGTGGTACGATAGGAGTAGACTTATATATATATATGTATAATACACTTAAGAATTTAAGATACTCTTCTAATAATTTTTTATTTATTTATTTATTTATTATTATTATTTTTTATATGTAGCAAATCATTTCTATGAAAATCATTACCCCATTTTTTATGTTTTTGACTTGTCAAAACTTAACTCACTTTAGATTTTAGTTTATATATTTTATTTTTGTCTCATAAGGTAACATTTAAGGAAATATATTGAAAAAAACTTTGGGATCGTTTCGGATCACTAAATTTACTATTTTGGAATGAAAGTGTACCATGTTTCGGAACCTGCGTACCAATACGTAATTCACTAGGGTATTAGTGTTTTCTGGTAACATAGCTCTGACACCTCCCACTTTTTGAATGGTAAATGGTTGTGATAAATGGTAAATGCTTACAACTTGGGATTTACTTTATATTATAAGGAGAAACGTAAATGTGGGTGCAAATGTCTTGTATGGTAGATAATCCTCTTGAAATGAATTAGTGGATTTCAAAACTGTTTGATGTTTGCACTCATTTAGCATTCTGCTAGGTGGATTTCAAAACTGCTACAAGGATTTTAATCCTTTTTCTCTTCACTACAGGTTCAGGTGGGTGGTTCCCCTGTGTACAGAATAGATAGAAAGCTTGGTAAGGGAGGCTTTGGACAAGTCTATGTAGGTCGCCGTGTTACTGGTGGTACCAGTGATAGATCTGGGCCTACAGCTGCAGAGGTATGTAGTGTGCATCTTTGCATTTTTCTGATAATCAAGTTTGACTACCTTGCTGGTGTCTGCTGCTCTGCTGTAGTAAAATAACAACACAGTTATGGCCTGTCTATTTTAGGTGGCTCTAAAATTTGAGCATCGAAGTAGCAAAGGATGTAATTATGGACCGCCGTATGAGTGGCAAGTTTACAAGTGAGTATCATTATTTTCTTAGTTCTTTTATAATTCTGCATTCATAATATGAATTAATTTTTCTCTGCTTCTTTGTTATTTGCACAGCACTCTTGGTGGCAGTCATGGTGTACCTCGAGTACATTACAAAGGCCGACAAGGTGACTATTATGTCATGGTATGGTTTTGATACCTCATCTTGATGGTTCTTATTTTAATTCATGGTATTTTTATCTTGCTGGTTTTGATTTTATGGAGTCCAGCACGATGTTTTCTCAGTCTTCCACTACGTGGTTTAGATTGGCTGTATAACAGAAGACATTTTTTTATGCAGGTTATGGATATGTTGGGACCAAGCTTGTGGGATGTTTGGAATAATAACTCTCATGCGTGCGTATAAAGTTTCAAATATGTTTTATCTTTTAGTTTGTTCATTACTGTACTATTTCATGTTTCCATTCCTTGTCAAAATTTCAGGATGTCCATTGAAATGGTAGCATGCATTGCCATTGAAGCAATATCTATATTGGAGAAGATGCACTCTAGAGGGTGAGTTATAATTATTTTTTCCTTCTTTCGACAAAAATCTACCTTGTTGGATGGGTGATCAAATTCTTATCACTTTTCTGATATTTCAACCCTTCAAATGGCTTCCTTCTCATCAGCCCATAGTGTAACAAGTGAGCTTTTAGAGTAGGTTTCCCCCCAACCCCACCTTTGGGCTCATATGTCTGATGTCCTTAAGGATGAAGGTTACCATTTGTAAAGCATTGGTATGTGATTGCATAATCTAAAGCTTTGATGTGAGAGAATTGTGGAAACATTGAATATTCTTATGCAGTATTCTATTTTAGGATTCTGTGGGACATTGGATTAAAATAATTATCTTCGGAAGACTCATAAAAAAATGTCATCTGAAGATGCTTCTTTACCTTTTCATTGTTATCATACCGTTTGAAAATGATAATTTATAGTTCAGGTGTGACTATGCTGTCTAGGAACTGTGGATTATGTAATATTTAGTTTTATTCATCACTGTATGTGGCAGGTATGTGCATGGGGATGTAAAACCTGAGAACTTTTTGCTTGGTACTCCAGGAACTCCAGACGAGAAAAAACTATTTTTGGTTGATCTTGGATTAGGCAAGTCACATCATTCTTAGTCCTGAACAGTTACTTTATGACAGTGTTGAACTATATAATCATTTCTATAACCTTTTTGGCTGTTAGCTACTAGATGGCGAGATGCTTCAACTGGTCTGCATGTTGAGTATGACCAAAGGCCTGATGTTTTCAGGTACAACTTCTTGTGATACATCATGGTTACTTAGCTTATAAAAAAAAAAAAAAAAAAAAAACCAAATATTGCTGCTCCTTGGCTGACAATCGTTCTGTTTGGCAGGGGAACAGTGCGCTACGCTAGTGTGCATGCTCATTTAGGCAGAATTGGTAGCAGGAGAGATGATTTAGAATCTCTTGCTTACACTCTCATTTTTCTTCTCCGTGGTCGTCTGCCCTGGCAAGGTTACCAGGTTAGTCAATAACCTCTACTGGTAAAGTTTATCTGTACTGTTTCTTTATGCAATTTTTTTGACATGCAATTTTTTTGACATGATGCTTCATGTAGGGTGAGAATAAAAGCTTCCTTGTTTGCAAGAAGAAGATGGCAACATCTCCAGAGTCTCTGTGTTGCTTCTGTCCACAGCCTTTCAGACTATTTATTGAATATGTGGTGAACTTGAAGTTCGATGAGGAGCCCAACTATGCGAAATATATTTCACTCTTTGACGGAATAGTGGGTCCAAATCCAGATATCAGGCCAATTAACACCGATGGTGCTCAGAAGGTATTTGCATTGTTTTATCATATTCTCTGATGTCCTATTTTCATGCCAAAGTTACTATTTATTTATAAATCAATTGATTTCTTTTTCCCTCCATATTTGTGGAATATGCCTAACTTTTACATTCCTCTTTGAAGCTTATCTTTCAAGTTGGTCAGAAGAGAGGCCGGCTGACTTTGGATGATGAGGAAGAGGAACAACCCAAGAAAAAGGTTCGTTTGGGGATGCCTGCGACACAATGGATTAGTGTTTACAATGCTCGTCGACCTATGAAACAAAGGTATGTTTTTGTTTCAAGCCTTGTGCTGCTCGCTATCTTGGTTAACTGAAATTGATGCAGGCTAAGTCGCAAAGTTCTACTATGGTTAGTGTGATTATGTGGGTGTTTGGGAAGTGGGTTTTTTTGTAGGTTTTTTTAGTTGTAGGATATTATTGGAGAAATTTTTTTGTGTGTTTGGGAAGATAATTGGATTTTTTTGTGGTTGGATGTGATTTTTGTGAGAGAAAAAGTGAAATGATTATGGGGTTTGGTGTGATATTTTTTTTGGATTTGTTTTTTTGGTTTTGTAACCAATTTGTCTTTTAGTGAAAAAAAACAAAAAAAAAACCAAAAAAAATCCTTCCCAAACACCGCCTATTTTTGTTTTGTTTTTTTATGTTTATTTATTTATTTTTTTCAAACCATTTTTGGCATTCTGGCTATTATATAATTTTTCATGTACACTCTATTTTGGTGTGCTACTTTTATCTATTCCTCTTATCCTGTAGTCTCATCTGTTTTATCTGAATGTTTGGGAAAATAAGGATAATGTTGAAAATATGAGATTGCTTGTGTTGATATGTGGTTTTAGGTATCACTATAATGTGGCAGATGCAAGGCTGGTGCAGCACATCGAGAAAGGAAATGTAGATGGATTATATATCAGTAGCGTTGCTTCTTGTCAAAATTTGTGGGCGTTAATCATGGATGCAGGCACTGGTTTCACCGCACAAGTTTATGAACTTTCACCCTGTTTTCTGCACAAGGTGCATCTCATATTATCATTTTATCAAAATCATAATTTACCTAGCAATTTATTTTCCTAGCAAAATATTTCTGCTGACAATTTTATTTTATTTTTTATTTTTATTTTTATTTTATTTTGTTTTTTGTGTGTGTCTTGGGATATTTTTTAAGGAATGGATAATGGAGCAATGGGAAAAGAACTACTATATCAGTGCAATAGCAGGAGCTACTAATGGGAGCTCTTTAGTAGTAATGTCAAAGGGTTAGTCTAAGATGTTTGATTAATTGATTTTTATTAGTTTTGATGAAATTTCACTCAACTAATCTCTATTAATTGAATTCAGGTACACAGTATTTGCAGCAGTCATACAAAGTTAGCGATTCATTTCCTTTCAAGTGGATAAACAAAAAGTGGAAGGAGGGTTTTTATGTTACTTCCATGGCCACCTCTGGAAACAGATGGGGAGTTGTTATGTCTCGTGGTGCAGGATTTTCAGATCAGGTTTTCTTGAATATTTCAATGTCCTAGTATTGATTTCTTATCTTTTTGACAAGCTATTCAACCCGTGCTAACTATGTTTATGATGTTTAGGTTGTTGAACTAGATTTTCTTTACCCTAGCGAGGGCATTCATAGGCGTTGGGATTTTGGATATCGTATTACTGCAACTGCCGCAACTTGGGACCAGGCTGCATTTGTTCTTAGCGTGCCGAGAAGAAAACCAGCAGATGAAACGCAGGAGACGCTCCGTACTTCTGCTTTTCCCAGCACACATGTCAAGGTGAATTATCTATCTATTCTATTATATAAAGCACACAACTCAGAACATCTTTTGAAGCTGTCACTTTTCTGATTTTTTATTTTCAAGAATTCCCATAAAATTGTTAACTGCTAAAATGGTTTTCAAATTCAACTCATTCAACTCATCTTCCGCATTCATCAAACTCATGAAAAGTTTAGATGTAAAATGCAAATGCATCAGGAGGGTACCTCCGCTAGTTACATATATGGGCCTATTTGGTGTAGGTTTTTTGCAACCTAAAACGCCAATAATCAGAAAGCACATGCTAAAAGCATGTTTTCCTTGTTTCTCAGTAATCAATATTTTTCAGCTTATTTAAGCTATTTATGTCTTATAAACTATGTAAGTAGAAGGCTCACCAAGCACTGGCATATATTTGAAAAAAGAAAAAAAGTAGCGATTAAGTGCCTCCATAAGCTGCACCAAATATGGTCCTTATGCAGTAGTTAGTTTCTCTTTTCTTATGGATTCTTCAATCAAAAATCCATGGAGTCTAAAATTTTGTTTTGGTCGGTCATTGCAGGAGAAGTGGGCGAAAAATCTTTATATTGCATCGGTTTGCTATGGTCGTACAGTGTCGTAAGTGGCTGTGAAATCTTTTGCTGGGATGATGCTCGATGCCCATTAAGGTTTATTCCTCTCTCAAGCTTTCCTTGACAAGAAGCCATGTGGTTTGGGAGCACAATCGATCTGGGTTTTCTGAAGTGGCATATCCAGGCAAGAGAAATTTTGATCAATCAAAATTTTAATTTTAATGTGTAGTCATAATAGTATGGAACCTCTTGTTGTCTGTTGGTTGTATGGATAATCTCTCTCAGTGATGTCCATTAACAACCAGACCCTTCCCAAAAGGATGATGGATGTTTTTACTTGTTGCAGTTAATTGCGTATAGGTTTTTTTTTTATTACTTTTAATACAATAAGAATGAGAACTTGGTTTAAGACTTTATGCCCCATGTGAAGTAGTTTGATCTATTTTTCTTGCTTCCTGTCGGTTTAGAATTCATTACCTATGCTTCATTTCTCACATGGTATAGAATAGAATCTTGAGTGTGGTATATTTCATTACTTGTTAGATAGATTTTTTAATGGAAATGGTCAAATTTGTGGGTTAAAATTGGGACTTAATTTTGTATGTTAGGTGTTTGTCAATTTAGAAATTGAATGGGTTCTCTATTCACTTAATTAAAATATGTTTAGTTAATAATTTATGGTATGCATAAGTAAAATCTTGAGTATATCTATGTGTCAGTTTTTTCTGGGGTTCTCCAAAGTACCCCAAGACGTAGATAAATGCTTGGGAGCTAAATTGTTTTATGATTGTTAATCCTTTTTTGTAAAAAAATTTCACACACGTAGATGGGCTGATTGTAGTTGGGCTTGGACAATTACGAGATGACTTTTTTTTTAATTATTTTTTTGTAATTATTTTAAAACTACCTAATTACAAGCTAACTATAATGGATTCAATTTCATAAATCAGTAGATTAAATTTTACCTAAAAATGTGTATAATTTTTTTCAGTAATTTTTTCAAAATCCAATGGGTCTGCACTAGGAGTGGGAATTTGTCGCGTAAATCATTAATGCTGCTCGAATTGTACACGTAATTAGAAAATTAGGGTTAATTATTTTTTAGGGTTAATTATTTGTTATTCGAATCTGAATATGACACAATTAGAAAGTATGGATATTAAATGGGTCAAGTTTGGGTTGAACATGTGAAATCTGAAATGGACATGTTTTATCTGTGTAAAAATTTGTGTCAATATTGATTTACATGTAATTCAAATATAATTTGAATTTAGTAACTATAAGATGTTGAGTAATTCATTCTTATCTATTAAACTAAAACTTAAATCTCTATATAATATATATATCTAATAAAGTGCAACCCTAAATTAATTATAAAGTGATTGTAAGCCATAATTTTTTTTTTTATTCTTCTTGGCATACAAGTTATAACTTGTAATGGTGAGTAGCGTTATTGACAATTATAATAAATTTTGTTAATTTATTAATATTTTTTGTGTTATAATTTTTATTCACTTTGTTTGATTTAGTTAGTTTATTAATTTTTTTTGCGTTATAGTTATTATTCACTCTGCTTGATTTAGGTTTCAAAATTTGTTCTTTGGAATTTTTTTACAAACTATAAATTAGTTTGATAAAAATATAAATCAAAAAATTATTCACCTCAAAAAAGAAAAATTAATATAAAAATAGTGATTATTATTATTTTTTTTTTTCAGCAAACTAGTTTTTATGTTTAATTAATTTTTTCAAAAGAAAAACGGATTTTAAAAACCAAAACATTATATTTTTCAGATATTTTTTGCGCATCGTATTAAGAGTGTCATGTTAGGGTTAACATAATTATAAATGGGTCAGGTCAGTATTAAGATAATTGACACGTTTAATTAAATGAGTTGTGTTAGTATTGGATTATTTTAAACACAAACCTGATATGACACGGCATGAAAACGATACAATACGGCACGATTTGTACCCTTAGCCTGCACTATTGAGCCACAATTATTTTGGAAAAATATGTGCTGAAAAACAGCCAACTGGACAACAATTTATCTCATCTTTCTTCTCTGTAGTTTTTTAATTCACTCTCAAGAGCAATAAAATTTACTTTTAATGTCTTATTTTTCTGTGGCAATGTTTTCCACCATTAGTAAAGTACTAGGGTTGTATTCAGATCAAGAATTTGTAGTGAAAAAGTTTTATTATTATTTTTTTTTTTTAAAAAGAAGGAAAAAAATGAACGAATTTTTAGTCCATACACACACATCCTCAATGGGACACTGTAAAATAAAGTTTGATTTTTGGTTTGGAATTATCGATTTCTTTGAACTGTGTATTATATTTTATGTTTAGATTGACTCAAGATTAGTAGGAATTTGCAAAATCTTATCAATTTTATAACTTAACCAATTAATTATGAACCCCTCCTAAATCCCCATTTTGTTACATGCCCCTTTTTGGAATTCAATAGTTTGTTACATGCCCCTTTTTGGAATTCAATAGTCTCTCCATGTGATGGATATCATGTGTACTAGTAGTTTGGATTTAAATTTTGTTAACCAATATTACAACAAATTAAAGTTTTAGATACAAAAATTTTGGGATAAAATTAATTTTTAGGAACGAAATATTTCAATGGTCAAAAGTGTCATTATTGTGTTTTTAATAATAAAATTGAATATTTAATAATGAATTACTATTCTTTTGGGATGAAAATTTTCATGGCAGTAGCATTATTAATGATATTTTTATAATTGTTACTAAAGATTTTTCATTGAAATTGGTCTCATAATATTTTTTGTAACAAAAATTTTATTTTCTGGGACGAAAAAAATGTAATCCCTAAAATCTTTAGATGCTATAGTACAAACATATAATTTTATATTTTATTAGATTATTAATCCAATCAAAAAGTCATATCTCCGTCCAAGTATTGCCTTCTGAATTCAAGAGCCAAAAAAGTCCAATCACTACAACATATAATCTCCTCCAAAAAAAACAAAAATAAAAAATAATAATAATGTAGATAGCTTTCTTTTGCATCCCAACATCATCATTTGTTGACTAGGAAATTGGGATGGTTGTTGTGCGAGGTGCAACAGCCGCTATTATGTGATTTATGGGGTGTATTTTGAGATCTATTTTAATGATTAGAAGTATATTTATAAAAAAATTAAATTGATCGGATATTGATAAACGTTATCTAATTGCATTTATATTTAAAAAATAATAATGATAAATGTGATCTGAATTATGGCGTTCAAATTGTGTCATCTTGGGCTTAGTGCCCGAATTTCTTAATATTAGCCCAATTTATTTGTTTTTTTTTTTTTGGTATCATGCCATGTTATTTTGGGTTCATGTCTAGTTTATATTATGTTTACGCGTTATATCACAATATATATATATATATATATACTTGGTTAAAAATAAATGTATGAAAAAAAATTATACGTAGTTAAATATAAATGTATAAAAACATTAAAGTTTTTTTTCTCTCAGTAGTTAAATTTCATGTACTAATCTAGATCAAATTATTCATAAAAATATTTAATTTTAACTGAAATTCATTTATCTAATTTCAAACAATCAAACCCTATTTTTTATTTGTTTTTCTTTTTATTAAATTGAACCTTAAAAAAAAAAGAAAAAGAAAGAACTCTTACTCAAAAAACTAGAAGAAGAAGTTCTTTTATCATGTTTTCTTGACATTTTCAACATTAAAAACATTGAACTCTTACTCAAAAAACAAGAAGGCGATGTTCTTTTATCAAGCTTTTGTGACCATTTCAACCTTAAAATATTGAAGGCAAGGGACGTACCCTTGAATTATAGGATAATACAAAGTCTACCACCTTGACCAGATCACACTCTGAAGGTTCCATTAGAATAGAACCCTCAAGCCAAGCAACCCCATTTTACATTAGCAAATCCTAATACTATTAGACAATGCTTGTTTGGGAAGATAATGTTGAAATTGGATTAATGATCTAATAAATATATAATTTTATATTTGGTTGAGAAAATTGAGATTTAGATCAATAGTTTATTTATATATGATGTTTCCGGGAGACTATTGAATTTCAATGGGAGATTAGGAAGATGTTAGACTAATTGATTAAATTACAAAATTGATAAGCTTTTATCAAACATGGAATATGATACACAATTCAAAAAAATTAATAATTTTGTTTGCCAATTGGTAAGAGATTAATTACAAATATGATAGTATTTACTTCAAATTAGATAATTATAGTCTAACAACACATATTTACAAGCTCAACTCAATACAATCCTTGTAATGAGGGAAAAGTAATCAAATGTATCAAATTCCTCTCCCTAGGATTTGTACTTGAAACCTCAAACCGCAACATGATACTACATAACCACTAAGCTAAAAGGTCCTGATTAAATGAATTGATAATTTCATTCTAACAATTTTTTAATTAAATGCTAATATTATCTAATCCAACCCATTCAAAACCTAAGATTATGATAAGATAGAGAATAAACAAAGAGCTAGCCTTCTAAGATTAAAAACAATATAATTTTTCAGAATATCACGTGACTATGTGTTTGTTCAATAAGAAGAGGACTATCTAATTCTGATGAGTAAGGTATGTTTCATTAGACATGAGATTAAATTTATTCCCAAATCTCTCTGTCTCTATATCTCAAAACATCCACATTCATTAAATGGTGTTTTGATATTACTGCAACTCGAGATTTTTTAATAATCTAATGGTTAGGGTTGTTTTGGCAACATGCATAAAAAGTTAAAAGTCAACGTTTAATTCATTTTGAGTCATATCACCTCTCACATGAAATAGTAAAAAAAGTTTAAAAAATCAAAAATTAATTTTTAACTATCTTTCTAAAACAATCCTATTGAAACAGAAGAACAGAGAAATTTGAGGAAAGAGAAACCTCGACAGTTAGATAACGGTGCTGACCGAGTGTTTTCATTTCTGTTAGTTAGTAGTCACTGATTTAATAGTGTCAAATAGAATTGTGGTGGGCCAATTGGGCAGTGAAAAAGTCCAGCTATATTAACCAGCAAACTCGCTGGGCCACAAGAAGGGTTTGGACCAAGTCCTTTGTTTGTACCATTCGCTGTCAAAGTTAGGTTCGTTAGGCATTGACATAAACTTTAGGGATTAATAAGTTAGATTATACGAAAGGATCAAAATCGCTTCATTAACTCAAATTCTGAATCTCTAATCTTCTAACGATTCCAAGGGATAGCCATATGGACCACTAGACTTACCCCTTTGTATTTGGCTCACTTTTCTATAATTTTAATTTGTATTAAGTTGTATTAACTCAGTTGGCTTTTTGTCTTTTTGAAATAAATACATAATTTGTTATAATTGTGGATTAATAAAATTTTATTCAAATTAATAACAAGTGTGAAATACATGTTAGGACATAAGGGGATTTATGTACTTATTCCTAAATGTTAAGGGATAAAACTACACGTAGAGTAAAATAAATAAGGTTAAAATGAATTTTGTCTAAAATAATTGACGAAAATATCAGTGATTTGCATAATGAGATTATTTATGTATAAGAGTGTTTTAGTGTTTTTGCTAATGATGTTAATAGATCTGACGACGCACTTTGATTTACAAATTATAAGGGGTTAAATACTTTATTTTAAATGACAAGAGATTATGCATACATAAACTAAATCACAGAGGTAAAATGAAATTTATGCTTTAATTTGAATCATAAATTTAAATAGTAATTTGGAAGAAAAAATGAAATAAATTTTCTTTTTCTTTTTTCATTTTCAAAAAATGACATGAATTTATCATGAATCTAATCATTTCTGCTGCTTTCGTTCTTGTAGTTGGATTGGCCACAAGACATGCTTCTATTGGATTTGGAAGTGATGACAAAAACAAAAATTCATAAAATTACAAAGTCAAATATTTCGATTTGAAGTGATGAAAAATCAAGATTCTAGAGATTAAAGTCAAAGAGGAAGTACTCTAGCAGTTTTTTTTTTTTTTTTTTTGGTAATTACCTTGTCAAACCGTTTATTTTAATTTCTACTTACAATTTAAGTCGTAAAATTAATTTAAATAAGTTGAAATTTAATTATCAGCTGCTTTTCAATTTTACTTATAAATTATTATATTTTAATTTGCAATAAGTTACAACAAACAACTTCATAGTAGTAAGAATTTATATCGAGAAGTACAACAAAAAATTTAAAAAGAAAAGTAAATAATAGATGAAATAGACATTTGATCATCCTCTTTATGGAGTTAAATCGATTTTTATACATATGATTTAGATTAAAAAAGAAACCGTTCTTACAGGTATTTGAATTCATAAGCTAAAAATTATTTCGTTCATATATCTGAAAAGTAGTGTGAATAAAATAGACTTTGACAACTAATTTAACTTATACAAACATATCTCATTTTCGATGAATAAAACACACTCTAATGTAACTTCAACAAGCATATTTCATTAGATGGTAGGAAAAGTTCGTTTTCAAAAATTAAATGTATTAAAATTTGCTTTCAGTGCTTGGAATATTACACGAATCACTCATAGGAAGTAAGATTGGATAAAAGATTAGGGGTATGAAAAAACCAACATGATGGCCCTTTTGGGATTTGGTGGTTCATGAATCATTGAAAAACAATCATTATATTTGGTTTCAGTTTTCTGAATTTAATTTTCTGTATTCAATTTTTTGAAAATTCAGTTTTTTTATTTACGTATTTTTTTATTTTTAGTGAATATTTTTAAAATTTTATGCATTTTTTTAAATATTTTTTTAGATGCACCTTACTTAGATGTATCTAAAAAATAAAATATTTGTAAAAAACTATTTAAAAAAATTAATAAATACATAAAAATACAAAAAAATACTAATTTTTTATTTTTATTTTTGTATTTTTCGTATTTAATGAATTTTTTAAAGATTTTTTTTTAAAGAAAATTATAATTTTTAAGTGTATTTATGTTAGACGTGTTTAAAAATTAAAAAATTTATTTAAAATATTTAAAAAAATCAGTAAAAATAAAAAAATACGAAAGTATAAATTTTTAAAAAGTATTTTTAAAAAATTAGAAACGAACATAGTGAATATTATTTTTATTATTTAGATTTATTAGTTTGATAATTGGAGACCTCCCATTTAGTTTGATAGGGCAAACATGTAGGCCCATATTGGAGTTAAATAATTTCAAATATTTTTATTTTTTATTTTTTTTATATCACTTAGTCTTGTGGTTGGTTTGGCAAAGTGATGGGGCATGATATTTTTAAGGATTTGTTTGGAAAGTAATTTTTTAATGAAATAATTATTATTTTTCTTATCACACTTGAGTCATGCTATATATAGGCACGTTATTTTTTAAATAATTTTACATCAACGATTCATAATAGAAGTGGGTCTCACATTGTGCGATGCGGGGTTTATTTTAATTGTAAATTCATAGGATAAAATGATGTGAAAAAATTGTGCATCTATAATTTTATTCTATAATATTCATTAAATTTATCCTGATTATCAAACAGAATATTAATAATAAGGGTTTTTGTTGCTCCTCCGACACAACAAAAAGAGTTTTCAAATATTTTTCAACAATTATAAAATCTTTTTTTTAACACTTTTTGACTTATTTATAAAACATGTACCACCAACCCATAATCAAAATAATTGTTAGCATTTGCATAACAACTAGAATGGTTAAATCTAAAGCAAGTGGATTAGTAGTAGTTAACTACTTCTATTCATTAGCCATCCCCCTTTGAAAATGATTTGATTACTACTCAACACAACAACCTGATTTTGAAAGCCCCTTTTGTGTTTTCAAAATTTTGGACCTTCTTTAAAGACTTTTCTTGTCAGTTGGAAAATCCAAACATAGCCCCAGTAATCTGACTCCAAGTCAGCTTTGTGGAATTCTACATATTCACTCCACACCATCCTTATATGTTATTATTGTGTAATTACTATTAATTATGATTAGACAAATTGACATCCAAACATGTCACCGAAATTATGAGTAAATATTACATGAAAATATTGTGAGATACTTAAAAAATATTGTGAAATACTTAAAATAATTTTATTCTCTCTCTTTTCCTTTTTTTTTTTTTTTTTTTTTTTTTTTTTATGTGTGTGTGTTATCCATATCAACAATGATTTAGAGCTCTAAAAGTAGAGCTCTATTGAGCTGACATGTCCAACAAAAATAAAATAAAATAAAATTTCAAGCTAACACATCACACCAAGTTGAACCCCACACAACTCCACGTCCTTAGTGCATGCTTTAGAGCTCTTGTCCTAGAGCTCTCAAACATTTTTCTATCCCTATTTTTTTTGCCACATCAGCAATCATAGTTTCTTACACTATGAATATTGGAAAATGCCCTGAACCCCCACTGGGGTCACCCCCAGGACCTCCAGTCCACTATTATTGGCTAGATTTTTTTTTTCCCTTCCAATCACCAACCCCCACGTGTGTGTGAGGGTGGTGAAGGTGAGGAAAGAGTGGAGGTCTCAATCACTTTTAATGAATATTATGACTGCTATTGTAAATAAAAGAAAATAAAATTATTAAATATCTTATAATATTTGAAATATCATGTATAAGTCATATCAATTCTTGACGAAAAATTTATATTATTTAGTTATAGAATAAAGTAAGTGATAGTTGAAAAGATAAAAAGTAATTTGCCTTATCTTCATACCAATCTTATTTGGTAGGATCAAATTTCAAACATCCTGCCATTCATTCATATTCTAGTTAGAAGTCATGAGCCATTTAATGAGTTTGGTGAGCAATTATTCACTATTACATATGATAGTAACACAGTCGTGCCATAAATAAATTCACGTTACTTATTTATGTAAGATTTGTTGTGGAAAATAGTTGATTTCTCATGAGTAAATTAATTAATAAAAATAAAAATTAATGAAGACAAATTAAATTAACAATGATACAAGAAATTTTACGTAGTTTCCTTAATATGAAGTACGTATATAGAATCGAAATCCGATTTCACTATCAACTAAAAGTTTTCAAATGATTACAAACAAGACACGAATGGTCTCACAAACTACATTTAGGTAAATTCTAAATAATCACAAAATAATCAAGAAGAAAGATCTCACCAAAATAGATGAATAAATTATCTTTGAAACAAATTGTAAAAAATCTAAAATAACGAACCAAATCAGTTTCAAATCAGGGACAGACCTCGAATCTTTGTAAGTGACAACAAAGTGGAACACTACAAAGCAAAACACACGCAGAGTAGTACGAAAAATGACTTAGACCCCCAGTGGGGGTCACTGGGGGTCTCTCCTGATTGGGCAGAAAAACAATTTTTTTTTTTTTTTTTTTTTTTTTTTTTTTCACCAGTGACAGCGTGCCACCTGTCATTGGGGGTCACTGGGGGTGCCCCCAGCTGGGGGTCTGTAGCATTGTCGGAGTAGTACCACACTAATAACCAAATTCATTGAATTAATTTTCAAACACGCCACCGAAAAGATCAATTAGCTGCTGCAGTATCTTTGGAAAAACAAAAACAATACCTATAAATATTGTTGATTCTTGGACTTTTTTTTTTTATCAAAATCCTAGTTGTTACCAAACAGATTATTAAATATCTATTAGCCTTCCAAAAGTCAAATATAATATATAAAATATATTATAACTGTACGAGCACGAAATATTCTTCTCGTATAATCCTGTTGATCAAGTTTGCGCTCCTCCAAACGTCGTCGCTTTGTTGCCTGAAAACACAAACGTAAACTAGCCGGCGGGTGTGTGTCGGAAACCCCTCCGATGCCTAAGTCAACAAATGGACAATAGACAAAAAGCTCTATGTATTCTAGAGAAAGAATTGGGATACCTGTACATAGGTCTGGTCATGAGCTTTTATAGACTTTACTTGGCACAATTCTAGTAGGATTCCAACTCTCCTTATAAGAGTCCTTCTAGAAATCACACACCCTACTCACTACCAACCAAGTGAGATGGTTTGCATAATCCTAGTGGGACTTTACTCTCCTTAGCAGAGTCCTCCTAGGAGTCACACTCCTACTCACTACCAACCAAGTGAGATGGTTTTGTACAATCTTAGTAGGACTCTACTCTCCTTAGCAGAGTCCTCCTAGGAGTCTCAAGCCCAAGGATAATGATTATCTCTAAAACACCCTTATCACTGCAAGCCAAGTGAGATGGCTGAACCCTTACCTTGGCTGACATTGCGGTCAACCGTGCTCACACAGTTCGGTGATACTTTAAGCACCACTGTCAGTCTTGACTCTGAGATGATGCCCTGCAGAGCTATCCTTTAGCTCGGTTCTCCCTCCACTGATACCTCGGTCCAGAATAGCTAGGTCAGGTCACTGGTAGCCCATCTCTGACCGACCCGATATTTAGATGATCAAGGACTGTGCTACATAAATAATTACCTTGGCCCATAGTTCGGCCCAAACCCAAAATATGAGATGTTTTCTTGGCCTAGGACCGAGCTACACCAGCCCTTATCTCGGCCCATTACGCGGCCCAATTCCCAATGAAGACTCTTCATAGCTCGGCCTAATTTGTTTACAAATTACCCTCTCAATTGCCCCTTAATTCCATCTGCGTAGCATGATTGGGATTATTTTTTCTCCAGCCGAGCTAAGAATGCCCCATTCTGCCGAGCTAAAAAGTTATTTGGTTTCATAGCTCGTTCGGCGCCAACAAGCCTTGTCAGTTGCTCAGCATGTTCTTTCACTAATCTGGCACGACGTCATTTCCAAGATACGTGGCGTGCCCCCATTATCTTCGTTCTCTTGTTACAGCCGTCATGTACCTTCAAAATTTTGAACAGCCCCGCCTTTTTGCCTTCAATATTTATATCCTTCGAGTTCGCAATCATATGAGGAGGCATTCTTTTAGTGTAACCGGGCTATATGTCCTACCTTTTGTAATCATCTTCCAATTAATGAAAATTTTTGATCTCTTTGCTCGGTTACTGTGTTTCTTTTTTAATGTTTTGCATCATTCCGACCGCATGCCTAGCCAAACTAATTAGCTTGGCCTTACCTGATCCTGCCAACCTTCTTTGGCCGAGATACACATCTCAGCTGAAGAATCCAAAAAACTTGTTGGTCAAACCTGCCAACCTACTTTGGCCGAGGTAACTATCATCCCGGCCACAGAGTGCAAAAGTTTTGTTGGTCATACCTGCCAACTTCCTGCAGCCTAGATCCTTATCTCGACTTAGGAGAGCTACATGTTGGTTATTCCTACCAACCTTCTTCAGCCTAGATCCTTACCTCGGCTGAAGAGAGCTAAATGTTGGTCATACCTACCAACTTCCTGCAGCCTAGATCCTTATCTTGGCTTAGGAGAGCTAAATGTTGGTTATTCCTGCCAACCTTTTTCAGTTTAGATCCTTATCTCGGCTGAAGAGAGCTAAATGTTGGTCATACCTGCCAACTTCCTGCAGCCTAGATCCTTATCTCGGCTTAGGAATGAAAAAAGTGTTGGTCAAACCTGCCAACCATTTTTGTTGCCCCCCAGTTGGGCAAAGACTTATTTAGAAAGAGTTGGTCAAACCTGCCAACCCACTTTGCCCCCAGTTGGGCAAAGACTTTTGCGCGGTCAGTCCTACTTGTCAACCGTGTTAACTCTCGCCAAAGGCTTTTTGTCTGGTATCACTGTTGCGCCAGACTCTGCCTTGGTGCGCGCCCCATCTTCCTCTACCCAGATGTGTTGGTGCACTCTCTCCATTAGGGCTTCCATAGTAAGGGACGGCGTCATTGTCATTGAATCTCTCAACTTATTGCCAGCCGGTAAACCTTGTTTGTACTGTGCGATAGCTTGGTTTGTAGGGCAATCTCCAAGCTGATTAAAAGTCTCCCAATACCGGTTATTGTAAGACCTCAATGTTTCTTTCTCACCCATGTCTATGGAGAGAAGCTGGTCAATCTCCACTGGTGCCTCGGTGTTCATTCTGAATCTGGTCACAAATGCCTCCGCTAGTTGCGCCCACGAAGTTATGCTACCTTCTGACAACTTTTCAAACCACGTTAAACCCAGGTCACCAAGGCTGGAAAGAAACAGGATACACATTAGAGCCTCGTTTCGCCGATACACGACCATAACCTGGTAAAAGTGGCTCAAGTGTATGCAGGGGTCCGACTTCCCCTCATAAATAGTGAATTTGGGCTGGTGGAAGCCTGAAGGTAATGGTGCGTTCTCTATTGTCGGAATGAACGGTGAGCTCTGCAACCTTGCTAACACTTTGTCTACTGGTTCATAGGCAAGGCGTGGCTCTGGAATTCCAACCTCAACACTCCCATATGTTCTAGGAGCCAATCGTTGTAGTGCAGAGACTCTACGGGGGTCGCGAGCCTGAGTGTTTTCTCTCCTTCGAGCCCTTTCAGTCCTCATTCTCTCAGGCCTGGAGTAGCGTGTCCTGGAAGTCTTTGATTGTGTATCGCCCGACCTAAGGTTTCTACTTTCAGTTTGTGATGGTGTGACTTGTCTGTCACGATCTTCTGAGTGGCAAGAGTGTGTGTTGCCTTTGCGCCCCTCTTTTGCTGTCATCCATTTGCCTTTAATCTGGCTCTTCATAGACTCTATGTCAGCCGCCATTCTTTTTATTACTTCGTCTTGCTCCCTTACGCGATCTTTGAGAACCTGAGGATCCATCTTCCGCCTTTGTCTATCAGGGCTTTGAGAGCGGTGTGGACTCGAGCCCCGTCTTTCTCTCACTTCTCTCTGCGGATTCCTTCGCTGGGGATCTAATTCTGCCATGGG
Organism: Camellia granthamiana; assembly: GCA_036172215.1. NCBI lineage: Eukaryota > Viridiplantae > Streptophyta > Magnoliopsida > Ericales > Theaceae > Camellia > Camellia granthamiana. Next base: position 15,267,942 of record CM069917.1, on the reverse strand, counting down.
TGGGATAGAAGGTAAACCTTCGCGCCTCCAACCCCCTTCTGGGGTTTGCCCATCTATAGCAGATTGTGGTAAGCCTTCGTTATGTGCCATTGATTTCAACTAAAGAGGAAAATTTGATCAAAAGATTTTGTTCTTTGTGTTTTTCCACAAACGACGCCAATTGTACGAGCACGAAATATTCTTCTCGTATAATCCTGTTGATCAAGTTTGCGCTCCTCCAAACGTCGTCGCTTTGCTGCCTGAAAACACAAACGTGAGCTAGCCGGCGGGTGTGTGTCAGAAACTCCTCCGATGCCTAAGTTATCAAATGGACAATAGACAAAAAGCTCTATGTATTCTAGAGAAAGAATTGGGATACCTGTACATAGGTCTGGTCATGAGCTTTTATAGACTTTACTTGGCACAATCTTAGTAGGATTCCAACTCTCCTTATAAGAGTCTTTCTAGGAATCACACACCCTACTCACTACCAACCACGTGAGATGGTTTGCACAATCCTAGTAAGACTTTACTCTCCTTAGCAGAGTCCTCCTAGGAGTCACACTCCTACTCACTACCAACCAAGTGAGATAGTTTTGCACAATCTTAGTAGGACTTTACTCTCCTTAGCAGAATCCTCCTAGAAGTCTCAAGCCCAAGGATAATGATTATCCCCAAAACACCCTCATCACTACAAGCCAAGTGAGATGGCTGAACCCTTACCTCGGCTGACATTGCGGTCAACCGTGCTCACATAGCTCGGTGATACTTTAAGCACCACTGTCAGTCTTGACTCTGAGATGACGCCCTGTAGAGCTATCCTTTAGCTCGGTTCTCCCTCCACCGATACCTCGGTCCAGGATAGCTAGGTCAGGTCACTGGTAGCCCATCTCTGACCGATCCGATGTTTAGATGATCAAGAACTGTGCTACATAAATAATTACCTCGGCCCATAGTTCGGCCCAAACCCGAAATATGAGATGTCTTCTTGGCCTAGGACCGTGCTACACCAGCCCTTATCTTGGCTCATTACGCAGCCCAATTCCCAAAGAAAACTTTTCCTAGCTCGGCCCAATTTGTTTACAAATTACCCTCTCAATAACCAATACAAAACCAAATTAAATATTTTTAATAAACCAATTGGGTCCTATACTCTACTAAGGAGATATACCTGACAATTCTACCTCTACCGACTTAGGTGGAGACATCAACCATACCCGCTATAGTTCGACACTTCAAATGTTTGTCCCTCGATAAAGTCTTAGTCAACACATCCGAAATATTATCATCTGTGTGAACTTTTCGAGTTGTAACAATTTTGAATCTAACACATTACGAATCCAATGGTATCTCATATCAATGCGTTTCGATCTCGAATGAAAAATGAAATTTTTATTCAAATGAATAGTACTTTGACTATCACAATAAAATACATACATTTCTTCCTTCAACCCAACTCTTGCAAAAATTTCTTCAACTATAACTCTTCTTTGCAAGCTTTCGTAATGGCAATAAATTCAGTTTTGATAGTTGAGAGAGCTACGCATTTTTGTAATTTAGATTGCCATACCACAGCTCTCCCTACAAACGTCATCAAATATCCTAAAGTAAATTTCCTAGAATCAACATCATCGGCCATGTCAAAATCCGTACACCCATTAAGTATCGGCTTACCATTCCCGAAACACAAACACACCTTCAAAGTCCCTTGAAGATATCTTAGAATCCATTTCACCGCTGTCCAATGTTCTTTACCCCAATTAGAGACAAACCGACTCACCACACCAACAACATGAGCAATATCCGGCCTTGTACAAATCATGGCGTATATCAAAGAACCAACCACTAAAGCATAAAGAATTTTTAGCATCTTTTCCTTGTCTTTCTCACTTGTAAGACATTGATTTGAACTAAGCTTGAGGTGACTTACAAGTGGACAACCAACTGGTTTTGCTTTATCTATGTTGAACCTCTTAAGAACTTTTTCAATGTAGCTTTGTTGAGATAACCAAATCAGCCATTTTTTGCGATAACGAACAATTTTCGTACCAAGTATTTGCTTTGCCGGCACCAAATCTTTCATAGCAAAAGACTTGCTCAACTCTAACTTCAACATGTTAATTATGATAGAATCTTGACCCACAATTAAAATGTCATTAACATAAAGCAAAAGAATAATAAATTTGTTATCCGAATTTTTTTTCACAAACACATAATGGTTCGAAGTGGTTTTAGAAAAAACGATTATTCATCATAAAAGAGTCAAATTTTTTGTACCATTGCCGCAGGGCTTGCTTGAGGCTATTCAAACTTTTCTTCAATTTGAAAACAAATTTCTCTTTCCCTTTTTTTCACAAAACCCTCTAGTTGTTCCATGTAAATTTCTTCTTTAAGATCACCATAAAGAAATGCGGTCTTTACATTAAGTTGCTCAACTTCAAAGTTCATACTTGCGGCTATGCCAAATACAACTCGAATAGAAGACATCTGCACAACCGGCAAGAAAATTTCATCAAAGTCAACACTTTTCTTTTGCCTAAAGCCTTTCACAACAAGACGTGCCTTGCATCTTAGATTCTTGCCATCATTCTTCAATTTGAAAACCCACTTATTTTTTAGAATTTTCATCTCCTTAGGCAACTTCACCAAATCATAAGTGTGATTTTCAAGTAAGAAATTCATTTCCTCTTCCATGGTGTTTTTCCAATCATCTTTCTTTGCATGTTCAATTGCTTCTTGGTAGCTCTCGGGCTCCTCTTGATCGGATATCAACACAAACTCATTTGGAGGATACTTTTTAGAAGGTTGCCAGTCCCTTGTAGATTTTTTCAACTTAAGTTGTGGTGGTGGTTCTTGAGTTGGATGCTCTTTCTCAATTTCGGGCTCAACTTCATTAGGATTAGCATTATTCTCCATATCTTCAATAGGTGGCTGCACATCTCCCTCATTTTCATCATCCACCAAAACCGAAGGAGATGGATCAATGCCAATGAGATAACTAGTTTTTGGCTCTGGTTGATCACATTTGCCAAAATCTTCAATTATTTGGTTTTCAAGAAACACAACATCACGACTTCGAATAACTTTCTTGTCGACCGGATCCCATAATCTATAACCAAATTCATCACGCTCATAGCCAAGAAAAATGTATTGTCTTGACTTGTTATTAAGCTTGAAGCTCCCATCCTTTGGAATGTGAACAAAGGTTTAGCAACCAAACACTCTCAAGTGCTCACAAGACACATCTTTGCTGGTCCAAACTTTTACAGGAATATCACCATTCAAAGGATATGAAGGAGACAAATTGATCATGTTAAACACTATCCTCATTGCCTGACCCTAAAAGAATCTTGGCAAATTATCATGTGAAAGCAGACATGTTGTTCTTTCCACAATTGTGCAGTTCATCCTCTCGACAACACTATTTTGTTGAGGAGTCTTTTTAATTGTCTTTTGATATCGAATACCTTGGTGTAGACACCCCATTTTTGACCACCTTTAAGACTTGGACGTGACTGATGGTTTTGGAAGATGTGCAAGGCAAAGGTTCAATTTCTTCGGCAAAGAGAGAGAGAGTCAAAGCTCAACTTCATACCCCTATTATGGACCAAAACAATCTCGATCAAAAGATTTTAGACTTAAAACCCTCTCGTTCAAAACGTTTTTGAAATAAAGTTCCCACTATGTTCCGATGCTCGCATTTTGTTAAATGTTGCGTTTTTCGGTAAATCGAGCGAGGACAAAGTGAGAATGAATAAAAGAGAGATGGAATCTTTGAAAAATCTTTCAAAACACCTTACTTAGGGGTTTGAAGTTGAAGAAAAGAAGAGAAGAGGGAAGAAATCCAGTCGGGGGAGAAAATGGGAATGAACCGTTAAGAGAGAGTCGAGCAGCCCTCGCCGAATCGGGCCTATTCGTTTGGATACTTGGAATCAAGATATGAGGCCACCACCGTTGGAAAGCTTACTCCTGGGGCTTCATTTTGCACTTAAGAATCTCCTAAATTCAATTCTGGACGGGGGAGATATGGTTGATTGAAGTAGGGCATCACTCTGGTTGGATCGAAATCTGCGCGACTTCACGGAAACGGGCATAACTTTTTCCACAGGAGGAATTTTGATCCAAGGTTTGGGCCATTGGAAAGCTAACTTCCGGGGCTTCAATTTGGACACTTGAACGGCCACATTTGGACTTCCCAAACACCCACCGGCCACTTTTCTTTCCGGCAGCCCATGTTTTTTGTCCTGAAAGTAGCTGGCCGGCCAGAAAAGCCAAAAAAAGTAGTTGGCCGGCCAGAAAAGCCAAAAAAAGTAGCCGGCCGGCCACCTAAGCCCAAGAAAACTGGCTGGCCATGTTCCTCACACCTGGTTCCTTCCAAAAATGCCCTCCTTTCCCTCCTAGATTGTGTATCCGGGTTTGCCAACTTTTGGGGGGAAACTTGGCTTGTTTTCCCCCCCTTTTTTCCCCCTCTTTTTTCACCTCTTTTTGCTTATAAAAACCAGCATCTCAGGTCTGGTTTGGGGTTGAAAATTTTGGTCTTGAAGCCTTGCATACATACCTCCATTCATCTCCCACTTCCAAGCTCCAAACATCCAAGTTCCTACACCCCTTCTTCACCATCACCTAGCACCACACCACCACCTCCATTCCAGCCATTTGGAGCAGCTTTCCAGAGCTTGAGAGGAAACATTTCTTGGTCCAAGAAGCAACCAAAGATTGGTCTTCAAGGGTGAGTGCCATTTCCCTCTTTTCTAGCTCATTTTTGTACCATTTCTTAGGCCTTTTGGCTTGCTGTTTTGAGCTCCGGCCATAACTGGAACTAGGCTTATTTTGAGCCATTTTTCATGTTTGTTGAAGGGTCTTACCCTGTTTGAGACCTCCAGCCACCACTTTCTTCATTACCCCTTTGTATGCCATAATCTTGCATAGTATTTTTGGCCCATATGTAATCTGTTTTGGAGCATGAGGTAAACTGAAAATAGGCTTATTTTGAGCCCTTATTCAACATTGAAGAAGGGATCAACACTGTTTGGGACCTCCATATATCACTTGTCATTGTACCCATCTTAGGTCTCCTTTTTTGCATGATTTATTAGGCTATTGTGTCTCTGTTTTTGGACCTTGGTCCGAACTGAAAATGGCTCTAAAATGACCCCCTCTTCATGTTTCATTAAGGGTCTAGGGCTGTTTGAGACATCCTTGGTATACTTCATGTTATAACCCTCTTGTGGCCTTAATTTTGCATGGCATTTTGAGCATATTTCTATACTGTTTTGGGTTTGATCATCTACTGTAAAAAGCCATATTTTGGGCCACTCTTCAACATTGTTGAAGGGCCCTAACCTGTTTGGGGCCAGCATATATCAGTTACTTCTTTGCCCCTTTGTTGGCCCATTTCTTGCATGAGTTGTTTGCCATACTTGTATCTGTTTTTGGGGTCTGTCATAAACTTTGGAAGGTCATATTTTTGGTCCCTCTTCAATGTTGTAGAAGGACCTTTCTCTGTTTGGGGCCAGCATTTGTGGGTTGTCTCTTACTCCTCTCTTGGCCCCCTTTTTTGCATGCTAATTTAGCCCCACTTGTGCTTGCTGTTTGGCCATGTTTAAAACTGTAAAAATTCTTGTTTTGGGACTGTCTTGAATCTTTCTTAACACTTCATGATCAAATTATGCATGCATTGCATAGCTATAGGCCATCTCATGCATCAAAATTCATGTTTCGGGACTCGTTCCATGCATCGGGTTTCATTTCGTCATGTTTCGGGGCTGTTTTGCATCTCATTTTGCCTTTGAAATTTGCATTATAGTATGCTATATTCCATGTCTTGGCATGTCTCATTAGAGTGGCATTCCGTGCCGTAGGTTCGGTTCTCGGTTTGCGTACACGCGTGCACGTATTTCGAGTTGTCTCATTTTCATCTTATGGCCTCCTATGTGAGTGTGGCCGAGGTCCACTTGTGTTGGTGTAAGTCCATTACGCATTGTGTATGCCATTTCATTCCATAACATTGCGTATGCCAGGCCATATATTAGTGCATTGTGTATGCCATGTTTCCTCGTCCATCGTGTATGTCATTTCATAGCCTTTCGCATGTTAGGTTGTATCTTAGTTACATTTCATGCATATCATGCATATTGCATCGTGTTCGGGATAAGAGTTAGCCCGGGCACGGGAAACGAAGTACGTTCCGTACTCCGAGTGACGGAACGTGTCTCAATTCCCCAGTCACCGACACTCCGGATTATCCATGATGGAGTTAGGTTTTGTTGTATTTTCATATGCATTCGTTTCATATTGAGTTGTGCAATTCGACTCCTCGGCCATCATGCATCGATATGCGTGATTGGTGGCACGAGGATCGAGACACGCATACATTTGTGAAAATACATTGCCATGCCCCTTTCCTGCTCTCTGTTGCAGCAAAATGAAGAATCAGCAACTTTTCGGAGCTTGGCACGCATTTCAAGAACAGGTGCAAACAGAGGCTAATTGGGGCATCGTCGTGGATTTCCGCACAAAGGCAACCCGAACATGCATCATTCATCACCCGGAGCGGAATCAAGGCAGTCCCTGGCTTGCATGCCAGTTTTATAGCTTTCTTAGTTAATTTGTTAATTAATTAAGAATTTGTACATTATTTGGACTGTACTATTCTTTTATTCGGGACTGTATATTTATTTGGACCCTCTGTGCGAGGGCATAATTGTAATAAGTGTGGATGAGTGTGATGTATGTCTTCTAACCCCACGTCTTTCTTCCCTTTTATTTACCTGCTTATGATGGTTAGATTAGGGCATAATTCAATTAGCATACAGTATGATAGCATGTTTGCATTCATTCATCTGTTTTGCATGCACCGGGCTCGGCTCATCATACTAACTGCATCGTATTTCAATTCCAAGTTGAATACATGTTAGTTGTAGCATTCCATATGCCATGTTTAGAATAGCCGAGCCTGCTATAGTTTGCATTTCTGCATGTGTTGCATTAGACATTTCAGCATATTTAGGATCATGCATGATTTCTAATGAGCTTCTGTTTTGGCTTGGAGTACTCGGTAAGTTTTATGCTTTAGCATCCTTGCATGCGTGTGAGTGATTGCCATAAATAGCATGCTTACCATGAGGCTATATGCTTATGTGATATAACTGCTTGAATGCCTGTGGGTGGAGGTTGGGTTATTTGGATTGGAACAATTCATCAAATGTTTGTTTTAAGCCCACTAGATAGTGGCAAAACCATCTTTTTTAAGCCCACCTGAGGGTGGCAAAATCTGCATTTTAAGCCTACCTGCGGGTAGCAAACCATTTTCAAACAAACAAACATGAAATGTTTTGTTCCAATTCAGGCGACTCAGTCTATACTTGTATGCCGTGCGCATCACATAGTAACCTAGGCTAATAACCGGAATAAGAACACACAATGTTTTCAAAAATAGATATCATGGTTAGTAGAGGCCGATCTTTGATCGGGCGAGCGGGGGTGCTCACGAAGTGACCTTCCCCAATCGTACCGAAGTTCCCGAGCCGAGGCAACTTTGGTGATGACGGACACGTGGCCTTTCACACCGAGTCAGGGTTTCCTAAATTTCCCCATAAAAAAAAAATATTTAGGTGGCGACTCTGTATCTGGCAAAGCAGTCCATGTTTGGCACTTCTTTCAAAAATCTGTTTTCTCAAAAACGATTTGCCGGATTTGGACTCTTTGGTTCAAGATTTAGAACTGTGACAATCGAGTCCTTGAACTGTAGTGAGCCCAAATGAACAGAACGAGACATAACCCTCCCGGGGCGTTCAGGGACGTCTACACTTGGTTGCGACAATATTTATCAAATGACCCAATGTATTCACCACCATTGTCTGTTCGGATGCCCTTTAATTTCTGCCTTGTTTTTCTTTCAATCATGGCCTGAAAATGTTTAAATACATCTAAAACTTGATCTTTAGCTTTTATTGCAAAAGCCCAAGCTTTCCTTGAATAATCATTATTGAAAGTAACAAAATAAAGTCCACCACTATGTGTTCTAACTTTCAAAGGACCACAAACATTCGAATGAATCAACTCAAAAAACAGTTTCTTTTCTAGAAGCAATATTTTTATGAAAAGATATTTTATGTTGTTTACCCGCCAAGCAATGAACACAAATTTTAAGATGCGTACATTTCAAACTGGGTAGAATTTTTTTCTTGAACAAAACTTGCAACCCATTTTCACTCATGTGCCCAAGTTGGTTGTGACACAATTCGGTGGAAGTATCATCCTCAAGTGTATTGACAACACCTTTACAATTTTTTTCTTATATCAAATAAAGTGTACGAATCTTTTTACACTTGGCCACCACCAAAGAACCCTTTGTGAGCTTCCATTTTCCATCACCAAATTTGTTGTTATAGCCTTTATCATCTAACTTTCCAGTAGAGATCAAATTGAGGTGAATGTCGAGAACATGTCTCACATCTTTAAGCAACAACTTGCAGCCCAAATTTGTCTCCAAGCAAACATCACCCATGCCAACAATCTTGGACAAACATTCATTACCTATTCAAATACAACCATAATCTCCTTTAGTGTAGGTAGTGAAGAAATTAACTCGAGAAGTCACATGAAAAGAAAAATCAGAATCAATCACCCAGTTGCTCTCTTAGCCCACAAAATTGACATAATCATCTTCACAAACAACTATGAGATCACCATCGGTAATAATCGCTGTTGTGTCTTCTTGCTTATTATCCACACTCTTGCCACATCTTTTCTCCTTGTTCTTGAGCTTTCGACATTCCCACTTCATGTGCCCTTTCTCATGGCAATAATGACACTCAATGTCTATCTTTGAAAAATAACCATTTCTTGATTTGTCATGGCTTTGATCACGATCGTAAGGAGTTTTACTCCTCCCCCTTGTTTTGCTTTGGCCTCTCACAACAAATGCCTTCGAATGAGAAGAACTTGTTAATTTTCTTCTAGTTTCTTTATTCAACAAGCTACTAGTAACTTGGCTTATTATGACAATTCCATCGAGCGCCGAATTACTAACCGTCACAATTAAAGTCTCCCAACTTTCGAGCAAAGAATTAAGTAGCATCAAAGCCTACAACTCATCATCAAAAACAATTTTTATAGAAGCAAGTTGGTTAACAATACTCTTTATTTTATTTAAATGATCTGGGATGTGACTACCATCTTTATATTTTAAATTAACTAACTTACAAAACAGAAAAGTTTCATTTGTGGCTGATTTTTTTGTCATAAAGACCTTCTAATTTTTTCCATATATCATGTGCCGAAGTTTCAGTAGCAACATGATAAAACACACTGTCATCAATCTATTAACGAATAATACCAATGGCTTTTCGATTAAGTCTCTTACATTCATTATCTTTCATACCCTTGTGTTTGCCACTATCACCCTCAATGGGTCCATACAAATTTTTACAAAATAATAGGTCCTCTATTTTAGTTTTCCAAGTTACCCAATCATTTCCATTGAAGCTAGACATACGATCCACATTCCCCTCCATTGATTTACACAAATAAATAAACTCAAATAAACCGCAAGCTCTGATACCAGTTGTTAGGAAAATAGATGATTTTTCACAAGTAAATCAATCAAAGGAAATAAAAACTAATGTAGAAAAATTAAATCAACAACGACACAAGAATTTTTACGTGTTTCCCTCAATGTAAAGTACGTCTACGTGATCGAAATTTGATTTCACTATCAACCAAAAGTTTTTAAATGATTACAAACGAGACACGAATGGTCTCACAAACCACCCTTAGGTGAATTCTAAATAATTACAAAATAATTAAAAGGAAAGACCTCACCAAAGTAGATGAATAAATTGTCTTTGAAACAGATTGTAGAAGAGTCAAAATAACGAATCAAATCAATTTCAAATTAGGGATAAACTTCAAAACTTTGCAAGTGATAACAAAGTGAAGCATCCCATAACAAAACACACAGTAGCACCATATCAATAACCAAATCCATTGAATTGATTTCCAAGCACGCCACCGAAAAGATCAATCAGCCGCTACATTCTCTTTGGAAAGAGCAAGGATCCTCTAGAGTTTTTTTTTTCTAAAGTTTCCTAGAGTGGTGCATTGTGTGGTTGAGATTTAATGACAAGTCACATCAATTTTTCAGCATTAAATCTCAACCACAAAATACAACCATTTTAGGAAACTTTAGGAAAAAAACACTCTAGAGGATCCTTGGTGCTTTGGAAAAACAAAAACAATAACCAAAAATATTGTTGATTCTTGGGTTTTTTTAATCAAAATCCTAGCTGTTACTAAACAGATTATTAAATATTCATTAAGTCTCAAAAAATCAGATATAATATATAAAATATATTATAACTAATACCAAACCAAATCAAATATTTTTAATTAAACAATTGGGTCCTAGACTCTACTAAGGAGGTATACACAACAAGAACTACATGAAATTTACATAAAGATTATGATTTATTTATGATAAGATAAAATACATTTTTCATTCTTATAATTTGATTTAAATTTCACTTTGACCGTATTATTTTAATTTGAACAATTTAGTTCTTATACTTCAAATCCAGTTTCAGTTGGTCCTTTGATCTAAATTTTTGTTAATTTTTTGTACATATACGTCTTAGAAGATAATGTTTTAAAATCATTAATTTTAATGTCCAATTTAAACAAAAAAATCAAATTGAAACTAAATTTAAAATATAGATATTAAAATAAAATTTGAATCAACTTATAGAAATTAAAAATGCAATTTACCATTGATGATGAGTACATGGTGTCATGGGAAATATTTTGCCATTTTAACAGTATCTTAATTTGAACAACCTTGTACGGGTTGAGGCGGTGTTGGCTTTTTGGCTTTCGAAGGGTATTTTTGTAAATGCGAGCGTGCCAGTAAGGATCAATCAGTCCTTACAGAAATTATAATTGCCAACCAATTATCAGACGATTGTGTTTTAGTTCTTTCAGCCTCAATGAAGAGGACTTTTACTGGTGGCTTGACTTAGGAGAAATTAAGCGAAACAGCAGTTAAACAAAAAGCAATTGAAGTATTTCATTAAAATGAAAACTTACAATGGTCCAAACTCAGTCTCGTAGAGGTTTACAGCGACAATCTACTTGAATCTACTTGAAACTACTCCTATAAATGAAGTGCAGAACAGGTATTTAAAGTGCAGGAATGTAAAGACTGAAAATGTAAAAACTGGAAAGGAAAATGTATAAAGTAAGACTGGTTTTTATGATCTGAGTCCAGGGGCTTTTTCTGGGGACCTCCTTGCTATTTATACTCTTCAAGGATGACCATCGAACTGCACTTCAAACTGTCGAACTGCTCCTCCATGATCGCTGATCATGCTGCCTTAGAAGTAGTTCCACTATGCCATCACTTGCAGTTGGGCTTCCCTCCTGTATTTGAATTTGAATATGAGTAACCGTTGAAGCCACGTCACCTTGTATCTCTTTACTGATCCAGTGCTACTCAGATCACGTGAGAACCAATTTTCAATGCCACGTGGACGATCAGGATCGAAGACTTGAGTAGTCTCCCAATATTGCCCTTACTTTGCCACGTGTCGAACTGTAATTGGCTTTTACAAAATATGTAGCCAACATTACCCCCCACACTAATGTACCCAATACTTGGTGATATTAGTGGATCATAGCTTTTCCCGCGCTTCTGGAACGTGCATGGAGTCTATCTTCTGGAAACACAACCGTCATTCATCTAGTGATCATTTGCATTAACTCTCTTTCAATTTGTTTGAACATCCCAATACCTTAGCATTCGAACAGACTATGGCTAAATCAACTTCCCTCGATCAAGCACACGAAGAGCCATTGAGTAATGCTGCTTCCCCTCGAAAGAACCTCCACGCATTCATTAACCACCTTTACTCGCCTTTCTATATTCAGGTCATGGATGCCTATACAAATTATCGACCTTTGGAATACACACACATTGTCCTTAATCCTTCGATTCAACAAGTTGCAAACACAGATATAAGAAATTCTTCCTCTGACTCCCCCTTGTACCTCGAACAAACTGCTTTCAAACCTTTGATTTGGCAAGTTGCAAATATGGACTTAGGAAACTCTTCTTCACAAAATTCTGCATGGGATGAAGCTATAACTTATTCATCTTCTAGAGTTTCTGGCTGGACTAGCTGGTCAACACCTGAAACTTATGATTTGAAGGAACGAATCAACCATCATTTTGTCGAGTTCACTGACCCTTTGGAGTTTCCTTCCTATGCTCGAAGTTCAGTGGTCTACCCTTACGTGCCCATTGACTGTCGACGTAGTTTGGAGGAGAACCTTCTTGTGGCATGGTACACATCCTCCATGCCTACAAAGTCAGTACTTGTTGCCCGACGCCTCGAAGAGGCACAAGGGTATAACCCCTCATTCTTAGCCCAGAAGGCGAAAATTTGTTCTTCTGACTGGCTTAATCATATTAATGCTTTTGTTCCTTCTGCTCCCGTGCCATCTCCCATAATAGAAGCATCCACACCTTCCTCTCCATCTACATCTCCTTCTCCATCTTCTGAAACAGAAGCATTTACACCTTCTCCTCCGCCAACTCTTTGCTGGACAGAGAAATTGAGGCTTGCCCTTCCTATGGAAAAAGCCTTCCCACCTTACAAACCTCCTCATTCTCCTACTCCAGCTGAGCGGAAACAAGCTCAACTTCTGCTTGCAGCTTTCTCTCACTTGCCCTTCAATGTTCTTGAGGATGAAGTCCCTCTCAAGAACTTTCAATGGGCTTGTGATATTCTGACTAGGGGCCATATCCTTAATCCCATCGCCCAAGCAGAACTTCATATGTTCTTGGACCAACTTCCGGTGCTCCTCTACTGGCATCGAAATTCCATGGTCACAACACAATCTTTAGATCAACTCTCGTCTCTACGAATTCATGCCCAGTACGAAGCAGAGAACTTCATTGAAGAATTCGATGACTTCAAGAATAAAGATTCTGCGTATTGGGATGATTTGGTTTTAGACGAATTGGAACAAAGATTAAGAGAGGAAGCTTTCGAAATAAAGGCTGAAGAGCTCTACTATGAAGTGAGAGCACACCAACTTATGCAGCCAACATTAGAAGAAATAGAGGATATAATAAGGAAAGAACAAAAATTCATTGATCACTGTTGGATTAAGTTTCATGATCTTGTCATTTATTCCATTCCTTATTTTTATGAACTTGAGTTCATACCCAGATAGGGTCATTCGATGTAATTGCTTTGGCTTTAATATAATATAACCGAAATTCTTCACTTGGCATTGTTTGGTCCTGTTTCCATTTGCCTTTTAAAGCCAATCCAGAGCTTCGAACTGAATAATCTTATTCTTCGAACGTAGACTCAATTGTTTTTGAAAATGAAGACACTAAGGACCAACATGACTTTTCCAATTCATGGAATAAAGTTGACAGTTTGGCTGATATTATCTTAGAAATGGTGCTTCGAGTTTAACAATCTTATCATTCGAATATAGATCCAATCAATTTTCAATAAGGATGTTGGGATAAATTCTCCAATTTATGGATTATGGTCATCAACCTTTGTTAATTCTTATTTAGAATTGGTGCTTCGAACTTAACAATCTCTTCCCTTAAAGCCTGTCTTAATCATAACCAAAATATGATCATGATTAGTACTGACTATTTTTGCTTCGAAGAACAGCTCATACTTACAACAATACAAAAACTGTTCTTAGGGTTGCATTGTTTAATCCGAAAAGACAATTTCTGTGTGTATATACAAACCAACTATTGGTTTCAATGCTTCGAACACCCAAATATATCTTTAATGATCCTCTAGCTTTACCTCAAGGGTATTGCTTTTGTTAAGAAACCTACTACAGGTCTTTGATCTCGTCAACGTAAACAAACCCTTGAGTATTCTTACAGTAGTATGCTTCGAAGCCGACTTATGTATTTCGAAGCCGTTGTTGTTTGATTTTTTTGGCGCCAAAATTTGGTTCGAAGCCAAATATCTTGCTTCGAGGCTGGCGTCAACGGCCGGAATGTGCTCCTCCCTCCAAAACTATCAATATTGGAAGAGACCCCTCGTATTCGTACTTTTAGTACTTTAACGACTTATGAAATATATTTTCCAAACACAAAGGTTTTAAAACCCTTTTGTTTTGCATTCTGGAATTATTTACGCCCTCAACGCATAAACCCTCATCGGTCTTCCACTTCTCTCTATTCCCTTCTCACTTTCCGAAAAACGTACTACCAATGGCTTCTTCTTCACCAAAGGTACCAGTCATAGAGCGTGTGAGCTCATCTGTAGCCTTGAAAAGACTCATTGACGCAGAATGTGAGAAGTACAAGGCTGGGGAAAAAAACGCTATTGACGGGCGTATCTTTGTCCCTCGTCGCCATGAGCAACAAGACTACGTGCTCGGGCCAATATTCAAGGAGATCCTTACTGAGCTCCCAGCTCTATATCCTCGTCTGGAGAACCAATGTCTCCTTTATGAAGGTGGTCTCGATTAGAGGAACTGGAGAATCAATCGCCCTCACCGATGTTGGCCCACGGTGAGACCGGAATGGCAAGAATGGTACGATCGGGTCATCCCTGCTAGGACACTGGACCTTCAAGAGCTCTGCCTCCTCGATGCTCTTCTATTATCTAGGGTAACTATCTCGGAGGACCCTTTCCTAGTCCCTGCTGCTTTATGTTTTTGGAACCCTATCTTCAATTTCTTTCAATTTAAATGTGGGATGATGGCCCCTACTGTTCTTGACATTTGCCACTTACTAGGAGTATCCCCTATTGGTACCCTCATTACACCAGATTTCCCTGACTTAGCCGTCTCCTTCTCCCTCCCTTCTCTTAACTCATCTTACAGTGATTTTGTTAAGGCTGAGAATAAAAAAGAGGGCCCAGTAACTGATAGAGAATTCTTTTCCTTTTTATTATACTGGCTCTGCAAATTCCTCTTTTGTACCTCCTCCCAAAGAATCATGTCTGAATTTGCTCCTCTTGCTAAAGCCTTTGTTTTGCAAAAAAGGGTAGCTTTAGCTCCATATGTTCTAGGCCATGTATACAAAGTTTGTTCCCTCTTTTGTGAGAAACCCTTAGATGTTAATCAAGGGGGGCCGTTCTGGATCCTTCAGCTTTGGCTTTTCGCCTATTTTACTGAATTACAATCCAAATGCCTTAAATTCTCTGGGCTACATTTTCTTACCCATGGCATCAGACTGGCCAATGCTTCACTCTATCCTTCTACTTTTGCTTTTTATTTCTCTTTTTTCCATCAACTACTAGTTGCTCTTCCCATTCATCGCTTCCGTCCCTTCGAAACCAGCGAAGGTCCAACTTGGTTAAGTCATTTCCTAAGTGACAGGCTCTGTGCTTCACCTATTCACAAGGATATACGGGCCTCCCTTTTGATTCCTAGAGAGCTATTTATCGGGACCACGAACCCTAGAGCTTATAAATGTATAGTTGAACCTTATTGTCCTACTCAATTTGCTAGACAATTTGGCTTCAGACAAGGGGTCCCAATACCCCTCTGCAGCAACACCAATCTAAGCCTTACCAGGAGAGATTTGAAGGTTCAGAAGTGGAGGCTAGAAGAGGCAACTTTCAAATTCATAGATGACTTGGCCAATTTTGAGTATACCCCTTTCATCCCTTAAGGTACCGTATTGAAGAGATACCAAAATTGGTGGGTAAACAATATGGAAGTCTATTTGGCCATATCACCTCGAAACCTACTGGAGGTGTTAGATGTGCCCAAACCCAAGGGAGCTGAAACTGTTCCTTCCTCCACTGTGCCTCCTACAACTGCTACCTCAACTCCTCCTAAAGCCACTCGGGCTGTTTCGAAGACAGGTATGTGCCTTTGTTTTCTTTCCTTCAACTTCTTATAAAATGTTGATTATCTTATTCTTAATTTTCCTTTTGTGAAGGTGGTCAGCAGCAAAAGAAGAAGAGACTGCTTGAGCCTGAAAAGAAAACAACTGAGGTGCAAGAAGAAGAAGAAGAAGAAGGGGAAGCAGACCAAGAACATGAGTCACCCTTGATAAGAAGAAAAAAGATGATTGATTTGGTTCAAGAGGAAACAACCGCTAGGGAAGTAGAGAAAGGGCTTATTTTTAGGAAATCTGAATCTCAGTCTGCAGAAGCTGAGAGGACATCTGAGAAGCAGACAATGCCAATTCAAAGAAAGAAGAGAAAAAAGATTACTGTCTCTCCTTCTGATTTTACTGAAGACTCTGATTCCGAGACAATTGCCCAAGCAATAGAAAAGAGAAGGAAAGTGACTATTTCAACTATTGCCTTGGTTGAAGATCCCATTCACGAGGTAGCTGCCAAGGTAGTAGAGCAGGAACATTCCAAAGCTATAATTGTCTTTGAGAGAGCTGAGAAGAGACGGCGGCAACAATTTCTGAGAGATGAAGCTGCCGCTGCTGACGCATTACAAAGGGAGATGGCAAGAAGGCAACAGGCTGCCGAACATTACTCCCTCCGCGGCTCTCCCAATAGTGCCAGTGCTTCTGAAACAAGTGATTTCTTTCACACTTCTGCTGTTCTTCCTTTATTAGCTCTTGGTACTTGAAACTTGACATTGCTTTATACTTCTTCCTTTTACAGCAACAACTACTGCGTTTATCTTTCCGATGAGGCCCCCCTCAATTTCAGTCGAAGTTGATCAACTGCAGAATGTTAGGGTTATTCAAATCGTACTCCCACTTCCAAAACCCTCATTTGATATACCTTCTTTGAGCCCCAGCATTCCTGCATCTCTCCTTCTTAGTTTAGAACCATACCTCCCTTTCTTGACCTTTGACCTACTTCAGTCCGATTCTCCTTCGAGCCTTGCTCCTCCTTCTTTTATAGAACATCCAACTGCTATTCCATCTCTAATGGCAGTTGATTCTCCTACAGAGGGTGCTGGTAGCTCCCCAATCCATGGCTCATTATTTTTACCTACTCCCAGCCCCTCTTCACTTGATTCATTGGTAGCTAAGACCATAGAGGCTGCCAAAGATGCTTCATCTATTTCCCCTATCCCCATGCAGTCCTTTATGCCTTCCATCACAACTCTCTCTGCACCCCTCATGTCTACGGATGAGGTGGATATCTTCGAAGCGAGATTAGCTAGTCTTTTTGACATACCTTCTACCTCTCCAATATCCAGTATTGAAGCTGAGCCATTAGTTTTGGCTGACTCCTTGTTGGAAATTCTTGAGAGCTCTTCTTTTTCCAGCCGCAAGTCTTCTGTACCTTCAATAGACCTGGACACATGCCTGGAGCTACTGATTTCCTTTTCGAGGATTCCCTTCGAGGCTCTACAAAGGCCTATAATTAGAAATGGGTTCCTCCAGTGCTGTAAACTTGCTGAGCAGTCAGGCATAGATGTTTCAAGTCATTTATCTCAGGCAGCAGCTACTGTCGATTTTTACATCAGCATTTGCCAAGCTGCCAAGGCTGAGGATGAGAAATTGGCGGGTGACAGGAGTTTTGTTTCCCAAGTACATACTGAAGTATCGATGCTTAAGGAACAACATTCCTCTGCTTCCCACTTTCGAGTCCAGCTGCTGGAGAGGAAAGCTCAACTTGAAGAGGAGTTAGCTGCAGTAAATCGAGCCTTGGTCTGAACTGATACAAAATTGCAAATCACCAACCAAGGACTGGCTGATCGAAAGGAAGAGATGGCTGCAGCTATTCAACTAGCTCCCTCACTTAGCAATAGGAAATCTATTGTACAAAAACAATTAAGACACTGTAATGAATTTTGGGCCAATTTGTGGCAAAATGTACTTGATTCTTTATGAAAGCACAAATTTTGTCTATCATTTGAGCAGTCTTGTGTTTTTTTTTTTTTTTTTTTTTTTTTTTTTTTGTATTTAATGTTTATTTTATTTCTTGTGTTTCCCAAATGGTTAGAAAATAAGGCTTCAAATATCTGCCATTAATTTTTTTGGGATGCACATATCCATTCAAATTTCTCAAATGGTAGGCTCCAAAAGACAGAACTCTATGAATTTGATATGGTCCCTCCCAGTTAGGTGACCATTTGCCAAACTTATGGCTTTTAATTCCTATTGGGAGTATGTTTTCCATACCAAATCACCTTCATCAAAGCCAATGTGTTTGACTTTCTTATTATAATTCTTGGCTGCTTTCTTCTTTTGGAAAAGAATACCATTCAATGCCAAAATTCTGGCCTCATCTATATCTTCTAATTCCAAATACATACTCTGATGGTACTGCTCCGGATCCAACTGGTTTTGGCATCTTACCCTCGAAGATTTAACATTAATCTCTACAGGTAACACTGCATCATGCCCATATACTAGGGCATAAGGTGTAACTCCTGTGTTTGATCTTGGGGAAGTTCTGTAAGCCCATAAAACATCCAACAACAAGTTATGCCAATCCCTGGGATTATCTTCCACAACCTTTTGTATTCCTTTTTTCAAGGATTTATTGGATGATTCAGCTTGACCATTGGCTTGTGCATAATAGGGTATGGAATTAATAAGGCTGATTCCAAATTCTGCCACAAAAGACTTCACCATTTTCCCATCGGACACAGTCCCATTGTCCACAGTTATGGTTTGTGGGATGCCAAATCTATGGATCAAATCTTTAATGAACCCAATGACTTCTGTCTGATCCACAGCCTTATATGGTTTGGCTTCGACCCACTTAGTGAAGTAATCAGTGGCCACTAGAATGAAACAATGATGCTTCGAAGAAGGTGGGTGTATTTTTCCCATCATATCCATGGCCCATCCTCTGAATGGCCAAGGCTTCACTACTGCATGCAAGTCAGTTACAGGCACATGCCTTATTGTGCCATGCTTTTGACATGCCTGGCAACCCTTTGCATATTCTATGCAGTCTTTAAGGATAGTTGGCCAATAGTAGGAATGCCTTCGAAGCAACTATCTCATCTTTACACCAGGCTGATGAGCACCACAAATGCCTTCATGAACCTCAGTCATAGCTGTTAATGCTTCTTTTGGGCCTAAACATTCCAGCAACAAACCATCTCCCCCCCTTTTGTAGAAAGCATTGCCATATATCATATATTGCATAGACTGCAATTTGATTTTCCTGCTGGCCTTCGAAGATGGACCAGCTAAGTATTGTATTATTGGATGCCTCCAATCTTGTTCTTGTAAGTCATTATGATTGACTTCCAAGACCACATTCCTTTTATTCAAAGGTGGAATCAATTTCTGATATGTTGTTTGGCCTATGTCCCTTTGGGCATTATCCCATCTCTTGAAGTTCAAAGCTGTCTGAGCCACATCATTAGCTCTATTATTCAAGAATCTTGGAACATGAGTTACATTTGCTATTTGAAATTGAGAAAGTAAATGCAATGCAACAACATAGTATGGCAGAATACTTATGCTTTGACACTTGAAAATCCCTTTCACTTGGTTAACCACCAATTGAGAGTCTCCAAATATGTCAACTGCATGTACTTGTAATCCAATAAGGATTTTTAGTCCCACTATTAAGGCTTCGTATTCAGCCTGGTTATTGGAACAACTAGCTTCATCCACTCTGAAACCATGTGTGGTCACTACCCCTTGCGGAGATTTAATCACAATACCAATTCCAACTAAACCATTGGCTTTCGATCCATCGAACCACATTTGCCATGGCTCAACGCTAGCCATGCCAAGTTCCATTACCTCTTAGCTCTCTGTTTGAGATGGATGGTCTGCCAGAAAATTGGCCAGAATTTGCCCTTTTACTGCCCTTTGAGGGACATATTCTAAATGAAATTCTGATAAGGCTAGTATCCACTTGCCAATTCTTCCCCTTAACATAGGTCTAGATAACATATACTTAACCAAATCTGTGGTTGCAATTACCAAAACAGTTGAAGGTAAAAGATAATATCTTAATTTCATTGCAGCGAAATACAAAGCAAGACACAGCTTTTCTACAGCTGAATATTTACATTCACAAGAATTTAAAAACCTACTAAGGTAATAAACAGCTTGCTCCTTGCCTTCTTCATTGTCTTGAGCCAAGAAAGCTCCCAATGAATCTTCTGCTGCAGCTATGTACAACTTCAAGGGTTTATTATCCTTTGGTGGCATCAGCACTGGAGGGTTGGCCAAGTAGGCTTTGATACCTTCGAAAGCAATTTGATGCTTTGTTGTCCACACAAATCCCTCTTCATCTTTCAGCCTTAACAAGGAAGAAAATACTTTAGTTTTCCCTGCAGTGTTAGAAATGAACCTTCGAAGAAAGTTAACCTGTCCAAGGAACCTTTGTAATTCTTTCTTACTTGATGGAGGCCTAGGTTCAATGATGGCTTTAGCTTTATTCTGGTCAATCTGTATCCCTTTCTTGTGCACTACATAACCCAAGAAGTTTCCAGATGATACGCCAAAAGCACACTTAAGAGGATTGAGCTTCAATTTGAACTTCCTCATTCTTTCAAAGGCTGCTTCTAAGTGAAACAAATGCTCCTCCATGGCTTGGGATTTGACTACAATGTCATCAATATAACATTCCAAATACCCTCCGATGAGGTCATGAAAGATAGTGTTCATAGCTCTCTGATATGTAGCTCCAGCATTCTTCAGGCCGAATGGCATTTTAACCCATTCGAAGGTGCCAATATTCCCAGGGCATCTGAATGCTGTCTTGTGGATGTCCTCCTCTGCAATGCAGATTTGATTATAACCAGAGTGTCCATCCATCATTGATAAAACTTGATGCCCTGCTGAACTGTCTACCAACAGATCCACTATAGGCATAGGGTATTCATCTTTTGGAGTTGCTAGATTTAAGTTTCTGAAGTCAATGCATACCCTCATTTTACCATTCTTCTTGACTACAGGCACAATATTAGATAGCCATTCAACATACCTGGCTGTCCTAATAAAACCTGCCTTGAGTAGCCTAAGAATCTCTTCCTTGACTTTCTGAATTACTTCTGGACTCATTCTTCTTGGTTTCTGCTTGTATGACTTGAAGTTAGGCTTCATAGGGAGCCTATGTTCCACTAATGACCTATCCAATCCTGATAGTTCATTATAAGACCATGCAAAGCAATCTTTATACTTCTTTAGAACAACCAATAACTGGTCCCTGTCCATATCATTTAGACAAGCACTTATATAGGTAGGCTGTTGTATAGAACCTTCCCCTAAATTTATTTCTTCTAAAGGGTCTTGTGTCTGAGGGCTTATTGAAGCTTCTTCCTTGGTTTCCTCTACCCTCGAAGCAATCTTCTCACTTTGTTCTGCTCCCAGGTTCTTTAGTTCAACATTCTTTGCCCTCCTCCTCATAGACAAAGTCTGTCCATAAGGCATCATCTTCCTGTATTTCTTGGACTTTTGTTTCAATGTCCAGTGCACAGTATTTGCCAAGGGTCAAAATTCTGACCCGCTGCTGTTCCTGTTCACAGCCAATTATCATGGCCTCTCTCTCTTGCTCCTGTACTTTCTGGACTATTGCTTTTACGTCCAATGTTGAAAATTTAATTAGAGCCAAAGACTTGGCTTCTTGTCCTTCATCTCCTTGCCTACAACCAGGCATCATTGTCATCCTTAATGACAATCTCTTCATCAGCACTTTCTTGGACTAAGTGCTTTAGGTGTGTCACTTCCTCATCAGCCGTCACTTCGGCTGAGCCATCAGCTTTCCTCAGTATACTAAGTGGTGCTACACCCTCAATATACAACTTGGCCTCTGCAAAGTCTGCACAGGCTATGAAGGGTTGAGGATCTGCATCAATTTCCTCCGTCTCTCCATTGCCTAAGGCCACCATAATCTTCTGATGCAAAGAGGAAGGCACACATTTGTTAGTGTGGATCCAATCTCTCCCAAGTAAGGCATTGTATTTAGCATTACTGTCGATTACGAAGAATGCTGTCATGCAGTCCCTGGTTCCCACACTCAAGTTAATGGGTAGAATTCCTTGAGCCATCTGTTTGTCCCCAGCAAAGCCAGCAATGGTTGTGCTGGTTGGAATCAACCTGGGATTCTTTTTTCCTAGTTTCTTCAAAGAAGATTTTGGTAGTAAGTTCACTGCTGCCCCATTGTCTATCAGACACGGTTCAGTTGTATCCCATCGAAGAACGCTTTGATGTACAACGGCTTGACATGTTGTGTCATAGAATTCGAAGGATACTCAAAAGGATATGAGAGGTTAATGCTCACCTCTTCCTTACTCTCGCATTCAGTTTCCATTGGGGTAGCCATCCCAGGATCATCTTGTACCATACTTACTTGCGAGTCTTCACTAGAAATAGGAATAGGATCCATGTCTTGGCCATCTCGGTCCAGCTTGGAACTCATGGGGCAGTATGTGTACCATATTGACTGATACTGGAGGACATGAGCCAAATTGGATGGCTGGCTGTACCTGCTTCCTCTCTTGGCCACCTTCAGTTACTTCAGCAGCATCCTCCATGCTGCACTCTGGTACTCCGTTGTTAGCAGATTCCTTCGAAGGATCTTTCTCGACTGGTTCTTCGACCAAAAATGTTTGCTCGGCCATGAAGGCTTCGAACATTCCTTCCTCCATCATTTCTTTCTCCTGGCTTATGCCAATCTCTTCTTCTGTCTTGCTATCACTCTCCATCAGAGCTTTCTCCAATCCTGCTAAGCTAGACTTCTCTTTGGCTTTTAGTTCAGAATGAACCTTGGCCAATTGTTCTCTGCTGCAACCCACTTTGCTTTGTAAAGTCGGCTTGGGAGTATGGTCTGCTGCAACCCACTTTGCTCAGCCATGAAGGCTTCGAACATTCCTTCCTCCATCATTTCTTTCTCCTGGCTTATGCCAATCTCTTCTTCTGTCTCGCTATCACTCTCCATCAGAGCTTTCTCCAATCCTGCTAAGCTAGACTTCTCTCTGGCTTTTAGTTCAGAATGAACCTTGGCCAATTGTTCTCTGCTGCAACCTACTTTGCTTTGTAAAGTCGGCTTGGGAGTATGGTCTGACTTTGGAATTTTCTTTCCTTCTGTCTAGACCAATGAAAAGCTCTCTCCATTTTATTTCATATCGTTCTGGTACTGAGTGTACCTGCGTTGAATCTTTCTCCTTTGTGATCTTAAAATAACTGGGACCATATCTGATTCCTTTGTCTTTGGGTGTTTGAGCAATACCTAATTGTTTGGAACCACCAAAGGAGGCTTGACCATCCTGCCTTGGGTTCCAACTTCTCTCCGGGCGGGCAGTTCCCTGGGTTTGTTTTGCATTACAAACCAGTCTGGGACTCCAGGTACCCACGAACTTTTTGACTCAGATATTGAACTGCTTTTTTCAACCTTCGAAGCTATCTTCGAAGCTGGCTGTGAAGATAAGTGTTTGACTCTGACCTCATGTTTTGAACCTAATTCAGACCTTCGATGAAGGTAGCCACTTTCTGTCCTGCGTGAGGCTGGCCTAGGAGGCCAATCCCTGGCTTTGACCCCATGAAACGAGCCTCTCTCCAGTCTTCTTTCAGAATGACTGCTCTCCATTCGGTAATAGTTAGGTGGCCTAGATTCATACAAGGGCCTCTTGCCTTTAGCATGTGTTCTGTCCATTGCAGGCTCAACCACTAGTGGTCGCTGCCTATCACTAGCCGGATACAGCCTTTTGTTGTAAGCGTTGGTTGATTTAGGACGTCTCTGAACATCCCTGTAGTATTGCTTCCCATCAATTGGGAGCCCTTTCAACCATTTATAACTCAATCTGCACCTGGGACACATCCTCTGCATTACAGCTGCTTCCAAGGAATCATCATCCAGTACTTCTTCATCAGAGTGTTCCTTCTGGTGTGAGAAACTTTGTCCAATA
This sequence comes from Camellia granthamiana, assembly GCA_036172215.1. Classification (NCBI taxonomy): domain Eukaryota; kingdom Viridiplantae; phylum Streptophyta; class Magnoliopsida; order Ericales; family Theaceae; genus Camellia; species Camellia granthamiana. Next base: position 15,244,164 of record CM069917.1, on the reverse strand, counting down.
GCTGGTGGGTTTTTGGTGTCCTTCTTGGTAGTTGTTTGGTTGGCAATATGCATCTGCACATTGACCTCTTCCAACTCCTGCAGAGATAAATTCTAGAAATTTGGTACAACCACATTAGCTATACTTTCTCCAACTTCTGGAAACGGATTACTGTCGATCCCCATGGCCTTTTCTGTTTTGGCTGGGAACTTCAAACTTCCTTTCCGAATTTGTTCTTGGATCCTGTCTCGAAAAACAATGCAGTTTTTAGTCGAGTGAGACCAAGAGTTATGCCATTTACAATATATTTTTCCTTTAAGTTCATCTGGAGATGGCAGTTTTACTCCTTTAGGTAACTTAAGGAAGTTGGCTACGAGCAAATGATCAAAAATGTCATCTGCTTTTGTTAAATCGAAAGAGTACTTCCTGTGAAAGTCTTTCTTTTTAAATTGCTGGTCAATTGTTGTATCCTTATGAACTAATGCCTCACAGATCACAGGTTCTTTGCCCACAATCTCTGCTGCATCAATCTCATAATTAGGATCTCTATAATATGTCTTGTATGATGCATTATTTCGATCTTGTTCCTCCTCTAGTAATGCTTCATATCGAGACACCTTATAGGTTAGTTCGACCAAATCTCTGAATTCAGTTGAGTCAAACTTCTTTCGAAGCCTGAACTCTAAACCGTTTTGAGCCAATCTTACGAATTCTGGCTCTGGTAGGATGACTCTACATTTATTTCGAGCCCTTTTAAGCCTAGCAATAAACTGAGTAGCCTTCTCCTCAGGCCTCTGACTCAATCTAGCCAAGTCTGCCATGGAAACCTCTGGCTCCGACTGGAAGAATTGGGCATGAAATGCCTTTTCCATTTGTTGCCAATTTTGAATGGAGCCAGGTGTAAGGTTGATGTACCATACAAACGCTCCCCCAGTTAGAGAATTTGGGAATAATCTTAGTTTCATATAGTCATGATTAGTAAATTCACCGCATTGGGCAGCAAACCTAGCAATATGCTCTATTGTTGATTGATTCCCAGTCCCATAAAAAAGGGTAAAATCTGGTATCCTGAACCCCCTTGGGTATTCATGTACCCTATCTACCCATTCTGGGTATGGTTTCCTGTATACAGGAGTCTGGACCCCCCGAGTCATCGGTTCACACATTTCCCTAACAATATCAACAATTTGGTCCCTAGGGACCCTATTTTGTGCCTGCTGAACCACTATTGGAGGGACAAACACAAGATTTGGTGGACAAACTTGTGCTTGTGGTCCCCTTGGTCCATAAGGTGGTACATTTGGGACTGGTTGTCCTTGTGGTGCAGGTTGCTGTTGAGGGTGTGGGTAACCCCTTTGAGCCTGTCCTGCAAAAGGACCTGTGAAAGGTGCTGGAACAGGTATTGTGTCCCTTTCATTTACAGGCTAGCCTTCCAACCCCCCGGGTGTAAATTCGAATAAAGGATTATTATATCCCCTAGTGCCAGGTATGGCTTCGAACATGGGATTTGTAACCATTCTTACGCCAATTTCTTGTACTTGACCAGATCCACCAACTTGTGTGGCTTCATTGTTGAGTACTGGGGTATTTTGACCTGCCATAGGCCTCGAAATGGGTTCATACCAAGACTGAGGTGATGGTCTTTCATGGTTCTGATTACTAGTTTGACCATTAGAATGTCCATTAACTTGCATAGGCTGTTTGTCTCTAGCCAATCTTTGCTGATGGACATTTAAAATTTCCTCTGTGTGTCTTGTGTTTGTTAGTTGATGGTTATTCATTCGATCCAAAAAGGATGTTGCCCACCTTTCCATTGTGTTCATTAATTGTTGTCCCATAGCATCTACTAGACCATCCCAAGGATTTGTTGGCTGAGTAGATGGGACAGTGGTTGGTCCAATTCCTTGGTTTCGTCCAATATTATGAACATATGGTTCTTGTCCAGAAGTACTGGTCTGTTCGACCATAGGTTCTGATAACATGGGAGTTTCCATAGGATGTGTTACCACATTATCCTCTGGATTAGGTATTTCAACCTCTCCTTCTACGCCTTCTTCCAGACGTTCATTTTCTCCTTGTCGTCTTCGTCTAGCCATTTTAATGTGTCCCACTGGGCGTGCCAAAAATATATGTTGGCTTTTTGGCTTTCGAAGGGTATTTTTGTAAATGCGAGCGTGCCAGTAAGGATCAATCAGTCCTTACAGAAATTATAATTGCCAACCAATTATCAGACGATTGTGTTTTAGTTCTTTCAGCCTCAATGAAGAGGACTTTTACTGGTGGCTTGACTTAGGAGAAATTAAGCGAAACAACAGTTAAACAAAAAGCAATTGAAGTATTTCATTAAAATGAAAACTTACAATGGTCCAAACTCAGCCTCGTAGAGGTTTACAGCGACAATCTACTTGAATCTACTTGAAACTACTCCTATAAATGAAGTGCAAAACAGGTATTTAAAGTGCAGGAATGTAAAGACTGGAAATGTGAAAACTGGAAAGGAAAATGTATAAAGTAAGACTGGTTTTTATGATCTGAGTCCGGGGGCTTTTTCTGGGGACCTCCTTGCTATTTATACTCTTCAAGGATGACCATCGAACTGCACTTCAAACCGTCGAACTGCTCCTCCATGATCGCTGATCATGCTGCCTTAGAAGTAGTTCCACTATGCCATCACTTGCAGTTGGGCTTCCCTCCTGTATTTGAATTTGAATATGAGTAACCGTTAAAGCCACGTCACCTTGTATATCTTTACTGATCCAGTGCTACTCAGATCACGTGAGAACCAATTTTCAATGCCACGTGGACGATCAGGATCGAAGACTTGAGTAGTCTCCCAATATTGCCCTTACTTTGCCACGTGTCGAACTGTAATTGGCTTTTACAAAATATATAGCCAACAGGCGGCATCATAATTTGGGTTCCTGTTCATGATATCTTAACCATATTATAGCAGACCTTGAGTCGGTGGTTTGTATTGTGACACAACACATACCAAAGCTTCACCTCACATATGTCCCTCAAAACATCACTTTTTAATTTAAAAATTAAAAAATTAAAAAGTCAACAATCTATATCAAAAAGTTAAAAATTTTCTTTTCTCTTTATTTTTTGTAAAAAATTAAAAAATCATCCCAAACATACTAATTTTTTTTTATATCATATTTTAGTTAAAAAAACTAAAATGTTACTGAAAAATCTATTATCAAACGAGGTCTTAATTGGCTACCATTAACATGATGGATTTAAATAAAAGTTTCTGACAATTTAGATACTGTATGACTCATCATATTCGAATTAATTGAAATAAATTAAGGACCATGCTACGTAGCTCGAAAGCTACGTAGCTCGAACGGCTCGAATTTTTTTTTTTTTGTTTTCAGACGCAGAAATGGAGGGGGAGGGGAGGGGAGGGGAGGGGAGGGGAGAGGAGAGGGAGGAGGGGACTGGAGGGGGCCTAAAAAATGGAGGGGGAGGGGAGGGGAGGGGAGGGGAGGAGGAGGAGGAGGAGGAGGGGGCGGAGGCGGCGGAGGCGACGCGATCGGGGTAGAGCCGACGAGGGGCGGAGCTGCGAGCTGCGATTGGGGCAAAGGTGCGACGGCGGAGCTGCGAGCTGCGACGGGCCGGCGGACGGCCGGAGGCGAGCTGCGCGACGACCTCTTCCCTCTCTTCTCTTTCTCTCCCTCTCCCTCTCCCTCTTCTCCCTCGCCTCTGCAACGAAAATGGCAGAAATGGAAGAAAAAAAAAAAAAAAAAAAAAACGAAAACCCCAAAACGACGTCGTTTTGGGGTTTTCGAGCCAATTCGAGCCGTCTTTTTCGAGCTCTCGATCATTTTCCATAAATTAATTGGTCAAAACTTTATATTTCACTAAAAAGTGAAGAGTACATAACAGAAATAACAGATTGTAAGGCAAAGATTATGTAATAGGACCAACAAGTTAGAAGGCGAAATCCACAATCCATAAAAATAATTGTCAATTAGTTTTCTTATTGAATTTTCTCAATTTTGCAATTAATTCACTTGCCCTGCAATGGCCGAAAAGAAATTGACGAAAAAAGAAAAAAAAAAAAAAAGGACGCAAACAAACAAACAAAAAGAGCATATAAGAAGAATGCTAGGAAAAAAATTCAATTTTACATATATAATTTTATTTTTGAGTGAGTGAATTGAGGAATGACTCCCTACAGAAAAATTTATTGACTATTTTTTAGCTTAATTTTTGAAAATATTTGTTTCAATTGTTTTACACGGGCAGCATTTTTGTTTGATAAAAGATTTCACATTTTCCAGTTTTTTTTTTTTTTGCAATTAATAGGAGAGGTGTTCAGTTTTAGTAGAAAAATTTGTTGCATTTTCTCTTTAAAGAATGGAATTTAATTGCAATTAATATGACATTGCCAATCAAATGATGACAAACGAAATTGAGAGGGAAAAATAAATAAATAAATGAATAACTTGGGAAAAAAAAGCCTAGAATTTGACCATTGTAAAAAATAAATTAAAATTTTAATTTTGTTAATTTAAATTTTAATCTTTTAATTTATTTTCAATTCAAACCATTCATCTATTTCCGTTTAGTAAAACTGCTAAAAAAAAATATTTTAATCATTAAACTGAAGGCAAAATGATATTTTAAATATTATTCGTACACCTATATTGAGTTGAATAATGTAAATATCATTTTTGGGTCAGTTTTACTTAACAGAAATAAGTGAACGGTTTAAATTAAAAATAAATCAAAAGATTAAAATTTAAAAACTTATGATTTATTTTGTTATAAGTGTTAAACCCTAGAATTTATTTTTTATTTTTTATTTTTGTAATTTTTCATAATAACTTCTAATTTTTTTTCTTCCATTTTTGTCTACCACCACAATTTTAGAATTCAAACATGACTTTAATAAGGAGGCGCTGACGAAGGAAACACAAACTGTGTGACCCAAAAAGTGTCATTTTCTTGATCTCATTCGAAAATTACAACATATCTTCCAACTTTTTGGCAATGGAGGAATCAATAGTTAGAGGTACTCATGGAGGTAAGAAAAATTAAGGGTAAATTGTACTATTTTTTTAATTTAAATTTTATTGTTATAGTTTGATTCAAATTCTATTTGATCCTTATTATTTTAATTTGAACAATATTAATGTCAAATTTTATGTTAATTTCAGTTTGGTTCTTTTTCTACACTAATGTAACTAATGATTTCTTAAGAAATTGTGAATTTTAAAGTCAAATTTTAATGGAATGAATAGAGTAAAACTGTGTTTAAAGTTTAGAGTTAAAATTGTTTAAATTAAAAAGTAGAGGCCAAAGTAAAATTGAAATCAGGGTTAAAAGAGTAATTTACCGAAATAAATAAATAAAAATAATGTTAGTATGGCAACATTCCTATACCATCTCATATATTACAGTTTCATCAGTTTGATGAATCAAAATCAGTGGAGTTAGTTAGTGTTGGAACATTTTAATATTTTTTATTTATTATTTTTGGTGTAATCATTTTTTTTTAGTTAATGGTCATTATTTTAGTGTAATCATTTTTTCTTAGTTAGTGGTCATTATTTTGGTGTAACCATTTTCTTAGTTAATGGTCATTATTTTGGTGTAACCATTTTCTTGTTTAATGATCATTATTTTTTGGTGTAATTTGTAAGGTCCTAATGGCCTATAAATAGTCCCTTTCATCTACTCTTTTCTACACCAATACAGACCAACTGTTTTCTATACAAGAGAGATTACTAGCAAAGAAAGGTGTTTTTCTTGGTGGAGCTTTGGGTTCACCATCTTGTGCAGAGTTGCCCTAAATCATACGACAAGTGGTCGGGTTATTGTATCCTAGAGGGGACAAGTTATAGTTTTGTGACTGCTGCATCGGTATTGGGGTTCTTCCTACCGCAGTGGGCTTGATCTCCTTAAAGAAAACGAGATATCTGTGCCTCAGCCTGATCTATTTGTATCTCATTTTCTTTGCATCATTTATCAATAAAATATAATTTTTTCTAATATTTTCACTAACAGTTAGTTTTTTTTTTTTTTTTTTTTTTGGGGAGGGGTGCTGGAATGTTAGTAAATTAGTAAGTTTGATTACAACAAAAAAAGCCGCAATCGTCCAATCGACTCAAATCTTAAATATCCGCTATTCACACTATCCCAAAAAATATCTACGTGAATCATTGAACGAACTTAACTTAGTTGATAATTCTTATGCACTTTTAACTAAGATGATAGAGAGTTCATTTCTACCAAGAATAAATAGTGATTATTTTTTTTTTTTTTATCATAAAATCTTTCTTAAATTATTTATTTCTTTCCAAGACTCATGATTGTTGATGTTAATATTTTCCAATCAATTGAAAAAATAAAAATTGTGATCATGACACTGTTAAAAGCAAATCAACTACCATGGGCTAGCCTTCATCTTCCAATTTTAGGTTTCCAGGTGTTCATATACCTATATGCTACAAAAGAGTTCATACCTCAAGTATATTATACATTATATTGTACAAATTTAAAGGAAGGTGGACCTATCCACCAACCCATTTTTTGCCTTGTTTCAACCATAAAGACCCAAGTGGTCCGACCGAAAAACCTTTCATGGGTTAGGCTATGGTGTCAATTTGTCCAATTCTACACCTACCTTCTAAAGATGAGACTTTGGAAGAGAGAGAGAGATATATATTATTTGAAAAATTAATTTTCTTCCCCAATTTTCCACCTTGTTGGGACTAGGGGCCCGTGGTGGGTGAACAAAATGCCCCACGCTTCTTCTTTTCCTTTTCTTTTTCTTTTTTTATTTTTACATTACATCAGTGGCTTTATTGTCTCCATTGTTGTTACCGCACACCCATCATTCATGATATCATATGCTATATATATAAATTGGTTAATTGGCCTCATTTTTTAATCTGTGCTTGTGTGTAGGTGTACCTCGTCATGTGACGTTCCCCCTCAGCTTTCTTTAAAAAAAGGAGACTGACTTGTAAAATTTAATAGGTGAATTTATTATTTAATAAATTTTATGATAATTAATGATATTTTTTATCAAATATTATTACAAAATATTACTAATTGTTAATTTTCAGTGACAATTTAAAAATTATCACAAAAAAATCAGTAATTATAAGTTTTAGTAACAGTTTAAAAAAATCGTTATAAAAAAATGTCACTAATTTTCAACTTTCAAAGACAGTTTAAAATTTTTATCACAAAAAAGTCACTAATTGTAAGTTTTAACTATAGTTTATAAAAACCATGACCAAAAAAAAAAATCACTAGTTGTTAATTTTTAGTGACATGTAAAAAATCGTTACAAAAAAAATATTTTTGACAGTAATTTTGCTAAGACTTATTTTTAATAGGACTTGATAGAAATTAAATAAAACTATTAAAGCCTATTCATAGTTTATCCTTAAAAAAATTGCATTAATATGACTCCCAAGTCCAACCACGAGTTACATAGGATTAGGATTCACTCTTCTGCTCTCGCTTGTCCTTACGTTCCAAACACTCTTTCTAACGCTCATATGATTGATCTTTTCTAATTCTAATTATGTGATAGAGTGGAGATTCGGGAATAAGGATTGGAATTAAGGTTGTAATAATGGCCCGGTCTGGTCTATTTGGGCTTTGTGGGCTCGTTATTTTTTAGCAGGCCAGGCCGGTCTATGGGCCAAAAAGTGGGGCCCAGGCCCAAGTCCAAACACACTCATAATAGGGCCTAGGGTTTGGGTTCGGACTCAGGCCTTGGGCGGCGGGCTGGGCCTAGTTGGGCTTTATTTTTAATATTAGAAATAAAAAATTGAAAAAAAATTATATTAGAGTATTTTAATTACGATTAATGAGATATTTTGTTTGGTTATGTAATGTTTTATGGTGATATTTAAATTTAATTATGTATGACTTATATTTTTTTAATTGTGAACTTATAATTAAAAAAATATGCAATTATGTAATTTTTTTCTTTTGAAATGAATAATTTTATATATATGAAATTGAAACTTTCAATATTACAATATTAAATTATTTATATAACATTTATTGAATGAATAATTTTTATTTCAAAATAAAATAAAATATTACAAAAATTGATATTATTAAATAAATTATGTATAAATTACTGATGAAGGTATAGCAACTGCATTATTATAGGTCAAGTATATCCCAACTAGGTTGGTACCTACTAGCCTATCAATCATTTGCATTATACTCTACCTCAATAATCTAATACAAAAAAACAAAAAAAAACAAAAACAAAAACAAAAACAAAAACCAAAAAAAAAAACGAAATGAAATGAAATAGTAAAAAATAAATTGTTGATCAATCATCTGAGGAGACAGAATTTCAATCGCGTTGCCTGATGATATGTCATCCAAATCATATTAAATTCGTTCATTTCTACTAAAATTTAGTCTTCTTGTAAGTGCATGCATATGATCCCTGGATATCATCAATGCCTCAACCATTTCGGGTGAAAACCTACTCCTGTAGTCACTTAGCACCCGTCCACCTGCACTAAAAACTGTTTCTGAAGCAACTGTAGAAATAGGAACGGTTAGTATATCACGGGCCATCTGTGAAAGCACAGGTCACATAGATTCATTTTGTTTCCACTATTCCAAAATGTCAAAATTATCGGAATCATCCATTGACGGGCTTTCTAAATAACGTTATAGTTCAGAATTACTTACACTTGTATGTTGAGATATTCTTCTACTTTTTATTGCTGTGAAAATACTTAATCTCCCGCCTCGAGATTGGACTGCTAGTGTAGTGTGTGTGTATTTACAGATACAGATGCAGCTACAGCTGCCCTGTATTCATGAAATAATATGTTGCATGTTTGCATAATAGGGGCAAACTGTATTTGATTAGCGAAAATACGTTCTAAAAATTCTTGTAAACCAACTTCTTTACACCTAGGATCAATTATTATAGCTAAACCTAATAGATGAGGTAAATGATGAAAATATTTATCAAATTTTTCTTTCATTGAAGTAATAATGGTTACATAAAGTTCATTACCCATATATTTTACAAAAACTTTAATTATTTCTGCTAACATATGTAAAACAAATGGTGAAGTAGGAATATATATATAAGAAAATAATTTTGTTGAAGTATCGAAAACTTTTAAAAAATCTTTATACGGGGTTACTTGGTGCTAATTAAGTTCAGTGGGTGTCAGTATTCCTTCTGTTGATGTTGTTGCAAAAAATAAATCTATTGTTTTTCTTTGTTTACAAGCTATTTTGGACATATTATATGTTTAATTCCACCTAGTATCTACATCTAAAATTAATTTTTTAAATGATATATTTTCTCGTTGGCAAATTTTTCTATATTCTGAAATTCGATTACCAGAAGACATAATAGTAACAACTGCATTTTTATTATAAGTACAGAAATTTCGTATACATACATAGCGTCTTTAACAATCAAATTTAAAATATGGGTAGAACAGCGAATATGAAATAAATCACCATCAACAAGTAATTGTAAAGTTGATTTTAAATGGGCTACAGTTTGATTATAATATGATACATTATCTAAACTAATCGTAAATATTTTATTTTGTAAAGCTCACTCATATAATATATTTCTTATTTCTACACCAAGCGAATGACCAATGTATGGAAGTTCAACTAATTTAAATGAAATAATTCTTTTATTTAATTTCCAATCATTATCAATAAAATGTGCAGTGATACATTGATATTCAAAACTATTATTTGACCACAGATCAGATGTTAAACAAACTCTTCCATTCAAATTTTTAAAGATATCAAATAATTCACTTTTAATATCCTCAAATTTCTTTAAAATCCTGTTTCTAGTAGTATTTCTTGAAAAACTTTGATATTGCGGTACAAAACTTTCGTGAATCATTTCGGTAAAATCAGGACATTCACTAGTACTAAAAGGTTGTTCTTTTTTAATAATATAATCAACTACAAAATTTTGTGCACGGATAGGATCATATGAAAATGTTTGCAAATTACCAGTTGATGAAGCCCCTAATTGTATTTGATTTCAAATATCAGGTTGTTTACTTTGTAAATGTTTGTCAGAATACCTTTTTAAATGACTAGTATCCCTTGCAGATGCAGCACTAAGTAAATGTGTACAATATTTATATTTTGCTTTAAATATAATTGTGCCATCAGGATTATTTATAGATATTTTTTCAAAATGTTCCCAAACACTACTACTTCTGCTCCTAAATGATGATCCAACTGTTGGAAGAGGGATATTAGAAGGATAATCAAAAGATTCATATGGTGTAGTATATGTATCAATATCGACATAAACATTAGGCATATTAGGATCCATAATAATGCAAGTAAAACAATATATAAGAATTAACAATTAATTTAAATAATGTGTAAATTCAATCAGTAAAAAATAATAATTAATATATGTGCATAAATAATTAATGAAAAAAATGAGTAGTTAATAAATTTAATTAAACTAATTAATGTTATCGACTGGCGAATGCGATATAGAAATTTTCTTCTTCTGCTAAAAGTTTCTTGTTGCACAATTGCAATAGCCACTTAGGGATGACACTTCAAAATTAATTGAGAGTTGAGAGAGATTGAGAGAGTTTAAGAGAGAGAGAGAGAGAGAGAATGATTTGTTGTGAAATTTATTTTGAAAACTGAAATATATTTATAGTAGTTTGAAATCTAATCGTTTGAATTATGATCGTTTTATATATATTCGTTTGAGTTGTAGGAGATGCAAATTTGTAATGCAATGGCTCAAAATTGAGGCTAGGCTGGTACTATAATAGTAGGTAGGGGACTGTACGGTGGCATGGCAAAGTTTTAGGAAATGGTTGCCTCTTTTTTGGGCAACCATTTGGACGGTGCTCTTTGGCCAGTGAAAGCCATCACGGGTCCCGTTTTGCTAATCGGAACCGTTCAATATGTACAACTCGTTGAGTATTCTATGTTTGTAAAAAATCACGTTGATCGGATATCTATAACTATCTGATCGAATTAGTTTTTTTTGTCAACCATTAACTATAACACTATGCATTTTTATACCAAATTGATTTAATCATGTAGTTAGCGATATCCGATTAACGTGATTTTTTACAGGCATATAGTAATGGAAGAGTTCTACATATTGACGGTTCGGATTATCAAAATGGGACTCGTGGTGAGTCTCTACGGGCTAGTATTACCTTCTAACTTAGTAAATATATATATATATATATAATTTTTTTTTTCTTTCACGTTTGGTACAGGTACACTTTCCCACCCATCAAACAATGAATGAAGTAAGAAATTAAAAAAAAAAAGAAGCCAGCCAGCCACACACACACTGTCTGTGCACTGCCACTGGCGTGGTACATCATTTCATCATTTTCCATCAAACAATTATTAATTTGATTTTAATTTAATAAATTATTATTAATTTTTTTTAATTTTTAAATTATTAATGTTATTTATTTAATTATATTAATTTTTATTTAAATTTTTTATTTTTATAAGATCAATCTTTTTATTTTTTTATTTTTATAAGATCAATCTTTTTATTTATTTATTTATTTAATTATTTTATTTTTATAAGATCAATCTTTTTATTTATTTAATTATTTAATTATTTTTATTTTTATAAGATTAATCTTTTTATTTATTTTTTATTATTTTTTAATTATTTAACTATTATAAGTTGTTTTTTATTTTTATTTTTTGAAATTTGATCATTAGTAGAGAGAGGGTTTGATGGTTGGGCTGGGCTCCCGAAATTTTTTTGGCCAGGTCGGGCCCCAAAATGGAGCCTAGGCTTAACTGGGCCAAAACGGGTCGGGCTCACCTCGGGCTTCGAGCGAGCCTCGGGCCGCCCACGGGTCTCGGGCCATTTTTACACCCCTAAGTCAGGCTAGCTTGTGAAATTAGTGCTCAAATTAATCAATTTTTTTATTCTACTAGGTCAAGCCAACCAAGGGCCAAAATGCCCAAGGCCTATCCAATGGGCTTGGCCGAAAAGACTAGTGAATTAGGTTACAGACTAAGCTCAACGAGTTGAAATTTGAACATACTTCTGATTTTTATATATTATATAAATATTATTTGTTTCTTTCTATTTTCTATCGAGCTTGCTGGCCAAGTTGATAGGCTACCTCTCATGGGCCGACAACCTAGACTACGCTTCGACACAAAGAACTAAGCCCAACCCATGCCTTACAAGGGCTAGCCAACCCACCCGAACTACGGATTTGAGCTTGGTAAAAGCCCGTCCTAAGGGTCAGGCAAGCTTGGCCTTGGGTTGAGGGCATTCAGATCATGACCCTTACTTAGAACATAAGAATAGGAAAGAATGGGACACTGTATTTGATTTTAGTTAAGATGAATAGTTTATAGTTTGCAAGACTAAAATTGACATAAATTTAATTGCTTAATGGAGTTTGTTGTACTTGTGGTTCAATACCGGATAGAATTTTGGGTATGTCCTTTGCATGTTATGTGCACATCAATTCTTTCTTGTTTGTTTTTTTTTAAAATAATGTTTTTCTCTAACTTTTGGGTTTTGTAAGGGTTGGTTTAAGTCCTATATATAAGATGCAAAACAATTAAAGAAAAAAAGAAACAGCCTATGATCTTTTTGACAATTTTCAAATACGAAATATGGATAAGTACTGAAGTATATAACAACCCCTCAACAACCCCTTAAGCACAACTTGCCCAGTTAACAACTCCAACATTAGCCTATTGCCATTTGTTTTCTTGTGTTTTTAATTTGTATCTACTTGATTCCAAAGTAGTCAACTTTTGAGTATAGATTCCTAGTTTGGCTTATTGTACTTGATGTAAATGTAACCTTATTATCTTATGCAAAATTATACAATGAACAACATATTCGTTTTCTATTGAGTAGTAATTCATCACGTTTTAGAAAGTGTAATATCTTATGTCGATTATTATTATTTTTTGGTCATCATGTCTTAATACATCCTTTATTATTAAATTATATCTCAAGATTCACATGTTTCAAAAAATTTTATGATCTAATACTTATAAATATATTACAATAAAAAAATAAAAGAATTGAAGAATAGATGATGATGCATGTGTTTCTCTGTGTATTTGGTTTGAATTTTTTGAATTAAATTTTTGAAAATTGAGTTTTTTACTTTTCCTTTTTTTTGGGTGACTTTTTTAAAATTTTAAGTATTTTTTAATTTTTTTAAAAATACATCTTACTTAGATGTATCTAAAAAGTAAAATATTTGTGAAAAAATATTTTAAAAAATTAATAAATACACAAAAGTACGAAAAAATATACTGAATTTTCATATATATATATATATATTGTATTTTTGGTATTTAGTGAATTTTTTAAAGATTTTTTTTACAAAAATTATACTTTTTAAGTGTATTTATGTTAGATGTGTCTAAAAATTAAAAAAATTGCTTAAAATATTAAAAAAAAAATCAGTAAAAATAAAAAAATAAAATTTTAAAACGTATTTTTAGAAAACTCAAACCAATTAGAGTGACATTTAGGAACTATGATGCTGATATCATTTTGCCCTTGCAAGTCCACTACTTACCAGCAATTTAAAAAAAAAAAGAGTTCTAACCAAATATTTGTATGCCATGTTTGCTAGTTTGATTACACAATTTAAATGTTTAAAACTAAACATTAATCAACTATTTTTTTTTGGCGACCATTATCTTGTGCAATGTAGAATACCACAAAGAATTTCTATCCTCTCCATTTTATAAATGGAATGACACCTGCGCCCATGTTTTTTTTTATTCTTGTGTCTATTAGTGGTAAATTATTTACAAATATCAAGATAATGACATCAAATTGGTTAATTAATTATGACAACAAAAAAATATATATACCGGTAAGTTCAATACCAACAATAATATAAATAAATAAATAAAAGTTTCATATTCAGAAACAAAAATCACTAAGACTGTATTTGAATTATAAATTCGAAAAGGAATTTACGATGTGAAAGAAAAAATGAATGAAATATAAATTAATTTTTTAAAAAAACTAAAGTCTTCACTGTCATATATAAGTATATTGATGGTCAAGAGATTAAAATGCTTGGCAAGTTGGCTTGTTTGAGGGCCGTTTGGGAAGTGATTTTTTACCTTTTTTTACTAAAATACGAAGTGAAAAAAAAAAATCAATATATTTTAGAAGAATTTTTTGATATTTTACAAAAAAAATAAATAAAAAAACATACAAAAAATAGAGAGAACAGCCTCTTCCCAAATGACCCTGAAATTAATAACCTAACAAACCTCCAATAACCTTTTAAAATAATTCAAATTTTAAATTGTCTTTAAATTTTTACGGCTCCTCACCTGCAGATGCATGTATGGCTTTTTTGGGGGTGGGGTTGGTGGTGCACAATGCGCCAAACTTGAAGGCAATAATGCATTTGGTGCAATGCTGGATGGCGAAGCTGCACAGACAACGATTGCCCCCCCAACTGTGAAGAATGGTCAAACTAAGGCACCTACATGCCTTATGCGGCCCCTAATTACCTAATAATTATTGGGCACCCATGTTATTTATTGTGGAATGTGATTTTCTCACATAGTGAATTTTTTATTTATGTTAATATATTTTGTTTAATAATGTAAGGGGTGTTTGTTTGGGAGATTTGAGTGTGGAATAAGAACCCATGTCTATTGTATATGATAGTCTGACGTTTAGTTCAAAAAATATAATATAAGTTGGACTAATAATTAAATCAGGCTGTCAATTCCTTATTTGTGAGATTATTGTGTCCCATGAGAGAAGGTGTGGGATAAAAATGGTGGGATAATTCCTCTGGATTGGAAAGGAAATTTTATTTCTACATATTTATCAGTGCACATCTTCTTTTAGTACACACACTTATTAATTTGATTATTAATTAATTTTCTTAATCCACACACTAAAAGTTACCAGGGCCAACCCTGAGGTGAGGCCATTGAGGCGATTGCTTCAGGCCCCTAATTTTGAGCAAAATTTAGGGTCCCTAATTAGGGGAGTGTATCATGTCGTATTATTTCATAATTACTTCAATATTAGCTCAATCCATTTATTTTCATTTTGTCGTATAGTGTTATTTTGATTCGTGTCCGATTGATATTTAATGTGAAAACTTTCACTTTTAGTTTAAAATAATTTAGCAAGTATATGGAGAGATTAAAATTTTTCTTATACGTTGAATTTTATAAAATTTATTTCTACTGAAAGAAATTATAAAATGTTTGATTTTAATTTATTTGCATTTTTCTAATTAAAAAAATTATACCTTATTACTATATATTTTTTACTAGATTGACTCTAAAATTGGCAACAAAAAACATACATATCTTAAATGAAAAAAAGATATTAGCCTTAATTATTATTTTACATACTTTTTTATTTAGGTAGATTGAGTTAAATAAAAGATTAAAAAAAATATCATGGCATCCCTTAGTGAACATTAAAATATACAACTAATAATTAACGTTATTGAGTCGTGTTATACTTAAATTCATATTGAAAAATAGTCAACCCTAACTTGCTAATTTTATATATTGTTTGAGTTGTGTCGAAAATTCTCATCCTTACCCCCAATTAATTTTAGTTCTTATAACATTGATAAGCTAAAAAATAAAGATTCGATTCAACTAATTGAAATTCAACTATTTTATATATATATATATTTGATATCTAAATTTTGTTAAATTGTAATGCAATAGAAATAAATTTTTATCATTTTTATTTTACCCAAACAATTTTTTTTTTTTTTTTGGTAATAATATATGAAGGGCCTAATGTAAAAAATTCGCCTTAGGCCTCTAATAACTCAGGGCCGGCCCTGAAAGTTACAATTATACCTTTCACTCATAATTATTGTACACACACCACTTAACTCTTATTTCTACACACTTATTAAGTGACCCTGTTTTCATATTTGTAGACCCATTATAGACCCACGTAAAGATCATTTAAGACCATTGTACGGGAAAGAAATACACCTTCTCGTATAATCCTGTTGATCAAGTCTGCACTCCTCCGTACGTCGTCGTTCTACTACCTGAAAACACAAACGTGAGCTAGCCGGCGGGTGTGTGCCGGAAACCTCTCCGATGCCTAAGTCAGTCAACTAGACAAGTAGGCAAAAGCTCTATGTATTCAGGGAGCAAAGTTGCATTACCTCTTCATAGGTGATATTGGTGAGCTTTTATAGGTTTCGCGTGGTACAATCCTGGTAGGACTCTTACTCCTCCATGTAGAGTCCTCCTAGGATTCATACTCCTGGAAGATAATACTTATCCTCCAACACCCCCCTCACTGTATAAGTGAGATGGTTTTATCATGGCCGAACTACAACACGACTGAAATAACACTGCCATGCCGGGCTAACAAGTCGCGACCGATCTAACTGTTACTTCGGTCTTCCTTTCCTTTCTTCTACCTCGGCTTCGCATGCTAGGCCGAGCTATCCATAGAAGAATTAAGCCGAGCTAACCTTTACTTAGGTCTTAAAGCGGGCCCAACATACCTCGGTTCCAAACATCATGACCGAGCTAACAAACAATAGAAGCCGAGCTAAGCCTTCTTACGCCGGCACCATCTTTTACTTCGGTTCGGACTGCCGTACGGCCCACCTTCCTGGCCTCCCCAATACAGCCCAAAGAGTGGCCCATTATCTTGGCTTCGGCCCAATTTATTTTGTATAAATTACCCTCACAACCATAGTATGAAGTGAAGTGAAGACAAAATCTTCCATTGAAGACTCTATTGAACCTCTATTAAAAACACAATTGAAAACCCTCCAAAATATTGTTGAAGATGAGTCATCTTTCAATTTTGTTATTGCATTTGTCATTTTCAGATCTGTGCATTACATTGCTATAAAACCTTTTTATTTATTTATTTATTTATTTTTATGTTTTTCAATTTAGGGATTTCGACACTAGTTTTTCGAAATTATATATTTAATTTGAAACTGAACTTTTGAATAAAAGTGATTAGTTTGACAAATTTGTTCCAAAAAAAATAAAAAAAACTTTCAGCAGTTGATATCCGAATATAATGAAATAATTTGGCAGTTGATATCCGAATATAATGAAATAATTCGGCACTGATTGTCTGACTGAAAACCACGAAAGGAAAAAAAAAAATTTGTACAAAAAAACTAACATTTTCATCACTAATTGGGGTGTTTTGGGAAGTTGATAAAAAGCTGGCTTTTGGCTTTTTACCAAGCTTTTTGGCTTTTTTGAAAATGATTTAGGAAGTTGGTAAAAAGCTGACTTTTTAAATTTTTGGTTTAATATTTTTTAAAAGTGTCACATCACTCCAAAATGACCAAAATATCCTTACTTTTTGATTTTTAAATTAATTAATTAAAGTATTTCAGAGGGTAGTTTGGTAACTTTGGGTGTTGCGTTTTTGGTCTTCCCAAATGGGATTTGGGGCGTTTTGGGCAAACTGGCGTTTTTGGCAACACACACAGAAAGCTGCGTTTTTGGTGTGTTGCCAAAACGACACAGAGTATAAATCTAGAGATTAAAACAATATGAGAATTGTTATGAGAGAATTGCTTTGCAAGCAATAGATGAGTATATAGTGTGTAGCAAGCAAAGTGACAACAATAGAAAAATTAGGGTTTAGTTTTTCAACAATGATTCATCCCCCCTTTTTCCGCCACCCCCTTTGACCCCCTCTCTCTCTCATTGGTTACTTTTTTTTCTTTTTTTTCTTTTTTTTCCTGCTCCTCCAATCACCCCCCGCCACATGGCAAAGGGGGTGAGGGGGTGACCCCCAAAAGGGGGTCCCAAGCATTATTCTTAGTTTTTTTTACTCAAAAGGTGTACATTGAGATTTTTTTTTTTTTAAAGATGTGTACAGAGAATATTTTTATATAATATTATAGGTGCTAGTGTATGTCCATTATGGTCATTTTAATTTAGCATATAATTGCCATTAAAATAATATTTTATTAAAGGTTATTTTGAAAAGATGGTTAAAAGTTAGTTTTTTGACTTTTTTTGGATTTTTTTTAAAAAAACGTGTAAAAAATGTGAGAGATAATGTGATCCAAAATGGGTTAAAAGCTAGAAAGTGACTACTAACTCACTTTCCAAAAGAGCCCTAAGTGTGTGCATTGAGGTAATTAGGTTTGAGGAAATAGAATTTACCGGATTGAAAGGTTAAAATGACATTTTTTGCCCTCAATTTTTTATTTATATTACTTTTAATTATACTTAGTAAAATTTAAAAATCTCAACTAAAATTTAAAAATCTCAACTAAAAATTAAATTAAATTAACAGTCCAATAGATTATAACCCCTTTTAAAAGTTCAATTTATTCGATTTATTTAATTAAAAATAAAATTAAAAGTTCAAATTAAAATAAAATTAGAAAATCTCAACAAAAAAATTAAAATAAATTTATATAATTTTTATTGTTGTTCTATTTATTTAATCTTTTAAAAGTTTTAGTAAAAAATTAAATAAAATAGGATACACATCAGATTTAATAGAATAATTCAATCCAAATATCTAATTCCATGATTAAACAAACATAAGATTCAATAAAATTGTTTAATCGAGACATCTAATCCTATCACTAAACAAATATAGAATGCGAATTCAGTCCAATCAAATAATTCTGGGACAATGTATCCAAAGACTAACAGTCCCGTAGATTACAATTCCCTCTTATCTAGTTCGTCCAAACAAACACCCTTTAAGGTCATGTTTGTTTACCGGTGTAGAAGAGGGGATTGGATTGTTATGGCTGTGGGTCCCACCCACAACTTGTTTGGCGATGATTTGGAAGGGAGAAGTGATAGTCCGAGGGGCTTAGTAATCCCACTTAGTAAGAAGATTAGCTTGGCTAGGTTTTGGATAGAATTAAGAATATAGTGAGTGGATTGAGTTTATTTTATATAAAAAAAATTTATTTTACCAAGTGCATTTTTAATATTTGTTTTACTTTTTATAATATATAAATAATTTATTTATTTATTTTATATAAAAATAATTTAACAATCCCATCACTAATCATTTCTCACACTATCGTCAAAATAAACACACTTCTCACTAACAATCCGCACATTAACAAACTCTTCACTAACCATTCTTTCACTAACAATCTCATCTAGCCTAATCTGTCAAATAAATGTAGCCAAAAGAGTGACAATTGGTGACTTGTGAAATGTAATGCATGATAATGTCCCGTGATATTGTCTGATTAAATGTTGCAAATATTAAAAATGGACAAACAATTTGAGGGAGTAATTTTTTTATTAGGGTAAAATTACACTCACTTTTTTAAGGTTTAAAGAAAATCCAAGTAGTTTATACAGATTTCTATCGAAGTTTTAATTCACATTTCGCATAAATCCTTTTTTTTTTTAATCATTAATTAGTGAGTCATATAGATGAATACTAAAATGTATATTTATATTTATTTATTTTAATATTTATCTATCATTTGTATTAGTTTTGATTACTTTTAACTTTATTAAAATAAAGATCATCAATATAATTATGCGAAACTTGTAGGGTTAATTGTATTATTTTTTTTTTTTATAAAAACTTTGGGAGAGATGAGTGTAATTTACCCTTTTTATTAATATAATAAATCTATTTTTATAATTTAAATTTTGGAAGATTGACCAATAAGTTCCATATTTTGGACTTGTAATCCATATATTTATATATATTTTTTCTTGTAATTCATTTAGTCCTTTTTGGATGTGTAATGACTCATTTGCCCACAACATTGGAGTGTCACATTTAAAAAAGAATATACTATAGAGTTTTTTAATGTCATATCATGTCCGCAACATCGAAGTATCACATTTGGTAAAAATATACTAAAGAGTTTTTAATTTTTTTAGAGTGTCATATCATACCCGTTACGTTAGAGTGTCACATATTACGTTTAGGAAAAATATACTAAGGAATTTTTAATTTTTTTAGAGTGTCATTTCATACCCCGTCATATTGTCACGTTTGGAAAAAGTACACTGAAGATTTTTTTTTTTTTGAGTGTCACATCATACCTCACACGTTGTCACATTTGAAAAAAGTATACTAAGGAGTGTTTTTAATTTTTTTAGAGTGCCACATCATATCCGTCACGTTGGAGTGTCACATGTCACATTTGGAAAAAATATACTAAGAAATTTTTAATTTTTTTTATAGTGTTACATTAAATTCGTCACATTGTCACATTTAGAAAAAGTACACTAAAGAATTTTTATTTTTTTTAAGTGTCACATCATATCCTCATGTGGTCACATTTGGAAAAAATATACTAAGGAGTATTTTTAATTTTTTTTAAAGTGTCACATTATACTCGCCACGTTGGAGTGTCACATGTCGCGTTTGAGAAAAATATACTAAGAAATTTTTATTTTTTTAGAGTGTCACATTATACCCATCACGTTGTCACGTTTGGAAAAAGTACACTTAAAGAGTTTTTATTTATTTTTAGAATGTCACATCATACCTCCACATTGTTAAATTTGAAAAAAAGCATACTAAAGAATTTTTAGTTTTTTTGGAGTGTCACATCATACTCACCACATTGTTACATTTGAAAAAAGTACATTAAGGGATTTTTAATTTTTTTGGAGTGTCACATTAATACCTGCCACATTAGAATATCACATTATACTTGTCAAATTAATAAAAATGTATAGTTGTCTACCAAAATACTATCAAAATAAAAAAAGGACTACACGGAAAGAAACTTTCCACTAATAAGACTTAACAAATCAATAAAAAAAACTTTGGACTAATTGGACTACTTGTGTGTGAGGTGAGATTTATTGATAAATATCCCTTAAAGTTTTTACTATTATATTATTATTAATAAATAATAAAAAATTGAAAATATTATTAACTTTGTTAAAACAATGCACGATTATGGCCTAATTTAGGAATATAGTTAAAATTCAAAATTTAACTTTTAATTTATTTTAAATCATATTATTTTTTTATATATATTTAAAAAGAAATTAAAAAAATTAAAAAATTAATTTTTATCCAACTTTCTAAAGGAATCCTAAGCCGAGAAGATGACAGTGACGTTGCATTTTGATACGCTTTGGGTTCGGCCCATCACGTCTGACCACAGTTGACCATTTAAATATGGAGTAGTTTTTTTTTTTTTTAAACAAATTAAAAGATTAAAAATAATTAAAAATGGACGGTGTAACTTCTTTTTTATATTTTTATATTTTTTGTGTCATAAAATCAGAGCAAAAATTGTACTCTCACATTTTGGTAATTTTTTTTTACCATTTTCCATTGTAATTTAGGCCTGGTTTGGGGTGATCTATTTCAGCCAAAAAATCAAAAAGTTACTCCAAAATCCAAAAATACATCACTATTCACCCAAAAAAAAAAAAAATAAATATTTTGTTTCTGCCCAAAGGACAGACAGAAGTGACAAACACGGCTGCAGTCGGCGGAAGTGCCTATATACGGAAATGATTGGGTGTGATTGGCACACACGGCTGTTTGGCCTGTGGGGCTATCACGGGTCCCGTTTTAATAATCTGAACCGTTAAATATGTAAAACTCATCAAGTACTATATGTCTGCAAAAAATCACATTGATCGGATATCAATAACTATATGATCAGATCATTTACGTACGAAAAATGGATAGTGTTATAATTAATGATTGAAAAATAAATATATCTGATCAGATAGCTATCGATATCTGATTAACGTGATTTTTTATAGATATATAGTGTTCGACGAGTTACACACATTGAACGGTTCAGATTATTAAAATGGGACCCGTAATGACCCCCAACGGAACAAACAAAACCGTCCAATACTTTGTACAAAAATTACCCAATAATTTTTCACCCCAATACACGGCTGCCTGAATTGTACTGTGGGGCCACCTGTCACTATTCACTTCTTACACACTCTTTTTATACAATTTTTTAATACACATTTTTCAAAAAAAATCTAAAAAGTTAACCCAAACCTCCATATTTTTTTCTCAACTTTTTTAGTCTAAAAAGACAAAAAGTGCACTTTTTTAGTACACCCCAAACCAGCCCTTAATTTTTCAAGCTTTTTTCTACCATTTTTTTATACTATAATTTGTTTATTAATTTATGCGTTAATACTCAATTCATTTAATAAGTTTCTTCAATAATATTTATTATTAACGTTTCATTTGTTTAGGTAGAAAATAATTTTTAATGAAAAACGTTTTTACTTTATTTTTTTTCAAATATATTTGGTAGTAGTAGTGGTGGTGATAGTGGTAGTGGTGGATGAAAATGGAGGTGGAGGTGGTAATGGCAACGATGATAGTGGTGGTGGCTATGGTGATGGGGGTGTGGTGGTGAGATGAGAGCGACAGTGGTAGTGTGGTGACATTGGTAAAACTTGAGTTTCGAAAATGTTTTTCGCCTTTTAAAAGTAGAAAATATTTTTTGCTCATATAAGCTTATTTTTCATTTACCATGAAAAATATTTTTTATTGGTTTTCATTTTCTATTATATCAAATGTCAAAAAATATATAATATTTTTTTAAAAAAATATTAACTACTCAAACAAACAGAGCATAAGAGAATTTGAGAGTAAATCTCTTTCCATGACCTTCTACTAACATTATGTTTGGATTGAGTGATTTAGAGAGAAAAGAAAAGAAATTGAGAGATATGTATTTCTCTTATGTTTAGATAATTTAAGTGGAGAAAAATGGAGAGAAATGGAGAAAAATGAAGATAAACTCATTTCTCTTATAACCCTCATTTTCAATCTTTCCAAAAGTGGAGAGATTGGAAGAGAAAAGAAACTAACAGATTCTTATATTTTCATAATATCAACTTTGTCCTTGTAAAAATAAAAGAAATAAAATGATTGACACCTATGTCCTCAAGGGCTTTTGGTAATATAACATAAAACAATTTCTTTTCTTTTCTCTTATGAAATCTAATCAAACAAGAAGGAGATAAATCATAATAATTTCTTTTCTTTTATTTTTTACTTGTCCAAACAAGAAGTAAAGAAATCACAATCATTTTATTTATTTTTATTTTTTCTTATAATTTAAGTAATCATTTCTTTTATTTTCCCTTCAAGGTTCCCAAATAAATGTTGTATTGACGGGAGTCTAAATGTTCACCACTATAGGAAAATAGCATAGTAATTCACTTTTCATAGATTTCTAATAAATGTCGGATGTGAATCTGAATGTTGACCATCATATAAATGTTAATTATGATTCTCCAAAATCATGATTAAAGTTGAATGTGGATTGTGATATAAATATAAATGTTGATATTTAACACGTTCTCGTTGACCCTTGAATGGATCACATTAACCACCCGTGGTCCCCCTGCCTGTGGTTGCTGTGCTGGGGGAGGCGGGGCCGCTGGTGCTTGAGGCAATCTTGTCTGTTCCTCTCTTGTCCTGTCTTCATCGACAAGGTCTCGCAGATGGCCTTGTCTCACTAAGTCCTCTAAGTGTGCTCTTAGAGCTTTGCAGCCCTGGGTTGGGTGTCCTTCTTCATTGTGGTAAGCACAACGCCTATCAACGTTCCTTCCCATGCATTCTCCTGGGGCCTTTGCCGGTGCTCTGAAATAGGGTTGGTTTCGGATTTGATTCAGGACTTTGTGGACCGGGATTCGAAACACAGTTGTCACTGCCTGTTTGGCCCTCAATTCCGTTTCTTGTTTGTTGAACCCGTTGTTACCTCGGCCTCGCTTCAGCGAGCCGTTGGTTCTTTCTTGTTTTATCTCTTTATTCCCTGATGTATCTTCCTCGGCTTTGGCATAATTCTCTATTCTTGCCATGAGCTCCTCCATGCTTTTCGGCAATGTCTTTGCTAAGGACTTCCGTAATGGATAATCATCTTTCAGGCTGTTCTTGAAAGACACGACTGCCACCTCCTGATTGCATTCGGTTATTCGGTTGAACACCTCATAGTACCTTTTTGCATAGGCCCTAAGGCCTTCATCCTTGCTGATCTTCAAAGCCATCAATGCGTCCACCCTCAATGGCTGCAACTTGTTTGTCACGAATCTGGACACAAACATCTCGGCCAGGCTTTCCTAAGTCTTCACGCTTCCCTTTGGGAGCTTGTGGAACCAATCTGATGCAATCTCCCCGAAGGATGAGGGGAACACTTTGCAGAGCAACGGCTCGTTTCCGCTATACAATGCCATTGAGTTCAAGTATAATCCAACATGAAAGTTAGGGTCTGACTTACCATCGTATATTTGAAACCTCGGCATACTGAATCTCTTTGGTGCCTGGAACTTGTCCAATTCTACCGAGAATGGAGTCCTTGGCTTGTCGGGTGAGGTTACCTCGGCTTCTCCGTTCTGTTGCTTCCTCTTGAGGTAGTTTCTCAAGTCTTCTTTGCTCCGTCCAGGAGCTCGGCTATCTGCTGACTTCAGTTTCTTTGGCATACTGCTCTCGGCCTCGTGGTGGGCCCTTTTCGATCTCTCTCCATGAGTTGTGTCAAAGCATAACGCCTGCCCTTAAACGTGCCGATGTTTCTTGGGTTCTGCGTCCTTTGTGTGATATGTCTTTTGGGACCCTTCTCTTCTCGGCTCCTCTCGTCCGACTTCCCTGGAAGGCCGGTGAGAGTGCCTCCCACTTCTAGTGTGCTGAGGGGCTTCAGGAATTGTTTTCTGCCATTGCTTCTGGGCATTGGTTGCTGGTATTGGTGTGTCGTGCAGTGGGTATGGCGGCTGCATGACGTTGTTTTGCATCATGAAGTTGACGACTGATTGTAGGTCTGCCAACTTGTCTGCCATCTCTTTTACCTCTTCATCCCTCCGTAGGCACCTGTCCCTCCATACTTGGAGGTTGTCTTCGTTGTAGTATCTGCTCTGATCCGTCTTCTTTGAAGTGTCGCCCTCCTGGCCGACGGCTTTCGCTTCGTGATGAGTTTCTGTGTTGCGGTTGTCTCCTTCAATATCGAGGTCAATAGGTCTTTCGCTCCCAGCGGGAGTACCGTCCCCAATCTTTTCTTTCTGTGCATTACTGGCCATCTATTCGTCTTTCCTTCCCACAGACGGCGCCAAATTGTGTGAGTGATTTTTCGATCACACTGCCCGTTTAGTAATTCAGCTGTAGAACACTGGCAGAATAGATGGCACCCTGCTGTCCTGCACAGAAAGAGAAGGCTCCGGCGGTGGTTCTTCCACCCGGGGGCTCTCCGACGATCAAGTCAGTATACCTCTCAAAGATAATCAAGTGCTAAACTCACTACTCAAAGTATAAAGTTGCGTACCTTAGACCCATGGAGGTGCCTCTCTTTTATAGTTTACTCAATCTTAGTCCCACTAGAAGCCTGGTTTCTATGGACTCCAATTCAGTGCTTACTTTGGATTTCTCAAGAGATAAGGATAAACTCCCTAAGAGTATTACTCTTATCCATCCTGAAGTCTTTCTTCATCCTAGGACTCTTGTCCCTTATCCGCTTATCTCGGATTCCGGTATTCTCGCAAATAAGCTCGGCAACTCCGAGATCACCTCGGCATAACTACCACGACACGTGACACTTCGGCTGACACTTCGGTGTCACCTCGGCCATGTGTTGGTGCTCTGAAAATATATTCCCACAGTAATTCACTTTTCATAGATTTCTAATAAATGTCGGATGTGAATCTGAATGTTGACCATCATATAAATGTTAATTATGATTCTCCAAAATCATGATTAAAGTTGAATGTGGATTGTGATATAAATATAAATGTTGACATTTAACACGTATTAGTGAATTTTTTTTTTTATTGTAAGTGTTCATACTAAATTTCAAAAGTGTTTCCTCTTAAAATCAAACACCAAATTAGATTTTGATTACAATGTCAAAACAAATGATGTAGTTGAAAGGGTTTTTTTTTCCATCTGTTTCACTTGTATATATGATTTAATGATTTATCATATGAACAAAATCTGATGATGTACAAGTTTTCAGCATGAGATTTATATTGTTAATATAGTGTTCATACATGAGATAGTAAACACATAATAATAATAATAATAAAAAAAATAAAATGTAATTATCAAAACATTACACCAAGTGGTGGACTAGATCAATTGTACTAGGATGGATAGGGTTCAGACCAAATTGAGTTTGCACTACCTAAGACCATCTCCAACGCTGTACCAAATCTGATATCAAATTTGAATTTTGATGAAAATGATACTGTTCATGGCTCCAACCGCTCACCAAAGCTGACACCAAAATGAGATTTCACCAAATCTTTCATCAGATCGACGAGGAAGAAATAAATTCACCAAAACACTGTTACGGACCGTTGGAGGGGGACCCGGGTCGACCAACCGGTTGACCGGTTGACCAACCGGTCAACCAGTGAAAGGTTCAAACAGTTCAAGGAAAAGAAGTTCAAAACGTAAAAAAAAAAAAAAAAAAAAAAAAAATTTGCCTAACCGGTCGACCGGCCGGTCGACCAGCCGGTCGTCCCGGAAAAAGTTCAAAAAGTTCAAAAAAAAGTTCAAAAAATTCAAAAAAAAAAAAAAAAAATTTTTTTTTTGGCCTAACCGGTCAACCGGCCGGTCGACCACCCGGTTGTTCCGGGACACATTTGGTGAAAGGTAAACCGTTGGAGCATCTGTTAAAAAATTTGGTGAAATGGGTCATTTTTGACTCAAATTTAGTGAAAAATTTGAGTCACCGTTGGAGATGCTCTAATAAGAGATTTTATATCCCTACCCGGCCTAAACAATGAGACTGATCATCTCAAAACAAGCTCTAAACGAAGTATAATTTTCAAACTCATCCATCAGATTATTTCAAAAATATAAAATAAAAATTCAAAGTTCTTGAAACATCCCTACATACAAAACCTAGTAGTTAAAAATCAAATAGTTACCTTTACAACATACTCTACTGTTTTGAGAAGTTAGTAAAAAGTTAATTTTTTAACTTTTTAAATATTTTTTTGGCAAAAAAATTGAGTTGTTTCGGATAAAAAAGCTAACTTTTTAAACTAAAAAAAAGCTAAAAAACTAAAAAACTGACTTTTTTAGCAACTTCCCAAAATACCCTTAGATTCTAAAATTCAAAACAACTAACAGGTATACATCAAATAGCATAAGTTGTGTGTTTGAAAAAATCAAACAATTTCTAAAAGTTAGAGCATTTATATATGTTTTTAATAAATTATTACATAATCAAATAAAAAAAATATATATATTAGTAAATCGCTGAGCTAAAAACTTTTTATCTCAAACTTAACCTCACACACACCCGAAACACCCTTCCTAAACTCTGAAAAAAGTAGGGGTGGCTAAGTAGGCCTGCGGGCCGAGACCTACACCCCTTATTTGGTTTGCTTTTTAAAAAGTGGATTTTTGTGTGTTTTTTTTTTTTTTTTTTTTTTTTATATTTATAATTTTAAGTGAATTTTATTAAAAAAAAAATTTATATTTTAATTAATTTTTTAAACTTTTCAACTGCATTTAAAAAATAAAATATGTGAACAAACCTAAAAAAGCAAAAATTAGCCCAAAAAGTTGAAGAAGAAAAAAAATATCACTGCAAAAATTATAAAAAACCAAAAATTAAAAATAATTTTGAAATACCAAATCAAACAATTGTAAAGAAAAAAGAAAATTCAACGGATCCTTACCTACTCTGTCTCTTCTGTTTTCTTTAACAGAAAATAATAAACAAAAAACAGTTCTTCTTTGTATTTTTCCACACTAGTGAAAAGGGCAAAAAAAAAGGAAACGAAAATTCAAGGAACCTCACCCTCACCAGCTTCCTTCTCATCTCTCTGAAATAACATATATAAATACCCACAAACTTCTCTCTATAATGCATGAAATGAACCCACACCATTTCTCCTAAATCTCTCTCTCTCTCTCTCTCTCTCATGAACTGATGGAAAGAGACGAAATTACAACAGAGTGAGAGAGCGAAACAACTTCCAAGTCTCTCCCTACTTAACAAAACCATTTAACCCTTCAACAAAATCCCAAACAAGTACGTTTACTTTCCTTCACTTTTACATGCAGGGTCCTGTTTGATTGTGTTTCTGTTTTCTGTTTTCGTTTTTCGTGTTTTCAGAAACAGAGTAATGAAAAAAAAAAAAACCGTCATTTTCATATCGTTAGCATGTTCTGCAAGCTTTTCTGTGTTTCCTAAAGTAAGTTGTTTTGTTGAATACTTCCACAGAATATTTTCAAAAAACAGTTTTTGTCCAACAAATTCTTTTAGTGTTGTTTTATAAAAATTTGGAAATAAAAAACGAAAACACAGTCAAACAGGCAAACAATGACTCTGTTTGGTTTGGTTTTTGGAAACAGTTTTCTGATTTTTTTTTTTTTAAAAAAAATAGAAATTAATTGAACAAAAATAAATATGAGTATTTTTTTATTTTTTAATATTTTTTTCATCAAATTAAAACTTCTAGATTTTAGAATTTTTTCCTAAATACACATTCTGAAAACCAAACCAAATATGTTTTCTTCTCTCTTTTTTTTCAGTAATTTTATTAATAGAGAAATCGTTACAGAATTTGACACAAAATATACATAAGTAGGTAAGATTTATTAAAAGTGAATCCAACTAACTGTAAACTCTTATCCATAATCAGTTTCTGTATTCGTAGCACAACTGTTTTTACGAAGATGGAAGTAGATAAAATGCAAGGTTCGGGAAGGCGGAGCAGAAGCCAAAGCAGAAGCCGAAGCATAAGCAGAAGCCTGAGCAAGGCAGCTTTTTCTGCTTGGAGCATAGAAGATGTGTTTGGCAGTGCAAACCATACAAGAAGAGCAAGTAGTCGGGCAGACGAAGACGAAGAAGCTCTGAGATGGGCTGCTCTTGAGAAATTGCCCACTTATGCTAGGTTAAGAACAAGTATCATCCAATCTATTACAGAGAGCGAAGGAGGAGAACATGGTAATGATAAGGTGGTCCACAAGGAAGTCGATGTGAGAAAACTTGATGTGAATGATAGACAACAATTCATTGATAGGCTGTTTAGAGTTGCTGAGGAAGATAATGAAAAGTTCTTGAGAAAGTTTAGAAATCGAATCGAGAAGTAAGTTGTTTTCTTTTCTAACTGAATTTTTCTTTTTGTTTTACTTGATTCTGTCAAGTGCTGTTAAATTCGATCCAAAAACACAAAAAAAAAAAAAAAAAAAAGTACTGTTAAATTAAATATATTTATTTATTTATTATTAATATATCCGTATGGTAATCATAGTACATAAGTTTGCATAATCATGTGCAAATTTGTGAATGTCTGTAATTTTCTGTTTAAAAAAAAAATAAAAATTTGTGTATTTTGAATTTGTATAGATCATACGTCAGACCAATTTGTGCCAATCATTATTTTAGTCCTTATCCAGAGTTTCAACTTGGGAAATAACCTAACAGTGATGCCAAGATGATTAAAAAAGATAGAAAATATTATAAATATTAATAATTATAATTATAATTTTTTTATTATTTTGTAACTAATTTTAACTGACACAGTGTGTAATTGTCCCTTTCAACTTAAGGGCTGATTTGGTAATTGTATTGTAAATTTTTTGTTGATTTTTTTTTAACTATTATTTTAATTTTTTTACAAGTAAGAATTCACTTCTAATTTCTATTTGTAAACTAGAAGTCCCTAATGATATAAACAAATATAAATAAAAAAAAGCAAAAAAGTTTGTTACTTTTTGCATTTTTGTCACTGGTTTTGACTTTTTAAAAAAAAAAAAAAAAATTTCCTAGCCTAGAAAGACTTGAAAAGAGAAAAACTTGTGACACTAATTTCTTTTAAGAAAATTACTAAAGAAAAAAAGTTTGAATAAAAAATAAATTTTTTAACCTTCGCCAAACAAAACTTGGGTATTTGATTAATCATTCATCAAGTTAGGGAGTTTGGCCCGCATAAACTCGCAAACTAAAAATTTATATCCTTTAATTTTGTCTTTAGTTACTACTACAAAATAAAAAATTATAAATGCATAAAATCTAGTTAAAACAACACGACTCTCTCACATATATATGTCTCATCTCATATAAGAAAGTTATATTTGATTCTCTGATTGAATTCTGTATACGGAAAAAAAAAAACCGCCATTAAATTAGTATTTTACTTTGTGATTGCAGGGTAGGGATCAACCTTCCAACAGTAGAAGTTCGGTTTGAGCACTTAAACATCGAAGCCGATTGCTACATTGGGAACCGAGCTCTTCCAACCCTTGCAAATGCAACCCGAAACATGGCCGAGTCGGCTTTGAGTTGTGTTGGGATCCAATTGGCCAAGGCTACAAAACTCACTATTCTTAAAGATGCCTCTGGGATGATAAAACCATCAAGGTAATTAAATTCATTAAATTAATTTGTCTCCAATAATATTATTATGATAGTTATATATTTTTTTATGAAAAATAATTGGTAAACCAAATGTTTGTGCAAAAATACATTTCAAAAATATTAGTAGATGTTTGACTTGTAATCATTCACAGCTTGTTTATTTATTTATTGAACACAACTCAGTCATCACTTTCAGACATTTTGAACTGAGTCATCACCTTCAGACTTTTTGGTATTTGAATTAAAAAAATTTGAACAATTTGTCTGCTAATTTTTTTTTTTTTTTTTCTATGCCGACATAACATTGTTTTCTAAAGAAAACTGATACATAATTACTTTTTACTTGTTGGGCTATTAAAGGTATGCTATTATACAAACAAAATTTATGTAAAAAAAATTATTCAAAATGATATGATTTATTTATATTCAGCAATTTTATATACCAAACAAAAAATAATCAGAAAAATACCCACAGTTTGAAATCACAAAAGTGCACTTTTCTTGAATGTATTCCATTGCTAATTTATGGTAAATTGAAAAATCTATCACTTTAATTTATAATTTTAAAAATATAATTGTCACATCATTTAGTGTAATGTTTTTTAATATTACTAATCATATAGTAATGATCTTGATCATTTATGCTATAGGATGACACTTCTATTAGGCCCACCTTCTTCTGGGAAAACAACCTTACTGTTGGCACTGGCTGCAAAGTTGGATCCAAGCTTAAAGGTCAGTTCCAAGTTTCCATGACCCTATATGGGGGACCGATGTATAACATTTTTTAAAAGTGGATTCACTAATAAATTTTGTAAAATTTTATTTGTTTGATTTTCTGTTTGTAGCAAAATTGTATTACTAATGTATGTAAATTTAAAATTTAATTAACAATCTTAGTGATTAATTATGAAGCGAATATAATGTAACAGGTAAAAGGAGAAGTCACTTATAATGGGCATAAACTTAAAGAATTTATACCACAGAAGACATCGGCATACATTAGCCAGAATGATGTTCATGTGGGTGAAATGACCGTCAAAGAAACCCTAGATTTCTCTGCAAGGTGCCAAGGAGTCGGGACTCGATATGGTAGCTAATCAATCATTTCTTAAACCTAATTTCATTTTTTTTTTTCCTAGTAAAACATTTGGTTTTGATTGTTGTATTTGATTGTTGATGAATAAAATTATAGATCTCCTATCTGAGCTTGCAAGAAGGGAAAAAGATGCTGGTATTTTTCCGGAGGCCGAGGTCGATCTTTTCATGAAGGTAATTTTGCAAGATTACAAAATGGTTAATGGTTTGGTTGGATATTGTTTTCCAATGTTCATTAACTGCATAGTTATGAAAATATTTTCATTTTGATTTATTCATTTATTTATTCCTCATATATATGTATCAGGCAACTGCAATGCAAGGAGTTGAAAGTAGCCTCATTACTGATTACACCCTTAGGGTAAGTTGAACACTTAATTTACTATTTTACCCTTTGCATGCAATTTGAAAAAAAATGTGTATGGAATTAGAATACTATTTCATAATTCACAGACTAACTGGCCATCCTATTAAGTTTGAAAAAAGATCAATGCACATAGTCGAATATAAAATTTTCCATCCTAGCTCATAGAGTAACATGCCATCATTTTTGAGTTTGAAAAAAGACGTGTGCATGAAACTGGACACAGAATTCTGCTTTATAACTCATAAATTAGCATGCCATCATTTTAAATTGAAAAAAGGATATATGCATATAATTAAACTGTTGAACACATCCAATTACATGCTGTGACTGAATTATGTGCATGGTGAATTACTGTTTTAACTTCTCTATATGACTTTTTATTTAGTTAATTAGAGAATGTTGACAAAGTCATCACCAACTCTACTCTCATGTTTTAAGATGTTTTGTAAATTAATACCTTTCTCCGTCAAAGTTCTCTGCTTACCTACTATGTGGGTTGTTGATGGATAAATTGAGAGACTAATGGATTCTTTGTTTTTTTAAAGATTTTTGGTTGGTGAACAACTGTTTTTTAAATATAAAAATCATAGAATTTACCTATTCAAATGTTTTTCTTTTCCTAATATGTAATTTATTTATTTATGTTTGTTAACTGAACTAATACAGATTCTTGGACTGGATGTGTGCCGAGACACTATTGTTGGGGATGAAATGATGAGAGGAATATCAGGAGGACAGAAAAAGAGAGTAACAACAGGTTGGTTGATTTCGTCTTTTTCCATAGTTGTCATCAAGAAAGAAAAGAAGGATTAATTAGTACCAAAAAAATCCAAAATTATTAAATATTACGGTAATATCACATAACAATTATTGTCAATCGATTAGAATTTTCTCATTATTATAGTGGAGAATATATGATTAGGTTAGTGGGAGAGAAATGGTGTAAACCTAATCCCATTTACAATTTTTTATTGGCCCTTGATATCAGTAAATTGGTGTCACCATTGCTAACAAAGAGAACAATCAGCAACACAAAAATGCATTAAAAAAAAAAAATTATAGAGCTAAAAAGCTAATTTATTGGCTACAAAAAAGTTAATATTAAAATCCTAATTTTGTTTGGCACATTTTTGACTTTTTGACTTTTTAATGTTTTTTTTAGATAAATTACAAATACACTCTTTGAAATTTAAATACATCAAAAATGAATATAAATTATACATTTTACTTTCTATACATATTTTTTGTCATTATTGTTATTAACAAGAAAACAACCCACCACCGACCAAGATAAATAATAGTAGAATGAGTAAAATGTGCTATTTGCAGCATCAAAATTCAAAGGAGGATAGAAATGAATTGTATTGACCAATTCCTTACCAACCCCCTCACGGAGATCATGCATAGTAGTACTACTATTCTCATCCCAAAAGCAAGACTTGTATTAATTTATCAATTCTAAGGCCTAGTAAAAGGTTTTATTCAATTATTTGCTGTTAAAGTTATCCCCCCAAAAAAGTCATTTGTAAGAGTACTATACTTTCTGGCACAGCTAACACAACAATAGGTCTGTTCTCACTACAACACGACACAAATGACTATTCCAACAACTATTTGTCGACATCACACACATGTTTAATAAAAGAATTTGACTTTTTTTTGAATTTAAAGTCTTCGATCCATACCTAAATTAAAGAGAAGTCCTTATTGATTTAACGTGAGTTTAATTTTTGTGTGGCCAAAACACATCTTTTTATTTGGTAGTACTATATATACCAATTTATATACTAATTAATGTATTAATATAGTTATGATATTATAATTTTAAAACTATGATCCCACCTATTATACAAATTATAAAGATTCAAAATCTTTAAATTATATCACGTCATCCGTTAATACACTAATTACTATACCAATTGATAGATATAACATTATTCTTTTTCATTAGTTAAAGCAATAAGAAGTTTTATTTTAAATGAAATTCATCCCACTTTAAACAAATTTATTATATTATTTTAATGAATAACAGTGTGTGTGTTCACACTTTTTGTTCATTCGTTCTTCCTGAACTGTGATGTGAGAAAAGAATTGCACTTTCAAGTAGGAACTCAAAAAATAAAAGTAAAAAGAAGAAGAAGATATTTATAGATGGATTTCACTTTTTGTTTTTCTCTTTTAAACCTCCTACAAATACATGGTGTATAAGAGGATTTTTGAATTTTGACATTTTTACAATTTAGTATGAATTTTGACAATTTAAGAAGTTTTGTTATAATTCGACTGCTAACCCAATTAAGTCAGGACTTGATCCATTAAGTTTGTGCTGAGCAAATGAAGTATTATCGTATACTAAACTAACATTTAATACCTGTATTCGAGTCTTATCATTTTAAATGCAACTTATTAATGAATGGGCTTGGGTTAATCCAGGAGAGATGATTGTTGGGCCTACTAAGACACTATTCATGGATGAGATATCAACGGGCCTAGACAGCTCCACAACATTTCAGATTGTGAAGTGTTTGCAGCAGATTGTGCACCTCACCGAGGCTACGGTCCTGATGTCCCTACTCCAGCCCGCTCCTGAGACGTTCGATCTGTTCGATGATATCATACTCTTATCGGAGGGTCAAATTGTCTATCAGGGCCCACGAGAAAACGTGGTTGAGTTCTTTGAGAGTTGTGGATTCAAATGCCCAGAGAGAAAAGGAACCGCTGATTTCTTGCAAGAGGTAATCATATAACTAGCATCATTCTAATACGGCAGGTTGTGCCGTACCACATCATAGAAGCCAGAGCCCAGGCCTGCAATAATAACAGTGATGGGCTTATAGGCCTACATAAGTTTGTATACAGATGAGACCGAAAAGCCCACATAATTGGCAAATGTGAAAACAAAAAATTCTGATTTTTAGTGATTAATTTTAAAAATTGTCAAAATAGATTAAATTTTTTTAAAAAAAAAAAAGTTCACTAAAGATTAAAAAAAAATTTAAATCTTCATCGTCTTTTGTGAACTTTCTTTCAAATTTGATCCAAAATTTTAAAATTACTTTTTCTAGTCTAATAGGATCTAAAAAGTAAAAATTTTGATAATAGTAATTCTAGATTTCCAGATTTTTACTCAATATTATTTCTAAATATGGACCCCATAAGAATTAAATCTAGATACTGTATTTGTGAGTACAATTCTGGGTACCTGTAATTACTGATGTAAAAAATAAATTTACCAAACCCCACTAAAAAAAATTGTGTCTTTGTCATAGGTTACCTCAAGGAAGGACCAAGAACAGTATTGGGCCGACAAAACCAGACCATACACATTCATCTCAGTCACTGAGTTTGCCAACCGATTCAAACGATTTCATGTGGGCCTGAGGCTCGCAAATGAGCTCTCAATCCCATACAACAAGGCCCAAACCCACCAAGCCGCTCTCGTCTACAAGAAATACACAGTCCCAAAGAGAGAACTTCTCAAGGCATCATTTGACAAAGAATGGCTGTTGATCAAGAGAAACTCTTTCTTCTACGTCTTCAAGACCGTCCAGATCATCATCGTGGCGATCATCGCATCGACGGTGTTTCTACGGACCAAAATGCACACGAGGAATGAAGAAGATGGGGCTGTCTATGTTGGTGCACTTTTGTTCACCATGATCATCAACATGTTCAATGGTTTTGCTGAACTATCTCTCATTATACAAAGATTACCGGTGTTTTACAAGCAACGAGACCTTCTCTTCCACCCACCTTGGGTTTTCACTCTCCCAACTTTCCTACTCCGAGTACCAATATCGGTGGTTGAGTCCATTGTTTGGACAGTCCTGTCATATTACACCATTGGATTTGCCCCTGAAGCTAGCAGGTAATCATTTTTCAACCATATTTCAAATTCTCACCACATCATGCGATTAAAAATGTACTACGAACATGAAAACCAAAAATTTAGAGCTCCATTTCATCTCTGAGAGCCAGAGAAATGGATAACTTTAAGCAATTCCAATATTTCTTATCGTTTTTCCTGATCTTCTCAGCAGCCAAATAATGCATAAAGACTATCAAGTCTCTTTTAATTGATGAACTAGAGTTTTCTTCTTATATGGGATACTTACTGTGTTTTCAGGTTCTTCAAGCAACTGTTGGTGGTCTTTTTAATCCAACAAATGGCTGCTGGGATTTTCAGGCTCATTGCCGGAGCCTGTAGGACCATTGTCATCGCCAATACCGGTGGAGCTCTAACTCTCCTCCTTCTGTTCCTGCTTGGTGGTTTCATCCTTCCTAAACGTAAGTGCAAGTCCAAATAATAATTTCCAAAAGACTAACACAAAAAACAAAGAAAACAAAAACAATGACAACACAAATATAGTGATGTTTTTGGGGTTCAAGTTTGCCTAATGAAATCACAACAGTTTTCCACCAATCCTGCAAATTGTTCTATTATGGAATGTAGCTGTTTTTCACTACATTAATTTGACTTATGGAAAATTGTTTCCTTTATTCCAGGTCAAATTCCGCCATGGTGGAGCTGGGGTTATTGGGTATCACCATTGACCTATAGTTTCAATAGTCTGGCTGTAAATGAGATGTTTGCTCCAAGGTGGATGAACAAATTTGTATGTAGTTTCTACTATCCTACCCTCCTTGTGATTTTCTTTATCATTCAAGTGAGAAAGAGAGAGAGAGAAGCTTGATTGTTTTATACAACAAAGAATGTTCCTAAGCAATAAAGCATAGGTTCTTCAAAAAGCCACAGTATTAGATACATATTGTGTACTAGTACTTTGCTTGATACTTCTATATGCGTATCGGGTATATGAAAAGTATTCCAATTTTTTTTTTCCTCGTAATTTTTGTTGTATCCCTAAAGGTACCTAGTGTATACTCAAGCCACACCTCAATCAAATCAGTTCTTTTTTTTTTTTTTTTTTTTTTTTTTGACATAGGTGAATTTAGTTTAATAAACTTATTATTTTATTTTATATTTCTTAGCATAATTTTAAAATTAAGTTTTGATTTGTAGTTTCTTTTTAATATAATGACATTTAACTTTGATTTATATCTTACTTTTTGACATTAAAAGATAGACTCTATGTTGGATTTTTTTGCTTTAATCCAAATTCAAAATATATATTACTTTTTACCAACGTAACATAATTAGTTGTATCCATATCCTATTTTTTTTTAGATTTAACCATATCAATGTACCCATACATGTGCTTCATCGTTCCTAACCAAATTCTATTTTGTTACAGGCTTCAAACAGTACGACGACCGCATTAGGGGTGGCGGTGCTAAATAACTTCGATGTCTTTCCAGAGAGAAGGTGGTTTTGGATTGGAGCAGCAGCACTTTTGGGGTTTGCAGTTCTCTTCAACGTTCTCTTCACTCTTGCTCTTATGTACTTAAGTCGTAAGTTTCTAACATCTATGTTCAAAATAAACTCTGAATTTTCTCTCTTCATTGAGGTAACTCATATCACAACATACTCTTTTGTCCAATGAAATAGCTCCTGGAAAGCCACAAGCTATAATCTCCAAAGAAACAGCTGGGGAAATGGAAGCTGACCAGGAAGAAACTAAAGAAGTGCCGAGACTTAGAACAAACAGATCAAAGATAGATTCAGTCCCTCGATCTTTATCTGCTGCTGACGGGAACAATTCAAGTAAGAAACCTAGACATATAACCCGATACCAATCTAACATCAATAAGATATATAGCAATTTCAGAATTCTTTACATGAGAATAATTTTCAGGAGAAATGGCAATCCGGAGAATGAGCAGTCGATCCAATGCCAATGGACTAAGCAGAAATGAAGATTCAAGTCTTGACGCTGCACGTGGAGTTGCTCCCAAGAGAGGAATGGTTCTTCCCTTCACTCCCCTCGCCATGTCCTTTGACAGCGTAAAATACTTTGTGGATATGCCACCAGTAAGTATCCCTTTTTCATCTTTCACTCCTAGTTTAGCTCAAATGCCACTACTACACAATCATTTGTCGCATTCTAGTATGACTAAAGAAGATCGATTTCAAATGAATTTTTAGAAACTCAAATTAAAATCCAGTTAGTAAAACAAATTGTGTTGATATCAATAGGAGATGAAGGAACAAGGAGTAACCGAAGACAGGCTCCAATTACTTCGCGAAGTAACCGGTGCATTTAGGCCCGGTGTCTTGACTGCCCTGATGGGAGTCAGTGGGGCTGGAAAAACTACACTCATGGATGTTCTAGCGGGAAGGAAAACAGGTGGTTACATCGAAGGTGATATCAGAATTTCTGGATTCCCCAAGATTCAAGAAACATTTGCTAGAATTTCTGGATACTGTGAGCAAACCGACATCCACTCACCACAAGTCACCATTCGTGAATCTTTGATTTACTCAGCTTTTCTTCGACTCCCTAAGGAAGTCAGCAAGGAGGAAAAAATGGTAACAACTATCATTCATATTGCTTTTTTTATGAAAAGATTTTAAGAAGTATAAGGTCAAGTACTAAGATGGTTTGTTTCTGTATTTCCTTTTTAGGTTTTTGTGGATGAAGTGATGGATCTAGTTGAACTAGACAACCTCAAAGATGCCATTGTAGGGCTTCCAGGAGTTACAGGTCTATCAACAGAACAGAGAAAGAGATTGACAATAGCGGTGGAGCTAGTTGCTAATCCATCAATCATATTCATGGATGAACCAACTTCTGGTCTTGATGCAAGAGCGGCAGCTATTGTTATGAGAACTGTGAGAAACACAGTGGATACAGGGCGAACTGTTGTTTGCACAATCCATCAGCCTAGTATTGATATCTTTGAAGCATTTGATGAGGTAATAACACATGCTCTCTCTTTCTTGCTCTCCAAGTACATCTATATTATCTATCTCTCTAAATACATCATATTATATTGTGAATCAGCTGCTACTGATGAAAAGGGGAGGACAAGTGATCTACTCAGGACCACTGGGACGGAATTCTCATAAGATCATTGAATATTTTGAGGTATTTCACATTCTTGAACTATTTCTTTTCTTTTTTTAACATATAAAAACACAAATACAAATAATTCAACTATTTATACTTGTTTCAGGCAATTCCTGGAATTCCCAAAATTAAAGAAAAATACAATCCAGCAACATGGATGCTAGAAGCGAGCTCAGTTGCTGCAGAAGTCCGGCTTGGAATTGATTTTGCCGAACACTACAAATCATCATCCTTGCATCAGTAAGTGAAAAGTTTAGTTATAGCAATAAAAGTGTTTTATTGGTTTTAAAATCAATAGGGTTCAAACTAATACATGGGCAAAAACAGACGAAACAAGGCTCTAGTGAAAGAGTTGAGTGTACCTCCACCAGGGGCAAAAGACCTCTATTTCACATCACAATTTTCTCAGCACAATTTGGGGCAATTCCAATCCTGCCTATGGAAGCAGTGGTTGACTTATTGGAGAAGCCCCGATTACAACCTCGTGAGGATGTTCTTCACCTTAGCTGCTGCCCTTATGGTTGGAACAGTTTTCTGGCAGGTTGGCAAAAAAAGGTATCCATCTAATTCTTACAAAATTCAAACTCCATCTCTCAGTCCATTGGTAACAAGACTCAAAAGTCATCGCTAATTCCTCGTCTATAATTTATTTGATTCAGGGATAACACGGGTGATTTGACCACGATCATAGGGGCAATGTATGGTTCTGTCCTGTTTGTTGGAATTAATAACTGCGGGACAGTACAACCAGTAGTAGCTATTGAAAGAACCGTATTTTATAGAGAAAAAGCTGCCGGGATGTATTCTGCATTACCATATGCCTTGGCACAGGTGAGAATTGTCAAATTTAACATCAAATGAGAGATTGAAAATACAGATTGTGAAGCTTGCATTCTATCTTTTCATCTCTCAGTTCACTTCTTTTAAATTAGGGTGGGGAATTCTTGTTTCTTAGATATTTGATTGCTATTTCTTTACATTAGATTGAAAATTTTGTGCATGAGCACCATACATCAAATGGCTACCTGAGCTTGGGTATGGATCTATATTTACAATTTTATTCAATCCTAATCACAGAGTTAATTGTTATCTGATATGCAGGTAATCACTGAATTACCATACGTGCTTGTTCAAACCGTCTTTTTTAGTCTTATAGTGTATTCTATGGTGGGCTTCGAATGGGCAGTGCATAAATTCTTTTGGTTCTTCTTCGTCACCTATATCTCTTTTCTCTACTTCACATACTATGGAATGATGACTGTTTCCATCACACCAAACCACCAAGTAGCATCTGTTTTGGCAGCCGCTTTCTATGCACTCTTCAATCTTTTCTCGGGTTTCTTCATCCCAAGACCGGTAATTTCATTTTCCTCAAAAGCAGTTTTTTTTTTTTTTTTTTTTTTTTTTTTTTTTTAAATATATATATTTTAACATAGTTTAATTATTTTTTCTTTGGTATTGAAAATTCAGAGAATTCCAAAGTGGTGGGTATGGTATTATTGGATTTGCCCAGTAGCATGGACAGTTTACGGGTTGATCGTGTCACAGTATGGTGATGTGATGGACCCCATTGCAGTTCCCGGGATGCAAAATTCCACTACTGTCCAATGGTACGTGAAAAATCATTTCGGGTATGAACCAAACTTCATTGGACCAGTTGCTGGAGTTTTGGTTGGTTTTGCAGTGTTCTTTGCCTTCATGTATGCCTACTGTATTAAAACTTTGAACTTCCAAATGAGGTAGAAGATACTATTGAGTCAAATTGCCACCTGTAGATATGTATTTGGATTCATCCAAGATTTGAAATTTGCAGCAAATTGGATGATATGAGAATTCATATTTTAGGATAAAATATGTTGTTACGACCTAGTAAATATCAGGGATATCTTGATAAGTTTTGAGGATCATATATATGTATAGTCATTGGATCCTATTGATGTAAGGGAAGAAATTGCTTTCTTTGTGGACCATAAAAAAATTATTAGTTCAGCCAACTTCAAGCTACATCATCAAATGGTTTTGGTTTCTTCTTTAGTGTTTTATTCATTTATTTATTTACTTACTAATTTATGCCTTGTTTAGATCAATGGATATATCATGTATATAGTAGTAACAACATAGTTTCTTAAAAAACTCAAACTTCAAGAGATTTCCAAATTCTGCAATCAAGATGAGAATCAAGAAAGCAAACAGAATTTCAAGTACTAATGAACAAGAGATATCAACCACCAGCCAATTTGGTGAGGTCTCCTATTGGATTATCAACCTAATGCGAAGGGCTCAAGTCCTTTTGTTGAGTAGTGAAGAAGAAGAATATATGAAAAGATGCACAATGCGGAGACCTTGGCCTGAGCAAAGTAGAACTTAAAGTGACTTAATCCGATGGGTTTAGAAGAGTATAATGTTTCTAGGAAGATGAGGTTGTTAAAAACTGACAGGGCTAAGACTAGGATTTAAAACTCCCCAATCAACAAACATTGCTTGATCACTGACTCAACTAACAAAGCATTCTCTGAGTAATAATCAAGGGTTTTGCTGTCGGTCTTCGTTTCTTAAACTATAAGCCATCATTTTTGCAGCACCTTCATTTGAACCAAATTCGTTTGAAGGAAATCTAGTCTTAGTTACACAAATTTAAACTATAACAACCAAATGGGTAGGTCTCAAAAACACAATTTGTTTCCTCATGAGCACTAGTAATTGCAAGCAGTATATGAAAGGAAAATATGCAAATGAGTTTAACAAGCATTTTTATAAACAATATATGTGCACCCAACAACACTTAACACATATATAATTGCTAGCAAATGGGTGGGTCTGAAAAACCCAATTTGATTTCTCATGAGTACTTGTAATTGCTAGCAGTACATGAAAGGAAACTATGCAAATGAGTTTTAACAAGCATTTTTACAAGCAGTATATGTGCACACAACATACAACACACATACAGCAAAATTCATCTCAGAATGAACTGGGTTTTGCAATTGGAATATTTAAATGTTACATCTCATTGAATCAAGCCCAAACACCAGAATTGATAATGCAAGATCATAGAAAGATCACCAAAACCATGTATCAAAAAAGAAAGACTGTCTGAGTGTACCTGTTGAGATCATGGAGGGCCCTCTTCTACATTTGGAGAGCCACCAGCAGAACTGGCAACAGTAAAAATTATTTTATTGAATTTTCTATCAGGAAAATGTTTGGTAACCCAAAAATTTGTGGCTTAAATGGCTCAAATCTGTTAAAACCTGTCAAAACGATGTCGTTTTACACTCAAAACAACATCGTTTTGAGTGATTTGAGCCATTTGAGCCATAAAATTTTGAGCTACCTAGCATTGTTGTTTCTACAATTGTTTTCGAACTTTTTATTTTTATTTTTTTATGGAAACACAAAAGCCGAAAATATATATATATATATATATAAATGAAAGCAATTTCAAAACAATCCTCAAGTTTTATTTTTTTTAATTTTCTTTCTCTTTTAGTTTTTAATTTCTTGATCATTGTGATTCTTGCGAATTATGTTGGATCATCTGCATAGTATGAGAGAGAGCTTAAAATTATTAATTTTTTCACCTCATATTTTTGTCAAAAAATAAAAAAGTTACTATAATATTCTTAAGATTTATTTAAAATACATATTATTCCCTATGATTATAAAAATTACAAATATTTCCTTACTAGAATTTGTCATTTAATGGAGTAATTAGAAAAAATACAATTCTCAACTACCATCTTATATAATAATAAAATTATAAGAATGGTTTACCGAAATATATTTTTAATACCATTAAAAATTGTTGATTGGTTTAATAGTTGATAAATGAAATGAGGCATTTGTTATGTGATTAGAAATTTGAAAGAGTATGATATAATTTCCATAACCATGTGAAGAAAAAATCTATATTTTAAGCAAATTTCAAATTTAATCAACATTTAACAATAGTAGATTTTAGGATAAATTACAAATTGTTTGGATAGAGGCTATTTGGCTAAAATAGCTAAAAAAAGATAAAATAGGTTAAAATAGTCAATAAGATAAAATGTTATATGTAACACATAGTGGGTGTTTGGGAAGTGAGTTTTTATGTAGATTTTAGGAGATGTAGGTTTTTATGAGATAAAAAATTTTTAGTGTTTGGGAAGATAGTTGGGTTTTTATGTGGTTGGATGTGATGTTTGTGAGAGAAAAAGTGAAATGATTATAGGGTTGAATGTGATATTTTGTTTGGATGTGTTTTTTTTGGTTTTGTAAAACTTTTGTCTTTTAGTGAAAAAAATGAGATAAAAAATTTGGGAAGTGGCTTTCCAAAATAATCATTCACTTTTTATTTTACAACTGTCAAATCAACTAAAAAAATGACTATAATTCAAAATATAATTTTTTTAACCAAGATAAATAATTAACAAATTAAATAACTAATTAAAATAATTCATTTTGAAGCAGGCCTAAATGTGAAATTGAAGCGAATGTGAATGTTGACCAAAATAGT
Organism: Camellia granthamiana; assembly: GCA_036172215.1. NCBI lineage: Eukaryota > Viridiplantae > Streptophyta > Magnoliopsida > Ericales > Theaceae > Camellia > Camellia granthamiana. Next base: position 15,200,949 of record CM069917.1, on the reverse strand, counting down.
AAGAGCTCGTTTGGGATGTGGGTTGACTTTTTGAATTTTTTAATCTAGAACTAAAAAGCCTCGTTTGGAATAGGTTTTTTGGCATTTTTGACTTTTATGAGAGAAAAAATAAAATGATTATGAGTTGGATGTGACATTTTGTCATATTTAACCAAAATAGTCAATTTGTCCTATATAACTATTTTAGTCCAAATGTGTATCCCAAATGGGAGTTGGAGTGCCTACTATGCACCCAACACAGCAGGCACTGCTGTGTGGCATTATAGGCTTATTTCGGAGTCTATTTTGATAATCCGAACCGTTCACATTTTAAAGTATATCGAGTAGAATATACTTGTAAAAAATTAAGTTAATTAGATATTATTAATCCTTTCATCTACTCACATTTGTATCTTCAAAAATAAATGACATTGTGATTTAAAGTATTAAAATGAATACAAATGTGAGTTAATGAAAGGATTAACGATATCCGATTAACTTAATTTTTTACAGGTATATCTACTCAATGTACTCTAAAATTTAAACGGTTCAAATTATCAAAACAAACCCCGAAATAAACTCATAAGGCCGCACCGCAGGGCATCAACTCCTCCTAAACGAAGTCTAAATCTCTTTTCATAGATTTCTAATAAATGTGGGATTAATGCAATCATAATGTTGGCCAACATATAAATGTCAATTACTCCCTCTATCCCCAAATAATAGTTTCTTTTAGAGAATTTAACTTTTTTAATAGTATAATTATTGCACTTCAAAAATATTGATTTTCTAAAATTATCCTTTGATAGTGTATTTTTTAAGATATATTAATTGTCATAATTGTATTTTTTGTGTTATTAATAAATTTAAAAGAAGGGCAAAACAGGAAATTCATATTATTTTAGTCCTTAATTTTTGAAAATAGACCAATATTTTAGGACAATGAAAAATGAAATAAATGACTAATAATTTGAGATGAAAGGTGTACAATTTTCCAAAATCATGGTTAAAGGTGAACGTGGATTGTGATGATATAAATATAAATGTTCGTCACATTTAACACATATTAATTGAATTTTCACCCGTTTCGTGCGTGAGGGTCGTATTATTGTTGGTTGGGAATAATAGCAAATAGTGAGGCGACAAATATTTAAGATATATGTGATTTAATAAGTACTCTTTTTTTTTTTTTTTTTAATACTAGTTTCATGTCAATCTCATTAGATAACTATGATGAATTTTGACCACGATACTCTGAGATGTTCAAAGTATTTGTTAAAAGTTTAAGTAGGCAAAGATGGAATACAAAACACAATACATCAGTTGAGATAGATCACAAGATGGTCGAACTCCTAAAAAAAAGTGTAAGGCATATTTCATAATTCAAATGGATATAAGTATCTTTGATTTTTCCCAGCATCACATACTAAAATAAGTTCTGCATAATTTATGTTTGCATCTAATCTCAAACATTGAACAAAACTCAATGTAGTAAAAATACTGCTAGCCAGAGTTCAACATACCACCCATTCTGAGCTTGAAATATAAATAGTACGCTGCTCTTCTCGATCCAATTGGAGATTTTAAAATTTTCAAAGTCTCATCAATGATTCGAAGAATGCAATATAAGGTGAATGGCAATATTTGGCACCCAAAAAAATAATAAATAAAGAAAAAGAAACGAATGGCAAGAGTTTACACAAACATTTGAAACAAATCCTACAAACCATCGATATCAATGTAGAGAAGAAGAAGAAACGAATAGCAAGAGTTTACTCAAATATTAGGAACAATTCCTTACGAACCATGTGAAATTGTCAATGTTGAAACTAAAAATGTGAAATTGTCAATGCTGAAACTAAAAATTGCATGGGGACCTTGACATTTCGTCTCCAACCATTGACATTTTGATATCAATGCTAGAACTAAAAAATACATGGGGACCTTATCTCTTTTGAATACATAGAATCATCAAAGTTGTGAGCAGGTTAGTAATACAAATTTACTAAACAGTAACATTGTCTCAAAGATCAACATAGAATTCAATAATGAAGTGTGCACCATGTATTTGGGGGTAATAGAATCGGCGCGCACGCGCACACACACAATAAGTTCAAATATAGCACAAAGATGAGGTTTGGCATGCATTTATATGTTTTTAATTTAAGTGAAAAATTTTCAGTTGATTATGTGGTCTTCAACTGGAGTGAACATTTTATATTTCCTTTGGCAATGGCAACAGTTCGTGGCCTCATTGTACCCACTTTTTTTTTTCTAACTAAATGGTAATTTGCTCAAATCCCAACTTACCTGGGATTAAAAAACATTGCACAATTAGCTTCTTTTTTAAGCAATGTATTTCAGGAAATGAAATGACTTCTATTGATCAAGATGCACCATTAAATTAAGCTATTGTCGTCTTTAATCAATACAACCCGTGATATTAACCATCACTGTACAATAAAAGCAATATGGTAGTTTTACATGCTAACCATTTTATTCCTGTTATGTATACAGTATATGTATAAGCTTTTAATAAAAGCATTTTTATAATTTGCATCATTATTCACTTTGAATCCACTTAATCTTGTAACTTTTTATTGGAATTGGCTCTATATATATGTCACAAAATCTAGAAGTTATAAATAAAAAGGAAAACTTGAGGGGGGAAAAAAGAAAGAAGAAGAAGAAGAACCACTAAAAAGCTATCACTATTGGCTGATTTGCTATCAATAAACCGTAAGCATAGACATACTTTAGGAGGTTGGGATATGTATAGAATTGGTTATTAAAGACAAGAATTAGAGGGTTATTAAATTCTCAAAATCAATGAGAAATCGAGATATATAGACTAATGTAAACTTGCTTGGCACAAAATTCCAAGGCTCAGATAACCAAATAGCATGCCATAAAAAAGATACAAAAACTTTGGGAAAGATGCAATCTCCATATAAGAAGAACAAGGAAAATAAATTTAAAAAATTACATGCCATCAAAAACTTTTGACTGATAGTGGTACAGTAAGGTGGTAATGTGTGTGGGGCTATGTGTGTGCATGTGTCTGTCTCAAAATTAGAAATTGGAGGCTTCTCCATAATTAAATGCTTTTAGTAGGTTGGTATTATTTTTAGAGAGAAAAACATTCAAAGTGAGAAAATAAGAAACCCACCACCACATGTGCACTTAAACTAGTAGACACCATAATTAAAAGCTTGTTGGAATTTGAATATATATAACCATCTATATTTGGTTGGTGATAGTAAATTGTATGTATATAACTATTGTTGCTGCAATTGTGAATGCTAAAATGTTTGGTGATTCTATTTAGTTTAGTTTTCATATTAAGTTCACTGGTTGTAATTGAATTTATTGACTTGGTACTCTCACCATCAAATAATAAGAAGAAGATTACATACCAAAAACATCCGGATCTAGATAAAAATACATATCTTTATCTCTGCGGCACAATGATGATGGCGACGAAGCGGGGAGCTGGTGTAGGCGTTGTACATCTGGTGATTTCCTCTCTTAATAGGTCCCGATGAGAACAGTAGCTGATGATTTCGTTCAAGTAGGACACACTGAATATGAAATTTATAGGGTACACTATTGGTCCTTGGACTTAGTTCCCATTAAGTCATTTTGAAAATAAATTATAGTAAAATAATTATTAAACATAATTTTTTGTGACAATGTTTTACATTTGTCTCTAGAAATTGATAATTAGTGACTTTTTCTTGTTACGATTTTTATAAATTGTTGATAAAATTTACAATTAGTGACATTTTTCTATGACGATTTTTTTAAACTGTTACTTAAAGTTAAAAATTAGTGACTTTCTTTTTATGACGATTTTTTTAAACCGTCACTAAAATTTATAATCAGTGACATTTTTTATGACAAAATTTTCAAACTATTGTTGAAATTTTTTTAATTATGTTTGATGAAAACTGTCATTAGTTATCATATGACTTACTAAATAATAAGTCCACCTATTAAAACTTACATGTAAGTCCTCCAAATCTCTAAGAGGGAAAGATGGTGGCCTCCTATTGGTTGGTAGATTGGTTGGGAGATGAAGTAGGTCGCTACAACCACATAGACAGGACAGTGAGACCAACTCATCTTTTCACAAAAGAGAGTTTCTTTTCTAGCACATGGGATTGACCTTCAATTCTCAAATGGTGCGAACAAGTACCATCCGAAGTATAGCAGCAGGCAAATAAGAGAATTTGATGTGTTAGATTCTGTTAGGAACCCTTTGTTGTCAAATTCCATGAAAAAACCAAGGTTGTAATCAACTGGTAATTTTCTAGTGTTCCAGCTTTTGTTTTCCAACTCGAGCGGGGAAAGTGACGCTCGAGCGGGGTTTGCACTCTCACAGTATCTGTTACGTCTGCAAAAATACTGGGTGTTGTGATTGTACGCTCAAGCGTGGGATCTTCCGCTCGAGCGTGAACCCTGTATGAAACACGCAATATGGAGTCTCCGCTCGAGCGGGCATTCCCATGCTCGAGCGGACCGCGCGATCTCAATTACTATATATTCGTGTGTTGGTTCTTTTCTAGGGTTACTTTTCCTAGATCTTGTTTAAGGGTCTTGGGGTTTTGTTTGAGGTTTTCTTCCGAAGTTTTTGGTGAGTTTTCCTTGATATATTTGAGAGGGTTTGTAACCTATGATCTAAGATACATACATCAAAGAGGTTGTTACTTCATATTCAAGAGTGTTCGTCTTCGGTGGATTCCGAAGATTCAAATGTAGAGTTTCAAAGGAGTTTGATTCTGTACGTAGTCGTTGATTCGACAAGTGAAGTTGTGGATTCAACTTCAGATTCATCAGTTCTGAGACGAAGGCTTGGTGAAAGAGTTACAGAAGGTTTGAAAACAAATTGACCGAGTTGGGTAATTTGTGTGTTATCTTTGTAATCTTTCTTTCTTCAGTAGTGGATTGATTAGTGGCGTTTCGCCCGTGGTTTTTGATTATAATTGAAGGTACTTCAATTGTGGTTTTTCTACGTAAAAATCGTTTGTGTCGATTTATTGTTTATTCCAAAAACAACAATCTAAATCACTTTCGTAAGTGCTTGATGATTTAGATTGTGTGTTATGAATAATTGGGAATTGAAATATTTTAAATCTTGATCTAATCACGAATCACTTAGGATTTTCAATTAGTATCAGAGCAGGTCACTATTTGTTTTTATCAAAACTATATAAGTGTGATTTTTTGTGATTGGTGATATGGATTCAATTCGTGAAGGTAACTCGACCCATAGACCTCCTTTACTCGATGGTACAAACTATTCTTATTGGAAAGCTCGTATGAGAGCGTTTTTAAAATCCATCGATGAGAAAGTTTGGCACTGCGTGATCTATGGGTGAAGTGAACCTATTGTCACCATTGATGGTGTTGATATTCCTAAACCCCTTGATAAATGGGACACAACCGATTACCAAAACTCGAGTTGGAACAGTAAGGCTCTCAACTCTCTTTTTTGCTCCGTCACACCTGAAGAATTTCGTTGTATTTGTGTGTGTGAGGTAGCAAAAGAGGCTTGGGACATTCTTGAAACGATTCATGAAGGTACTACTTTTGTCAAAAGGTCAAAACTTCAACGTCTCACCTCCGCCTTTGAAACTCTTTTTATGCGCGATGATGAGATATTTGATGATTTCTATGCAAAACTTTGTGATATCGTGAATTCCTGTTTCACACTCGGTGAAAAAATCCCTGAAGCTAAAGTTGTTGGTAAAATTTTGAGGTCATTACCCGAAAGGTTCTAATCAAAAGTGACAGCCATTGAGGAGGCTTAGAATGTCGATACCCTCAAGCTTAATCAGTTGGTTGGAAACTTGCAGACTTATGAAGCTCACCAGATTTCAAAGAAAACAAAAAGATAGTGTGGCTTTCACTAGTGCTCATAAGACTGCAAAAACTCCGGAGACTGAGTTTGATTTAGAGTCTGAGATGATAGCTATGTTTACTAAACAGTTTAAAAAAATTTTGAAGAAAAAGAAGCCTAATTTCAGAGACCCTATTTCAAAAGAAAAGAGTAATGAAAAACCCAAAACTTTTTCACCAAACTTGCTCCAAAAGCTGAAAAGAAGATTGTAAAAGGGCAAGGGGTCAAGTACTATGAATGTCAAGGGTTTGGCCATATTGCCCTTGAATGTCCTTCGAAAAAGAATCGAAAGAAAGTCTACACAGTGACTTGGGATGATGAAAGCGGTTCGGATCAAGAACCTGAATCCGGTGAAGACGGGGATAGTGCTTTCATGACATTTTGGTCCACTTTCACTCAACCTCTTCCAAAGCCAGGGGAATTAGCTCGTGGTCAGAACCTGCATCATGCTCCCACCTTTGATGGGAGTAACTACTTGTATTGGAAAATCAGAATGAGGGCCTTTCTGAGAGCTTTTGACCCAGAAGGCTGGCAAGCCATTGAAGAAGATACAGAAAGTGCTGACAATCCGAGCAATCAGAGAGCCCTGATTGCTATTCGTGGAGCAATTTCTGATGAAGAACAGCAATGGGTTGTTCACTGCACAAAGGCTAAAGATGCATGGGAAATTCTGAGCCAATTTCATGAAAGAGGAGATTCACCTTCACCACAATCCAGCAACTTTCCTGCCTTAGTTGCTAGATTGGATGAGGTCAAGGAAAATGAAGAGCAAAAAGAGGATGATGAAACATCAGAAGACAATGATGAGATTAATGGTGATGAACTACAACAAGCTTACGAAAAGCTTTACGAGGAATCTCTGAATTTGTCCAAAATCAATGACAAACTCTCTCTCAAGCTCAAAGCATGTGAAAGCGAGAATGTCAAGCTAAAAGGAGAACTTGTAGCAGCAAAGCAGAATGTCATCAAGATCTCAAGTGACAGGCAAGACCTATGTGGAAGACTCCTATCCTGTGAAACTGAAAGGAATGAACTTCTGAAAGTGTATTCCACATATGAAGAGAAGCTTGAAAGCCTTGAGATATCACAAGCTACATTGGAAGAGATAGTCTGCCAGAAAGATGAAGAACTCCGTATTGCTAGAGCCACAATTGCCATGTGGAACAAATGTTCCAAATCATTAGAAGACATCCTCGGGTCTCAACAAATGGGTTGTGACAAAAGTGGGCTAGGCTATAGTGCGATAGCTCACAAGGGACAGGCCTCTACTTCACATGACCTGAAGACTCAAACAAAGAGAAAGTTGAAGGTAAACCAGGGTGATCCCTTTCTTCATCTACCTAAAGGGGGTAAGATCAACAAAAGAGAGGTAAAACCTGTTTTTATTTGTCATCACTGTGGTAGGTATGGCCACATTCGTCCTTATTGCTTTGAATTGTTTGGTAAGGTGTCTCAAAAGGGTAGAAATTCGAATATTTTTTGGGTTAGGAGACAACCTTACATGTCTAGGTGGAATACTAAGATTCATGAGGGTGTTCACAACGCCAAGACATTTACCAAGACCAAAAAGATTTGGGTGAGGAAAGATGATTTGACTTGTTTAGTTGTTCACACTGCTCTAAAAGCACGTGACTCACACATGTGGTATCTTGATAGTGGGTGCTCTCGTCACATGTCCGGTAACAAATCCTACTTCACCTCCCTTGAAAAATATGAAAGAGGAATTGTTACCTTTGGAGATGGCGGCACTTCTAGAGTCATTGGTAAAGGCTGTATAAGTGTTGCTGGTCTTCCCAAGCTGGAAAATACTCTACTTGTTGATGGTCTTAAAGAAAATCTTTTGAGCATTAGTCAAATGTGTGATTCCCATCATGAAGTATTATTTTCAAAAAATAAATGTGAAATTTTGGATAAAAAGGGAAATACAATCTTGCATGGGGTTCGCACATCTGATAACTGCTATGGGATTGTTACTACTAATGATCTCACTTGTCACTCTGCCATCATAAGTAACATTGATTTGTGGCATCAAAGATTAGGACACATGAATTTCAAAGACCTAACTAAGATAGCCAACAAAGAGCTTGTGAGAGGAGTACCTAAACTAGGTAAGAATCTGAACCATGTGTGTGGACCATGTCAACTTGGAAAGAAAATTTGTGCCCCTCATAAAAAGGTGAACAGCTTTACAACCAAACGTCCTTTTGAATTGGTTCACATGGACTTAATGGGACCTACTCGCACTGAAAGCATCAGAGGTAAAAGATACATTTTTTTAACTGTTGATGATTTTACTCGATTTTCGTGGGTAAATTTTTTAAGGAAAAAATCTGATACGTTTGATGCTTTCCAGGCCTTAGTTCTTAAAATCCAAAATGAATAGGGTGTTTCCATTGGGCGTATCATAAGAATCCGAACTGATCATGGTCGTGAGTTTGAAAATAGTTCGTTTTCAGATTTTTGTGATATGCATGGAATTAAGCATGAATTTTCTGTACCTATTACTCCACAACAAAATGGAGTAGTTGAGAGGAAGAACAAGGTTGTTCAAGAGATGGCTAGGGTCATGCTTTTTAGTAAGAAACTTCCTCCAAAGTTTTGGGCTGAAGCCCTAAATACTGCTGTTTATGTCATAAATCGCTTGTATTTAAGGCCCGGCACTTTACAAACTCCATATGAATTATGGAAGGGATTGAAACCTAATGTAAAATACTTCAAAACTTTTGGGAGTAAGTGTTACATTTTCAAAGATAGAGAGCCTTTGGGAAAATTTGACTCCCGAAGTGATGAATGTATTTTTCTAGGGTATTCAACCACTAGTAGGGTTTTTCGAGTCTATAACCTGCGAACTTCTTCTTTAACGGAATCAATCAATATGGTTATAGATGACACATGTCCCCCTCCTCCAGCAACAAATGAGGATGACAATGGTGAGTTTCCAATCCTGGATACTAAACCACAAAGTCAAAGAGAAGCTGAGGTCCAAGCACAAGAAGTTAAGACTGCACCATCCTCACAGGTAAGTCCAAAGAGTGCACAAAGAAACATCAATCCTGATGCTTCTGTCACCGCAAATCCTGAGTTCAAACCATCAACAAGGGTGAAACTGAATTATCCAGCTCAACAGGTGATTGGAAGTGTATCGGATCGAATGAAAACCCGAAGACAGATTCAGGATGAGGTATCACATATGTGTTATGTTTCATTAATCGAACCTAAGAATTTTAAAGAGGCCTTGCTAGATGATAGTTGGGTCAATGTTATGCATGAAGAATTAGGTCAATTTGAACGTAACAATGTTTGGACTTTAGTTCCCAGACCTAGAGACATGAATGTGATAGGTACCAAGTGAATCTTTAAAAATAAATATGATGAGAATGGTACAGTGGTTAGGAATAAAGCCAGGTTGGTTGCTCAAGGCTACACACAAGTAGAGGGTGTTGACTATGATGAGACGTTTGCCCCAGTTGCACGTCTCGAATCTATTCGTATTTTACTTGGTGTTGCATGCTTTCTTGGTTTCAAATTGTTTCAAATGGATGTGAAAAGTGTCTTTCTGAATGGGTACTTGAAAGAAGAGGCATATGTTGAGAAACCAAAAGGGTTTGAGGACCCTAAATGTCCAAATCATGTCTACAAGTTAGACAAGGCTTTGTATGGATTGAAACAAGCCCCTCGGGCTTGGTATGATAGACTTACTACATTTCTTCTTGATAATGACTTTCAAAGGGGTAGTGTGGATAAGACTTTATTTGTGAAACATACTAAGTCTCATATTCTTGTTGCACAAATTTATGTTGATGACATTGTGTTTGGATCCACTGCTGATCATCTTGTGAAATATTTTTTGGATTGCATGACACATGAGTTTGAGATGAGCATGATGGGAGAGTTGTCTTATTTTTTGGGCCTACAAATTACACAGTCGCTTTCTGAAATATTTGTCTCTCAGACTAAGTATGCCAAAAATCTTATGTCAAAGTTTGGTCTTGAGTCTGCCAAACATGCATGTACTCCCATGAGCACCAGTCTTCACCTTTCCAAAGACTTCTCTGATATTGATGTTGATCCTACCCCTTATAGGAGTATGATAGGGAGTTTTCTTTACCTCACAACCAGTCGTCCTGATATTGCCTTCAGTGTAGGTGTTTGTGCCTATTACCAAGCCAGTCCTAAAGAGTCTCATCTTCTTGCGGTCAAACACATCATCAAATATGTTAATGGGACATTAGGGTATGGGGTTTGGTTTTCTACTGATACTACAGTTGAAATTACTGGTTTTTCTGATGCCGACTGGGCAGGGTGTGCTGATGATAGGAAGAGTATATCCGGGGGGTGTTTTTACCTTGGGAATAATTTGGTTTCCTGGCATAGTAAAAAGCAAAATGCCATCTCTCTTTCAACTGCTGAGGCTGAGTGCATTGCTGCAGGGAGTTGTTGTGCACAAATGCTGTGGATGAAGCAAATGCTTTATGATTATGGGATAGAACAGAACACTCACACTCTTTTCTATGATAACACAAGTGCCATAAACATTTCAAAAAATCCTGTCCAACACTCTCGCACCAAACACATTGACATTCATTATCATTTTATTCGAGAGTTAGTGGAAGAAGGCCTTGTTGTTCTTGAGCATGTACCCATTGAGCATCAAAAAGCTGACATTTTTACAAAACCCCTTGATCTTCTTCGGTTTGAGTTTCTTAGAAAGACCTTGGGTGTGGTGCTCAGTAACTTGGGTGTTTCTTGTGTTTTTAAGTGGGTGTGAGTGGTTGGCTTTCTGTATACTTGGACATCATATTCTCATTGTCATTGATTCCTGTTATCTTTGTATCAAAAATGGATATGAACACTGCTCATGCTGCTTACAAGATCTCTTTCTTCTTTGTTCATAGCTCATTCTGAATGTCCATACTCATTTACTTCACGATCTCATTCTGTACACATCCTTGAGATAAACTGTTGCAGGGGTTTCCGTACAAGTGATCAAAGTTCTCTATGGACCACTAATAGTGTTTCTTGTACTTTTTCAGAGGAATTGACCTATACTAGTATATCATGGGTGATGTTGTCACGACCCAAACCTGCCCCTGTAGGTTTAGCACCGTAACCGGCCAGTAATCCATGGATTACCAAAGGCCTCTGAACAGATTAGCAAATAATAAGCGGCTGCGAAAGCAATAATACAAGTTAGAGAAGGTCCAATGAGCTGTGATAACGTACATGGGACAGGACATTTCAAAACTTATATATATATACACAAACATGCCAGTCCAGATACACAATATTGACAAAAATGTATAACCCAAGACCTGTCTTTACAAAACATATACAGGGACTGGCATGAATACAAAAAAAAAAACAGTCGTGGCATTAGGCTTCGTTCGGAACCTCCTCGGGAGGCATAACAGTTGGCTGACAAAATAGAACAGAAGGCCATCAACTCTGGCCTTGGTCATGTGCTGGCTCACCTACATACATAATATAAATTGTGAGTGAAAGCCCAGTGAATAATAGTAAGGTAAAGGGTTTCAATGAATGAGTTCGTACAGATTCAGAAAACATAAAATAGATTTGTATCAAATTCATCATTTGTCCAGATCATATACAGACACAAATCATAAGTCATGATTAAGTTTACGTGATACATCCATTAGCATTAACAGAACAGAACAGAACAGAACGTATACACGTGAGGTTACGAATAACCAGTTCCATAAAGGAACCTCCAGATCCGGGTAACAGAACAGAAGCTGAGCCCCCGTGACAGGGCCTCCGGTACGGGTAACAGAGTGCAGACAGAAATAAGTTCCATAAAGGAACCTCTGATACCAGGTAACAGCTAACAGATATCACATGTTGCTAAGGATGTGTAGACACCCCATTTTTGACCGCCTTTAAGACTTGGACACTACTGATGGTTTACTTGGTGGTGAAAGGTGTGCAGGGCAAAAGTTCAATTTCTTCGGCAAGGAGAGGGTCAAATCCCAACTTCATACCCCTTTTTGGACCAAAACTATCTTGATCAAAAGATTTTGAGACCTTGAAACCCTCTCTTTCAAAACATTTTTGAAAATAGGTTTCTACGATGTTCCGACGCTCACATTTTGTTAAATATTGCGCTTTTCGGTAAACTGAGCGAGGACAAAGTGGAAATGAATGAAAGAGAGATGAACTCTTTGAAAAATCTTTCAAAACACCTTGTTTAGGGGTTTGGAGTTGAAGAAAAGAGGAGAGGAGAGAAGAAACCCAGTTGGGGAAGGAGTTGGGCATGAACCGTTAAGAGAGAGACGAGAAGTCCTCGCCAAATCAGGCCTATCCTTTTGAATACTTGAATTTCAGCTATGAGGCCACCACCGTTGGAAAGCTTACTTCCGGGGCTTCAATTTTCATTTAAGAATCTCCTCAAGCCGAGTCCGGATGGGAGAGATATGGTTGTTGGAAGTTGGGCATCAATCCGGTTGGACCGAAATTGAGCAGTCTTCACTAAAAGAGGGATATCTCTTAGCACACATGGAATTTTGAGGTGAGGCTTCCAAATTTGGAAAGAAGACTTCTGGGGCTTCATTTTGGACACAAGAATGACCTGAAAAGGCATCCAGATGAAGGATTTAGGCTTTCTTCAAAACAGGGACTAGGACTGATTTTTGTTGCCGGCCTCTATGGGAGTGTGCCGGCCATGATTGGCCAATGCCGGCCAAAAGTGACCCCTGCCGGCCATCAATGAGCCACTGCCTACCATCACTGATGGCCGGCAATACCCCTCTTTCAGCAGGTTTCACGGCAGATCTTTTGAGCCAGCTGGAATCTTTTAATTCCCCCTCCATACACGTGTATGGAGGGATGAAGCTCTTGCCAAGCTTGTTCAAGAAGCTTTGAATTGATTTTCCTCTATATAAGGAGAGGCCCTCTCTCCTTAGCAGGGGGTTAGCCACTTTGACAACAGATATAGCTCTCTCTCTCTCTATATTTCTTGCTTTCTCTCTATATTGTTGTGGTTTTAGCCCATTTTCCTTGCATTTTTGCACTACAACCCTTAGCACAACACCTCCACCATCCATTCCAGCACCTTGGAGGCCATTTGCAAAGGTTGAAAGCTTAGAATCTTGGACCAAAAGCTGCTGGAAAGTTGCTCTTCAAGGGTAAGTCTCTATTTCCCTTTTTCTTGCCTTTTCTTGCTTTATCTATAAGCCATAATTGCAAGCATTTCTGGACTTTGTCATAAAATAAAAAGTGTCATATTTTGAGCTCCTCTTCAAGATTGTATAAGGACACTTTTCTGTTTGAGACTTCCTACACCCTTGCATGCTTTACCCCTTTTTGTAGGCCTTTTTTTGCATCATATCTTAGACCTACTTGTGAGCATATTCGAGATTTTTCATAAACTGTAAAGTGTCATGTTTTGAGCTCCTCTTCAACTTTGTTTAAGGGCACTTTGCTGTTTGAAGTCATTTACTGCCTTGTTTGTTCAATCTCTCTTTTAGGGCTATTTTTTTGCATGATATATTAGCCTTATTTGTGATCCTTTTTGGACCTCGACCTAAATTGAAAAAAGTTTTGTATTGACCTCCTCTTTAGGTTTTATTGAGGTCTCTTTGCTGTTTGGGGTCATCTTCCCCTATGCACGCTGCATCTCTTCATGATTAGGGTCATGCATTAGAGCACTTGCATTGGCCATAGTTTGGCCTCTTAGCCACTGAAATCCAGTGGATTTTTAGTGGCTTAGATGCATTTTTGAGGGCCAAAATTAGAGAGGGGTGACCCCCTCTCTCCTTGTCTTGTTTGGTGGTCTTTTGGGCCTTCCAAAGGGACCCTATTTTGCATACATTGAAGTCATGTTCCAAGCCTTATTTTGTGAGTTTTGAGGTCTGCCTTAGCTCTGTCCAAGGCCCTTTTGGCCATATTTTATTTCTATAATGCATGTGTGGAACAATCCCATTCAAGGCCTTTCAAAGGAGCCTTTCTTTGCATGTTTCCTAGACTCATTTTAGGGCCAATTTAGTGAGTTTTAGGGCTGTCATATTTGATTTCCAAAGTTGGTTTTGCCATGCTAAGTGTCTATCTTGTATGTGCTTAACAACCCCTTGCATGGCCCTCCAAAGAAGCCCCTCATTTTTGCATGCATCGGCTGCATTTCAGTGATTATTTGGGCATATTTTGACATGTTTTATTCACTGTTTTTGGCTGGTTTGATGAGCTCTGATATGCTTCATATACATACCATGTAAACCATGCTTGCTAGTCAAAGTTGCATGCTATTTTAGTCCATCTTGTTAGCATCTTTTGGCCATGCTTTAAACTAGAAATGTGCATGTTTTGGGACTGCCTTGGCTCTGTCTTTAGACTTCATGATCAAATAATGCTTGCTTTGTATACTTGTGGTTCAATGCATGTGCCTAGTTTTGAGTTTCGGGGCTCATTTCATGCATCGGGTGACATATTTCCATGATTCGGGACCATTGAGCATCTTATTTCAGAGCTGGAAATTGCATGTTTGTATGCCATCTTGCATCCTTTTCCATGCTTTGGTAGAGTAGCATTTGATGCCTTAGGATCGATCCCTTGCATCGTGCATGTTTGAATGTATTTCGGTTGTCTCAATCCATCCCTTTTGGCCACTGATTTGGGCTTAGTTGAGAGCTGCCCACATTAGTTTAAGTCCATCCCTTTGCATGTTGTCGCATGCCTATCTTGCATATTGTTGTATGTGTGCTCCATCTTTGCATGTTGTCGCGTGCTAGCCCCATTACATGTTGTTGCATGTTCATATTGCATTTTGTCATGTTGTCCAAGGTTGTTGCCTCACATCATGCTTATGTGCTTGTTGCATGCTTGAGTTAGTTGCATGTTTGCACACTTAAGTCATATTGCATGTTTGCCATGCTTATGTGTTGCATTGTTTGGATTAAGTGTTAATCCGAGCACGAGGAACGAGGGGCGTTTCATACTCCGAGTGATGAAACGTGTCTCAATTCTCGGTCGCCGAAGCTCTTGATGATTCATGATAGAGTTCTAGGCTTTACTTGTTGTATTTGCGCATTCATTTCAATATTGATTTGCACAAGTCGGATCTTTGGCCATCATGCATCGGGATGAGTGATTGATGGTCGTGGATCCGACTATGCCTCTCCCTTGATGTTTTGAGGTGATTTGGGGTGGCATAGTGCATACATACCCTTGGGAGACCCTCCATTTTCTCTATTTTGTGCTTTGTTGCAGCTTGGTGTCACAGCACACCAGTGGCCGACAGTGCACCACTGATGGCCGGCAGTGCCCTGTTGTTGGCCGGCAGTGCTCCTTTCATGGCCGGCAGGCCACTGGTGACTTCCCCTGCAGTGTTTTGGTAAGTTTCAGCAACAAGCACTGAAAGACACCCTGCAAACAGAGCCTCTAAAGAGCAACCGGAAGGCGTTTCGAGGCGAAGAACCGAAGCGAGCATGCATGCCTCATTTCTTCAAACAGAGCTAGAATAGCACCGTTTACTGCTTTCCCTACTTGCTTGTTGTCATTCATTAATCAGTTAATTAATTTGTTAATTAATTAAGTTGTGTAATAATTAGTTGTAGCTAGTTATTCATTTGGTTTTGTAATAATTAATTAGCTCGTGAGTTAGTTAATTAGGCGGCTTGTATTATTCATTCAGTCCCTCCGAGCGAGGGCAAGTTTGTAATAAGTGTGGGTGCGTGTGTGCATGTCTTCCAACCCCCACTTCTTTCTCCCTTTTACTTACCTGCTTTTGATGGTTAGTATTAGGACATGTTTAATTTAGAATCCTTATGCTATGCATGCGTGCATTCATTCATCTGTCCTGCATGCACCGAGCTCGGCGCATCATGCTAAATGCATAAGTATTCCAAATCTAACTTGAATACGTGTTACTTGTCACATTCCACATACCATCCTAGGATTAGCCGAGCCTATTCTAGGTTACATTTTGTATGCGATGCATTAGGCACTTAACATGGACTTGGATCATGCATGATTGCTAACAAGTTTTCTGTTTTGGCTTGGAATATAATGTAAGTATTTATGCTTTAGCATCTCACATGAGTGTGAATGTTAACATGACAGCATGCTTACCATGTGGCTATATGCTTATGTGATAAACTGCCTGAATGCCTGTGGGTGAAGGGTGGATTACTTGAATTGGGATAATTCATTGAAATCCGCATTTTAGCCTACTTGCGAGTAGCAACTTTCAAAACATTTCCAAACAAACGGATATGCGATGCTTTGTTCCAAATCAGGCGATCTAGTCTATACTTGTTTTGCTGTGCGCATCACATAGTAATTCTAGGCTAATAACCGGAATAAGAACGCATAACGTTTTCAAAACTTGATATCATGGTTAGTAGAGGCCGATCTTTGATCGGGCGAGAGGGGGTGCTCATAGCTGACCTTCCCCAATCGTACCCAAGTTCCCGAGCCGAGGCAACTTTGGTGATGACGGACACGTGGCCTTTGGCACCGAGTCAGGGTTTCCTAAATTTCCCCATTAAAAAATATTTAGGTGGCGACTCTGTATCTGGCAAAGCAGTCCATGTTTGGCACCTCTTTCAAAAAAATCTGTTTTTCTCAAAACGATTTGCCGGATTTGGACTCTTTGGTTCAAGATTAAGAACCGTGACAAATCGAGTCCGAACTGTAACACCAGATTGAGGTCCCTCGCGGGCTTGTTACGGTTTCTGGCGACTCTGCTGGGGAATTTAGAGAGCTTGACTCGAACTCGTGATATCCTGTTTTGATCTCATTTATGTGTCTCTTTGCATTGCATGTGCATTGGTGCGCCTAGGACACCGTGTTTGCCATCTGCCATTCCTGAACGGTTTGCCAAAGGCTTGACTTTGTCAAAGCATGCCATAAGGCTGACCGGTTGTGGGCTCTAACAGTATGGGAACACAAACCCCGGTTTTACCGGGGCACCCCTTTTGGCCATTCGACCTAGTGCATATTCGGAATCCATAGTGACCATTCCAAACTAGGACATGTTGCCTACTCGATGATAGGTTGTTTGAAGTCACTACGTGCGTAGTGAAACCCTAACTCCTGACAAAATAGGACAGGGAAACCCTACCCCAACATAGGGGTGTTTTGGCTCTTTTTACTTGCTATGTGCTTTTAGAGTGTATCTCTACAGGGAACGCACGTATCAGTTTGTAAAGTTTGGGCATCAGGCTTGCGGGCATCAACATCAGTGTTTTGGGAATCAGTTTACCCGAGGGTATTAGATTTGAGGCAGAATTTTGGGGCAGAAATCAGTAACGAGCACAGTCATTCAGCGTTGCTCATTTTGGTTTTGGTGAAATCAAGCTGAGGTACTGTCTGTTTTCTCTTTTGCTAGGTAGTCCTAGAACTATAGTTTCAGAAAGCTCCGATATCCCCCAGGTTCACCGGACTCGTGTCAATAGACTTTGTCAGGTCAGAGATTCAGTTCAAGGGCAAATCAGTGTTCCTTCGCCAGAGACAGGGTAAAAAGGCCAGTCAGGCACAGATCATCAGTTCAACAGTCTTCGGATTAGAAGTCATTATCCATCTCACCTGTGTGCAGTTGGGTTGGGATATCTGCTTTTACCACAGAGATAAATATACCAGTCAGTCAGCTGGAACAGCAGAACATGGCAGGGATGGAGGAAATGGTGCGCCAACTCCAAGAAAGTATGAAACTCATGCAGGAATTTTCCAAACAACAGGCTATGGTCATGACCCAGCAGGCGGAGCTAATTACCCGGCTACAAGCTCCTCCACCACCAGGGGTTCAGACACCTGGGGAAACACCAAATGTCCAGGAGGGTACGGACATTCCGATAGGGTCGGCTCCGCCCCCGATCCTACCCCAGCTATCTAAAGCGCCGATCAACCCGCCAGATTCACCTTTTGAGTTCGAGATAGACCCTACAGCGCTGAAGGTCAGCAAGTTGGAGAAGATGTTCAAGAAATCCCAGGGGGTAAAGTCCATCCCGGACATCGAGGACGGATACACCGACTCAGCTGTGACGCTGCCAGACCGGTTCAAGATGCCTCACATCGACCATTTTGACGGGTCAGGAGATCCCATGGTCCACCTGAGTTTGTTTTCAGATGTTCTGCGCTCGATGGGCTTGACAAGATTACAGAAGCTCTCCCTTTTTGGCAGGACCCTGTCGGGTATTGTGGCCATCTGGTACGCCAAATTGGAGGATTCAGTGAAACGAAGTTGGGAGGAGATGGCCGAGGCCTTCGTCGCACAATATTCATACAATACCCAAATCGAGATTACGACCCGTGATCTTGAGACAACGAGGCAGGAGCCTAAGGAGAGCTTCTCAGAATTCGTGGCCCGCTGGAGGGCCAAGGCCTCAATGATGACCATTAGGCCAACGGATAAGGATCAAATACGGATGGTTGTGCGCAACCTCCAGCCCAAACTAATGCAGAAAATGATTGTTCTCCCATTCCCTACCTTTTCAGATCTGCATGAGATGGGGGTGCAAATCGAGGACGCTATGAGGCAGGGCCTCATTGACCAGGAGAAGGAGCAGCCCAGGAGGGCGTTTTCCCGCAGTTCGAATGCGACCACCAGTAGTGATGCAGCTGCAAGATCTTCTGAAGTGGGCACGGTCACCACCACCACATCAAAAGCAGCTACCCCATTCACCGGTGCGTCCGGAAGTAGCTTGCAGAAAACCAAATATCCACCTCGAGTCAAGAGGGTTTTTACCCCACTTCATATGCCTTTGTCAAAGGCTCTAGAGGTCTTACTCCGGAAAGGACATTTGAAACCATTGGAACAACGGCCTCTACCTGATCCTATCCCTGCAAAGCATGACCAGACTAAATACTGTGCCTACCATCAACAAACCGGTCATGACACCGACAGTTGCTTTCGTCTACGCCATGATGTACAAGATCTGTTTGACAACGGGGTCATTGCCGCACCAGGTCCTGCAAAGTCTATCGGCACTTGATCAGTGAACTTGTGGGGGATAATGTGATGTGATTGGGGGATGAACCAGCTGCGGGTGGCACTTGATTTACTCCCGACGTGGGAATGGCACGCACTGTTTTGAGCATTTGCGAATGCTAGTTTTGAAGTTTCTGACTTAGGTGTTGAGTCAGTTCTGTAGTTTTGTTTTGAGTCTATCTCTTTGTCTTGAGTCGGTCTTTTTGATTAAGGGTCTGTCTTGTTGTATCGAGTCAGTCCTGTTGTACAAAGGTCGGGTGATTCCGGGGGTGTTACCTCGGCCGTCACCATTTTGTTTTGCGTTTGTCTTTTCGTTTTGTTTTGAGTCTGTTTCTGCCAGGGAGCCAGTTGTGCCAACAGATTTGAATGAACAGCAGTGGTTTTTCATGCTCTTGTATTCGCTTCTGCCTTGTGCCAGTTGTGCCAGAAGTTCTAAAATGAAACGACGGAGCATCTCACCTGCTCTCTTGCGCCTTGAAGTCATTGTAATGACCTGAGTTTTTCAAAACTTTTTGAACACTGCGGTGAAAACAAAGAGGGAGGAATTCCTCGGGATTTGCAAAACTTTGATCAAACCAAGAGAAAGAGAGGCATGCTAAGCCCTTAATGATCGAGATCATGCTTGTTAATGTGAGTACTGAGAAGGATCCTGACTTGATCCAGATTGGTTCTATATTGTCTTCAGCGCGAGCGATTTGTCGCTTTCTTAAAAGATTTCAAAAACTGTTTTGCGCGATCTTGCGAAGACCTGTGTGGAATCACTCTTGAGATTGTGCAGCCTAGGATCGCTCTCAGCCTCGAGACTCGACCCCTTGCTTTCGAAACGTTGGACCTTAATTCAGAGTGTTCAACGGTCAACCGCAATGTCAGGCGTGTGTAGCCAGATTTGAAGCAGCCCACGAACTAGGGACAAGAAAAGTCAGATCAAAAAGATCAGGTGTTATCAAAAGAAGCTTGCAAAGTTGGAGCAGAAATATCCCTAGAACTAGGGGCAGAAAAATGATAGATGTGCTCGGAGAGCCAAAGATAGATCATTCCGCCAATCAAAGATGAAAATCGGCAAGAATGCCAAACCCCAGGAGGGAGGAAAGAAGAAGTATTGCTGAAGGACAATTGAGTTCCTATCCACAACACTAGAGGCAAATTCAGCCCCCCATTGGATGGACTCCTGCATCGTCAGCAAACAGCAGCCATTCTCTTGGATTCAGACGGATTCGAGATCTCAGAACCATTTGACATGGACAAAGCTACACTTTTACCCTTGAGAGGCTCGCTGGGCCGAAAACCCGGAAGGGCGACCCAGGCAAAAGTTAGAGCAAGAAAAAGAAGAAAAAGAACAAAAAGAACAAAAAAAAAAAAAAGAAAGAAAAATGCAAAGAACAAAAAAAAAAGAAAAGAAGAAAAAAATAAAGAAAATGAAAAGAAAAGATGAAAAAGAAAAGAAATAAAAAGAATTGAAAAGAAAAGAAGAAAAATAGAGCTCGCAAGGTCGAAAACCCAGAAGGGCGGCCTTGGCAAAAGTTAGAGGGCAAAAGGTGAGGGTTAATACACGAGTGTACCTTAAACCCGAACTACGTAAGGCTTGATTCCCATGTTTGGGATACGTAGGTAACTTCATCTTGAAGTCCAGCCACAAACACTTCGAATTTGACTATGTCCATGTAATGGTTTTGACCATCATTGTCTTCTCTGTATCCGAGAATTTGGTTGTGTTCGTCACTCTGACGACTGACTACAATGCGCTATGGTGCCATTCAAACAAGGGGCAACTTTCCGTTGCCATTCAATGCGCTGCGGTGCCATCCAAACAAGGGGCAACTTTCCGTTGCCATGCAGCTCTCTTCGAGCAAGGGGGCAATTTTCCTCCAGATCCGAGGTTGTGCGTCTCAAGAGTAGGTTCCATGCTTGTTAAGCATTGGTCGTCTGCAAAAATAGTTTTTGAGAATTTTTACTGAGGTTGACTAATTTTCTCGAAAATTGTTCTATCTTTTCCAAAAAACTGGACCATTTCTTGGACCCAAAAAGGAAAATTTTCAGTGCTCATAACCTAACTCACATGATTTCAAATCAGAAAACTGAACAAGCATGTCAATCTAACTCTCATTTTGGTCAAAATTGTTTTAGTAGAAAGCCAAAAAACAAAAAATGGTCAAAATGATGAACAAGGGGCACAGTTGAGTCAGGTTTCCTGTCTTTCCCCCGTTGTCAATGCATTTGCCAGAAAGGGCACCATACTTGCCGGAAAGGGCACCATATTCACCAAGAAGGGCACAGCGGAAGCTAACAGAAAAGGGCTGAAAGATCTCATATCCTCCAAGCAACAAGGTATCAAGCTAAGTGCGAAGCACGAACTGGAATGGGGTAGGATATTCCATTCCCTCATCTGGACAGATCTGATCATGTCCAAACTCCCCAGCAGAACATCGTCAACCGATGTCAACTGCAGATTTGCTACACACCCAGTTGTAGCGCAACCCCTCTGTGGGGGAAGTTTACTGTCGTGAGCAGAAGAAAGAGAATCTAGCAGAATGCTAGGGGCAAGAGCTCGCAACTTCCTGTTTATCCATCAACCACCCTGGGGAGGGATGAAAAATGAGAGATTAAAGAATAGAGAGATGTGCGCTGAGAGGAAAAGCGAGGAAAGGGTTTTGAGAGAAAAACCGAGCTTGAGGGCCGAGTGATGTGAGAATCACAAATGAGAAAGGGTGGGAAATAATACCCAGAGAAACAGGCTCCTTGTGCACGTCTGAGTGTCGTGTCTTTTTGTTTTATCTCGATTCTTATTTTGAGTCGTTTCGAGTGTTACTCGATGTGTTTAGGTTGTTTACCTTTGTTTTCCTTTGTTGAGTTGTGATGCGCTGTGTCCAGTCGTAGACTCAATACCCAGTTGAGAATTCATTTTCAATTTTGATTTCAAAATAAAATCGTTTTGTGCTCAGAGTACTGTGCCATTCTCCACATTTGTGCAAAATAGTATTTGTTCTTTCATAAAACTGCAAGGTTCAACCCAGGTCATGTCAGAACAGTAAAACCAGGACCTATCTGAAGCTATATAGGTTCCAGACTGCAAAGCAAAAGAAAAGAGGGAAAATGTGGGGTATCTGAGTTTGTTTCAACTTCAGTAAGTTCTGAGATTACATTCCGTGTGTACCCCTTCAGGGTCTTGTCAATGCTCCGAAGTATGAGTGTGCCTCTACCCCAAGCTCAAGATCAAGTTTGCTTCAAGCCAGAATGGCGATCAAAAGTGCTCTCCCTGAGTACCATTCCCTGCCAGAAGCATCTTGGTTGTGTTCGCAATGAGTTCCTAGGAGACCAACTGCGACGGTGGAAACTAGAGTTCAAATGGCTGATGCCTAGAACGCAAAGGTTCAGGATTTCCGAGACTAAAGTCTGGTTTAAATACCCAGAGGCGTGTCCTCGGCTTGAAATCTGTATGGAAGCCCCATAGGTTGAGATAGCGTGTATGCACCTCAATTCTGGATACTGAACCAACCTAGTCTGTTACCCCGTTGGAGAATAGGGAAAGTTGTGAATATGATCAGGAAGAAAGGAAGCATCCAAAGTGTTCTACGTGAAGAACCCTTGTCAGTGTTTCAGAGCCTTTGTACTGTAAGTTGAAGGTAAGTGTTCGAAGAGCACAAGGGAAGATCCTCATCGGAGAAGAGCGGTTCACCGCCACTCACCTCATAAGGTGCTTTCTAAAGCGCTGCTTTGTCCATTTATTGCTTTCCTTAAGCATCATGCATTGTATTGCATTGTACCTATCAAGTTTCTTTCTCATTCATGCACGATATTGTATGTACAGTTCATTCAAAGAAGTTCCGTTTAAAATCATTTATTTAGTGTATCAATCACACTTCATTCACTTAGTGTATCAATTACACTCTAATTTATTTAGTGTATCTATCACACTTCTTTCACTTTGTGTACACTCTCACTCATTTAGTGTATCAATCACACTTCATTCATTTTGTGTATCTATTACACACATTCTCATTTTGTGTATCTATCACGCACATATTCACTTTCCTGTATCTATCACACACATTCTCATTTTGTGTATCTATCACGCACATATTCATTTTCTGTATCTATCACACACATCCTCATTTTGTGTATCTATCACGCACATATTCACTTTCCTGTATCTATCACACATGTTCTCATGTTCTGTATCTATCACACACATCCTCATTTTGTGTATCTATCATGCACATATTCATTTCATTATCTTTAGTGTATCCATCACACTTGTTCACTAAGTGCATCTATCACACTTCGTGTTCACATTTAGTATATCAATCATACTCTGTTCACTAAGTGCATCTATCACACTTCGTGTTCACATTTAGTATATTAATCATACTCTGTTCACTAAGTGCATCTATCACACTTCGTGTTCACATTTAGTATATCAATCATACTTGTTCACTAAATGCATCTATCACACTTCGTGTTCACATTTAGTATATCAATCATACTCTGTTCACTAAGTGCATCTATCACACTTTGTGTTCACATTTAGTATATCAATCATACTCTGTTCACTAAGTGCATCTATCACACTTTGTGTTCACTTTTAGTGTATCCATCACACTTGTTCACTAAGTGCATCTATCACACTTTGTGTCCACCTTTAGTGTATCCATCACACTTGTTCACTAAGTGCATCTATCACACTTTGTGTTCACCTTTAGTGCATCCATCACACTTGTTCACTTAGTGCATCTATCACACTTTGTGTTTGCCTTTTGTGTATCCATCACACTTTGCTCACTTCACCCTTTGTGTATCAATCACACTTTGTTCATATAGTGTATCTATCACATGCTCGCTTCGTGTATCAATCACATACGCTCGCTTCGTGTATCAATCACACACACTCGCTTTGTGTATCAATCACACACTCTCGCTTTGTGTATCCATCACACCTGTTCACTTAGTGCATCTATCACGCTTTGTGTTCATCTTTTGTGTATCAATCACACACATTCGCTTTGTGTATCAATCACACACTCTCGCTTTGTGTATCTATCATACCTTGTTCACTTAGTGCATCTATCACACTTTGTGTTCACCTCTTTGTGTATCTATCACACACGTTCACTTTGTGTATCCATCACACACGTTCGCTTCGTGTATCTATCACACATACACACTGTATTCGCAGTGAGAATTGCAATAATTCTCTTATATCCTTTCTGCATTATAATGTAGCTTGGTTTCTACTTGCTTAAAACTGTTGCATGATTTGCTTCATTACAGCATCCTTGGCATGATTATTAGTCATGCTTTTGCATCTTGCATATCATTTGCATTATGCCCCAGCCTCTGGGCGCATCTCCGCATGCCTATATTGATTGATTGTCTGAGTCTTCGGCCTTGTCAAAAATGGGTCGTCTCTAGGCTTTGACATTCACTCCCGTCACTTTGTGACTTCCGAGTTCTGTCAAAGAGGGGCAACTGTAGACACCCCATTTTTGACCGCCTTTAAGACTTGGGCAGTACTGATAGTTTACTTGGTGGTGAAAGGTGTGCAGGGCAAAAGTTCAATTTCTTCGGCAAGGAGACCCCTTTTTGGACCAAAACTATCTTGATCAAAAGATTTTGAGACCTTGAAACCCTCTTTTCAAAACATTTTTGAAAATAGGTTTTTACGATGTTCCGACGCTCGCATTTTGTTAAATATTGCGCTTTTCGGTAAACCGAGCGAGGACAAAGTGGAAATGAATGAAAGAGAGATGAACTCTTTGAAAAATCTCTCAAAACACCTTGTTTAGGGGTTTGGAGTTGAAGAAAAGAGGAGAGGAGAGAAGAAACCCAGTTGGGGAAGGAGTTGGGCATGAACCGTTAAGAGAGAGACGAGAAGTCCTCGCCAAATCAGGCATATCCTTTTGAATACTTGGATTTCAGCTATGAGGCCACCACCGTTGGAAAGCTTACTTCCGGGGCTTCAATTTTCATTTAAGAATCTCCTCAAGCCGAGTCCGGATGGGAGAGATATGGTTGTTGGAAGTTGGGCATCAATCCGATTGGACCGAAACTGAGCAGTCTTCACTAAAAGAGGGATATCTCTTAGCACACATGGAATTTTGAGGTGAGGCTTCCAAATTTGGAAAGAAGACTTCCGGGGCTTCATTTTGGACACAAGAATGACCTGAAAAGGCATCCAGATGAAGGATTTAGGCTTTCTTCAAAACAGGGACTAGGACTGATTTTTGTTGCCGGCCTCTATGGGAGTGTGCCGGCCATGATTGGCCAATGCCGGCCAAAAGTGACCCCTGCCGGCCATCAATGAGCCACTGCCTACCATCACAGATGGTCGGCAGCACCCCTCTTTCAGCAGGTTTCACGGCAGATCTTTTGAGCCAGCTGGAATCCTTTAATTCCCCCTCCATACACGTGTATGGAGGGATGAAGCTCTTGCCAAGCTTGTTCAAGAAGCTTTGAATTGATTTTCCTCTATATAAGGAGAGGCCCTTTCTCGTTAGCAGGGGGTCAGCCACTTTGACAAGAGATATAGCTCTCTCTCTCTATATTTCTTGCTCTCTCTATATTGTTGTGGTTTTAACCCATTTTCCTTGCATTTTTGCACTACAACCCTTAGCACAACACCTCCACCATCCATTCCAGCACCTTGGAGGCCATTTGCAAAGGTTGAAAGCTCAGAATCTTGGACCAAAAGCTGCTGGAAAGCTGCTCTTCAAGGGTAAGTCTCTATTTCCTTTTTTCTTGCCTTTTCTTGCTTCATCTATAAGCCATACTTGCAAGCATATCTGGACTTTTTCATAAACTAAAAAGTGTCATATTTTGAGCTCCTCTTCAAGATTGTATGAGGACACTTTTCTGTTTGAGACTTCCTACACCCTTGCATGCCTTACCCCTTTTTGTAGGCCCTTTTTTGCATCATATCTTAGACCTACTTGTGAGCATATTCGAGATTTTTCATAAACTGTAAAGTGTCATTTTTTGAGCTCTTCTTCAACTTTGTTTAAGGGCACTTTGCTGTTTGAAGTCATTTACTGCCCTGTTTGTTCAATCTCTCTTTTAGGGCTATTTTTTTGCATGATATATTAGCCTTATTTGTGATCCTTTTTGGACCTCGACCTAAATTGAAAAAAGTATTGTTTTGACCTCCTCTTTAGGTTTGATTGAGGTCTCTTTGCTGTTTGGGGTCATCTTCCCCTATGCACGCTTCATCTCTTCATGATTAGGGCCATGCATTAGAGCACTTGCATTGGCCATAGTTTGGCCTCTTAGAAACTGAAATCCAGTGGATTTTCAGTGGCTTAGATGCATTTTTGAGGGCCAAAATTAGAGGGGGGTGACCCTCTCTCTCCTTGTCTTGTTTGGTGGTCTTTTGGGCCTTCCAAAGGGACCCTATTTTGCATACATTGAAGTCATGATTCAGGCCTCATTTTGTGAGTTTTGAGGTCTGCCTTGGCTCTGTCCAAGGCCCTTTTGGCCATATTTTATGTCTATAATGCATGTGTGGAACAATCCCATTCAAGGCCTTTCAAATGAGCTTTTCTTTGCATGTTTCCTAGACTCATTTTAGGGCCAATTTAGTGAGTTTTAGGGCTGTCATATTTGATTTCCAAAGTTGGTTTTGCCATGCTAAGTGTCTATCTTGTATGTGCTTAACAACCCCTTGCATGGCCCTCCAAAGAAGCCCCTCATTTTTGCATGCATCGGCTGCATTTCAGTGATTATTTGGGCATATTTTGACATGTTTTATTCACTGTTTTTGGCTGGTTTGATGAGCTCTGATATGCTTCATATACATACCATGTAAACCATGCTTGCTAGTCAAAGTTGCATGCTATTTTAGTCCATCTTGTTAGCATCTTTTGGCCATGCTTTAAACTAGAAATGTGCATGTTTTGGGACTTCCTTGGCTCTGTCTTTAGACTTCATGATCAAATAATGCTTGCTTTGTATACTTGTGGTTCAATGCATGTGCCTAGTTTTGAGTTTCGGGGCTCATTTCATGCATCGGGTGACATATTTCCATGATTCAGGACCATTGAGCATCTTATTTCAGAGCTGGAAATTGCATGTTTGTATGCCATCTTGCCTCCTTTTCCATGCTTTGGTAGAGTGGCATTTGATGCCTTAGGATCGATCCCTTGCATCGTGCATGTTTGAATGTGTTTCGGTTGTCTCAATCCATCCCTTTTGGCCACTGATTTGGGCTTAGTTGAGAGCTGCCCACATTAGTTTAAGTCCATCCCTTTGCATGTTGTCGCATGCCTATCTTGCATATTGTTGTATGTATGCTCCATCTTTGCATGTTGTCGTGTGCTAGCCCCATTACATGTTGTTGCATGTTCATATTGCATTTTGTCATGTTGTCCAAGGTTGTTGCCTCACATCATGCTTATGTGCTTGTTGCATGCTTGAGTTAGTTGCATGTTTGCACACTTAAGTCATATTGCATGTTTGCCATGCTTATGTGTTGCATTGTTTGGATTAAGTGTTAATCCGAGCACGAGGAACGAGGGGCGTTTTATACTCCGAGTGATGAAACGTGTCTCAATTCTCGGTCGCCGAAGCTCTTGATGATTCATGATAGAGTTCTAGGCTTTACTTGTTGTATTTGCGCATTCATTTTCATATTGATTTGCACAAGTCGGATCTTTGGCCATCATGCATCGGGATGCGTGATTGATGGTCGTGGATCCGACTATGCCTCTCCCTTGATGTTTTGAGGTGATTTGGGGTGGCATAGTGCATACATGCCCTTGGGAGACCCTCCATTTTCTCTATTTTGTGCTTTGTTGCAACTTGGTGTCACAGCACACCAGTGGCCGGCAGTGCACCACTTATGGCCGGCAGGCTCTTATCCTTGGCCGGCAGTGCCCTGTTGTTGGCCGGCAGTGCTCCTTTCATGGCCGGCAGGCCACTGGTGACTTCCCCTGCAGTGTTTTGGTAAGTTTCAGCAACAAGCACTGAAAGACACCCTGCAAACAGAGCCTCTAAAGAGCAACCGGAAGGCGTTTCGAGGCGAAGAACCGAAGCGAGCATGCATGCCTCCTTTCTTCAAACAGAGCTGGAATAGCACCGTTTACTGCTTTCCCTACTTGCTTGTTGTCATTCATTAATCAGTTAATTAATTTGTTAATTAATTAAGTTGTGTAATAATTAGTTGTAGCTAGTTATTCATTTGGTTTTGTAATAATTAATTAGCTCGTGAGTTAGTTAATTAGGCAGCTTGTATTATTCATTCAGTCCCTCCGAGCGAGGGCAAGTTTGTAATAAGTGTGGGTGCGTGTGTGCATGTCTTCCAACCCCCACTTCTTTCTCCCTTTTACTTACCTGCTTTTGATGGTTAGTATTAGGACATGTTTAATTTAGCATCCTTATGCTATGCATGCGTGCATTCATTCATCTGTCCTGCATGCACCGAGCTCGGCGCATCATGCTAACTGCATAAGTATTCCAAATCTAACTTGAATACGTGTTACTTGTCACATTCCACATACCATCCTAGGATTAGCCGAGCCTATTCTAGGTTACATTTTGTATGCGATGCATTAGGCACTTAACATGGACTTGGATCATGCATGATTGCTAACAAGTTTTCTGTTTTGGCTTGGAATATAATGTAAGTATTTATGCTTTAGCATCTCACATGAGTGTGAATGTTAACATGACAGCATGCTTACCATGTGGCTATATGCTTATGTGATAAACTGCCTGAATGCCTGTGGGTGAAGGGTGGATTACTTGAATTGGGATAATTCATTGAAATCTGCATTTTAGCCTACTTGCGAGTAGCAACTTTCAAAACATTTCCAAACAAACGGATATGCGATGCTTTGTTCCAAATCAGGCGATCTAGTCTATACTTGTTTTGCTGTGCGCATCACATAGTAATTCTAGGCTAATAACCGGAATAAGAACGCATAACGTTTTCAAAACTTGATATCATGGTTAGTAGAGGCCGATCTTTGATCGGGCGAGAGGGGGTGCTCATAGCTGACCTTCCCCAATCGTACCCAAATTCCCGAGCCGAGGCAACTTTGGTGATGACGGACACGTGGCCTTTGGCACCGAGTCAGGGTTTTCTAAATTTCCCCATTAAAAAATATTTCGGTGGCGACTCTGTATCTGGCAAAGCAGTCCATGTTTAGCACTTCTTTCAAAAAAATCTGTTTTTCTCAAAACGATTTGCCAGATTTGGACTCTTTGGTTCAAGATTAAGAACCGTGACAAATCAAGTCCGAACTGTAACACCAGATTGAGGTCCCTCGCGGCTTGTTACAGGATGTCACGAATACATATCAAAAATTGAACAATCATTCATTGTACAGAATATATCATTTCGAAAAACATATCTTGTTTTATCACACAGAAAGTAGATACAGTTTGAACATAACTTTACTAAGTTATTACTCACAGTTGGCCTTAAAACAGACAGACGGAGCAGATTAGTCAGACAGAACGCGACACGTGACCTACATAACACATAACAGACACATACTTGAAATACACACTCAAATTGAATATAACTTATGTCGTTTGCTCTAAGTGTGTTTCTAACTCTTAATCCTCATTATGGAGTCTAAACATGGCTTAGAAATGCCTAGGATGGAATGAGGATGCAAGAATGTGCCGAAAACCATTTCTCAAATTTTGCCAAAGATAAGGTCCATGCTCGAGCGTGGCTTTCACCGCTCGAGCGGACATGCAGACAATGAATCTTCGCTCAAGCGTGTACTTTCCCGCTCGAGCGGACTACAAACTTACGAAAAAGTGCTGGATGCATGAGATTCACGCTCGACGGGCGCTCGACCCCCGCTCAAGCGTGTGACACAGATCCTCGCTCGAGCGTGGATTCCCCCGCTCGAGCGGACTGCAAAACACACAAACTTCTGGGTATACGCATTTCACGCTCGAGCGTGGCTCTCGTCGCTCGAGCGGAAGTGCATGTACTCAGGCTTCACGCTCGAGCATGAAAGTCTCCGCTCGAGCGTGGGTCAATTTTCTGGAAAATCCAGATTGACCTCCAAGCATGAAACTCAACCCTCAACCAACCAAAACTCATTTTTCTAGGCCAAATCTTTGGAAAACACTTAATAACTCATAGAACAACATGTTTGAAGAATCAATTTGTAAAATCAAAGCCCAAAGGTGAGTCAATAAAACACAATCTCAAACAAACCTCCAAGAATTATTAAAGAACAAAACATGCAAGTGTTCAATTGAATTCAATGCTCCAAAAATATAACCAAATGCAAGATTAAACTCAAAATCATGATGAACTCATGGACTATAACTAGAATATGGTCTTGCATGCAAGAATTTCCATGACAACACTTCAAAATGTGATGATATGAACATGCATGTATGATTTAAGCCTCGATCCAACATTTTCAACCAATTCATGACTTTAAACTCTAAATTACCATGAGCCATGCAAGAATTAATCTTAAATTCACCATTAAAAGGGAATCTCCTACCTTAAACCTTGAATTCCAAGTCTAGGAGCTCAAATATGCACACTATTCTTTAATTCTTCCAATTCTCCAAGGAATTTTGTTGAAACCAAAACTTCTCCTATCTCTAGCTCTCTCCCACGTTTGGTCAAGGAAGATGGATGAAAATGATGCCAACAAATGTAATTCAAGACTAAACATTTGGTTTAGCAAAGTCCACCTAGTGGCATTTAGGTAAATAAGCCATCTAATGTAATTTAACATTATTTAATCTAAGTTAATCGTTCCAAACCGAATTTTAATTAAACCTACCATAAAATTCTATAAATTCTAACTAGCACATAACACTAATCAATTTCGAAATCGGGCGCCGATAAGGTTTTCACTTCGCACTTCAAAGTCAGAACATGAACAGATCGTTTTATGGCAAACAGGTAAAAACACAAAGATAATGCAATACATATGCAAATTAATCCTAGATTCCTTCTAAATTACTGTTAGGCATAATTAATCATGGTTTAGCATTAATCGGAGGTCCGGGTTATTACAGATGTTGAGTCTCTTAACCATCTACCATCTTTTTTCACCTTCATGGTTTCTCCCTTAACTCATTGAAATTCGGGCATTAGGAAAAGGCAACCTCAGAGGCACCAACCAGGCCATCCTTTAACTTTTCATTCTTCTCTGGTTTGGTCTTCATACTCTTGAGCATGCATGCCACTAGTGAGCGCCCACAAGAAAGAAAAGTTCAAAACATAAAAAAAAAAAGAGAATCATTGATTGAGGGAGAGCCTCCGTGTTTACTCAACAAATACCCCATGATTCCTCATGGTTTGACTTTTCTCTGTGATGTTCAGTTACTCTTGTCGGAGGTCCAGCCATCCGATCACTACGAGAATTAACTCTAGCTTTGTGGCTCTCATGGATTGCACACACACACATTCTCTTTGTGAGCTCTCATGTGTGTTTTTGAGTTATGCATTCCTATGTTGCTTATGTCATTGATTAAATTCTATCTGTTTTGTTCATGACTTGGTGTTTCAATTTTTTTTTTACAAGTTTACAAGATTCATGATTGATGGACTATCTTATCCTAGTGGTACAGTCTTCCAATTGAACTCCCCGCTGGTTACAGGACATCTTCGTTGTTTTTTGTTTTTTGTTTTTTTTTTTTTTTAAAAAAATTTGATATCTTGTCCCCGCTCGAGCGGACATTCCTACGCTCGAGCGTGGTTTTGGGTCTTGCAGCATTGTGCACCATGCTTTATAGTTCTGTGAGGGTTGATTTGGCGCTCGAGCGTCCGTTTTCGCGCTCGAGCGGGTCTCTGCGTGTTTTGGCTCACGCTCGAGAGTTAAACTCCATGCTTGAGCGAACTGGTTTTGTTTAAATTCTCCCTCATTCGACCCTTCAGTTCATTTTTTCCCAGAGTGGTTTCTCTCTCCTAGGGCATCCTTGGCGATTCAGTCCATTGCTCTTCCTTGGTGTTTTCTTTGGTGATTTCAGTGTGTTTGCACACCTAAGGTATGTTTCTCATCATTTTCTCCTCTATTTTTTTCATTTTTTTGTAGTCTTTCTGTCATTTTTTGTTTCCAAGTGTTCGTTTTGATTGGGTTTGTTTGATCGTATGTCTCTTGGTCTGTGTTAAGTGAGTCTTTGGCACTTTGAGATGAGTTAAGGTCTTCTTTTGTTGATTGTTTCTCTGATTTTCATTAAGCCTATGTTATTTTGGCTTCATTGCTCACTATGATTCATATTTGCAATATTTGATTCTCTTGAGACTGCATTGTTGCATCATAGTTTTATCTACTTGACTCCTGTTGCTATATCAAACTGTGCTACTAATGTTTTATGTTTTCTCTTTTGATTTTTTTGTTTTGGGTTGGGGATTGTGTGTTTTGGTTTTGTATCATTTTCTTGGTTTAGCCATGGCTACTTTCAAGAGAAGGAAGTCTACTGCCCCTCGCCCTACATTTAACACTGACCGGTTCCCCTCGGTTGAGAAAGCCAAGTTGTTTCGCGAGTCTTATCCAGCCCGAACCATTCACCTTGAACATAATGTTCAACTCAACACATTCGAGTCCATCCCTATTCGTTCTCTTTTTGATCCCTTGGGTGGGGATAATGTCCTTTTATTTTCTTGTTCTCAAAACCTAAATTGGGTACGGGAATTTTATTGTAACATGGACAACCTTGATGATATTGGTCCATCCTTCAAGACTTGGGTCAGGTCCAAGCCAATCACTATTACCACAGATTTGATTCGGGAGTTGCTAGGGATTAGTCAAGTCTTCCCCATATTCTACCACTTTCCTATGCGTCCAACTTGTGATTTCAATGAGGTTGCCAATGTTTTGTGTGGTTTCCCTCGTCCTTGGCCCTTTGGTTCCTTAATCAAACAAAATGAGCTTCTCCCTCAATTTAGGTTGCTTAACCTCATTATATGTGCAAATGTAATCGTCACCACCCATAGTTCCAAAATCAACCAGGACCAAGGGTTTGTCCTCCAATGTCTCGCTCAAAATCGCTCTATTGATCTTGCCACATTGATCATCCAGAAAATGGTCGCAGCATATGAGCGCCATAACCTTGGTTTACCTTACGGGTGGCTAATCAACCGGCTTCTCGCCAAGTTTGAGGTCCCATCTTTTGATGAGGATGAGTTTAGTTCTCCTACTTGGCCCTTTACCACAAAGACTGTCTCTCAAAGTCAGTCTCACATTAGGGGGGTTTCTACTGGGGCAAGTCGGTCTGGTGTAGGTACAGGTGCTGCTGCTGCTATGGCAAAAGAAGCTGAGTTTGATGCAGCTGATGCTGGTGGTGCTATTGGTGAGGGGGAGCAGCCCCCTTCGGTTCGTACGGTTTATGGCCAGCTTCGGTCTTTTGAGCGGTCTGTTACTTCACGGTTTGACCGACTCGAGGGGCGGCTGGATATCTTTGAGGCACGGCTCACGGATCTTGAGACCACTGCTGATGCTCGGTTCAATGCATTATAAGCTTCTTCCTAGCGCATTGAGGACTCCGTGGCCCAATCTTCTTCTCAACTGGATCAGATCCTGTCTATGCTTCGGATGCAGTCACAGCCACCCACTCCATGATCTTTGATGCCCAGTTCTGATGTCCAGCTCTGTTTCTTTTGTTTTTTAATCCTTTCCGGACAAAAAGGGGGAGTGGTTTTGGTTTTGGTTTTGGTTTTGGTTTGGTACAATTTTTGGTACAGTTTTATTTTTGCTTATATATGGATAGATATTTGGTATATTGGTATAGTTTATATACTTGGAGTTGCTTAGATGGGTCTATGGTATTATGTTTCTCAGTTATTTTATATGTTGTTAATTAATACAGTTCCACAGTTTTTGGTTGGCTTGTGTGGTTGCTTTTCTTTCAGGGTGATTGTTCAAACGCATTGATCTCAGATTTTCATGGTTGTTAGTGTTTGTTTTTTTTATGCTTTTGATAGGAACATTGTTTTAGAATGGTTTTGTCAGGATTTGACAAAGGGGGAGATTGTTAGGAACCCTTTGTTGTCAAATTCCATGAAAAAACTAAGGTTGTAATCAACTGGTAATTTTCCAGTGTTCCAGTTTTTGTTTTCCCGCTCGAGCGGGGAAAGTGATGCTCGAGCGGGGTTTGCACTCTCATAGCATCTGTTACGTTTGCAAAAATACTGGGTGTTGTGATTGTACGCTTGAGCGTGGGATCTTCCGCTCGAGCGTGAACCTTGTATGAAACACGCAATATGGAGTCTCCGCTCGAGCGGGCATTCCTACGCTTGAGCGGACCGTGCGATCTCAGTTACTATATATTCGTGTGTTGGTTCTTTTCTAGGGTTACTTTTCCTAGATCTTGTTTAAGGGTCTTAGGGTTTTGTTTGAAGTTTTCTTCCGAAGTTTTTGGTGAGTTTTCCTTGATATATTTGAGGGTGTTTGTAACCTATGATCTAAGATACATACATCATGGAGGTTGTTACTTCATATTCAAGAGTGTTCGTCTTCGGTGGATTCCGAAGATTCAAACGTGGAGTTTCAAAGGAGTTTGATTCTGTACATAGTCGTTGATTCGACAAGTGAAGTTGTGGATTCAACTTCAGATTAATCAGTTCCGAAACGAAAGCTTGGTGAAAGAATTACAGAAGCTTTGAAGACAAATTGGCCGAGTTGGGTAATTTGTGTATTATCTTTGTAATCTTTCTTTCTTCAGTAGTGGATTGATTAGTAGCATTTCGCCCGTGGTTTTTGATTACAATTGAACTTCAATTGTGGTTTTTTCACGTAAAAATCGTTTGTGTCGATTTATTGTTTATTCCAAAAACAACAATCTAAATCACTTTCGTAAGTGCTTGATGATTTAGATTGTGTGTTGTGAATAATTGGGAATTGAAATATTTTAAATCTTGATCTAATCACGAATCACCTAGGATTTTCATATTCAAAACACCTACTTGTTTCCATTCTTGTATATATAGGTTATAGATTAGTGATTTTCTTTTTTATTTTTTTATTGTAAATGTTCATACTTTCAAAATGGAATATAAACATAAATTTAAAAAGTGTTTCCTTTTAAAATCAGGCAGCAGATTAGATTTTGATTAAAATTTCAAAACAAAACATACGTTTAAAAGGTGTTTCCTCTTAAAATCAAGTAGTGGATTAAATTTTGATTACAATGTCAAAACAAATGATACAATTGAAAGGGTTTTTCTTGCATCATTTTTCACTTGTACAATACTTAATGACTTATAATATGAACAAAATCTGACGGGCATACAAGTTATCAAAATAAAATTTATATTATTAATATAGTGCTCATATATGAGATAGTAAACCAAAAAAATGTAATAAAATGTAGTTATCATAACATTATACCAAGGAATGGTATGTATTTTGCAACAAATCCGTGATGATGAAACTCTCTTTTCTTGGTGTAACAAGCGCAAGGAAGAGGCCATTATGAAATATAAGTTAGACAGAAGCTTTGCAAACATAGCTTGGGCCACTCTTTTTTGCATGCCACGACTAAGTATTTGGTTAGTACAATTTATGATCATATTCCTTTTCTAATAGACTGTGTTGGTCGAGTTAATGGGCCCCACCGGCATCATCAACAAAGGGTTTTTTTGAGAAGGGTTAAAAAAGTCAAAATCAGT
The DNA here is from genome assembly GCA_036172215.1 of Camellia granthamiana. Lineage (NCBI taxonomy): Eukaryota > Viridiplantae > Streptophyta > Magnoliopsida > Ericales > Theaceae > Camellia > Camellia granthamiana. The sequence goes on along the minus strand of CM069917.1, from coordinate 15,165,543 downwards.
TTTTAACTTATTTTGAATCATATCATTTATTTTTTTTTACACTTTTTTTTTTATAAAAAAAGTCAACAAAAAAATAAAAACAAAAAAAAACAAAACAAAAGGCCAATTTTTAGCCAAACTTCCCAAAACAACCCAAAAGCTATATCGTTTTGAAACAATGCGGTTATATTCAGAAACTTGTGCATCTGCCATATTGAACACTTGGGGCATTAGTGATTCATCAAATCCAACTAAGATTTGAGAAAATAGGGACCACATTGTGGAAGTGGAATTGGCATACATCTGGGCATGTCAAATAGCAAATTCGGCAGAAATTAACTGAATTACGATCATTAAAAATTCAAATTCCCACTGACGGCACTTTAGTTCATGAAAATATTTTGAGTCGTGATCTTGGGGAATGGTATGAAAGAGAGGAAACTCTTTGGAGCCAATGGTTGTGGGCTTCCTGGTTGAAAGAATGTGATCGAAACACAACATTTTTTCATGGGCAAGCATCATAATGTCACAAGAAAAATTGAATTGACGGAGTGGATTATCGGGTTGGTATTTGGCGGACTGATGAGGGTGCACTGGCTCGAATTCTCACTGATTATTTTAAGGATTTATTTATTGCTTCTCCATTCCAAGGATGCACCGATGTACTTGCTATAATGGAGCATTGTAAATTCGATAAAATGAATGTCGTCTTGAACAAGGAGTTCACCTCTGCTGATGTGCGAGTTGCTTTGTTTCAAATGCACCCAACTAAGGCTCCAAGCCCTGACAGTCATCCAACAATTTTTTTATCATAAATTTTGGAATATTGTGGATGTTTATGTCGTTCGTACAGCCTTGGACATTTTGAATGGCACTTGATCTTTGGCTAGAATAAATAACACCTTTATTCATGCTTCTGATTTTTGACCCATCTCTTTGTGCAATGTCATCTACAAGATTATGGCAAAAACTTTGGCAAATAGGCTCAAGTTGATCTTTCCTCAGGTTATCTCAGCATTGCAAAGTGCTTTTGTTCACGATCGCCTTATTTATTAGCGATAACACCCTTGTGGCTTATGAGATGTTTCAATATCTTAAGAATAAAAAATCAAGCCAAGAGGGATCAATGGCTTTCAAACTCAATATGAGCAAAGCCTATGACCATGTTGAGTAGGACTTTTTGCTTGACATGATGCGTCGAATGGGTTTCACTGACCGATGGGTATCTCTTATTACAAATTGTGTCACCACTGTGTCCTACCAGATTTTGGTTAATGGTTAATGCTCCCCCCTAAGAGAGAGTGTTCAATCCACTTGGTTGCTGGTGAAGTCTGAAAGTTGAACAAAAATAGACTTGAGTTCAAGATAAATAGAAGAAAAAGAGAAAAAAGAGAGAAGTGCAAAGAAGGGACTCAAAGCTCAACAAGAAATTCAACAAAACAAGACTCCAAGTAAGGTATTGAAACTTAAATCTTGTAGATAAATCATCTAGCAACTAAAATCAAAAAGGATTTGGGTTCAATTTCATATCATTTAGGAGAAATTAGCAAGAAGATGAAGAAAATTAAGTTAGGTTCATGTTTATGGAAATTAATTATTTTGAGTTTAATTTTTGTAATCTTGCATGAGATTAAGTTCCATTGTTACATGCATGAGGGAATTCTATGAGTATTTGAATCTATATTTACATGCATCATGGATTTTGAAGAAATTGAGCCATTTAAGTTCATATTTTGAAGAGAAAAAGGAAATGTTTTATGAACATCAAGTTTATGGAAATTTAGAATTAATCCTAATGCTAGATAAAGTTTTGATTTTATAATTCGATTTTTACTCCATGCATGTAATGCAATTTAAGATTTTATTTAAATTCAATATATTTTGGAGCATCTATGATTATGAATTAAGTTGAGGTTACAAATTAAGTTAAGTTTAAGATTATGGAAATTAGTTGGAAAATTTATAAGAATATAAAATTAGTAATTTTGATGTCAATTTCATACATGTGAATGATTTTATAAGGAGTTTATGACTTTAATTTCATGTTTTGAAGGAAAATAGAAAGAGCTTGAAGTCAATTTTATGTAACTAAAAAGAAAATGAGAAATTGGAGCCATGCTCAATTTATGAAGATTAATTTAGAGATTAATCACCTTGGGTTTGAAATTTGGCTTGATATAGAGAAAATGAGTTAAAACTAAATTTGGACAATTGGAGCATGATTTTGAATAAATGATTCCTAATTGAAAGTGTTTACAAAATTATACAATGGTTCTCCATATTTGTGTACCAAAAATACATGTTTTGAGGCTTTGAATATCAAATATGAACTTCAATTACAATTCTGGAAATTCCAAATTTTACACTGTCCACTCAAGCGAGGAAAGTCTCGCTCGAGCGTGAAAATCAAGCTCCCAGAAGTTTTTCAAAATTTTACAGCCCGCTCGAGCGACCAAAATGGCGCTTGAGCAAAAACCCTATTTTCAGCATATTTTGAAAAATTGCATTTAATTCACGTTTTTATTCTCATCTCTTTTCAAAGCATTCTAAACATGATTTATGGCTCAATAAGGATTAATAAGCTAACAATCAACATTAATTAGTTGATTAAAGAATAAGTCGTTAACTTAGTGATACTTGATTAAGAAGCCAAGTAAGGAATTGGTTTATTTAGAAAAGAATGATTTAGTAATAAAAGGGGTTTATGAAATGAGAACCCGATTCATTTGACTAAAGAAAGGATAAGCGTAGTGGACCTTCGAATTATTTAGACAAAAAACAAGAAAGTCAAGTTTGATCAAGGAAGTAATATTGTGTTTCAATGTGTATATGTTATATGTTTGTGTAGGTCACGCGCTATTGTCTGCTTGATCTGTCTGATCTACTTCTGCTACTATCTGTGAGTAATAACTCAGTAAAGTTATGTTCGAGTTTATTTATTTTCTATATGATGAATTAAGATCTGTTTTCTGAAATGATATGTTCTGTACAATGAGTGATTGTCCAATTTCTGACAATGTATTCGTGGCATCCTTAGCATCATGTGATATCTGTTAGCTGTCACTCGGTATCGGAGGTTCCATTATGGAACTTATTTTGTCTATCATCTATTACCCGTACTGGAGGCTCCATTATGGGGCTCAACATGTATATTCTCTATTACCCGGTATCAGAGATTCTATTATGGAACTTAATATGTCTGCACTCTATTACCCATACTGGAGGCTCCATCATGGGGCTTAGCATATTTATTCTCTGTTACCCGAATCCGGAGGTTCCTTTATGGAACTAGTTATTCATAACCACCATATGTTCTGCATCTGTTCTGTTAGCGCTAATGGATGTACCACTTATGATTAAGCATAAATTATGATTTCTGTATATGATCTGAACACGAATATGAATTTGAATATGTTATGAATCTGAATCATGATCTCCGAATCTGTATGGACTTCATTCATTAAAACCCTTTACTCTGTTACTATTCACTGGGCTCTAACTTACTGTATTATTTATGTATGTAGGTGATCAGGCGCGTGACCAGACTTGGAGGCATTTGCCTAGAATCTGTTTTTGTCAGCCAACCTATGTGCCTCCCGTAGAGGTTCCGAATATTTCAAGTGATTATGGCTATGTGATTTAAAGTTTAAGTTTTGTCTTCGTGTTTGGTTGAACAAGTCTTATGTATTTTGTAAATAGGGCTAAGTCCCTTTTTGTCTAATCTGTATATATATAATGACATAAGGATGATGTGTATATATGTATATAAAAAGTTTAAAATTTTTCTGTCTCATATAAGTCTGCACAGCTCAATGAACGTTGTATATTTATTATTTTCTTCCGCTAGCCCCTAATATTATGCTAATCTGTCTCAGAGGCCTTTGGTGATCCCAAGATTACTGGCCGGTTACGATACTAAACCTATAGGGACGGGTTTGGGTCGTGACATTTATATAGGCAGAAAAGAACCTTAGATAAATATAGAAGAAGACAAAGATACAAAGAGATAGAGATAAAGACAGAGATAGAGATACAAGGAGATAAAGATAGAGATAAGTATAATATAATAATATACATTAACAGTTATTAATGCAGTCCGATCTGCAAAGGTTGACTTCTATATTATTGGAGTGGTGATTTACTGTCTTCGAGAAAGTATGGTTGTTTTTCAAAACTAAAATATTACTCATGTGAAGTGCAGCAGTAATTTTGCAACTCACTGTCTAGCCAGATTGGCCCTCACTGGGGAAGGTCTCAAGATGTGGATGGGAGCAGTTTCTTCTAAGGCTTCTCAAACAATATGTTTTGATTCTAGTTCTTGTTTCTAATTTCTTTTGCGAACTTTTCCCCTAGCAATATATATATATATATTACACCAAGGGATGGACTAGATCAGCCATGTTGGAATGGGTAGTGTTCGGACCAAGCCGAGTTTGCACTACCTAATAAAAGATTTTGTATCTCCGGCTTGGCCTGAATATCGAAACTACATGATCGTCCCAAAACAAGTCTTAAACAAAATAAATTTCACTACAACATAAATTTGATTTAGTGGCACTCGAAAGCGTCACTAAAAATTCTGTGTAGTGGCATTTTTTAAGCAAACACAGATATATTTATTTATAAGAACATAAAATTTCGTACCAATATTTAGGGCCAAATATGTGTTTATAAATATATACATATATATCATATACATTTATAAGAACCTAGGGTTTATGGAGAGAGAAAGAGAGAACCTTTGGGAAAAAAAGAAATAGCACCAACAATGGGAAAAAAGTGTAAGCATATCCATAAAGTGGCCAATATACCACGTGTTTGTTTTATTTATTTATATTATTATATAAATAATATATATTTATTATATATATTTTAATTAGTAAAATGGATAACTAACGTAAATCATGTCCACTACCCCATAAAGTGATTTTATAGGAAGTTACAACTTCTTTAATGGTATGAAGTTATGAAGAGTTACACTTGGATCATGGGTTCAAGCCTATCTATGTATGCCTATGATAGCCATCAAAACATAGACATTGTTTTATTAAAACTCTGTTCCTTCCACTTTTCCATATGGTTTTGTGAAATTGTTTTGTGAGTGTTTTGTTTATACATTCAAGACTTGATCAATCAAGAACAAGATTCAAAGGTTTGAACATCATGACAGAAGGTATTCTTATTTATTATTGAATTATTTTAATTCTCACAATTGGTATCAGAGCTACCTTCTATTATGTTATTTAGCATTATTGCAATTTTATGGAGGTCAATTCTTGATTGATCTGAATAGTATCTCTGTTCCATCATGATCCTCTGTTTCACTTTGTTTGATGCTACTCGTATATTGTGATAACATGTTCATTGCTTATAATCATGGCTTTATCTTTATTCTTAATAGTAAGGGTGTACAAAGAACCGATTGGCCTGATGAATCCGTCCGATCTGAATAGAATCGAGGCTCCACGGTCGGCTTCGTCACTCTGGACGATTGGTAATGGTTTCATGTTCTGTAAATTTGTTATCTAACGGTCAGTCAACGGATTGATGTAAAAAATAATTATCAAAACTAAACCGACCGAGATATATGTTATATTATATATATTCAAATAGTTAATGGTCCACCTTGGGAATACACACCTCTTTTCATATAATATTTTTATGTTTACCTTGGAAATACATGCCTATCATATCTCTTTATCACTTTGGAGTTTGATATAGAGTGACTCAATTTCCACTTTATTACAAAGTTTGAGACAAACTATCCCACTTCCCTATTTTTTCCATAACCGTTCAAAGTCCTCTCTCTCTCTCTCTCTCTCTCTCTCTTTCTCTCCTAAACCCTAAGAAATTTCTCATAAAACTAATCTTCAATCTCGATCCTATCTATCTTCTTCATATCTACTCTCCTTCTCTCTCTTTCTCACAAACGATTTCCCAAAAAACAAAGCAACTCTCATCTCTCTCCCTTATCTGTTTCTCACTATTTTACCTTTCATCATCAATCTTTGATTTCCTCTTTAATGGTGGTGGTAATGGAGAAGTATTGTCAACAACAGTGTGGAGATATTGGGCGATGGCAATCGTGGTGGTTATGACTGGTGATTGGCGGCTACTGCTGAGATGAGCGAATGTCATGGCGTTGACGGAGTAACAAGTAATGACGGGAAAACAGTGGTGAGTTTCTTCTCTCTCTTTTTTTCTCCCAATTTTCATTTCCATCTTTCTCACACAAATCTGTAAATATATATATATGAGTTTTATTTGTTGTTTTGAAATTTGATTTCGTTTTTGGAAAGATTTTTTCCACACTTAGCAGATTCTCGAAATCAATCAAACCGACTGCTAAACCATGTTCTTTGGTTCGGTCAATTTCGAACTTCACAACGGTCGGCAATGGATAATAGATTTTCTCACCCGATAATGTCGGTTCGGCTGACGGGCTATGGGTAAACCCGAGCCGAACCAACCCGTGCACACCTCTACTTGATAGCATAAAACTTTGTTATGTGAACTGTGGTATGAGTATCAAAGAAACGAAAACAAGAAATTATTTTTATATCTATCGGCAGACTTTTCGTCTACTTTTTCACTGTTTGAAATTGATTTAGCCCAATGATCAGAGATATTTGGGTTGGTTTTATTCATGCACCTCTTCCCTATCTTACTGCGTAAAATAAAAATATATATATATATTTTTTTTATTTTGTTATAAGAATAGCCACAATGTCTTAAGACATAAAAATGTAGTAATCCTCAGTATTTTGATCACATAAAGTTAAAAATTAATTTGGCATTTTTGTATTACAATTATGTTTTATAAATAATTTCTCAATCCCACAAGAAAGTAGCTTTTTATGAAATTTAATTGGAATAAGACAATGTATTGGGTATTAAAGGAATTGGGCACTCTAAACCCACAGGTATAAATTTTCTTTTCCTTGAATATTTTGGAATCCATTAGTCTTATTATAAAGTAATAGCAAATCTAATACAGTTTAGTGAACTCTACCCACAGGAAGGTTTAGATTTGTTACTGAATTTGACATTGGTTGATTCAGACTATAGTTATTGTTTCAAAGCATTAATGATATTCTTGGTAATTGCAGTGATTTTACCTTTGTACTGTCTAATGAGTCTTCTCGTATTCCATTCTTGAACAGTGATAATTTTTCGGACTAGGACAAAATCCTCTTGACATCATTAGGATGCATGGACCTCAATCTGCACTTCGTGTAGATGAACCTCCTGAACCCACGGATGAGAGTTCTGCTGCAGAAAAGAATGCTTATGACAAGTGGAAGCGATTTAATCCCTTAAGCCTAATGCTCATAAAGTCACATATCAATCAGAGCATTAGAGGCTCAATCCCACCATCTAATAAGGTCAAGAACTACATAAGGGCTATTGAAGAGTAATTTGTTAGTTCTGACAAAGCATTGGCAAGCAGTCTAATGAATAAACTACCAAGCATGAAGCATAACAATTCTAGGAGTGTGCGTGAACACATTATGGAAATGAGAGACATTGCAGTTCGTCTTAAGTCCTGAAAAATTGAGATTTCTGAGTCATTCCTTGTCAATTTCATACTCAATTATCTTTCTGTGGAATATGGAGCATTCCAAATTTCTTACAACACATAGAAGGAAAAATGGTCTATCAATGAACTTTTGACCATATTTGTTCAAGATGATGAGAGATTGAAGCATGAAAAAGTAGAAAGTGATCATTTAGCAACACATAAAGGAGGGAAATGGAAAAAGGGCAAAGGTAATCAAAAATTGAAGAAGCTTGGTAAAGTGCCATTTAAAAATCATAGTAATAAGGATGTATGCTTCTTCTGCAAAAAAAAGGGTCACGTGAAGAAAGACTAACCCAAGTATAAGAAATAGCTCAAGAATAAAGGTAATCTCATATCTCTTGTGTGTTATGAATCTAATTTTGTTAATACTCATCAATACGATTGATGGATTGATTCGGGCTTTACAATTCACATTGCTAATACCATGTAAGGCTTCCTCAGCCTAAGGAAACCGATGGGAAGTGAACAAGACATCTATTCGGGCAATGGGATGCGTTCGCACATCAAAGCTGTGGGAACTTTCAAACTTGTTTTAAAGAATGACTTTATTCTGGTACCAACTGTACGGGAAAGGGATTCACCTTCACGTATAATCCTGTTGATCAAGCCTGTGTTCTTCTGCACGTCGTCGTTCTGTCACCTGAAAACTCAAATTTGAACTGGCCGGCGGGTGTGTGCCGGAAAACCCCTCCGATGCCTAAGTCAGTAAGCAAGACAAGTAGGCAAAAGCTCAATGTAGTCAGGGAGCAAAAATTGCATTACCTCTTCATAGGTGATATTGGTGAGCTTATATAGGTTTCGAGTGGCACAATCCTAGTAGGACTCTAACTTCTCCATGCAAAGAGTCCTCCTAGGACTCTTATTTCTCCATGCGTAGAGTCCTTCTAGGAATCATACTCCTCCTGGAAGATAATGCTTATCTTCAACACCCCCCTCACTGCATAAGCCAAGTGAGATGGCTTCATTATGGCCGAACTCCATTACGACCGAAGTAACCCATAGTCCGGATTTCGCTTTTACTTCTCTTACCTCGGTTTCTCATGCACAACCGAGCCAACCATAAGAGAGTTCAACCGGACTAGGGTGCACCCCAACCGGACTACCGCGTCCGAACCGGAGTCAATCCAAGACCGGTCAGTTCTCCGAAATGTCCTTTGACCGACCTAGATTCGCTGACCGGTCTATTTTGATAACAGCCGTAATCGAACTACGGACGCCCGTTTGGCAACCGAACTATCCGCACTACTCCACTTCGGCCGGTGTATTTACCATCTGCCGTTCTTAGACCTAGCTCGGCCCAACACCTAGCTCGGCCCAATTCATGAATATAAATTACCCTCTCAATTGCCCCTTAATTCCATCCGCAAAGCGTGATAGGGATTACTTGTTTATCAACCGATCTAGAGTTCTTAATCTCTCCACCCGAGCTAACCATCCATTAGCCTCTCCAGCCGAGCTAGAAACCCCCAAGCCTTTCCAGCCGAGCTGAGACCTTCTACCTTTCCCAACCGAGCTAAGTCCGTACCGAGCTATACATGTCCGGCTCAAACGTCTTTTCAAATGTAGAAACTGAACCGATTACCCTTCCTTGACACGTGGCAAGCCCCCATTGGTTGTTTACAGCTGTTGCGCCGTCCTCGTGTTTCACAAAATTTGAACAGTTCCCTCCATTTTTCATTCCTTACACCAAAAGAACCCTTCACTTTTGCCTTACACTACTGTTCAACTTCTCTCTCCTTGTTCTTCCATTCTGAGCTGGGAGTTGCTGTGCATCCTTACTGCCTTCGTATCAATCCTTCAATCCTCCTCTTCTTCCTCTTGGTAAGTACATGAATCCCACTGTGTTTCTGTTTTTGCTTTCATTTCAATCCATAGCTTTCTATCTTGTGTATTTGCAAAGCATGTTTCCACTTTGTAGTTTCTGAAAATACTCCGCACAAGAACACTATGAACATGACGAAACATTACGTAGAACACCTTTTTGATCTTGGCACATGACTCAACCGAACTAGGATAGTGTTTGTGCTATAGGTGGATCTTATCCGTATACAACCGAACTGGAACTTGTGCAAATCATAGTAACTCCAGTAGATCAACTGATTCTCTCTAGCCGAAATGAGAACCCACCGAACTAGAAACTGTAGATGCTGTCCAGGAGAACTAGAACCGAACTAGTACTTGTAAATAACATTGTAGTTTTAATAAGTAAGCACATGATTAACCTTAGCCGAAATCAAAACTAACTTGAGATAAGCATCTCGGCCCCAGACCGAGCTAGGCCCCTGACCGAGCTAAGCCCTGGGGCTAAGCCATCCTTTTGAGTTTCTAAACCGAACTCAGAAAGATGCCCCTTGAGGCCTAACCGTGGTAAGAACAACCATAAGTGAAACCGAGATAACCACAAACTTTTTCGAACCGAGATAACGAGAACCTTTCACGAGCCGATGTAGACAGCTTAGCACCACGCAGAACCGAAGTAAAACCAACCTTTTCCTGCTTTATTTTTGTAGCACGGTCTTTGATCTGTGCTTGACACTTGCTTTTTCAACTTTGCAGACTTAGGCTGTCCAGGCACTCCCTCTGTGCGTCCAACCGGACTACTGAGCACGCTCCTCCAACCGAGATAAATTATATTTTAACTTATAAAATAAATGGGGAAGTACAGACACTTGGTAGAAACCCCAGGCGGCCTAGCCGATTTCCGAGAACAATACAACATTCCAGCCGATGTAAATTTAAAACTAGCCAAAAAAGGAGTCGACCCATGGGATGAAGAAGGCTTTGTCCCATTCACCCTCCAATCCATAGTAGAAACCGGACTCAGATTCCCAGTCCAGCCACTAATTTGTGAATTCCTTAGACAAACCAGACTCTGCCCCACTCAGCTATCCACCAATACGTACCGTATAATAATGGGCATAGCCGCCCTGAACCACAAAACCGGTCTAAACCTGGGTTTGGCCGAAATACTGCATCAATACTCCATAGGCTCCAAAAATCAAGGCTGGTGCTACTATTTGAGAGTGCGCCGAGGTAGAGAAAAGATAATAAAGCACACACCGGACAAAGATGTCAATGATGATGATTTCTTCTGGGTTTCTGGGAACTTCGAGGACTTCCAAGCCCGAATCCCAGGCCGAAGAATAAACTGGAAGAAAGGAGAGCCCGGTATAAGTACTTCGGTTTCCATTTTGTCTTTCCCATGAATTTCATTAACATAGCAAGCCGGACTAACACTTGTCTTCTTTTGCTTTGCAGATAAAGCTCATCTCATCTCCAACTACAACTACCCCAACCTCGCCGTACTCCGTGCCGCACTCCGGGTGAAAGAAAGGAGTTGGGCAAAGCTTCTTGAATTCGAGCCGACCTACAGATACTCCGGTCGTCGAAAAGCAAAAGTCACAGATTTTCTCCTCGAGGACCCTCCAGCATCGGACCCAAACTTGCCCGAAATCGTCCTTGTGCGATTAACTCCTGAACAAGAGATGGCGAAGAAGAACAGAATGAGGGCCATGCTCACCGAAACAAACCCAGCCGAGGTACCACAGACCGGCCATTCAACCGAGGCCGTAGTGGCTCTTCCATCCCAACAGCCTTCTGCTTCGCGCCGAAACAAGCGTGCCCGGACTGAACAAACCGGGCCACGACTTGTCGACGAAGAGGAGAACGTCCTGCCACCAAACCCACCAGCAGTTATTCAACCGGACCCCCAGCCGGAATCATCGAACCGATCTGAAAACCCCCAGTGGGCTCCCCCCCTAGTCTTCAACAACCGGGCTATCGACGAGGGTGACTCCGTTGTCTCAGATAAGGATCACCTTCTGGCCTTCAACCTGGCCAGAGGTGTGTGCCTTCCGAAAGACATGGAGCACCATCAGAAGAAGCTCAACACCGAGCTCAAGTCACTTCGGTCTGCTTCGAAGTCCATGGTTGTGGTAAGCAATACTAGCCTTTCCGTCTTCAAAATTTGTCCAACTTCCATTTCGGTCAGCAACTAAAAAATTCACTGTACTTTGTGCAGGCTCTTCAAAAAACCACACTTGCACACCGGCAGGTGATGGAGCTTCGCAAGACCGCGAGGCAGGCCATGAAGGACGCCGTGGCCAAAGCTACCGAACTAAGGCAGGCCCAGAACAAGGCGGCCGAACTGGAGGCCGAGGTATCACGTCTCACCGGACTGGTTACCTCGGCTGAAAGTGATAAACAAAAGGCCGTGACCGAGGTAAAAGATTACTACCTGAGGGAGATGTCCCAGATGCAGACCAAACAAGACGCCGAGATAGCCCAACTGAACGCCGAAGTAAAGAAGGGCAGAAAGGAAGGATTCAAGAAGGCTGAAACTGCATACGGCCTTCAATGTGGCGCTGCAAAAGACCTATTCTTCAAGTGCGGTTGGCGAAGTGCGGTGGAGAAGCTCGGTTGCACTCCTGACACCGACGCTTACAACGCTCCACCGTACTTTATTCCGGCCTCACTTAAGCAATATGCGGACGATCTTCAAAAGGCATTCCTTGAAGCGTCTGATGACGAAGAAGATGATGAAGATGATGACGACGATGAAGATGATGAGGGGGAGCCATCTCTGACTCCGGTTGTCACCGATCAACAAAACAATCAAGCAGCTCGGTTGGAGCCAACCGTGGATTTAACCAACGAGATACCAGCTAACTCTTCCCTGCCAGCGGATACCACGGTTCAAACCGGGCTCCCTCCTCAAACCGATCTCCAGGCGGCTGCTGAAGCGGAGTTCGATGCCGAACTAGATGCACTCCTAGGATGACTTGTATTTTTTGCTTCTTTTTTCTTTCTTGTATTTCGGTTTTGGGTGTCTGTAACCGGGCTACGGCCCCTTGTTTGTACTTCCTTTTGATTTGAATGAAAAAATCTTTCGACTTGCATTCCGGTTCTGAACTTGAATAACTTGTATTACGGTTATGAACTTGCTTGGTTGCCTATGTGACAAATTTGAATCTGCTAAATTACAACTGTGATCTCGGTTAGCTATATAACTCACTAGCCAACCACTCTTCAGCCGATATAACTTACTTCGGCTGGAGAGTACAAAGAGTTGGTTTAATCCAGCCAACCACTCTTCAGCCGATATAACTTACTTCGGCTAAAGAGTACCAAGAGTTGGTTTAATCCAGCCAACCGCTCTTCAGCCGATATATCTGATTTCGGCTAAAGAGTACCAAGAGTTGGTTTAATCCAGCCAACCACTCTTCAGCCGATATAGCTTACTTCGGCTGAAGAGTACAAAGAGTTGGTTTAATCCAGCCAACCACTCTTCAGCCGATATAGCTTACTTCGGCTGAAGAGTACAAAGAGTTGGTTTAATCCAGCCAACCACTCTTCAGCCATACACTTACTTTGGCTGAGGAGTACAGAGTGTTGGTTTAATCCAGCCAACTACTCGTTTAGCCATTCCCATACTTTGGCTCAGTGTTAATTTAGCCATTCCCATACTTTGGCTAAGTGTTGTTTTGCCATTCCCATACTTTGGCTAAGTGTTGGTTTAATCCAGCCAACCTCTAAGTTGGTTTTTCCGGCCAACTTAGAATAAAATGCTTGGTTATTCCGACCAAACGTCCTGCAGTCTGGATCCTTATCCTGGACCTAGGAAAGGTTGATAGTTGGGTATTCCGGCCAACTATGTTTACAATGCTACTACCTTACTAAAGCTACTTTCTATGGAAAATAAATATACTGAAAAGAATCGACTTGTTTTATTGAGAAAGTAGAAAAATTACACATACTCAAAAAAGAAAAAAGCTAAAAGTAAAATATCTTGAGATTGACAGTGTTCCATGGCCTAGGAATTGCTTCGCCGTCCTCATCTTCCAAGTGGTATGCCCCTTTGCCTGCTAATCCGACCACTTTGTAAGGACCTTCCCAATTGGGCCCTAACTTGCCATCTCCTGGGACCAGTGTGTTTCCCATCACTTTGCGAAGTACCCAATCGCCAATCTTGAACTGCCTTGGATGTACTGTTTTGTTGTATTTTCTGGACAACTCTTGCTGATAGGAGGCGATGTGCACTAGCGCCTTTTCTCTTCTTTCTTCCGCCAAGTCAAGTTCCAATGCTATTGCTTCGCCATTTAGGTCTGGATCAAAGTTTTCACTCCGAATCGTGGGGAGGCCGACTTCTAAGGGGATGACTGCTTCCATGCCATATGCTAAGGAGAATGGTGTTTCCCCTGTTGACCGCCGCGGTGTGGTGCGATAAGCCCATAAGACATGAGGGAGCTCTTCCGCCCACTTGCCTTTGGCTTTCTCCAACCTTTTCTTCAATCCGTCCAAGACAACTCTATTTGATGCCTCTGCCTGACCATTTGCTTGGGGATATGCCGGTGTGGAGTTGTAAAACTCTATCTTGTATTCTTCGCAAAAGCCTCTGAAAATTCTGCCATCAAACTGAGTGCCGTTGTCTGAAATCAGTGCTTTTGGTATGCCGAAGCGAGTAATAATGTTCTGCCAGACAAACTTCTTCACATCTTTTTCCTTGATTGACGCCAAAGCTTCTGCTTCTACCCACTTTGTGAAGTAGTCTGTTGCCGCAAGAAAGAACTTCCTGTTGCCTGGTGCTGTTGGGAGCGGTCCCACTATGTCCAAGCCCCACATTGCGAAAGGCCATGGGCTAGTGAGAGGTAGGAGTTCTCTTGCAGGTTGGTGTATCTGATGCGCAAACTTCTGACACTTTTCACATTTCTTGACATACTTCTCCGAATCCGCTTGCATGTAGGGCCACCAATATCCTTGTGAAATAGCTCGGTATGCCAATGACCTTCCTCCTTGATGGCTGCCACAAACCCCTTCGTGTATCTCAAACAGGAATGCTTCTACCTTGCTGGGGTGGACACACTTTAAGTAAGGTCCTGAAAACGACTTTTTGTATAATGCTAAGGATGGAGAGAGCCAAAATCGTTGCGACTTGGCTCTTATTCTGTTTGCTTCTTTCTTATTTTCTGGAAGAGTGCCGTCTTTCAGGAACAGTATGATGGGGTCCATCCAAGAAGGACCTAACTCCGCACAACATACCTCTTCAGCTTCTGGGTCTTCAATACTTGGTCTGGGCAGATAGTCAATCAATAGTGGATGAGGGATGGAGGTATCTGCCATTGAGGCGAAGCCTGCAAGTTCGTCTGCTCTGCTATTCTCCTCCCTGCCAATTTGTTCTATTCTGACGACTTCAAACTTCTTGATCTCTGTCCTGACTAAGTCTTGGTACTTAGCCATTCTTTCATCCTTTGCTTCATAATCGCCCGAAATTTGATTCACTACCAATTGTGAGTCGCTGTAGACCATTAGTTCGGTGGCCTTCATGTATGCTGCTGATTTGAGCCCTGCAAGGAGCGCCTCGTACTCCGCTTCATTGTTCGATGCTGGGAAGCCAAAGTTGATTGCCTGCTCCACTACTAGGCCGTCTGGAGAGATGAGGACTATGCCAAGTCCTGCTCCATGTCGATTGGATGCCCCATCCACAAAGAGTTTCCACATCTCCCCAACGAACAACTTCCAACAGGTGGAGGGATCGGACGATGCCTTGGGGTCTTCCAGATTGCTAATGTCTTCTTCAGAGTCCATAGTTGCAGTTTGCCCCTTGTCTTCCGATGGGCCCAAGTCATTAGTCGCCAATGAATCTTGACTTGGTGTAGTAAGGTTGGATTCCTCCTCGCCTTTTCTACTCTGGTCTGCCTTGGGCGCTGACTGAGTAGCCTGTACTAGGGGTTGCGCTATTCCGGCGTCAATCTCCATCCCTAGTTTGGTTGTGTCAGTCAGGTCGATTGGGCAGACTTGGTGGCTTCCAGGAGTGAATTCTGCGACGAAGTCTGCCAAAGATTGGGCCTTTACCGCGGTTCTGGGTTGGAACTTTACATCATATTGTCCCAACTCTACTGCCCACTTCAAAACTCGCCCAGAAAAGTTGGCCCTCTCAAACAGAGCTTTCAATGGAAAAGCTGTGAGGACGACAATGGTATGGGCGTGAAAGTAGTGCGCCAATTTCCTGGATGCCATCATTAATGCCAGTGCTAGCTTCTCTAGAGGCAAGTACCTTGTTTCCGCTCCCAGCAATGTCTTGCTGACATAGAAGATGGGTAGGTGTTGGATTCCTTCTGCTCGAACTAACACTGCACTTACTGCGTGCTGAGAAACTGCCAAGTAGAGGAAGAGTTCTTCTCCAGGTTTGGGGGTAACAAGTAATGGTGGAGAAGACATGTATTCCTTCAGACTCGCCAGGGCTTGGTCGCATTCTTCGTCCCACTCAAACTTAGCTTTTAATGACTGAAAGAATGGACGCAATCTGTCTGAAGACCGGCTGATGAATCGGTTAAGTGCTGCTGCCATGCCAGTAAGGTGCTGCACTTCTTTTACTGAGTTAGGTCTCTCTAACTCCTGAATTGCTTTGATTTGAGAAGGGTCAGCTTCTATACCTCGGTTGGTCACCAAGAAGCCTAAGAATTTACCTGATCCTACTCCGAAAGCACACTTCGACGCGTTGAGGCGTAACTTATGCTTTTTCAGGATCTCAAACATTTCACTTAGGTCCTTGAGATGGTCACTCTCACTCTTGCTCTTGACCACCATATCATCGATGTAAGCCTCCATTGTTTTGCCTAACAATGGCTCAAACATCTTGGTGACCATTCGCTGGAATGTCGCCCCTGCGTTCTTCAGGCCAAAGGGCATGACCTTATAACAGTATAGTCCTCTTGGAGTGGTGAAGGACGTGACCTCCTGGTCTGGTTCATGCATTGCGATCTGGTGATAGCCTCTATATGCGTCAAGGAAGCTAAGCCTGTTGTGACCAGCTGTTAGGTCCACCAGTTGGTCGATCCTTGGTAGGGGGAAGCTATCTTTGGGACAGGCTCTGTTGACAGTTTTGTAATCGACGCAAACGCGCCACTTGCCATTTTTCTTTGGCACCACCACCGTGTTGGAGATCCATCTGGGGTAGTGCACCTCTCTGATTGCCCCTGCTTCCAACAAGTTTCCCACTTCTTCCGCCACTATCTCGGCGTGGTGGAGTGCCGATCTGCGGGTGCGCTGAATGATTGGCCTGGCTGATGGGTGGACATTGAGTTGGTGGCAGATGAAGTTGGGATCAATGCCTGGCATGTCGTATGGAGTCCAGGCAAACACTTCGATGTTAGAGGTCAAAAACTCCAAGACCTCTAGCCTCTCAGTGCTAGACAACGACGAGCCAAGCAAGAAGAACTTATCCGGGTTCTTCTCGTCTATTCTGACCTCCACCAAGTCTTCCACTGCCTTCTGACTAGCCGCTTTGCCAACATCCGCGAATAGTTCATTACTCTCTGGTTCTTCAACCGAATGAACATATCCTTTGGCAGCGCGGCTCCCATTCGTTGCAACGAAGCACTGCTTGGACATAATCTGGTCCCCATAAACCTCCTCTATTACTCCGGTGTCGTTGGGGAACCTCATCACTTGGTGGTAGGAGGATGCTACCGAGCGCATGGCGTGCAGCCACGTTCTGCCCAAGATGATGTTGTAGGTGGATGGAACCTTTAACACCCAGAACTCCACTTGCTTTGTCACACTCCCTGCTCTGACTGGAAGGATGATTTTGCCGACTGGCCACTCCGGCATAGAATTGAATCCAATCAAAGGGGATACGGCTGGGGCTAAGTCCTTGTCCTGCAGCTTGAGTTGCTTGAAAGTTTCATAGTACATGATTTCACACGAACTACCTTGGTCAATCAGAATCCGCTTGACGTCAAAATCCTTGACTCGGAGAGTGACGACCAAGGCATCATTGTGTGGGCTATATATTCTGTCCAAGTCTTTATCTGAAAAGGACATGACATTTGTGGCTTCTGTCCTCCCCTTTTTGACGACTGGTTGGGCACTTAGCACTTCTCTCAAGTGCTCTGCTTTTTTGATTGAACCTCTGAGCTCGCATACACGCTCTGGTTCAAAGACTCCATGGATTACGTTGATGGTGCCTTGCGGTGGGGCGTCGTTCGGCATTCCATTAGGGAGGTTGTGGTCCTGTGGGGCTGGCTGCGCCCCTCCTTCTATGTATTTATCCAGGTGGCCCGCCGCCACCAACTCCTCCAGATGCTGCCTCAACGGCATACAGTTCTCAGTTCGGTGCCCCTTTTCCTTGTGGTAGGTGCATCTGGATCTGTCATCGTAGTCCTTCTGGGCCTCGCCAATCTTGGCTGGCCACTTGATGAAAGGCTCGTCTCGAATCTCACTAAGTATACGGTAGATTGGTTTTTTGAACACTGTGGTAATGGCGGTGCGGACTCTCAACCACCTCTTGTCCTGGTCTTCGTCATTATCTCGTCTGCCCCGTCCGTTTTTGTTTCGGCGATCTACCGTATTGACCTTTGCCGAGGTCTTCTTCTCTGGTGTTATGGTCGCGCCAGTCTTTGCTTTGGCGCGAGCGCCATCCTCTTCCACCCTGATGTGCTGATGCACTCTCTCCATCAGGGCCTCCATGGTAAGAGGTGGCGTCATAGTGATAGAGTCCCTCAGTCTATTCCCGACTGGAAGGCCTCTCTTGTACTGCGCGATGGCCAGGTTGGTTGGGCAATCCCCAATCTGGTTGAAGGTCTCCCAATATCGGCTGTTGTAGGACCTTAATGTCTCCTTCTCACCCATGTCGATGGAGAGTAACTGATCGATCTCCACCGGGGTTTTTGTGTTTGTTCTGAACCGCGTTACAAACGCCTCTGCCAGTTGCGCCCAGGAGGCTATGCTGCCCTCTGGAAGCTTTTCAAACCAAGTTAGGCCTAGGTCGCCGAGGCTTGAAGGGAATAGGATACACATCAGCGCCTCATTCCGCCGGTATACAGCCATTACCTGGCGAAAGTGGCTCAAGTGGGTGTAAGGGTCCGTCTTCCCTTCATACGTCGTGAATTTCGGCTGTAGAAAGCCTGACGGTAAAGGCGCGTTCTCAATTGCGAGGACGAACGGTGAGGTCTGCAGCCTTGCTAATACTTTGTCCGTTGGTTCGTAGGCCGGGCGCGGTTGTGGCATTCCAACCTCGACGCTTCCATGCGTCCGAGGAGCCAACCGCTGTAAGGCCGAAACTCTATGTGGATCACGCGCCTTGGCATCCTCCCTGCGTCGTGCCTTTTCTTCTAGCACGGTTCGTAGGTCGGATAACCTGGGTAACTCCGTTTGTCTGGACCTTGTTTGGTGTGTATGCGAAGGCCAGTATGTGCTTCCTTCCGTGTAAGACCTTTCAGATCTCGCCCTCTCAGACCTGGAGTGACGAGTTCTGGAAGATCTTGACTGCGTATCGCCTGTCCTGAGGCTTCTCTCTTCTGCCTGGGAGGGTGTTGAATTCCTACTACGACCTTCTGAGTGGCGAGGGGGCGTCTTGTTCGTGCGCCCCTCTCCTGTCGCCACTTCTTTTCCTTTCACCCGGCGTTTGAGAGCTTCCATGTCTGCTGCCATCCGCCGTATCAACTCGTCTTGTGCTTTGACGCGATCCTCCAAAGCCTGAGGATCAACCCTGCGCCTTTGTCTTTCTGGGCTTTGCGAACGAGAGGGATGAGGGCTGCTATTCCTCCTTCGTCCCCTTGCATCCCTTCTGGAATTTTGCCTTTGTGGTTCCAGGTTCGCCATGGGAGGGACCAAAGGTAGGCCTTCTCGCCTTGCACCTCCGTCTGGAGTTTGTCCGTCAATGGCGGACTGAGGCAGTTCTTCATTGTTGGCCATTGAATTTTGAGAGAAAAACACTTGATCAAGAGGTTGTTCTTGTCTGTTCTTCCCACAGACGGCGCCAATTGTACGGGAAAGGGATTCACCTTCACGTATAATCCTGTTGATCAAGCCTGTGTTCTTCTGCACGTCGTCGTTCTGTCACCTGAAAACTCAAATTTGAACTGGCCGGCGGGTGTGTGCCGGAAAACCCCTCCGATGCCTAAGTCAGTAAGCAAGACAAGTAGGCAAAAGCTCAATGTAGTCAGGGAGCAAAAATTGCATTACCTCTTCATAGGTGATATTGGTGAGCTTATATAGGTTTCGAGTGGCACAATCCTAGTAGGACTCTAACTTCTCCATGCAAAGAGTCCTCCTAGGACTCTTATTTCTCCATGCGTAGAGTCCTTCTAGGAATCATACTCCTCCTGGAAGATAATGCTTATCTTCAACACCCCCCTCACTGCATAAGCCAAGTGAGATGGCTTCATTATGGCCGAACTCCATTACGACCGAAGTAACCCATAGTCCGGATTTCGCTTTTACTTCTCTTACCTCGGTTTCTCATGCACAACCGAGCCAACCATAAGAGAGTTCAACCGGACTAGGGTGCACCCCAACCGGACTACCGCGTCCGAACCGGAGTCAATCCAAGACCGGTCAGTTCTCCGAAATGTCCTTTGACCGACCTAGATTCGCTGACCGGTCTATTTTGATAACAGCCGTAATCGAACTACGGACGCCCGTTTGGCAACCGAACTATCCGCACTACTCCACTTCGGCCGGTGTATTTACCATCTGCCGTTCTTAGACCTAGCTCGGCCCAACACCTAGCTCGGCCCAATTCATGAATATAAATTACCCTCTCACCAACCTAATTGGAATTGGATGGGTATTTTGGTACCAACTTAGTTGGAATTGAGATGTTCCGCTATAACGTTCTTTGCACTCATCCATTTTCTTTATTGGTATAATATTTTCATATGTTTATCAATAAAAAAATTTCTTTTGGTAATTCAAAAAAAAAAAAAAAGAAAAAAAAAGAAAGAAAGGGGGACTACAAGTGTGTGACTCCGTCACATTTATTTAAAAATGACATAGAATCTGGTGGCACTCTATTAAAAAATGTCATTCAAATAGTGCCACAAAATCATGATTTTGTTGCAGTGTTTTCCAAACTCATCCGTCAAATTATTTAAAAATATATAATAAAAATTCAAAGTTTTTTGAAACATTCCTGCATAAAAACCCAATAGTCCACTTTTAAAATCAAATAGTTACATTTACATCACACTATCCAAGATTATAAAACACAAAACAAGAAGTTAATGCATCAAATAGCACAAATTGAGTGTTTGAAATATTCAAACAATTTCTACAAGTTCGATCATTTACATATTTTTTAATATATTACATAATTAAATAAATATATTAGCAAGTCGAACTAAAAACTTTTAGAAAAATGTTTGGGGCCCTAATTTTGTGGTTCAAAAGTGGCTTAAATGGCCAAAATGACGTCGTTTTGGCCATTTGAATGTTGTTTTGTACTCAAAATGACGTCGTTTTGGCCATTTGAACCACTTTTGAGTCACAAAATTTGAGCCCCTACCATTATTGAAACTTTTATACCAAGCCCGACCTAACACATAGCCGAAACACCCTTTCCAACTTTTGAAAAAGTAAGGATGGATTAGCGGCTCAACAAGCTGATGCCTACACCTCCAATTACACCCTATTTGGTTTGATTTTTAAAAATTAACTTTTCTTTCGGATGCTTTTAAAAAATAAAATGTATGTGAACAAGTTTAAAAAAAATAACAATAAAATTACATTTTTTTTATTTTTTGTTTTTAATAAACTTTTTTCATATTTCATCTAAAAAATTGACTAAAATATGAAGAAAAATATATCATGGCAAAAAATGTGAAAAACCAAAAATTAAAAATGATTTTTGAAGGATTTATTACCCCTTTCTATCCCTAAATTATCGTCAAATTATCTACTTAGTTCCTAAATTATCGATTGAGTCTACTAAGTCTCTAAGTATATAAATCAAGTCTATTTAGTTCTTAAACTATCAACTGAATCTATTAAGTCCCTAAAATATTTAATTCAGATATATTTACTCCTTAAAAAATTACAAAAATAAAATGTAAGCTAATAAGTATTACAATTTATAATAAATTAATAAAAAAAATCCTATCTAGTTAAAATTTTATTTCAAAAAAGCTCAAATTTTTATTTTGTCTTTCAAAAATAGGCTTCAGTTCTTCTTGTGAATTTTTTTTATAAGGGTAAGGCAATTATCTATACTCTCTCCGTTCCAAAATATTAGTCCCATTTGGAGAATTTAACTTTTTTTGGTAATACAATTATTACACTTTAAAAATATTAAATTTTCAAACCTACATTTGGTGGTTCGATTATTACATTTAAAAAATATTAATGTTAATGAATTTAAAAGAAGGACAAAATAAAAAATTCATATTATTTTAGTCATGGATTTTTGAAAAGGGTTAATATTTTGGGATGATAAAAATGGAATAAAGGAGTAATAGCATTTACTTACTTATTTTCTACAATAACTACTTATTTGCCTTTAACTAGTATTATATACTGGATTTCACTTATAATATATAATTTATGGTCTTCAAGTTTTTCACTAAGTTATTTTTGTAACTTAATTAATGTAAGATGTTGTTTAATTATTATTTATAGCGAAGTGTTATTATTTAAATTATGAGAAACGAAACTTTGATACTAATTTAAACACACAGTAAAATAAAATATTTTTTAAATAGGTTTAAATTAAATATTTTATAAACTTGATAGATTCAATCGAGGATTTATATATTTTAGAGATTTTGTAGATTCAATCAAGAGTCTAAAAACTAAGTAGTTAATTTGACAATTTTAACAATAATTTTTAGAGATAAAAAGTGTAATAAACCCATTTTAAATACCCAACCAAACGGATCCCTACCTGCTTCTCCTTTCTCTCTCTTAAAAAGAAAATAATAAATAAATAAGCAGTTCATTTTTGAATAATTACACTGACCCTCAACCTCACCAGCTTCCCTCTCCTCTCTCTGAAACAACGTATATAAATACCCACAAACTTCTCCCCTTAATGCATGAAATTAACCCACACCATCTCTCTCTCTCTCTCTCTCTCTCTCTCTCTCTCTCTCTCTCTCTCTCTCTCTCATTAACTCTTGGTAAGAGACCAAATTACAATAGAGTGAGAGAGCCAAACAAGTACGCTTACTTTTCTTCAGTTTTACATCTACGTTCCTGTTTGATTGTGTTTCTGTTTTCTGTTGTTGTTTTTTTTTTTTTTTAACATGCAAAAGAAACTTTATTCATGTTAGAAATTGGGCGCTCATATGGCATGATCCATGAACTTTTTGAACCTTATCCATATAAATTTCAATTTGAATTTAAATTCAAAACTTATTTGGATAACCACTCATGATATCTATATCTATCATATCAACTAATATGGATAGATTGATATATATGATTATATATCTGATTATATATTTAAATAATATATTGATATCAGATACGTTATGTGGTTTTACCTATAACCTTTTTTCACAGACTCTCTCTCTAACTCTCTCCCATGAAGAGAACAATCCAACCTTTGCACTGTGACTTGTGTGGGTGATACTCATATTGTGGTATCACTCCACTGTTGGGTGTTCGTTGTTCGCATTTTTAGAAGCACGTGATTTACCCGTGAGATTCTTCGCTTCAGGTTCTATCACCTAAAGACTCTCTCTCTAACTCTCTCGCATGAAGAGAACGATCCAGCCTTTGCACTGTGAGTTGTGTGGGTGATACTCATATTGTGGTATCACTCCACTGCTGGGTGTTCGTTGTTCGCATTTTTTAGAAGCACGTGATTTACCCACGTGATTCTTCGCTTCAGGTTCTATCACCTAAAGGTATGATCTGAATTTTTACCCACTGCGTTATGATTTGTTTTACATTGGTATCAGAGCCGACTCTCCGGAGTACCAAGTGTGGGCCCCTGGTGTCTCTCGGTGCATGTGGACGGGCTTGTGAGCTGGCAGGCTATTGCACGAGGACGTGCAGCCCTAAGGGGGGTGGATTGTAAGGTCTCGGTGTCCCACATCGGGAATGGAGGGGGCGTTTCTGGACTATAAAAGTAAAAACCTAGACTCTTATTGTCACGACCCGAACTCGCCTCTATGGGTTAAGGACATAACCGGCCAGTAATCAGGGGATTACCTACGGCCTCAAACCAAACCAGACATAATTCATCAGAGTAAAGGGGCCAAACGGAAGCAAAATTTAAAACTTTATCCATAGAGCTGTAGTTACATGGCACATCATAACAAACCATGCATATACATGTTAATAACTCACATCAAAATATGTACTAATACCAATAACTCTGTACATATAGGATCATTCAGTCTATGTCAGCCAATCAAAACTATATACAAACATAAACCAAAGTCCTCGCTGACATGACAAAATAGAACAAGATAGCAAAAGGGTGAGGACGAGTCTCGTGCATGAGACGCTAGGGCTGACTCTTCAAAAACCTTAGTTGTTCCACACAGACTTCACTGAGGCTGGGTTGGGACCTCTCTCGGCTCACCTACAAACACATGAATGAGCGTGAGCGAAAGCCCAGTGAATAATATCAATAAAGAAGTTACACAAATGGTATTTAGAACAACATGTTTCAAACGGCCTTGGGCCCAATTCGCATTTCTATCTAACATAAGTACAAATATAGGTCAAGTGATTGCAGTTCCAAGCACATCATACGGCCTCGGGCCCAATTCATTCATGTCATACGGCCTCTGGCCCACTTATCTTTCATTCATATCAATCTGTCCTTTAGCCCATTCATACTTTCATGTCGAACTGGCCTCTGGCCCATTCTTACTATCATTCAGATTATACTGGCCTCTGGCCCATTCTTTCATTCATGTCAAACTGGCCTCTAGCCCATTCATTCATTCATGTCAAACTGGCCTCTAGCCCATTCATTCATTCATACTTTCGTTCGGATCATACTGGCCTCTGGTCTGTTCATACTTTCATGTCAAACTGGCCTTTGGCCCATTCATACTATCATTCAGATCATACTGGCCTTTGGTCCATTCTTTCATTCATGTCAAACTGGCCTCTGGCCCATTCATTCATTCATGTCAAACTGGCCTCTAGCCCATTCATTCATTCATACTTTCGTTCGGATCATACTGGCCTCTGGCCCATTCATACTTTCATGTCAAACTGGTCTTTGGCCCATTCATACTATCATTCAAATCATATTGGCCTCTGGCCCATTCATACTTTCATGTCAAACTGGCCTTTGGCCCACTCATTTGGCATAGCAAACATTTGTCCACCATTCAGATAAACAGACTTATAAGACTTACATAGAAGTAAGCAATTGGACAAATAACATACTTCAGATATCTTTAATAAGATATTACTCACAGTGATCAGCTAGCTGATTTGCCCTGGAGCTCGACCCTACACATCACATAATACATATAGGTCACAACCGAATCGATCTGTTCCTTAATTCACATATTCCTCTTTAGGCTTCCTTCTTATCCTTTTAACTCATTTACAATGCTTAATGCATGCCTAAGAGTACTTAGAAGTGAAAAAGAACGGAAAACGATCCACATAATGCATTTTCAAAATTTCAAAAACAGGGGTCCCCGCTCGAGCGTGGACTTCCTCGCTCGAGCGAACCCATGAAGCCTGCAAAAGTACTGGTTATGTACGCTCGAGCGTAAAGTCGGGCGCTTGAGCTGAAGGCCTCACTACATGGCTCCCCGCTCGAGCGTGAACTTCCCTGCTCGAGCGAACATCATGTCTGCAGAAAATACTAGGAGCTCGTATTTTACGCTCGAGCGGAGGTTCTCCCACTCGAGTGGACATAAAAATTTCTGGATTTTCCAGAATGGTTCTTGAGCTCAAATTCAACATTCAAACCAACATTTCTTGCATATTATGGCTCAAACTTCACATAAACATGTGTAGACACCCCATTTTTGACCGACCTTAAGACTCAGACGTCATCGATTGAGTGCTCGGTGATTGCGCATGTTGTGCTCGTTTCGAGGTTTCAGAGTTCTTGGCTGAGAGCCTCACCTCCGGACCTCGGGACTCTTTGTACTTTGACTCGGTCTGCGGACTAAGTCTTGTTTTCTCTTCCCGGAGGGAGGGAGAGGTCTTGTAGACCATCTCTCAGTGGTCATAGACTACTTTTCGTGGTCGTAGGCCACTGTTCCCTTTTGGAGACTAGTTTCCGGTTTTCGGAGCCGTCGGCCGTGCACCTCGGTTCGAGGCCGCTTAACATTCTCCGTTTGGCATGGTTTTTCGAACACACCTTGTTTCCTCTGTCTAGAGGGACATTGTGGTCCGGGAGACCACTTTTGTGGCCGTACGCCACTTTTGATGCCTGGCAGCTGGTTTTCGGGGCTCCCGGCCGCGCGTCTTGCCTCCCGAACTCTCGTTTTGCATCCGTGTTGGTTCATTTTTGGCATGAACCTTATTTTCCTTATTTGGGAGGTAGGACAAGGGTGGGAGACCACCTTTTCTCCTTGGAGACCACTTTTCTCCCCGCCAGCCGGTTTTCTGGTTGGGAAACTGGTTTTCTGGGTCTTTGGGCCACATTTTCTGGTCTCCCACCACACCACTGGCTTTCTTTCAATGTGGAGACCACCAATTACCCCTGGAGACCACTTTTTTTTCTGGGAGACCACTTTGGGTGGTCGGCCGACCACTAAAAATAGCTAGCCAACCACCTTTTCTGGTTGGCCCCTTTCCTCCTGTTTTGTCTGTTTGAGTGGGTGCCAGCTGTGCCAGCTGGAAGGCACAGACTGTATCCTTCATACACGTGTATGGAGGATCTTGAGCCTTGTTTTTAGCTTCTTGAAGAAGCTTTGGCCTTGTTTGTCTATAAGAGAGACCCTCCCCCTCCTTGAACCAGGTTCTGAAATTTGCTAAGGCAAAAATATATATCTCTCTCTATATCTCTACATTTTGGATTCAAAAGTGTATGGTTCTTGACCCTTTTACACTACACCTCATAGCCATACACTTCCACCATTGATTTGAGGTTCTTGGAGGTTGTTTTCAGAGGTTAAAGAGCTGGTTTTTGGTCCCAAAGTTTGCTGGTTTTGCTGAGCTTCAAGGGTAATCTCTTTTCCCTCTTTTAAGCATTATTTTGATCCTTCTCTTAGCCTCATTTGCATGCTTATTTGAGCTTTGTTTTCAACTGAAAAAAGGTTCATATTTAAGTGATTTTCATGTTTGTTTAAGGCTCTTTTGGTGTTGGGGGTCATCTACCCTCTTGCATGCTCTATTTAGCCTTGTTTTGAGCCATGCCATGAGACCTTTGTATTGAGCTTTGCTTGGCCCTTTAGCCACTGAAATCCAACGGATTTTCAGTGGTTGACATGTGGTTTTGAGGGCCAAAATCAGAGAGGGGTGACCCTCTCTCTTTTGGCCTTGTTTGCTTGCATTTTTGGCTTTCCAAGGGAGCATATATTTCCACACTTCCTAGCCATGGTTCAGGCCCTTTTTAGTGACTTTTAGGACCTGCCTAGACTCTGTCTATGGCTGGTTTGGTCACCTTTTGTTTGCCTCTTGCATGTGTAGAACAATCCCTTGCATAGCCTATCAAAGTAACACCTCATTCTTGCATGTATTGGTCATGTTTCAGTGGGTTTTTGGCCATCATTTGACATGCCATGATTCTGTTTTTGGCTGGTTTGGTAGCCTCTCATATGCTTCACATGCTTGTAGTGTAAATCATGTTCACTAGCTTATAATGCATGTTGTTTTGGCCCTCTATGCTAGCATATTTTGGCCATGCTCCAAACTAATTTTATTCATATTTTGGGCTGCCTTAGCTTTGTTTTGAGGTCCCTTGGTCGAATGATGCTTACCATGTATGGTTGTAGTGTAATAGCCTTGCTTAGCCTTGAGTTTTGAATCTCCTTGCATGCTTAACTTGAGGTGTTTGCATGTTTTAGCATCATTGAGCATGATATTTTAGAGTTTATTTCTTGGCCATATTCTCATGTTTGTCACTCTGTCAATGTGTTTGAGAGTTGCATCATTATATCCCAGTTATGAGCCTTTGCATTGAGCTTCATTCTTATGCCTTTCAAGCAACCATCTTGGCTCATTTTGCCACTGTTTTAAGGTTTGTTTAGAGTTAGTTTTTTCATTTGAGCATCGCCTTGCATGCCTCTAGTGTAATGTGCTTCACTAGCTTTGGTACTTGAGCCTTTCAACATGCATTGTGTGAGTTGTTTACATGATTCAGAGCCATTTTGTATGTCATTTCAGAGCTGGAACATGTGTCATTGTATGCCATATTTCATCCTTTCAATGCTTTTGTAGAGTTGCATTTTGTGCCCTTGGGCTTAGGTCCTTGCATTGTGTATGCTAGCATGAGTTTTGGAGTCTTGTTTTCATCATGTTTGGCCACTGATTTGGGTGTGGCTGAGACCCATTCATTTTGGTTTAAGTCCATTTTTGCATTGAGTATGCCATTATATTCCATAGCATTGAGTATGCCACATTGTCGCATGATTGATCATTGCATTGTGCATGCCTTGTTCATCTCATTGTGTATGTTAGTTCTTAGGTGCATTGTGTATGCTAAGTACCACATGCATTGAGTATGCCATTGTTAGTTCATAGCATTGTGTATGCTAGTTGCATGTTTGCATGTCATCCTTTGCATGTTTGCATCACTTAGTTGCATAGCATTTAGGTTGCATACTTAAAGTCGCATTGTGCATGCCATTGTTTGTTGCATTGTGTTCGGAATAGGGGTTAGTCCGAACACGGGAAACGAGGGACGCTTCGTACTCAAAGTGACGAAACGTGCCTCGATTCCCGGTCGCCGACACTCTTGACTACCCATGACGGAGTTGTTGGCTTTAGGTGCTTGTATGTGTATTCATTTCACATTGAGTCGTGCAATTCGACTCCTCGGCCATCAGGCATCGAGATGCATGACCGGTGGCCCAAGGGTCGAGGACTACACTCCCTAGAGCTTATGCAATGATGGTGAGAGTGGTCATGCGCACATGTGTTGCAAATACCTTGTCGTGCCTCTCTCTTTCCCTTTGTTGCAGAAAAACAGAATCCAAGAGAAGAAACTGGTCGGCCGACCAGGTTTTCTGGCAGGCCGACCACCTTCTTTGGTTTCCACCACAAAAGGTGGTCGGTAGTTGGTCTCCCATGCCCATAAGCTGGCCGGCAGCCTTCCCACAGTTTCTCGGGGTGGAGTTTCATCTCTCTGGAGCTTTGTGCAAATTTCTGAAATCAATTGCAAACAAAGGCAAGCCAGGGCATCGCGATGGATTTCCCGACAAGGCGACTCGAGCATGCATGCATCCTTTATCATTCAAGGCAGAGCTGAGGCAGTCCACATTCATGTAGTTTGCATGCTAGTTTAATTGCTTACTTAGTTAGTTTGTTAATTAATTAGAGTTGTGTAATAATTAGCTGTAATTTATTATTCATTTTGGTTGTGTAATAACTAGCTCAATTAGATTAGCTTAGATTAGGTAGTTGGTGTTGTATTATTTATTCGGACCCCCCGTCAAGAGGGCCAACTGTTGTAATAAGTGTGCGTGTGTGTGATGCATGTCTTCCAACCCCACGTCTTTCTCCATTTTATTTACCAGCTTATGATGGTTAGTTTTAGGGCATGTTTCAATTAGCATCCTTATGCTCACATGATTGCATCCATTCATTTGTCTTGCATGCACCGGACTCGACGCATCATACTAACTGCATTGTATTTTAATTCCAAGTTGAATACATGTTATCTGTAACATCTCATATGCCATTTTAGAATAGCCGAGCCTATCTTAGTTGCATCCTGCATGTGTTGCATTAGGCATCTCAGGATAGTTAGGATTCATGCATGATTTCTAATTAGCTTTTTTCTTTGATTCGGAGTACTCGGTGAGTGTTTATGCTTTAGCATTCTTGCATGTGTGTGAGTGACTGCCATGATAGCATGTTTGCCATGAGGCTAACTGATTATGTGATATACCTGCCTGAATGCCTGTGGGTAAAGGTTGGATCACTTGAATTGGAACAATTCATCGATTGCGAGTCTTAAGCCCACTTGAGAGTGGCAAATCACCCTGTTTTCTAAGCCCACTTGAGGGTGGCAAATCCACGTCTTAGCCTACTTGCGAGTAACACCATCAAACCATTTTCAAATAAACAAACATGAAATGTTTTGTTCCAACTCAGGCGATCTAGTCTATACTTGTATGCTGTGCGCATCACATAGTAATTCTAGGTTAATAACCGGAATAAGAGCACATGTGTTTTCAAAAACAAGATATCATGCTTAGTAGTGGCCGATCTTTGATCGGACGAGCGGGGGTGCTCATGAAATGACCTTCCCCAATCGTACCCAAGTTCCCGAGCCGAGACAACTTTGGTGATGACGAACACATGGCCTTAGGCACGAGTCAGGGTTTCCTAAATTTTCCCAAAATAAAATATTTAGGTGGCGACTCTGTATCTGGCAAAACAGTCCATATTTGGCACTTCTTTCTAAAAAATCAATTTTTCAAAACGATTTGTCGGATTTGGACTCTTTGGTGATTTATCAATCTCGCATTGCACTTTGCAAGATTAGATTCAGAACCGTGACATTGAGTCCGAACTGTAGTAAGCCCAATGAACAAAATGGGATTTTCCCGGGACGTTCGGGGACGTCTACAACATGTACTAACATGGTATAAGCACTAAATTACAACACAATGAAGCTCAATTTCACAAATTAATCACATGCATGTCCCAACTTACATCAACCTCATTTCCAACATAACAAATTCATGCATTCAAACTCATACTCTCATGAATTGTACATGCATGTGATATATAACCCTCATTCTCAACTTAGATGATGAAGAGATGGTCAAAAATATGAGCTTTACTTAAAATCCCACATGGATTATACATTTTGTGCTCAAACATGCAAATTCAAAACAATTTCTCACATGCATGTGCATATAGACTTCCAAATCAACAAAACCAACTCAATTTCATCATAACCAATTTAATTCATGTTCTTGATCATTATTCAACCTTGAATTCACAAAATTACAATTTAAAATCCATGAATTTACTTACCTAGAGGCTTTAATTTCACAAGTTCTAGTTGAATCTTGAGTCCAACCTTCCAATCTTCACAAACTTGAGCCAAATACCCAATTCTCCTTCTTCCTCCCTCTCTAGCCGACCCTCTATCTTTTTCTTAGAGTTAAATAAGCCAAGTTGAGTAAAAGAGAGAGATTGAGTGTATATGGCCCTTATATAGCCCCACTAAATTACATTATTTTAATATTAGATAATTGAGTACTTAATTGATTGTTCTGAATCTAATTATTTTGATCCGAATAAATTTTCAATTAAATTTCACCGTAAGCTCTAAAAATTATGCCAATCACAATAGCATAATCAATTTCGGGTTCTGTGGCCGATAAGGCCCTCAATTTAAATTCCAAAGCAGATAATCGAACAGATATTCCTATGGTGAACAGATAAAAATTCAAAATCACATATTTTCACATAAATGGCACACAAAACCATATCAAACACATAATCACATTCATAATAAGGACTAATTAGCATACTACGGAACAGGGATATCACACTTATATAGCATTAAGGCCTTTTCTTGGGTGGTGAAATCCCTAGCAGAACTCCCCAGTTAAGCATGTTTAAGCTGGATTAGTTCTGGGATGGGTCACCCACTAGGAAGAACAAATCCGTACGGGCTTGGCGCAAAGCGGACAATATCGATGACATGTGAAGGGTTAGGGCTTTAGAAATTTGGCACAATAAAAACTAATGTGTGCACTATCGTTTGCGGCACGCTACGTAGTTTTGATTGGCGAGTTTTGGAGTTGTGAAATTAGTAAGCCCTCAATAGATCTGTATATGATCTTGACTATTGAGCTGCGCGGATTGACTTTGTAATTTGACTTGTAATGATGTTGTATCATTGGATGAAGTAACATTCCAGAGTCACGTCATCCAAGAAAGGCGAGCTTAAATGAGTTAGTCATTAAGTGTAAGACGAGTAGCCAGTATGAGCAGTGTTTTGCTCTCTACCCAACTATTGGGAGTGGATGGAGCAAAATTTCACGCACTATAATAGTGTGCATTAAAGTATCACTTGAAGTTAAAAGATTAGCACTTAGTAGCAGCAAAATCTATTAACACTAAGTGAAAAGATTAGTGCTAAGTGGCTGCAAAATCTATTAGCATTACCAACTTATATAAGTCTGGACACTTACTGTTTCCACACTTGAGTGTGAGACATGAGGAGGTGCTTCTTTGTATGGTTTCTTAGCTAGGCTAACGTTTTTTTTTAATAACGTTTATCACTAAGCACAAACGTTGCAGCATAGTAATGAAAAGGTCAAGGCCGACAAGGTTGTTATGACTCTAAGAGTTTGACGCATCGCTTCTGAGAGCATTGTATTGAATTAGACTCTTTAGCCTAATTCGCGCTTAAGTTACTTCAAGAGTTGTCATACATTGATAACTTATTCTCTCATTCTTGTGGATAGTAGAATTAATTGCAAGTAACTATGAAGCGAGAAACAGAGATGGTAAGAAGAGTATCATCATCTTTCAACTAGATGCAGTAAAGGGTATGGAGAATAAAATTAACTTGAAGGTGCAGGGGATTAGCACTAACTAGTTTAATTTGCGACTTAGGCGCACTTGATATCTCCATGACATCCTTTTATGATCTAGTGAACATGAATTAGTCATGAGTCATTACCTAGTTGGGCCTAAACCTTTAAACTTGTCTTCGAGAACTCACACATTAGAATGATTGGAATTAGTCTATGACATTGGACATAAATCGATGGCTTGTTATACTTAATCACATTAATGCGAAGATGACATGGATGGTTTAAATAGGCCCTCTCGGGCCCACTCGCTTGTGACACCATGCTCTTATGTGAATGTGTAACTTTGTTCGCAATGGTTGCGCACAAGTAAGTAGGAAAGCCATAGAAGGGCATCTGTATTGACGCATTTAGTCCACTATGATATTTGTGACTGAATATGTGTAAGGGTATGATAGCTAAGCCTCAATCTCGACACATTTATAGATAACGATACGCATCTGAGTCAAGACTATTTGATCTCCCATAAGTCAAAAGTTTTGAGATAATTATTGACATTGCACATATGAGATTAAGATCAATTAGATAACAGCTTTCGTGCTTTTAGTTTTGACCAAGGTGGTGAGTATCTATTTGAGTTATTTTTAGAAAGCTCTGTGAAGAGAAATGGATGCTTGGAAAATTGATTATTCCTAGTACTCAACAACACAATGGTGTAGTATAGATAAGGAATTAAATATTGTTAATGTTAGGTGGATAATGGCACAAAATGTTTTTCAATTGGGAATTGCACTAGTTTGTTGCCTATATCCCTAACTAAGTGCCCTCCATATCAGATTTTACACTCCATTTGAGTAATGGGTTAACGGAGAGCCATCTATAGGCGATCTGTAACCGTTAAGCAGCTTATCTTTATTTTACTTCTCATAAGGTTGCGAAGTTAAGACCTAGGATTCTATGGCGCATTATTGTATGCTGTCATGTAAATCTTCCGGGTCATGTGCACATAGGTAAGCAGCTTTATGGGAGTGTAACTAAGTCACATAAAGTTTTTTTAGTAAAGGTGACGTGAATAAAGTTTTGGAACTCTATAAGATAGAGAATTCTAAGCATAGCGCTTTATGTAGCCTAGTTGAGAGTGGAAAGAAATTTCCAATATCCTAGGGACAGTGGGAGCGATGTGTCTACTAATGGATTACTCCATTAAAGAAGAATACTCTACATTCTTAGTTGTGTGATAGCGAATGTGAAAATTTTTCACATCATCACTGAGTGATTGAGAGGGAAACATTCATGATTGCTCCGCAAGATGATAAAGAGCCTAGGATAATGCCAAAGACTCTAGTCCCCTGTTTTTAGAAAGTGGATCAATGTTGCGTAGTTTAAGACAAAGTCTTTGAGGATTAACCATTTCTATAATTTGGTTGACTTTCTATTATGACGCGAAACTGTTCTAAAGTTATGCGTAATTTAGATAGTCATTGTTGAGGTATAAGGCTCGCTAGATACCGAAAAGTCACACCATTGAGGAAGGTGTAGACCATGAGAAGACTTCCTCCTGGGGAGAGAAGTTATTTCAACTTAGGCTATGATTGACATAAGTTCGGAACATTGATTTGTGGACGTTGTGACCCAAACTTCTCGTTGGAGAATTGGATAAGTAGATCCGTAGGGATTAACCTTCTGCTTTTAAGGTGAAAAGTTGGGAGCGCAAAAAGGTTGCTAGTTCCAATAAATTTTTTACAGCCTAAAACAGTTATCCAAATAGTGGTTCTTAGATTTCGTCGAGCCATGATAAGCCAACGATGATCGATGAAGACCACTGAGGCATGATCAATGGTCCAAAAAGAAATTTTTCTTTACTTAGTCATTATGAGCCAAGAATTTATAAGGTTGTCGCCACCTAGGGTGGACAGTCCTCTGTTTTAGATATGATGGACATGGGTGATGTAATTTATATGCTCGGATGTACGATCCTTAGGGATTGTTTTGGGAGAATTCCCGATTTGTCTTTGATGACTTACATAAGGAATATCCTAGAATAATTCTAGATACAAAATTACAAACCCATTGACTTACCTATCGGTAAAAGCTAGAGCCTTAGCTATTGAATGAATTCTCGGATTGTCTTTGGGAGAAACAGATGACCTATATTTCTTGATATTTTTTGTTGTGGGAGCCTAAAGTACGCTATGTGGGCGTATTCGGCATGATAAGTGTTATCTTTGGTAAATGGTCAACTGAGTAGTTTAGACATTGACCTTGCTCATTAGACTATGGATAGAATGCTTTACTAGTAGTATATAAATTTGCCCCTTGTAAGATTCAATGCACTAGTTGGGCGCATCTTGAATGGAAGCATATTGGTCACTGAAATATCTTTAGAGAGGTAATTGCGCAACAGGTAGTGATCTTGAACCACTTCATGTGAGGCACAAATGGTTTATTCCGTTGTATATGCTTATCGCAAGAGGTGCTGATAAGGCTTATGCTTAGAATCTAAAATTGCGCAGACTATGGTCATGTTTTTTAAAAATCGATCACTTATTTGTTATGAGATGATGGGATGTTGACACTATTATGGTTTGTGTCATAATGATTAGCAGATGATGATGTCAGCAGGCAAGATTGGCTCACTCACACGAGCAATCGCCCTTGGCGCTTGGAAGTGAGTAAGGATGAGACTAGTGGTTTATTTTTTATTTAGAGTCGAGAGGCTTAAATTATCCACTATGTATGTCGCCTTGGTTCAACCAAGATGAGATCGTGATAAGGACCAAAACATGAATGTTAGTACCCACTTTCCATGTTGTG
Organism: Camellia granthamiana; assembly: GCA_036172215.1. Taxonomy (NCBI): domain Eukaryota; kingdom Viridiplantae; phylum Streptophyta; class Magnoliopsida; order Ericales; family Theaceae; genus Camellia; species Camellia granthamiana. Next base: position 15,130,797 of record CM069917.1, on the reverse strand, counting down.
CCTGTTATGATTAGCCAGATGTGAGATCTCATTTGGCGCCTAGAAGGTGAGCAAATAGAGAATTCGAGTTAGGTGCTAGAAAGCGACTAGACTAATATATGTACGGTGTATCGAGTATGACGTCACTCTTTTTGGAAGAGTTACTCCACCGTAACATGTATTCATACTATATGTGCTTGGCGACCGAGTAATGAGGTGAGAGAATGGATCCTTGTTTCCTCACCGTGTAAGTCTTACGTGTCATTATTGATATAACTTTCATTTATGTACCCTTTTGTGACTTTTGACTATGTCATAAGGTAAGGGGTTGATGTTCTGCTACTTTGGTATGTTGCCTGCGGTCATATATGATTCGGCCTTAAGGGACATCACTGGAAAAATGATCAATCCTAAACTAAATGGCATGAGGGCAAAGAGAAGATCATTTAATATTACACCACTATTGTATATTCATTGCCGGCAACTCACATCGCTCTGTATGTGAGGCGGATTGAGTGTGAATATATTGCAAGAATTGAGAGGGTCAAACATGCTCTTTTTGAGGGATTAGAGATGTTTTTTGGACCGGTGTAATTAGATGGGTCTGGGGTATATGAGACACTATTTTTATTCTTTTTGGGTTGATGTCTCTATGTTGGCTCATTTTGAGTTTCTAGTATAGAGCTCCCACATGCAGGTGTTTCTCAGCGGTCGCACGGTGCATTGGCTAGTATGATATTGTTCATTTTTGGGGAGATTGAGATAGAGATGTGGCAGTGTCATGCCAACTCATGTGCGAGTGGGAGATGTTAGAAATTGGGCGCCCATGTGGCATGACCCATGAACCTTTTGAACCTTATCCATGTAAGTTTCAATTTGAATTTGAATTCAAAACTTTTTTGGATAACCACTCATGATATCTATATCTATCATATCAACTGATATGGATAAATTGATATATATGGTTATATATCTGATTATATATTTAAATAATATATTGATATCAGATACGTTATGTGGTTTTACCCATAACCTTTTTTCCCAGACTCTCTCTCTCTAACTCTCTCCCATGAAGAGAAAGATCTAGCCTTTGCACTGTGACTTGTGTGGGTGATACTCATATTATGGTATCACTCCACTGCTGGATGTTCGTTGTTCGCATTTTTCGAAGCACGTGATTTACCCATGAGATTCTTCGCTTCAGGTTCTATCACCTAAAGACTCTCTCTCTCTAACTCTCTCCCATGAAGAGAACGATCCAGCCTTTGTACTGTGACTTGTGTGGGTGATACTCATATTGTGGTATCACTCCACTGTTGGGTGTTCGTTGTTCGCATTTTTAGAAGCACGTGATTTACCCATGAGATTCTTCGCTTCAGGTTCTATCACCTAAAGACTCTCTCTCTAACTCTCTCCCATGAAGAGAACGATCCAGCCTTTGCACTGCAACTTGTGTGGGTGATACTCATATTGTGGTATCACTCCACTACTGGGTGTTCGTTGTTCGCATTTTTTAGAAGCATGTGATTTACCCACGAGATTCTTTGCTTTAGGTTTTATCACCTAAAGGTATGATTTGAATTTTTACCCGCTGCGTTATGATTTGTTTTACAATTCATAATAATCAATCAAATAACATATATCAATAAAGAAATAATGGTGCAAAAAACATCACAATTAGCTCTATAATCCCATTCAAGTTGGCACCAGGGACGAAATCAAGATTTCATTACCAAAGGAGTCAAAAAAAAATTAATTTTTTTCACCATATGCACAAAACACACATGTATATATATATGATATATAAATTACATATATAAAAAAATTCAATACCATAGAAACAAATTCTAATAAGATAAATAAGTTTTTTTTATATATAAAATAGAAAGAGAATTCAAGATAGAAAAAGAATAACATATATTTTTTATACTGAGAGCCATTTCATAAATAATATAATATATATATATTAAAATTCTATAAAAAATAATAATATTTACAAAAACAAAGGAATCATGACCCTCTGTAATTTTCTCCTAATTTCCTCCCTAATTGACTGTTGGAAAAAATGATTTTTGGGGACTTTAATTTAATATTAAAGTGTGGTGACTTTAATTAAATATTAAAGTGGGTCCCAACCTTTTATTGTGTTGGGTCCAAGTGAGCCAAAAACCATTGGGTTTTGAATAAGAAATTGCCAAGAAATTGCTTCATGATGTTAGATTCATGAATAGGATTTTAAAGAGTATTTAAATCTTTTTTCTTGGCTAAAGGGTGTGAATCCTTTGGGCATCCATACTTTTCATTTTGTGGAAAGGGGCTATGGATGCTTGGTGTTTTAATGACTAGCCTTAAAGGCTGGAGGCTCTTCCTCTCTCCCCTATACATGTATAAATTGTGACCCTCCTGTCAAGTTTCAATATAGAAATTTTTGCTTCCATTTTACAAGTCAGTTTGCCAGAAAGTTCCTATTGTGAGAGAGTGCTGCCATTGTTTTGTTCGCTAAGCTAGACAGATAGTGCTTCTGCCGTAGCTGGTTTTGACCGTCGTATCCTGGGAGACAGACGCCGGGTTTCCTCAAGCACTCGACCCGTGAGGCGGCGAAATCTGTTTTAAGAAAACTGCTTCCGTGCAGGCTTCAGTTTCGTCTCTTTACCCTTTTATTGTTTTGTATATTTCTGTTGAAATTTAGTTGTAATTATCAGCATATGTTCTTGGTATATAATTTGTTTTCTTCATAAATCTATTTATTTAATTTCACAATTTAAAACAATAAGCTTAAAACAGATTTTATATATATTTTCTATGAAATTGATCGAATAGATTTATATAGACTATTAGGTTAGCTTTGCATAATGTTACTAGGAACTATTGCAGAATTACTCACTATTTCAATGATTGTAAATCATGCAATGTTATTTTCTAATTGCTTAGTTTAATAAGAATGCTCTATTATAATTTGCATACTTAATTGTATTAGTATGATCTTGTTTTATGCGTATGGTTCATCATTTTCCTACCATGATTTGCATGAATTTTAAGGTTATAAATTATAATTTATGGATGTTGCAATTTTGACATGCTAATTCTATTCTAGTCTCAATTTGTTACATGCTTATTATTTTCTAGGCTAGATTACATAATTTAATGTATTTGGAGTTATAGAGTTTTTATGAATTGTGTACATGATTAATTTGAATTTAATTGGGTGCATTAATGTGAATTATTTAATTAGGTGCATTAATCTAAGTTATCTAATTGGGTGCATTAATGTGAATTATTTAATTAGGTGCATTAATCTAAATTATTTAATTAGGTGCATTAATCTAAGTTATCTAATTGGGTGCATTAATGTGAATTATTTAATTAGGTGCATTAATCTAAATTATTTAATTAGGTGCATTAATCTGAATTATTTAATTAGGTATTATTTAATTGGATGCATTAACTTTGAATTTGACTTATCTATTTGGAGTTATTAGTTTAAATGTTTATTATGAATTAATTTCATTCATGACTCATGAGTATTGAACTTTATTTTAAAGTTGTAATTTAATTTTGAAGTTACAAATTGTATTTTGTTTTGGTACCTTATATTAGTTGGTTACTTATATAATTAATAGTTGGCTAGATGGTTTCAATTATTTATTATAATTTAATTTTTAGATTATTTGTTTGTATTTTGTTGTGGTTTGCTACTAACTTTCTTTGTAGGGATACCAATGCGAAAAACAAATATAAAACCAAATGAATAGTATTTGGGATGTAAAACAAAAATGTTTGGACTACTAACATTTGTGTTGAATAGGAATACCTAAGCGTGGAAAAGCTTTTGGACTAAATAGAATCCTTATGGATTGGTTATTTTATCAAAATGTTTGAAGCATGTTTGCTTGAGATGTAGTTGGTTTGTTTACCAATTTATAGAAGCAAGTTTTATTTGCTTATATTGTTGTAACAATTGTTTTACATTGCCTGTAAAAGTTTTGGACCTTTTAACCTAGTTCATCCCTAAGAAAATTTAATTCTTAAAATTGTTTATCACGGATTAGGAGTCAACATGCTCTTAAAAGTTTTGTCAAAAGGTTAACTGGGTTTTAAGTGGGACCAATGTGACCCCTCCAGTCTTCCTGGGAACTTTCTTGACCATGTTCGATTCTAGGTTTTGTGGTGAGACTAATTTTTGAATTAATTTTTCTTCTAAGGGATTTTCTAAGGGTTAAGTTTAATTTCTGGAAACACAGAAGTGATATTCTGGTGTAATTTTCAGAAATGGAAACTATCACTGATGCTACTGCTACTGCTAATGTTGGTGGGGTTTTGAACCCCGGGGCAACTGGATTGCCAACCCCTACTGCTGTGACCTCTGTGGTCAACCCTGGTGTTACTCCGGCTGTTCCGGGAGGACCGCTTAGTCACCATGAGCGTCCAGAAAAATTTGCTGGGGAAAACTTTAAGAGATGGCAGCAAAAGATGCTGTTTTACTTGACCACGCTAAACCTTGCCAAGGTTCTGAGTGAGGATCCTCCAGCCGTGGTAGAGAATGAGCCTGACAGGCAGAAAGTCATGGCGCTTGACACATGGAAGCAGACAGACTATCTTTGCCGGAATTATGTGTTCAACAGCTTGGCAGACTCACTCTATAGTGTGTTTTGTTCCAAGAGCTCAGCAAAAGAATTATGGGAATCTCTGGACAAAAAGTACAGGACTGAGGATGCCGGGGCAAAGAAATTTGTGGTTGGCCATTTCCTTGATTTTAAAATGGTAGATTCTAAAACTGTGATAAGCCAAGTCCAGGAGTTCCAAGTGATCTTGCATGATATTCATGCTGAGGGGATGCCTTTGAACGAGTCATTCCAAGTTGCTGTGATCATTGAGAAACTTCCCAATGGTTGGAAGAATTTCAAGAATTACTTGAAGCACAAGCGCAAGGAAATGTCTGTTGAAGAGCTGGTTATCCGACTCCGGATTGAAGAGGATAATAGAAAGAAATGAGGGAGTACCTCCTCAGTAAAGGCCAATGTCGTTGAGCATGGCAAATTTTCTGGGATAAGGAAGAAGCCCCCTGTGAACAAGAGCTCTAAGCTGGGGCCAAGGGGTGGTGTTGCAAAGAAGTCGGCTTACAAGCCGTAGGAACCTAGTTATCGGTTCTTTGGGAAGTGTTATAACTGTGGTAACGAGGGGCATCGGGCTAGTGACTGCCGCAAGCAGAAGAAGCCATACAAGACCAAACCTCATGCTCATATGGCAGACTTACAAGAGCACTCCCATGAGGAGGATGATATGCACTTGTCTGCCGTTGTCTCTGAGGTGAATCTGGTGGGTTCAAACCCAAGAGAATGGTGGATTGATACTGGGGCTACACGCCACATCTGCTCCGAGCAGAAACTGTTTACAACTTTCGAACCGGTTACAAACGGTGAGAAGTTGTTTATGGGAAACTCTGCTACCTCGATTGTTGAGGGGAAAGGAAAGGTGGTCCTGAAGTTGACGTCAGGAAAGGAGCTGACCTTGAACGAAGTCCTGTATGTTCCGGACTTTCGTAAAAATCTTGTCTCAGGGTCTCTTCTTAGTAAACATGGTTTTCGCATGGTTTTTGAGTCCGACAAGGTCGTTCTTACCAAAAGCGGAATGTATGTGGGTAAGGGTTATATGTTGGGGGGTATGTTTAAACTCAATGTTATGACTGTTATCCCAAAGATGAACAAAGGTGCATCTTCTTCTGTTTACATGCTTGAGTCTTCCAATTTGTGGCATGGTAGACTAGGACATGTGAACTTTGAATCTTTACGTAGATTAATCAAGTTAGATCACATACCATCTTTTAAGATTAATCCGAAACACAAGTGTGAAACTTGTGTTGAAGCGAAGTTGACAAGATCTTCGTTTCATTCTATTGAAAGAAGTTCAGAACCGTTGGATTTAGTGCATAGTGATGTGTGTGACTTAAAATTTATACAATCACGTGGTGGCAATAAGTACTTCATCACTTTTGTTGATGATTGCACTAAGTATTGTTATGTCTATTTGCTCAAAAGCAAAGATGAGGCGATTGACAAGTTTGTTCTTTATAAGAATGAAGTTGAGAATCAAGTAGGCCGCAAGATTAAGGTTCTAAGAAGTGATCGTGGTGGTGAGTATGAATCTCCGTTTCTTGAGACTTGTGCTCAATCTGGGATTATCCACCAAACCACGGCGCCTTATTCTCCTCAGTCTAATGGGATTGCTGAGCGGAAGAATAGGACGCTAAAGGAAATGATGAATGCAATGTTGATAAGTTCTGGATTGCCACAGAACTTGTGGGGGGAAGCAATTCTCTCTGCAAATTACATTTTGAATAAAGTACCCCGGAAGAAGGTGGACAAGACGCCGTATGAGTTATGGAAAGGCGTTAAGCCTTCGTATAAATTCTTACGAATGTGGGGGTGTCTTGCAAAAGTGGCGATTCCTACACCCAAACGGGTTAGGATAGGCCCGAAATCTGTGGATTGTATATTCATTGGTTATGCACATAATAGTAGTGCATATCGGTTTCTTGTTCATAAGTCTGAAATTCCAGACATACACAGGAATACCATCATGGAGTCAAGGAATGCATGTTTCTTTGAAGGCATTTTTCCTTGCTGAACCCATGCAGGGGTTCCAAGGTCTTTGGAGCAATTTGATGAGCTTGCTAGTGAGGATGATCATGTTGATGATCCAGGTGATGATCAAATTGAGGTTTTAGATGAGCCCAGAAGGAGTAAAAGGGCTAGGACATCCAAATCTTTTGGTCCAGACTTCTTGACTTATATGGTTGAGAACGAACCTCAAACTTTCCACAAAGCTGTGACTTCTCCTGAGAGTCCTTTATGGAAAGAAGCGATCAAAAGTGAGATTGACTCCATCTTACAGAACCACACCTGGGAGTTGGTAGATTTACCTCCAGGTTGTAAGCCTTTAGGCTGCAAATGGATTTTTAAACGAAAGATGAAGGCCGATGGGTCTATTGACAAGTATAAGGCGAGGCTCGTTATCAAAGGGTACAGGCAACGAGAAGGCCTGGATTACTTTGATACGTACTCACCTGTAACTAGGATAACATCCATTCGCATAGTGATTGCGATAGCAGCTTTGCGCAATCTTGAGATACACCAGATGGATGTAAAGACAGCTTTCTTAAATGGGGATTTGAATGAAGAAATCTACATGGAGCAACCTGAAGGGTTTTCAGCTCCAGGACAAAGCAAGAAAGTCTGTAAACTTGTCAAATCTTTGTATGGTTTGAAGCAAGCGCCTAAACAATGGCATGAGAAGTTTGACAATGTAATGTTGTCAAATGGGTTTCGAATCAACGAATGTGACAAGTGTATTTATGTCAAAGACACTGACAGAGGTTATGTCATTTTATGTCTATATGTTGATGATATGCTCATTATAGGTAGTAACGATGAAATGATCAAAACTACCAAGAAGTTGTTAAACTCTAAATTTGACATAAAGGATATGGGCATTGCAGAAGTTATTCTGGGAATTAAGATTACCAGAATCTCTGGCGGAATTGTACTTTCTCAGTCTCATTATGTTGATAAGATACTTGAGAAGTTTAGTGGATCAGATACAAGTGTGTCATCGACACCTGTAGACTTAAGTCTACACTTTACCAAGAATAATAAAGAGAGTGTCTCTCAGTTAGAATATTCTCGGGTAATTGGAAGTTTAATGTATCTGATGAGTTGTATTAGGCCAGATATAGCTTACTCGGTTAGCAGGCTTAGTAGATACACAAGTAATCCTGATGCTTCTCATTGGAAGGGCATTGTGCGGGTGTTAAGGTATTTACGCTACACTCGGGATTATGGGCTGCATTATACTCGATATCCAGCGGTACTTGAAGGATATAGTGACGCGAATTGGATATCAGATATAAAGGACTCAAAGTCCACTAGTGGATATGTGTTCACTCTTGGTGGGGCAGCCGTGTCTTGGAAATCTTCCAAGCAAACGTGTATATCTAGATCAACGATGGAATCAGAGTTTATTGCTTTGGATAAAGCAACGGAAGAAGCAGAATGGCTTCGCCATTTCATTGAAGATATTCCACATTGGTCTAAACCTGTGCCAGCTATTTGTATTCATTGTGATTGTCAATCTGCAATTGATAGGGCACAGAGTAATATGTATAATGGAAAGTCTAGACATATCCGTCGTAGACATAATTCCATACGACAACTACTCTCGAATGGAGTTATCTCTTTAGACTATGTAAAGTCTAAGGACAACATTGCGGATCCGCTAACCAAAGGGTTAAGTCGAGTGTTAGTCGAAACGTCGTCAAAAGGAATGGGGTTAAGGCCTTTGGAAGTTACCGGAATGGAAACCCAACCTAGTTGACTGGAGATCCCAAGATCTAGGTTCAATGGGACAACCTAATTGCGTGTAACGGTGGTATGTCACTGAGGAGGTTAAACCTCCAGCCATTCCTTCTATCAGTGATACCTGCAAGTGTAGAGGATAAGCTGAGCTTTTAATGACTCTTATGCGTTAAGCTGTTGAGCTAAGTATTGCAGGATACTTTAGTAGAGTCACCTATGTGAGTTTGAAGTGGGGCCGCTTCTAGAAGAATTGGGCAGGCCAAGATTCTTTGAAACCACTCGCTGAACCAGGCTAGTGTCCAGGGCCACACAGGGCACACCAGTGAGAACATAATGGTGGTAGGAGTAATTCCCGTGTGAGATCTATTGTCTCAATTTACACAAACGGCAGAGCAGTTCAAGATGTCTTATTCACTGATCAGCCAGTAAACTCGATAGGTTTTCACTGGGAGAGGTTCAAAGCCAAAAGCTACCTTCTCTGATGTCGGGGTTAGTCCGTTGTACTCTCTCTCAGAGTCTTTATTGTTGAACGATGTCCGTTTGTTGAGTCATTTGGTCAATTTTTTATTCATGTGGGGGATTATTGGAAAAAATGATTTTTGGGGACTTTAATTTAATATTAAAGTGTGGTGACTTTAATTAAATATTAAAGTGGGTCCCAACCTTTTATTGTGTTGGGTCCAAGTGAGCCAAAAACCATTGGGTTTTGAATAAGAAATTGCCAAGAAATTGTTTCATGATGTTAGATTCATGAATAGGATTTTAAAGAGTATTTAAATCTTTTTTCTTGGCTAAAGGGTGTGAATCCTTTGGGCATCCATACTTTTCATTTTGTGGAAAGGGGCTATGGATGCTTGGTGTTTTAATGACTAGCCTTAAAGGCTGGAGGCTCTTCCTCTCTCCCTTATACATGTATAAATTGTGACCCTCCTGTCAAGTTTCAATATAGAAATTTTTGCTTCCATTTTACAAGTCAGTTTGCCAGAAAGTTCCTATTGTGAGAGAGTGTTGCCATTGTTTTGTTCGCTAAGCTAGACAGATAGTGCTTCTGCCGTAGCTGGTTTTGACCGTCGTATCCTGGGAGACAGACGCCGGGTTTCCTCAAGCACTCGACCCGTGAGGCGGTGAAATCTGTTTTAAGGAAACTGCTTCCGTACAGACTTCGGTTTCGTCTCTTTACCCTTTTATTGTTTTGTATATTTCTGTTAAAATTTAGTTGTAATTATCAGCATATGTTCTTGATATATAATTTGTTTTCTTCATAAATCTATTTATTTAATTTCATAATTTAAAACAACATTGACACCATAAAGCTAGTAAAATCATCTATTAGCACACCTCAAAATTAATGAGCAACCAACCAATTGAGACAACGCAGCATACCCAAGAACAAAAAAACAAACACCCACAACTCACACCCAGAGTAAATCAATCTAGACAGCCACCACCACCTTATGCCCAAAGCAGACTCTGAAATAGAGTAGCGAAAAAAACAATTATCAGTAGTATTTGGTAAAATTTTAAAATTATGATTTGATAATAGATTTATATTTTAAGTTTGTGAATTTTAAAATTATGATTTAAAATATTTTCATATCGTTATTATGCTTGCAAACTTTTTTATGTTTATTAAGAAGTAAGTTGTTTTCTCAAAACTTCCAAAAAATATAATTTTCAAAAACAGTTTTTGTCAAACAAATTTTTTTATGTTGTGTTTGGTTAGAGAATTTGGAAGAGATTTGAAAAGGGAAATAGAAAAGTTAGGTGAAATGAGAATAAAATATGTCTTTATTTCTCCTAATTTCACACATATTTTTTCTTTTCATTTCTAAATCTCCCATTCAAACACAACATTAGTGTTTTCTCTAAAACAAAATGGAAATAAAAAATAAAAATACAGCCAAACAGGCAAACAATGCCTCTGTTTGGTTTGATTTTTAAAAATAATTTTCTAAATTTTTAAAAAAAAATAGAAGCCAGTCTGTTAAAAATAAATACTATTTTTTAAAAATATTTAAAAATTATTTATGCCCTCCCCAAAAGATTGAATTATATAGGGCGAATTACACTAACGTTCTCTATAGTTTGGCACTTGTGTCATTTTAGTCCCTGACTTTTCAATTGTGATACATTTGACCATGAATTTTGAATTTTGTTCAAAATTAGGACAATTGAAGATACCATTGTTTAATTTCAATGGCAAAATCGTCAATTTGATAAAATATAAACTAATTTGACAAAAATAAATGTCAAAAAACTATTTTTGAATTTTTAAAAATTATTTCTATTCACTAAAGACAAAGTTATGTAAAATTAATAAATCTTTTAGACATTTATTTATTTATTTATTTATTTTACCAAATTAATTTTTATTATGTGTTTGGATGATAATCATATAATGGGTGGCTGTTTTTATTTTCATTAAATTAGTTTCTGCTTTTTTAAAAATCAAATATGGCGACAACTTTGATATCATTATTATAACAATCCATTAAATCGAAAAATTTAAAACTAAAAACATTTCATATATTAAATATATCGATTACTCCTTAAAAATCCTAACAACAACCCATTGCATGATCACCATCTAAACACATAATAAAAATTAATTTGGTAAAAAGAAATAAATAAATGTCTAAAAGATTTATCATTTTTATATAATTTTATCTTTGGTAGGTAAAAATAATTTTTAAAAATTTAAAAATATTTTTTTGACATTTATTTTTGTCAAATTAGTTTATATTTTATCAAATTAACGATTTTGCCCTTAAAATTAAGTAATAGTATTTTCAATTGTCCTTAGTTAGAACAAGATTTAAAATTCATGGTCAAATGTGTCACAATTGAAAAATTAGGGACCAAAGTGACACGAGCCACAAACTATAGGGACTATTATTGTAATTTGCACAATTTTATAAAAATGATGAGCGTTTTTTATATTTTTATATTTTTTTCACCAAATTAACTTCCAGATTTTAGAATTTTTTTTTTTTTTTTTTTTTTTTAAATTGATTCTGAAAACCAAATCAAATATGTTTCTTCACTCTTTCTTTGAGTAATTTTACAGTGAGTCACAAAATTTGACACACAATATCCATAAACAGATAAGATTTATCAAAAGTGAAGAATCCCATTAACTGCAAAATCTTATCCGTCATCAGTTTTCGTGTTCGTAGCAAAACTGCTTTTATGAAGATGGAAGTAGATAAAATGCAAGGATCAGGAAGGTGGCCAAGCCATAGCAGAAGCCGAAGCATAAGCAGGAGCCTGAGCAAGGCAGCTTGGCACATAGAAGATGTGTTTGGGAGTGCAAATCAAACAAGAAGAGCAAGTAGTCGAGCCGACCAAGATGAAGAAGCTCTGCGATGGGCTGCTCTTGAGAAATTGCCCACTTATGCTAGGTTAAGAACAAGTATAATCCAATATATTGCAGAGAGTGCACGAGGAGAACATGGTAGTGATAAGGTGGTCCACAAGGAAGTTGATGTGAGAAAACTTGATGTGAATGATAGACAACAATTCATTGACAGGCTGTTTAGAGTTGCTGAAGAAGATAATGAGAGGCTCTTCAGAAAGTTCAGAAATCGAATCGAGAAGTAAGTTGTTTTCTTTTCTTTTCTAACTGAATTTTTCTTTTTTGGTTTGCTTTACTTCACTCGATTCTGTCAAGTACTGTTAAATTAAATATATTTATTTTTTATTATTAATATATCCGTATAGTAATCATAGTACATAAGTTTGCATAATCATGTGCAAATTTGTGAATGTCTGTGTTATTTTCTGTTAAAAAAAAAAAAAATTGTATTTTGAATTTGCATAGATAATATGTCAAATCAATTTTAATAGTGCTACATATATCAATTACTATATTAATTAGTATACTAACACATGTTATAAGATTGATTGTATCTTTTTTATTGATTGTATCTTTATTTTTCATTGAAGTAATCAATAAAGTTGTCTATTTTTTATCAGCAAAAAAAATTTTATTGATGAAAATCAAATGTATAGAATATAGAGATGAACATCAATAAAGGGTGGTGAGTGCATAAGCATCATAGCAAGCTAGATGATTCCAAAAAGGTCAAGATCGAAAGCAAGTCAATCCTCTACTTGCACTACACCAAGGCTGGAGAGAAACCAACCAAATAAACAAGGGAACAAAGGAAAATAAAACCAACCCCAACACCTAAACCACCCAACAAGAAGCCACCCAAACCACCCCTTTCCAAATTCAGGCCCTCGTATCAAACAATCACTTAATTTTGAACCCCCTTCCAAATCCAAATTAGGACCCCCTTCCAAAATCTTTCAAATTTTGGAAATACCATTGATACTTTCAATAATTTATTTTTCCTTTTTTTATTCCTTCAACTAGCATTGTTGGGGTGTGTGACTAGGGGTGAGCATGGTCCGGATTGGACCGGATTGGAGTAAAACCAGGACCAATCCGTTATCTACGGTTTCTGAAAAATGGAACCAATCCAATCCGTTTAAATCGTGGAACCAATCCGAACCAATCCATTTAAACACGGATTGGATCGGTTTAGGACCACGGATTTACATAATTAAATAACAAAAAAATATATATAACATTTTAATTTCATAAAAATATAAATATAGCACTATATTAGTTTCACAATAGCAACATGTCTTTTCATATTAGCGACAAACTGTTCTAGATTTTAAACAACCATAAGAAAACTAGTTCCACCATAAGTATTTAGACTATCATAAATTAACACTAAAAACTAGCAAACAAAAGTAATAAAAGAAGATACTATGCAAGTTTAGGTTTAGATTTAAAATTTATATGAAATCAGAGAAGATATTATGCAGAAGGGTGTGTAATAAAAATATAAACTATTTGTATACGGTCCGGATCGGTTCCAATCCGGAACCGTGGGGTTTAATCCGGAACCAATCCGTGAACTATGGATTTTTAATTTTTCAATCCGGAACCGAACCACGAATTCAAAAAATCAATCCAAACCTACTGGATTGGACTGGACTGGATCGGATTACAGATTTCTCGGATTCCTTGCTCAGCCCTATTTGTGACCATATGAACACCTTCACCCTTATACCACCCAGATGATTCCTCTTTCTTGACCGAGTTGTTATTCTCTGCCAGAATCAACGACTTAACAACAACGTCAACCCCTGCCAGTACTCCTTTAGGCCCAAGAAAAATAAGTGAACTTGGCCCATGGGATACTAGTACAGACTTGTTTTTGTCAACAAGAACTCCTTGATCTACAGCAGTGAATTTGGGCCTCCAAAATACTAAATGAACACGCTCATATTTTAGTTGTGGGCCAAGCATAGGTTTCATATGTACCCAATCTATCTGAGATCCTCCAACAAATCCAATACTCTTCAAGTACTTATTAATAGTTGTTAATAACTCATTTGATTTGTGTAAACTTGAAGGAAGTATCCTTTTTTGTCTCCAAACTCTCGTTTTAGAATTATATAGACTACTCTTACTTGATTTAGACCCCCTGCATTGATTCTCCCATTGACAGAGATTTTATCTTCCCCTGCACTAGAATTGATTGCTCCATCTTCATGAAAATCAAAGAATTCACATATCCTAATAGGGTATGTGATTCCTTTGTGCTCCAACCTTATCACCGTATTAATAATCTTCATGCTATTCATTATCAATCTAACCTTGCCGTATTTAAAGGAATCTAAATCGATAACTTCATCAAACTGGATTACCTCACTCCATAAGCTACCAATGCTTTTGAATGTGTTAGCATTTCATAAATTAAATGGAACTCCATAACAGCACAACCAAACAGATCTCTCTTGTTCAAGATTCTTCTCTATTCTCCATTTTGTTATTGAATCACACCAATCATAAATCCACCCCTTCAATTGATCACACTCCTCCTTCATAACTTGTGTAGACTTGATGGTTAGGACTGCATTTCTACCTTCCTTTTTTCTGACTAATATATCATCCAAACATTTCTTGAGAAATTCTTCTCTAAATGCTGGAAAAGCGAAGACATTTTTTAGCTTCACTATGAAACTCACAGAGAGCCATTCATTTTCTAACACAAAAGCTTTTACAGTTAAATAATCCTTCTTATCAGTAGCTTCTCTTTTTACTACTTCAACGTAAGATTTCTGACCTCCAACCTCTACTTTATCTTGCTTAAACCACCATTGTAAATCCAACTTCATAGATTTACCTGATTCCAGCCTTTGTTGTCTGAGTTGAGGCTTGATGAACACTACATTTTTAACCTTTAGCTTCTTATCCTCATACCACAAACCATTTGCCTTTTGAATAGCCAAATTTGTAGCTATCAAGCAATCGAATCTAATAAACCCGAATCTTGTACATGTTGCTATCTTTCTCTTTGCCGGGATGAACACGTCCTTAACTGTCCCAAATTTGTTGAACAAGATATATAGACTCTTTGGATCCATTAATTCAGGGATGTTATCCACAAAAATAATGAACAATCCATCATTTCTAACACCATTTTTGCAGCCCTCTTTCCTTCTCAGAACTGGATTCCAACATCCACTATCTCTACCCTCTCGAAATCTTCTCTCCATCATGTTTCGAGGGTAAGAATAGAACAACATTACTCTTTTCTCTATCCCATAGCCGAGAACTGCACCACAGATCCCCTGTTCTGAGACCACAAACTCTATACTTGACCTTGCAAGACCTGGCAAACGAAAATCGAAGCTCACATAACATGGATTTGAGAGCCACGAGAGTGGAGGCAAGGCTCTGTTTCTTTACCGCAAACAAACACTGAGACTGAGACTAAGCAAATCACAAAAAGGATAGAAAGATTATAGATCCGACGACAAAGATCGAAGATCACACGGGGTGGATCTAAGCTGCAAAAACCCACCGTAGATATACATCTCTTCACACCTGGGTTGTGACTCCTCGTCCTCTATGACCAGATCTACTTAGATGACAGTGGCGAGGTGAAGGCAGATGGCCGCGAAACGATCACTAAAGTTGTCTTTTGCCGATCAAAAAAAACTTAAGGATTGATTTGGTAATTGCATTGTAAGTGCTTGTTTGGCATATTCTATAAAAGATAAAAGATTAAAAAGTTATTAAAAATGTTAAAAAATTATCACTATTTACCCAAAAAAAAAGCAACAAATTTACACAAGAAAAAAGTACAAACCAACTGTGGCCACTGTCGTGATGGTACACTATGAAGTGATGGTACAAATTTACACAGGCGGCGCACAAAAAATTTACACCGGACGATGCTGTTCAGCCCGTGAGGGCCCATCACGGGTTTTGTTTTGATAATCTGAACCGTTTAATGTGTAGAACTCGTCGAGTACTACATGCTTGTAAAAAATCATGTTGATCGGATATTGATAGCTATATGATCAAATCAGTTTTGTATTAAAAAAAATGGACGGTGAACAAATTAACAATTGACAAAAAAACTGATCCAATGAGATAGCTATCAATATCCGATCAACTTGATTTTTTACAAGTTTATAATACTCGAAGAGTTCTACACATTGAACGATTCGAATTATCAAAATGAGACCCGTGGTGGGGCCTCACAGGCCGAATAGCACCGTCTAATCCACCACACAACTTCAAAGCAACGCAACTAATTGGCTTCCTAAACAATCATTGTCAGTACACGCATAGAGGGCATTAGGGGTAATTCGATAATTTTGCTATTTTATACAATATTTTAATATATATTTTTTCGTAAAAAGTCAAAAAATTATCCCAAATAATCATCTTTTTTTCCTCTACTTTTTTATCCAAAAAGTCAAAAAATGCACTTATATAGTTCATCCCAAACAACCCCTAAATTTTTGGTTGATTTTTTTTAACTATTTTTTTAATTTTTTAACAAAAAAAAAAAGAATTCACTTTTAATTTCTATTCATAAATAGAAGTCCCTAATCATCATATCATATCATATATATATATAAGTAATGTTTTTCCCTTTCTTATGTGACACATTCTAAATGTTTACTTTTTAAATAAATAAATTTTTAAAAAAAGCCTCACCAACATGCATTTTCCATTTACATATAAAGTTCTATACAAACTCACAAATTTCAATTATAATAACTAAATTTACATGGGCCCTATTTGATAAATACTTATTTTCTCTATATCTTTCATCGTGAATTTAGTTTTGTCATTGTCAGATTTCTATTATATAGTTGATATTTTAATTTAATTATTCTAATATTTGAAGAAAAAAAAATTATCTCCATATACAAATAAATAAATAAAACAGAATGTGCTTCATTATATAAATCGCACGGATCAAATTAATTATTTTTATTTCTTTTATTTTTTATTTATCTTATTGATATTTTAATATTAATTTATATTTAATTTTTTATTTAACATGAAATTATTTATTACAAAAAATTTATATTTAATTTAAATTTTATATACCTATTTACAATATATATGAATAATTCAAAAAGAATATTAAAGAAAAAATCAATACTCTACATAATTAATTTAATATATATCAAATAAAATTATTATATGATAATTACACTTTTATAGCACAATAGAACTAAAATTATCAAAATAAACAAATAATTTAACTAAATCTATTATATATAAGTATTCAAGTAATATTTTTATAGAACGATAAGATTAAAATTATTAAAATAAACAATTAAAATTAAAATTTTATTTTAAATTAAAATTAATATTATTCTTTTGTAACACATATCATAATATAAAATATTATTATATTAATTAAAATTAACTTCATTGTGATTTTATGTCAAACACCATATTTCTAGAAGTGATTTACATACACGTGTAGCGTTCAATTTGATATTGATTGATTAAAATAATAGAACTCAATTCTTTTTTTGTTAATTTTGTAGAAGATAAACTGACAAATGTCAACTAATAATTAGTGTGGAGTATTATTCTAAAGAATAATGATTCATTGAAAATGATTGTGTATATTGAATGCACCTATTGATGTTTCTTGAATAATTTTTAAATAAAAATTTTAAATTTATAGTATTACTGATAATGTATATTCATGAGCTATGCCATAAAAGATATGCAAAAATAATTTGGCTAAAATAAAAATTTTGTAATTATTATAATGTGTCACATAATTAATCAGAAATCATTTGAGAATTGAAATTATTAAGGTTATAGAGATTTTATACTTGATTCCCTTTGAGAACACTGTTTATGATTTAAATTTATAATTTTTATAAATGTGAATAACTCTTATGATCTTAATCCAACCTTCAAGTCAACCCACCTTTAAATATTGTCATATAAAAATATTATAATATATCATAATCAAATACCACTTGTAGCATAATTAAAGACCCGATCCACCACTTTAAATATAACCAAAAACATAAGAAATTAGTAAAGATATTTTCAATTAATAATCAAAATAATACACTGAGTAATAATCAAGTTTAATTTGTATATTATAAAATTTTCAATTGTTTATATTTTTTTCAAAAAAAAAATATTTTGATCATTTTTGGTAAATTTGATTAACACAAATGAGGATTTGATTTCAAATTCAGGATATATTCTTTTTTTTTTTAAACTTTGAATGAAATTATTTTTATGAGCCTATTTTATATAGAATAACACATAGTAACAAAAAATTTCATCAGTCATTAGCAAATCTATTTGTGTTCCGCTTTTAATTATTAAAATTTTCTACACGTAAAGTATTAAGATTTAAAATTAATTTTTTATTTTAAAAATAAAATTTTCATGCATCGCATGGGTCAGCTACTAATGATATAAACAAATATAAATAAGGACCGTGCTAGGGAGCTCGAAAACGAACTCCCCCGAATCCCCCTAATTTCTTTTTTTTTTTTTTATTTCAGCAGAAGGAAGAAGAAGACGGAGGGGGAGGGGGAGGGGGACTGGAGGGGGCCTAAAAAATAGGCGGGAGGCGGAGGCGGAGGCGGGGGGCGCGGCGATCAGCGATGGCAGAGGCGACGAGCAGAGGCATGGCGATCGGCGATCGGCGACGGAGGCGGAGGCGCGGCGATCGGTGACGGATTTTCGACGGATCGGAGACGACGGCGACGGCGACCTCTTTCTCTCCCTCTCCCTCTCCTTCCCCTCCTCTGCACAGGTCGACGAAAATGGCAGAAAAAAAAAAAAAAAAAAAAAAAAGAGCCTAATGCCCAAAACGAGTCGTTTTGGGCATTAGGGGGATTAGGGGGGGGGGCCAAATTCGAGCTACCAAGCATTATTCTATAAATAAATAAAGGCAAAAAAAGTTTGTTATTTTCTACTTTTTTGTCACTGGTTTTGATTTTATATTTTTTAAAAAAATTTAAATTTCTTAGCCTAGAAAGACTTGAAAAGAGAAAAACTTATGACACTAATTTCTTTTAAGAAAATTACTAAAGAGAAAAAGTTTGAATAAAAAATAACTTTTTTAACCATCGCAAAACAAAACTTAGTTATCTGATTAATTATTCATCAAACTAATTATATATTCATATTTTAACTTAGGGAGTTTGGCTCATATGAACTCACAAATTAAAATTTTCCACCCTTTAACTTTGTCTTTGATTACTACTACTAAATAAAAATTACAAGTGCCCAAAATCTAATTAAAACAACACGATTGTCTTACATATATATCTATCTCATCTCGTGTAATAAAATTATATTTGATTCTGTGATGGAATTCTGTATATGTAAAAACAAATGGCTACTAAATTAGTATTTTACTTTGTGGTTGCAGGGTAGGGATCAACCTTCCAACAGTAGAAGTTCGGTTTGAGCACTTAACCATCCAAGCCGATTGCTACATTGGTAACGGAGCTCTTCCAACCCTTGCAAATACAGCCCGAAACATGGCCGAGTCGGCTTTGAGTTGTGTTGGGATCCAATTGGCCGAGGCTACAAAACTCACTATTCTTAAAGATGCCTTTGGGATGATAAAACCATCAAGGTAATTAAATTCATTAAATTAATTTGTCTCTGTGGAGAAACGGTTTGGAAATACTCTTCTGATTCTAGGGGACGCTAATGATCCTCTGCTAGTCACCTGAAAATGAATAAACACTCCGGTCAGGGGTGCCGGAATTAGCACTCCGACGGGCAAGTTAGTCTCTGCACTCAAGATTACTTATATTCTAAGTTTAAGCACAATAGTTCTCACATACCTTTCTTAGACTGTTGTTCATTTATTTATACTCATTTCCAGGGCCTTGGGGCCTGGTCCACTTTTCGCTCACTATCCGCTTATTTATTCGGCCCCATAGTTCAATAGTTACTCGGCCTATTTATTGTATTCGGCCTCCTCATTGTGCAGGTCAGAGCCGAGTAATGTCTATCTTCTAGAGCGTATGCTTCTGATTCTGCTAATTATTCGGCTCCCACAATTGCCCCCCAAATTCCCCATTGACGGCAGTTAATTGGTGTGTTTGGTTTCGAATTTGAAAAGTCAAGAAAAACATAAATTAGGCGGCTTCACCTATCCCAATGTGAATGTCAGAACACACGCCCTTCGGTCATCATTAGACGTTCCCGGCTCATTCTTGCATCTTTTGCATTTATTATGATTTGGAACTCCAGTCTCTTCGAATGCATACTTTTTGAATATTCGAGCCTCTTGGATTGCCAGCCGGAATCCCTCCTCTGTCTCGCGTCTTCTGCAACTTCTTCCCGTCTCTCCTTGTCTCCCTTGCCTGTCGTAAGTTTTCTTCTCTTCTCTTTGTAATCCTATTTTCCATGTTCATTTTTGATTTGGAATACCCTTGAATCCTTACTAGAATGGCTAAACATTTGAAAGACCCCCTTTCCGAGGGTCGTATTTCTGGGTTCCGGCGACATTTTTCTATTCCTGATGATGTCCATATATCTCTAGTGACAGACAATACTCTTGATATGGAGAGGGATGACCAAAATACCATCGTCTTTCCTCTCCTATCTATTGCGGAGAGTGGGGTTCGCTTTCCCATACACCCATTTCTTAGGGCCGTCCTCTGCCATTGGGGTCTTATTCCTTCCCAACCCAATGTGAATTTCTTTCGAATCATAATGGGAATCGTAGAATTGAACCGGCGCCATAGGATCAACCTTGGCATTCCGGCGATTCGGCACTGCTACGCTTTAGCCAAATCCTCCGGTCGGCTCGAGCGCTACTTTCTCAGGGCCAAGGACACCGACCATCACTTGGTAACCATGCTTGCCAGTTCTGGCAAAAGAGTTGACGATGTAATGGTCAATGTCCAAGACAACTGGGAATTCGGTGAGGGTGAAAATCGCCTAGACCCTGTTCCTAGAAAGAGGGGTGAACCAGGTTGCCGTGTAACTCCTTGTGTTTATTAATCTTTCTTTTATTCGACTTTTTCTTCAAGTCTAATCCTTTGTTTTTGCAGGCAATAAGTCGAAGAAGATTCTGACCTCGGCTGACGACGCAGTCCTTGCGGAAATTAAGACCGCACTCAAGTATTTTGGCTGTCCAAACGTACAGAAGCAAAGGAGAGCCGCCCATATACTCTTGCGGTACGAGCCTACTTACACTACGTTCTTGGCCGCGGACGACATTCCGATCCCATCCGGTGAAAATCACCTTACGGCCCTTATCTTCCCCAACTTTAAGACCCTTAGGCAAATTGGTCTCGAAGCTTCTGATTTGGAACAAGACGTAGAGCTGGTGGTTGAGGTAATTGCCGAGCCAACGAAAGAGTTTGCTGCAAAGGCCGAAGAGGTCGATGAGGCTCTAAACTTAGCGTTTAAGGCAGCCGGTCTTAACCAGCCTAACTCACCGTCCACTTTGGTTCGGGTGGAATTTTCCTTCGGAGATATTTTTACAAATTTAGGAGACCTACCCGGCTCTTATTTTGAGGGTATGACTGGGGAAAGTCTCACGCAGATGGCGCGAAAGAAAAATGCCGAACGCATGGCCGCCCGACGGAAAGCCGAGGCCACCAGTTCTGGACCTGCTCCTACCGAATCTCCCGCACCGATTATTGTCGAGGAAACGACTCAAGTTCATGAGGCCGAGGTGGAAAAGGTTGTCGAGTGGCCGGTTACAAAGGAACAGCTAATTTCGGAAGATCGGGGAGAAAAGCGTTCAGCAGAGAGCAAAGCCATCTCCGAGGAGGGCCCCGCCGATAAAAGACCACGCTTGGAGGAGTCGGGTGTGGTCGCTCCTTTTGTTGTTGAACCAAAAATAAAGAACATGTCAATCTCCTCTAAAGCGTCGGCTTTGAAAGATCCAGTCGTGGCGCTGAGCTTGGCTGCTTCAGTATCGTTGCCGGCTGACAAGGCAGCCTTTCACGCCGAGCCAGATTTGGTGGCCATAGCATTAGCTGCCCAGTCGGCCCTTCTGGTAGGTGACTTCATCCTAACTCCTTATTTTGATTTTGTTTGTATACGGTATTTCTTGTTTTGCAGACCATCGGAAGGATCGCCGAATTAGGCCGCCGCCAGCATGATGTTGTGGAAAGGATGGGCCGTTTGCAGTCGGAAGTGGACGGTCTGAGGAGCAGGGTCGAGTTTGAGGCGATGAGAGCCACAATGGAGAGTGTGCGGGCCGAAGCTGAGAAGGAAAGGGCGCGGCCTGCTGACCAGCTCAGATCGGACGCTGAGGAGAGGGCAAACGCGAGTGAGGAATTTGCAGAGTTGAAGGCGGAATTTGCAGAGTTTGCAGAGTTTGCAGAGTTGAAGGCCGAATTTGCAGAGTTTAAGGCGCTTACTAAGTTGGAGGCCGAATTTGTAGAGTTGAAGGCGGCGAAGGAAAAAGCCGACTCTGATGCTTCCGAAGCATTCGAGGCCAGGCAGAGCGCCGCTCTAAAAAATTATGTAGAAGAGGTCCCCAAGTTCGAGAATCGGGGATTCAGACATGGCTGGCTCAAAGCCCTTGCTGCCACTGGAGTGACATTGGACATGTCGATTCCATACAAGCAAATGGACGTTGAGCCGCTAGAGTCTGATCCCGAGGATTGATTTTGGGGATCAAATTATTTTTGTTACATATTTTTAATTTCAATGTATGTTTTTTGTTAGTTGATTTTCATCTTTTTTGAATTTTCATATGTAAAATGTCCGCTGCTAGCGCCCAATTTATGAATGAAAATTTTCTATGCTCTCAAGTTATTTCTTGTATTGTTTGCTATATGAGTACATAATTAGGAGAATCAGCAGTTAGAACAAAATGTCATGATTACGTGAGACGGCAAACTTAATAGCCGATTAAATTAATAGATCTGATTTAATCATAAAAATGAATTCATAAGGTGCCGAATAAAACGAACTTATGAATATTGTACTGATGAATGGCTTCGTGGAACGGCTGGGGCACTCAAGCCGACTAGATTGATGAATCTGCCCTTGCCCTAGCTGGTTCATGATCATATAATGCCGAATAATACGTTACTGATGAATATTGTACTAATGAATCGATTCGTGGAACAGCTGGGGCACTCAAGCCGACTAAATTGATGAGCCTGCCCTTGCCCCAGCTGGCTTATGATCGTATAACGCCGAATAATACGTTACTGATGAATATTGTGCTGATGAATCGATTCGTGGAACGGCTGGGGCACTCAAGCCGACTAGATTGATGAATCTGCCCTTGCCCCAACTGGTTCATGATCGTATAACGCCGAATAATACGTTACTGATGAATATTATGCTGATGAATCGATTCGTGGAACGGCTGGGGAACTCAAGCCGACTAGATTGATAAATCTACCTTTGCCTCAGCTGGTTTATGATGAAGAACGCCGACTAGCAGAGGTTGATGGGGCGATTGGGTCACATGACTCAATCGGCACCGGGCTGTTGAGGTTTCGATATTAATGAGATTGCCTCGGAGGTGCTGCCCTCGTAAGGAATAAATGGGCGTGTACTTCGTGAACGAAGGTCTTATTTGGATGCTCTGATAGTAACTCAGTCCAGTTCTTAGAGGAAAACTAAAATAGATTTTTCTTCAACAGCAAAGGGGAAGCGAAGACGCTAGCTGAGTTTGGAGGAGACATGAGTCGAAGTGGTGAACCTTCACGCACGGGCGGTAGGACTTTGAGGGATCGGGAGAGACACCAATCTCCTCGTCGTCGAAGTAGGTCGCCTAGGAGGGACAAGCAACCACAACGTAAGTCCCCTCAACCCCGTCCTAGAAAGGAGTCCGACGCGACTCCTCGCCCACTGAGTTTTGCGGTCTTCGTGGGTAATAGACCAATGACAGAGGCGGATTCGATTGTTCGAGATCCAAATGTGGCAGTCAAATTCGCTCGACAGATTTTTCCACCCGAAGTTCAGCAATCAATGGTAGCTCGGCAGGACTTCGAAGTGTTTCGTGAAGGCGTTCACGGGGCGGTGAAGGGACTGTACACCACTTATGAGATCGGCATGCGTCTCCGCGCCGCTCGCCGCAATATAGAACAGAGAGATGAACGCATTCAGAAGTTAGAAGCTCGCGCCGAGAAAGCCGAGCGTGAGCTAAGGAAAATCAAGTCTGCCGAGCCTCAATCAGCCAGCCACCCCAACCCGGTTGTGGAAGAGAGGGTTACTCAAAGGCTGATTAGTGATGCGATCGCCGATCGGAATATAGCTAGTATGTTCGCGATTGAGACTGCGAGGGCCGTGGCCTATGAAAAAGGCTTCCATGACGGTCGATTGATCGGAATTCAGAAGACCAAGGAGAAACTCGCCGAAGAAGTTTACCGATGTGAAAGCCGTGGATTTAAACACGGTTGGATCAAGGCATTTCAGCAAGCTAAGGCTCTCCAAGCAGCAGGGTTGGATTATGCGTTACCGTTGTACCAGCAGAATGATTTCCCTTTCTCCGCTTTCGAAATTGAGAAGAGTGATGATGAAGGAGCCGCCAAACAGAAAAAAGACCTTGTAATGCTTATGGAGATTGAAAGTGAAATTATGTATTTATTGGCTGATTTTAATAAAACGCTTAGTTTTCAATTTGTAGCGTACTTGTTATTTATTTTAGTACAACTTTTATTCTGAATGTTCATACGTTTTAGATTATGGTTATGCGGCTTGAACAATCTCATTTTGAATATTAGCATTTTTCGGCCTTTGTTTATACGGTCTGTACGAATGCCATACATTAATCGGCCCAAAGGCGTCATGCGCCGACGGGGCTCCGAACCCAGAGTCTTAATCGGCTCAAAGGCATTTGGCCCAAAAGGGTCATGCGTCGATGGGGCTCTGAATTCAGAGACTAATTGGCCAATCGTGATATCCACGAAGGGCGCTCCGAATCCGGAGACTTTAATCTGCCAATCGTGATATCCATGAAGGGCGCTCCGAATCCGGAGGTTTTATTCGGCCCAAAGGCGTCATGCGCCGATGGGGCTCCGAATCCGGAGACTTTAATGGGCCAATCGTGATATCCACGAAGGGCGCTCCGAATTTGGAGGCTTTATTCAGCCCAAAGGCGTCATGCGCCGATGGGGCTCCGAATCCGGAGACTTTAATTGGCCAATCGTGATATCCACAAAGGGTGCTCTGAATTCGGAGGCTTTATTCGGCCCAAAGGCGTCATGCGTCGATGGGGCTCCGAATCCGGAGACTTTAATTGGCCAATCGTGATATCCACGAAGGGCGCTCCGAATCCGGAGGCTTTTATCGGCCAATCATGATATCCACGAAAGGCGCTCCGAATTCGGAGGCTTTATTCGGCCCAAAGGCGTCATGCGTCGATGGGGCTCCGAATCCGGAGATTTTAATTAGCCAATCGTGATATCCACGAAGGGCACTCCGAATCCGGAGGCTTTTATCGGCCAATCGTGATATCCACGAAGGGCGCTCCGAATTCGGAGGCTTTATTCGGCCCAAAGGTGTCATGCGCCGATAGAGCTCCGAATTCGGAGACTTTAATTAGCCAATCGTGATATCCACGAAGGGTGCTCCGAATCCGGAGGCTTTTATCGAAACACTTCTGAACTAGTTTGCACAGTGAGTAAATAGGAAACTTTGCATGACAAAAATGGAGTATGTACATGGTGAGCCATTCAGAACTAATATCATTCCCCACAGGTCGGGTTTAATGATAGAATTTGCGCAAGTGCGTTGAATTCCAAGGCCGTGGCAAACTTCTTCTTGACATGTCTTTGAGCCGATATGCCCCTACTCCTGCGATCGAATCAATCTGATAGGAGCCGTCCCAGTTTGGACCCAATTTTCCATCCGCCGGCTTCTTGGCAGCTAGAAGCACCTTCTTCAGGACCAACTCTCCTGGTGTGT
Source organism: Camellia granthamiana (assembly GCA_036172215.1). NCBI lineage: Eukaryota > Viridiplantae > Streptophyta > Magnoliopsida > Ericales > Theaceae > Camellia > Camellia granthamiana. Next base: position 15,105,246 of record CM069917.1, on the reverse strand, counting down.
AGCGGCACAGCTGAACACGTTGATTATATGACTTGGCAAGCTGTTGCTGGTACCGCGCTATGGACGCAAGAGCACGGTCTCTTCGTTCTTCGATCAGAATCAAATCCAAAGCCAGCATCATGTCATTTCGACCCATATCAAAAACTTGCGATTTCAGGGTTGGGTGGCCGATTTCCAGGGGTATGATGGCCTGGGTTCCAAAGCATAGAGCAAACGGCGTTTCTCCAGTAGATCGCCTCGGCGTAGTTCGATGAGCCCATAATACACTCGGTAATTCTTCGACCATTTGCCTTTAGCTTTCTCCAGTCTTTTCTTGATGCCGTCCAAGATGGATTTGTTAGAGGCTTCGGCTTGACCGTTGCTTTGTGGGTAATCCGGCGTAGAAAAGTAAGGCCAGATACCATACTTGCTGCACAACTCTCGATAAACGCCACAATCAAACTGGGTGCCGTTGTCTGAAATTAGAGCTCTCGAAATGCTGAATCGTGTTATGATATTTCTCCATACAAAGCGCTTAACATCAGCATCTCGTATGTGAGTTAGTGCCTCCGCTTCAACCCATTTTGTGAAATAATCTGTCGCGACGATCAAGTATCGCTTGTTCCTTGGGGCCCTTGGCAATGGTCCTACGATATCAAGTCCCCACTGGGCGAACGGCCAGGGACTGGTAATGGAGCTTAACTCTTTAGCAGGCAGATAGGTTAACGGGGAGAACTTCTGGCACTGTTCACATTTCTTCACATAGCATTCGGCATCAGATCTCATTGTCAGCCAGTAATACCCCTGTGTTATAGCTCGATGGGCCAAAGAGCACCCGCCAGAATGGGCACCACAACTACCTTCATGTATTTCAGTCAGAAACTTTTCGACTTTGTCCGGGTGTACACATTCTAGGTATGGACCAGAAAGGGATTTTTTATAAAGCCTTCCTTGCGGATCCAAGTAGTATCGCAGGGCTTTGTTTCGCAGCTTGTGCGCTTCTTTTTTGTCCGCTAGGAGCTGTTCGAAAGACAAGAATGCAACAATGGGGTCCATCTAACTCAGTCCTGACCCTATGACATTGACCTGGATTTCCTCCGAAGGGCCAATGCTCGGCGCCGGGATGAAACCTATTTCGATGGTCCGTTTAATCTCTGAGTTGATGGCGGAGGCTAGGCAAGCTAGGGCATCTGCATGTGTGTTCTGGTCACGTGTTATCTGATTCAATTCATGATGGTCAAATTTGGCCAGCAAAGAGTTGGCCGTTTTCATGTAAGCCGCTATACGGTCGTTTCTTGCCGCGTACTCTCCCTTTAGCTGATTAATCACCAGTTTTGAATCACAAAATACAAGCAAGCGCCGAGCACCCAGAAGATGTGCATTCCGTAAGCCGTCTAGAAGGGCTTCGTATTCGGCTTCGTTATTTGACGCTTCGAAGCCGAGCTTGACGGCCTGCTCAATTATTGCGCCGTCGGGAGCTATGATCACAACTCCGGCTCCGCTGCCCCGCTGATTGGATGATCCATCACAATACAACTGCCAAATGTCCCCAACATAAATTCTCCAGTTCGGCTCCGGTCGAATCTCATCGAACTTGAAATCGGCAAGACCCCCAGTGAATTCGACAACAAAGTCGGCTAGCACCTGTCCCTTAATTGAGGTTCTAAGTAGAAACTGAATGTCGCACTGGCCGAGTTCAAGGGCCCACTTTGAAACACGTCCTGATGCTTCTGCACTTCGTAGTACTGATCGAAGGGGATAATCTATTAGCATCCCAATGCTATGTCCTTGGAAGTAACGCATCAGTTTTCTTGCCACCATGACTAGGGCTAGAATGAGTTTTTCCAGCAGAAGGTAGTGTGTTTCGACATCAACCATTACCTTGCTCACATAATACACTGACCGCTACTCCCCCAACTCTTCTTTTATCAGTACGGCGCTGACGGCCCTGCCGAAAACTGCCAGATGCATAATAAGTGGGTCACCAGCAGCAGGTGTTGTCAAGAGTGGTACTGAGCGGAGGTAAGTCTTGAGGCCGTTGAAAACGGTTTCGCATTCGGCGGACCACTCAAAAGCCTTGCCCTGCCGTAGTGTATGGAAGAATTGTCGGCAGTGATCTGTAGACCGACTGATGAACCTATTGAGTGCGGCGGCCATCCCCATCAACTTTTGAACCTCTTTTACTGAACGAGGGGAGCTGAGTTCCAAGATTGCTGTGATTTGCCTCGGGTTGGCCTTGATTCCCTGGTGGTTGACAATGTAACCCAAGAACTTGCCAGAGCCGATCCCAAACGCACATTTGGAAGCATTCAGCTTCATTTTGTATTTGTGTAAGATGCCAAACGTCTCTTCTAGATCGGCTAGATGGGTTTGCTCTTCTCTGGACTTGACCACCATGTCATCAATGTACACTTTCATAGTGTGGTCGAGTTGCTCCTTGAACATAGCCGTGACTAGTCTTTGGTAAGTTGCCCCTGCATTCTTCAGCCCAAAAGGCATAACCTTATAACAGTAGGTTCCTCTTGGGGTGAGGAATGCAGTTTTTTCTTGGTCCTCAGGATGCATGGCGATCTGATGATAGCCTCTGTAAGCATCGAGGAAGCTCATGCACTGATGGCGTGCTGTCGCATCTACAAGTTGGTCAATTCTGGGTAGGGGAAAACAATCCTTGGGGCAGGCTTTGTTTAGGTCCGTGAAATCAACGCACACTCGCCAAATCCCATTTTTCTTCTTCACAACCACTGTGTTAGAGAGCCATATAGGGCAGGTCACTTCCCTGATTGCCCCTGCGTCAAGCAGCTTGTCAACCTCCTCAACAACAGCGGCAGTGTGCTCTGCGGCTGACCGCCGGCTTTTCTGAATAATCGGCTTGCATTTACGGTCAACATTCAAACAGTGCTATGAAACGGATGGATCTATACCCGGCATCTTGTATGGAGTCCATGCAAAGACGTCAAGGTTGCTGAGCAGGAAAGAGATTAGCTGCTGTCTGTCGGCTTGACTCAGGGAGGCGCCGACCATGAAGAACTTCTCTGGGCTTCCGTCAATTTCAACTCGGTCTAGGCCTTCCATGGCCTTTTCAGTTGGAAGCTGCCCAACATCGTCGAGGCTCTCCCGATCCGGCACCTCATTGGAATTTACTTGCAACTCCTTTACCGTCTTTCCAGCGAGGAGATAACATGCTTGTGCTGATTTGTGGGAGCTGCGAATTTGCTCAATGCCGCGTTCCGTCGAGAAGCGTAGCAGCTGATGATACGTACTCGGCACCGCCTGCATGGTGTGCAACCAAGTTCGCCCCATAATGAGATTGTACGGCGATGGCAGCTTGACGACCAAGAGCCCGCTCAAACAGGTAGTGTGATTTTTCCCAACGAGTACTCTAGATTGGCGTTAAAGCCGAATAGTGGATAAGGAGCCGGAGAGAGATCTGATTCGGAGAGGCTGAGTTTGGTGAATGTCTTGTAGTACATGACCTCTGATGTGCTCCCCGGATCAATGAGTACGCACTCAACTGTAAATCGGTTTACGCGTAACTCAATTACCAAGGGATCAATGTGGGGCAGTGTCACTCCGGCCAAATCTGAATCATCAAAAGTAATGCCTGCGGCTTCATGGGGCCGTTTAGCCAGAGTAAGTTGATTTTGAGGGTCGGGATTCGACTGAATCGTATGCACCGCCGATGACATTGGTAGGCTGTATATCACGTGGATCACGCTGAGCGAAGGTGAATCTTGTCTTAAGGCTATTGCTTTGGTTGGGTTGCCTTTTTGGACGTATTGTTGTAGACGGCCATCTTGTACCAATTCTTCCAGGTGATCCTTCAATGCATAACAACTCTCAGTATCATGGCCATGGTCCTTATGACACTCACACCGTCTATCCCGTCTTCTCGTGTCGGGAGGTCCCACCATTTTCGACGGCCACTTGAAAAATAGAAGGTGTTGGGTTTTGGACATAACCACACTGATCGGCTCTGTCAACTCCATATATTTCTTGTCGGTGCGCCTCGTGCGCCTGCTGTCAACTTGCAGTTGTTCACTTTCTCGGTGGGAGCAGTGGTCGCTTGATCAGCGAGAATCCCGTCTCTTGTCCCGTTTGGCCTGATGCCGTGATTCAGGGCTCTGAGGTGGTACAGAATTTATTGGCAGAGCAATTTCAGGAGCTGTCTTGTTGGCCGTGTTTCCGGCTTTAACTCGCAAAACGTCATCTTCCACTTTGCAGTATTCTTCAACTTTCTTCATCAACGCCTAGACCGTCTTGGGGGGTCTTCTAATCAAAGAACTGCAGAGAGCACTGTCAGGATGCAAATCCATTTTGAAGGCGGTAATGGCCATAGAGTCGTTGCAAGCATCATCAACAAGATTAAAGCACTCCCAATAGCGCGCCGAATACGGTCTTAGTGTTTCTCCTGGCTGGATCTGCATTGCTCAGAGTGAGTCGGCTTGTTTCGGCTGGACCTCGTTGGTGATGAATCTGGCCCTGAAAGATTTCTGTAATTGGTGGAAGCTTTTGATCGAAGCCGGCTCCAGTTTATAATACCACCTGACAGCCAATGGTCCCAAGCTGCTGGGAAATATTCGGCACATAAGGGCCTCGTCGTCTGCATGCAATGTCATGGCTTGTTTGTAGTGACGGATGTGATCGGTGGGGTCTGATTTTCCATCATAGAGAGTGAACGACGGAGCTTTGAACTTTTTGGGCAGAACCGCCCTGGCGATCCGTCGTACAAAGGGATCATACTGGTCTTCTTCATCTGAGCTGTTTCTTCTGCGCTTATGCCTTATACGAGGACTCTCTTCAGAGGAACTGGAAGTTTGAGATCGTCCCTTCTTCTTGGGCTCCGGGGATAATGAGTCGGAGTCGCTATCAGTGTCTTGTTGTCGGGCTCGAGATCGTCGACCACTTGCCCTCACAGGTCGTTCCTGATCTTGGCGTACAGCTTGTTTGGACTTCGCCACTTCCAAGGCCAAATCCTGATGAAGACGTTTGTTCTCAGCGATCATGTTCTCCAACCTCTGTTCGTTTTCCTTTGCTTGTTCCATGATCGCTTGCATTGCTTCATGCTCTGGAGTCGAGAGTAAGGCGAAGTTCAAAGCGCGTCTCACGGGGATAGTCTCTGGTCCAAGCATGTTTGTTGGAGTAAGGTCGTCTTTCTGCGTGGTTTCATCAGTGACTATCGGAGGGTCTTCCGTTACGCCCGCCATGGATGTGTTTGAGTATTCCCACAGACGGCGCCAATTGTGGAGAAGTGGTTTGAAAATACTCTTATAATCCTGGGGGACGTTAATGATCCTCTACTAGTCACCTGAAAAGGAATAAACACTCCGGTCGGGGGTGCCGGAATTAGCACTCCGACGGGCAAGTTAGTCTCTGCACTCAGGATTACTTGTATTCTAAGTTTAAGCACAATAGTTCTCACATACCTTTCTTAGACTGTTGTTCTTTTATTTATACTCGTTTCTAGGGCCTCAGGGCCTGGTCCACTTTTCGCTCACTATCCGCTTATTTATTCGGCCCCATAGTTCAATAGTTACTCGACCTATTTATTGTATTCGGCCTCTTCATCATGCAGGTCAGAGCCGAGTAATGTCTATCTTCTAGAGCGTACGCTTCTAATTCTGCTAATTATTCGGCTCCCACAGTCTCCAATAATATTAATAATATTTTATGATAATTATATATTTTTATAAAAAATAATTGGTAAACAAAATGTTTATGCAAGAATACATGTTCAGAATGACGTGTTAATGATTTGTTTAAAATTTGAAAAATAATAGTAGATGTTTGACTTGTAAAAGCATCTCCAGTAAGGTTGAGAATTTGTAATAAGACATGATAATACGACTCGAACCATATACAAAATTAGTAGATTAGGGTTGACTATTTCTTAACACGAATACATGTATGACACGACCAGATAACACGAATATTAAACAGGTCGAGTTAGTATCAAATTTGTATAACACGAAATTGATACGAATAACCCGTATAATGAAGAATTAGTTACACATTTTTATTTTATTTCCACTAAAGAGTATCATGACATTTTCTAATGTCTTATGTAATTACATCAAATTTATTAAAAAATATGTAAAATACGATTTTAAGTTTAATATAGGGTTTGTTTTTTTACTTTTAATTGAATTTAATGTATTTTTTTGTCTATTATTTGAGTTAATCTAGTAAAAAATATAATAATAAAATATAATTTTTATAAATTAAGAAAATACAATTAAGTTGAAATTAAATATTTTGTAAATGATTTCATTTAATAGATATTAGTTTCATTAAATTTAACTTGTGAAGAAATTTTCAAATTTTTTTCATGTATTTGATATGTTTAGTTAGGGTAAATTATAAATACACCTTCTAAGATTTACTTAAAATACGAATTGTCTCATGTGGTTTGGAAAATTACAAATATCTCCTTGTCAAATTTTTTTATTTAACATAATTAACTGAAAAAATGAAATTTCTAACTGTTCACCTATACAATAATAAAATTATCTGAATTATTAATTGAAATAAAATTTTAACATTATTAAAAATTGTTAATTAACTTGATGATTATTAATAAAATGACCTATTTATTATTAAATTAAAAACCTTAAGGGGCATAATGTAATTTCTAGAACCACATAGAGTAATTTGCAATTTAAGTAAATCTCAGGGGTGTGTTTGTAATTTACCCTTTTAGTTAATAATGAAAATTTGTTCACATGACACGTTAACACGATACAAATCAAACACAGATCGAAAATGACATACTATGACAATACAAAATAATAAATAAATAAAATTAATATTGAGATAATTTTAACATGAATTTAAGATAATACGGCCTAACATGACACGACGCACACCCTAATCTGGAGTGGGTTTGCTAATCCACTGATTAGTGTCATAAAACCGAACGTGTCAATTAATGAAAATTAGGTACAAAATTGCTCTCCAATTGATTAGTTAAGCTACCATGGAGGAGAGGGTGAGATGAGAGAGAAATGGAAGGGATGGGTTGAGTTTAATGACTTTTTTTTTTTTTTTTAATTTATATATATGTATATATATATATTATTCTTACATAACACACTTTAATAAATACTTTAACTACATTATTAGAATACATATTCAGTCTTTGTTTGGGATGTGGGTTGACTTTTTAACTTTTTGACTATTTTAACTTGGAGTTAAAAAGTCTCATTTGAGATAAACTTTTTAACTTTTTTGACTTTTGTGAGAAAAAAATGAAATAATTATGATTTAAATGTGATATTTTATCTTATTAACTTCTTAATCTATTTTATCTTTTATGAATTTTAACCCAAAAGTGACATGCCAAACATAGAATCTAAAACGGCAATGGTTAGTGACCCGAAAATTCCTGACTTGAATAGTTCGAATGTATTAAAACGACGCCGTTTTAATACATTTAAGCCACATAAATTCAAACTACTGAACATTTTTCGAATCTATAATTAGAATCTACACCAAACCGCGCAAAAATGTCTGCTGAATAATACAGCTGCTCTCAATTTGTTTTTGGCTATGCCGACATGACATTGTTTATCTAAAGAAAACTGATAAATAAATACTTTTTACTTTTTGGACTATTTAGGATATGCTATTATACAAACAAAATTTATGTAAAAAAATTTATACATAATATGATTTATTAACATTCAACAATTTTACACACCAAACAAACAATAACCAGAAAAATACCTACAATTTAAAATCACCAAAGTGCACTTTTCTTGAATATATTCCATTTCTAATTTATTGTAAATCAAAAAAATCTGTCATTTTAATTTATAATTTTAAAAATATTAATGTATCAATGTCACATTATTAAGTATGATTTTTTTTAATAATACTAATCATATAGTAATGATCTTGATTATTTATGCTATAGGATGACACTTCTGTTAGGCCCACCTTCTTCTGGGAAAACAACCCTATTGTTGGCACTGGCTGCAAAGTTGGACCCAAGCTTACAGGTCAGTTCCAAGTTTCCATGACCCCATATGGGGGCACCGATGTATAAGATTTTTCAAAAGTGAATTTACTAATAAATTTTATAAAATTTTATTTGTCTGATTTTGTATTTGTAACAGAATTATACTACTAATGTATGTAAATTTAAAATTTAATAAACAATCTTAGTAATTAATTATGAAAGGGAATATAATGTAACAGGTAAAAGGAGAAGTCACTTATAATGGACACAAACTTAAAGAATTTGTACCGCAGAAGACATCTGCATACATTAGCCAGAATGATGTTCATGTGGGTCAAATGACTGTCAAAGAAACCCTAGATTTCTCTGCAAGGTGCCAAGGAGTCGGGACTCGATACGGTACTTAATCAATCAATTCTTAAACCTAATTTCAATTTATTTTATTTTTTTATGTAAAACATTTAGTTTTGATTCTGTATTTGATTGTTGATGAATCAAATTATAGATCTCCTAACTGAGCTTGCAAGAAGGGAAAAAGTTGCAGGCATTTTTCCGAGGCTGAGGTCGATCTTTTCATGAAGGTAATTTCGCAAGATTACAAGATGGTTTGATTGGATATTGTTTTTTCCGATTGTCATTAATTGTATAGTTATATGCAAATAATTGCGATTTGATTGTAGTGCTTTTTTTTTCACTCAAATATATATATTAGGCAACTGCAATACAAGGAGTTGAGAGCAGCCTCATTACTGACTACACTCTTAGGGTAAGTTGAACACTTCATTTACTATTTTACCCTTTGCATACAACCTGAAAAAAGATACGTGCACAGAACTAGAATACTACTTCATAACTCATAGACTAGCATGCCATCTTGTTGAGTTTGAAAAAAGATCTGTACACAAAATTGGATACAGAATTCTGCATGCTATCCTGTTTAGTTTGAAAAAAGATACGTGCACGAAACTGAACATAAAATTCTGCTTCACAACTCATAAACTAGCATGCCATCATTTTAAATTAAAAAAAAGATATGTGCACAAAATTAAACTGTCGAACACATCCAATTATGTGATGTGACCGAGTTCTATACACGTAAAATTACTATTTTAAGTTCTCTATTTGACTTTTTATTTAGTTAATTAGAGAGTGTTGACAAAGTCATCACCAACTCTACTCTCATGCATTGAGTTGTTTAGTAAAGCACATCTCCGTCAAAGATATCTGCTTACCTACAATGTGGGTGGTTGATGGATAAATTGAGAGACTAATGGATTCTTTGTTTTTTTTTTAAGACTTTGGTTGGTGAACAACTGTTTTTTAAATATTAAAATTATAGAATTTACCTATTCAAATGTTTTTGTTTTTTCCTAATATGTAATTTATTTATTTATTTATTTATTTATTTTTGTTAACTGAACTAATACAGATTCTTGGATTGGATGTGTGCCAAGACACTATTGTTGGGGATGAAATGATGAGAGGAATATCAGGAGGACAGAAAAAGAGAGTAACAACAGGTTGGTTGATTTCCTATTTTTCCATAATTGTCATCTAGGAAAAAATGGATTATCACATAACAGTATTGTCAATCGATTAGAATTTGGTGTACACCTAATCCCATTTTAATTTTTTGTTGGCCCGTGATATCAGTAGGATGGTGTCACCATTGCTAACAAAGAGAACAATTAGCGACACAAAAAATGCATTAAAAAAAACATAAAATATTAAGGTTTTTTTAAAATTAGCTAAAAAGCTAGTTTATTGGCTACAAAAAAAATTTATACTGAAAATCCTAATTTTGCTTGGCATATTTTTAACTTTTTTAATGTTTTTTTTAGAGTGATTAAAGTGAGATTTTTTTTTTTTTTAATATATATACAAAATAATTTTTTTAGCTAATAAACTAACGTTTTAGCCACAACTAAATGAAGCAGAAGTGAGTGACCCAAATTTAATGAATTATACATTTTATTTTCTATACGTATTTTTTTGTCATTTTCCTTATTGTTATTAACAAGAAAACAACCCACCACCAACCAAGATAAATATAGATGAGTAAAATATGCTTTTCGCAGAATCAAAATTCAAAGGAGAATAGAAATGAATTATGTTGACCAATTTCTAGAGTTGACCCACCAACCCCCCTCATGGAGACCATGCATCATGCTACTAGTACTACTACTTATTCTCATCCCAAAAGAGAGACTTGTCTTAATTTATTAATTCTAAGACCTAATAAAAGGTTATTCAATTATTTGTTGTCAAAATCATCCCCCCCCACCCCCCAAAAAAAAATAACAATAAAAATTGCAAGAGTACTATATTTTCTGCAACAATTAACTACTTTAGCTTATTTTGAAAAATATTAAAAGTTAATTTTTTTTAATTTCTTTTTTAATCTTTTTATACAAAAAAAAAAAAAAAAAAAAAAAAAAAAAAAAAAAAAGAAACTAAAGCCTTTGACAAATAGGTCCATTCCCACCAAAAGAGAGAGAGAAACTAAAGGCTTTGACAAATAGGTCCATTCCCACCGCAGCACAACACAACACAAAGGGCACCTATTCTAACAACTATTTTGTTGACATCGCACATGTTTAATGAAAGAATTTGACTTCTTCCAATTCAAGTCTTCAATCCATACCTAAATTAACGAGAAGTCACCACCGGTGGTCGTGGAGTGGAAAAGTAGTCTCCTTTTACATAGTTGAGCAAGGTTTGATTTTTAGGAGTCATAATTAGTGATCTATTTTTTAAACAGTGAAATTGATTATACTGTATTTTAATTGTAACTCTACCTCCTATGTTAGGGATTGGTGCATTCCTCGCTTATCCCAGTGATGGGTCCCTTCCTCTGAATTGAATTAACAGCAGTGATTTAGACTCTCTCAAACTTCTACCCCACCACCCCCCACACACACGTGGCGGATGGTGATTGGAGGAGAAGAAAAAAAAAAATGAAAAAGTGACCAATCAAAAAAGAAAGGGGGTCAAAGAGGATAGGGGGAAATGGGGTCTTAAACATTTTTGTTGAATTAAATCGGACTGACAACCAGTTATTCCGAGGCCAGAGCTCACAAATCCTATGATACCCCCACAGATGTTATGATATCCATACAGAACATCCTTTTTTTTTGTTAAAAAAAATTAACAAGTCATTATTGATAAAGTGAGTTTAATTTTTGTGTGAACAAAAACACATCTTTTCATTAGTTAAAGTATCAAAAAATTTCATTTTAAATGAAATTGATCACACTTTAAATAAAGTTTATTATATTATTTTAATGAATAAGAGTGTGTGTTCATCACATCTTTTATTCACTCGTCATTTCTGAACTGTGACGTGAGAAAATTAAGAGTTGCACCTTCAAGCATCTTTCACTATCTAGGAAAACCGCAAAACATAAAAATAAAAAGACGAAGAAGAAGCTATTTATCGATGAATTTCACTTTTTCTTTTTCTTTTTTCAACCTCCTACAAATACGTCGTCTATAAGATGGTTTTTAAATTTTGACATTTTTATAATTTAGTATGAATTTTGACAATTTAAGAAGTTTTGTTATAATTCGACTTCTAACCCAATTAAGTTACAAGTTGATCCACCGAGTTTGTACTTTGCAAATGAAGTATTATCATGCATACTAACATTTAATATTGTATTCCACTCTTACCATTTCAAATGCAATTTCCCTTCCTTATTTCCCTCCAACCAAATAATTAAAAAAATATATTGGGCCCACAAAAACAAAATTAATGAATAGGCTTGGGTTAATGCTGGAGAGATGATAGTTGGGCCTACTAAGACAGTATTCATGGATGAGATATCAACGGGCCTAGACAGCTCCACAACATTTTAGATTTTGAAGTGTTTGCAGCAGATTGTGCACCTCACCGAGGCCACGGTCCTGATGTCCCTTCTCCAGCCTGCTCCTGAGACATTCGATCTATTTGATGATATCATACTCTTATCGGAGGGTCAGATTGTCTATCAAGGCCCACGAGAAAACGTAATTGAGTTCTTTGAGAGCTGTAGATTCAAATGCCTAGAGAGAAAAGGAACCGCTGACTTCTTGCAAGAGGTAATCATATAATTGGCATCATTCTAATATGGTAGGCTGTGACGTACCATATCAGAGAAGCCAAAGCCCCTGATCCAAAAAAAAAAAAACCCAAAACCCAGGCCCGCAATAATAGTGATGGGCTTATGGGCCCACATAATTTTGTATACAAATGAGACCGAGAAGCCCACTTAATTGCAATTGAATGGCAAATGTGGAAAATAAATGGGCAAATTACCCGCAAGTCCTACTTAAGAGAGGAAAATTTTATTTGGTCCAACAATTTTTTGTGTATTCTCAAAAGTTCTGTGCACATTTTTCTCTTTTCTCTGCACTTTCATTGCCTTCTTCTTTTTCTCTTTCTCTTTTTGATATCTGACGATTAGCGACGACTAGCCTTCCTTCTTCTCTTTCTTTTGCTGATATACAGTCACTAACGACCACCATCAACACTGACAGCAAATGAGATGAGTTTCCAATGAATAAAATAAGTAGATCTACTCAAATCTAATATAGATCTACTCATATCTATATCAAATCTGGCTAGATCTAAATCAAAAATAATTGCCGAAGTACAATCCTCTCTCTATATTGTCTCTCTCTTTTGATCTCTCAGTTTTTCTACTTTTTCTCTACTATACACTTCTATTTTCCTGTTTTAATGGAGAAAATTTTCAAATTGTAAACAAATTGTTTTCGAATTTTAGTTACAAACAGTAAAAACTGTAAAATTTTCCAATTTCAATTTTTTTTAGTGCTAAAATGAATCATTTTTTAAAATTATAAAATTTTGCACTTTCGTAACATGCTTTAAAATTGTAAAATTTTATAATTTCATAACACGTTTTTTAATTTGATTAATAAGGATAAATGCTTAATATAATTATTTTTTGAAATTGTAACAATTTTAAAATTTCAAAGCTTGTTTTTTAATTTAATTAATATTGAAGATTATTTGCTTAAACCCTACAAAAGTTAAAAAATAACATATGTTTTTTCCCATTGTTATTGTTTGTTGTTATATTTTTTTTTTCTTTCAGTTTATCAATATTTAGTACATGTTACTATATTTTTCGCTCTAACTTTTCCATTTATTCTTTTTTTTCAACAATATTCTGGACATTCTGTGAGTCTCCGATGATGTTCTTGATATCCAACGAACGTTCTAGATATTCCTGTTACTTCCAATGACGTTCAGAACACTCGGTGATACTCCCGCGACTTTTCAGTGATGTTGAATAATCCGACGAGCCTCCAATAAAGGCTAAAGTCTGATGGTGGTGGAATGTAACATCTTTAAATTTAAAAAAAATATATATTAAAAAAATTTAGTAACAATTAAAAATATGTAGGACTGATTGGTACAAGTGTTTTGTTTTGGAACTGGATGGATTTTAAACTTTGTATATAAGAGTTATCGGTAAATTCTCCAAAATAAATAAACAAATAAATAATTGATTTTCTTTTGCCTTCAGTGATTAATTTTAAAAATTTGTCAAAATTATTACCTTTAGGTGAGGACCTTTTTTTTTTTTTTCCCCCTATAAATCACTAGACACAAAAAAAATAAAAATAAAATTAAAATTCTTTTATCATCTTTTGTCAATTCTTCATCCATTGTTTTAAAATTACTTTTCTAATCCAATAAGACCTAAAAAGTATAAACTATAAAAATTTAAAAATAGTAATTCTACTAGGTTCCCAATATTTTACTCAAAAACACAGTACGGTCCAGATTATTTCTAAATATGGATCCTACCCTATAAGAATTGAATCTAGACATTGTATTTCTAAATAAAACAGCAATGCTAGGTATCATAAAATACCTTTCATGAAAATAATCATGAAAGTTTTGTGACTCTTGGATTACACTTAGAATAATTTTCATGAAAAAATTTTCATAATCCCTAACATTTCTCTTAGAATAAAGCACCACATACTAATCAAGGTAATCTAAAAATCATAAATCTTTCATGATCATTTTCATAAAAAAAATTTCATGAACGATAACTTTTCTCTTACTAAAAAATGTGTTTATGTCACCGGTTACCTCAAGGAAGGACCAAGAACAGTATTGGATCAACAAAACCAGACCATACACATTCATCTCAGTCACTGAGTTTGCCAACCGATTCAAACGATTTCATGTGGGCCTGAGGCTCGCAAATGAGCTCTCAGTCCCATACAACAAGGCCCAAACCCACCAAGCCGCTCTCGTCTACAAGAAATACACAGTCCCAAAGAGAGAACTTCTCAAGGCATCATTTGACAAAGAATGGCTGTTGATCGAGAGAAACTCTTTCTTCTACGTCTTCAAGACCGTCCAGATCATCATCGTGGCAATCATTGCGTCGACAGTGTTTTTACGGACCAAAATGCACACGAGGAACGAAGAAGACGGGGCAGTCTATGTTGGTGCACTTTTGTTCACCATGATCATCAACATGTTCAACGGTTTTGCTGAAATATCTCTCACTATACAAAGATTACCGGTGTTTTACAAGCAACGAGACCTTCTCTTCCACCCACCTTGGGCTTTCACTCTCCCAACTTTCCTACTCCGAGTACCAATATCAGTGGTTGAGTCCATTGTTTGGACAGTCCTGTCATATTACACCATTGGATTTGCCCCTGAAGCTAGCAGGTAGTCATTTTTCGACCATATTTCAAATTCTCACCACAACATGCGATTAAAAATGTATTAAGAACATGAAGACCAAAAAATTTAAAGCTCCATTTCATGTCTAAGAACCAGAGAAATAGATAACTTTAAGCAATTCCAATATTTCTTAATGTTTTTCCAAATATTCTCAGCAGCCAAGCAACACATAAAGACTATTAAGTCCCCCCCCCCCCCCCCCCCCCCCCCTTTTTTTTTTTTTTTTTTTGATAAATAAGACTATTAAGTCTCTTTTAATTAATGAAACAGAGTTTTCGTCTTATATGGGATGCTTACTGTGGTTTCAGGTTCTTCAAGCAACTGTTGGTGGTCTTTTTGATCCAACAAATGGCTGCTGGGATTTTCAGGCTCATTGCCGGAGCCTGTAGGACCATGATCATCGCCAATGCCGGTGGGGCTCTGACTCTCCTCCTTGTGTTCCTGCTTGGTGGTTTCGTCCTTCCTAAACGTAAGTGCAAGTCCAAATAATAATTTCCAAAAGACTAAAACAAAAACAAAGAAAACAAGAACAATGACAACACAAATATAGTGATTTTTTTGTGGTTCAAGTCTGCCTAATGAAATCACAACAGTTTTCCACCAATCCTGGAAATTGTTCTATAAGTGAAGCTGTTTTTCATTACATTTATTTGACTTATGGAGAATTGTTTCCTTTGTTCCAGATCAAATTCCGTCATGGTGGAGCTGGGGTTATTGGGTATCACCATTGACCTATGGTTTCAATTCTCTGGCTGTCAATGAGATGTTTGCTCCAAGGTGGATGAACAAATTGGTATGTAGTTTCTACTAGCCTACCCTCCTTGTGATTTTCTTTATCATTGAAGTGAAAAAAGAGAGAGAAGCTTGATTGTTTTATACAACGAAAAATGTTCCTAAGCAAAAAAGCATAGGTACCTCAAAAAGCCATAGTATTGGATACATGTTGTGTACTAGGACTTTGCGTGATACTTCTACATGCGCATCAAGTACACGAAAAATATTCTTTTTTTTTTTTTCTCTTAATTTTTGTTGTTTCCCCAAAGGTACCCCTAATATATGCTAAGCCACACAGCCCACACCTCAATCAAACTAGTTTTTTTTTTTTTTTTTGTATAGACATAGGTGAATTTAGTTTAATAAACTTTTTTTTTTCCTTTTATATTCTTAGCATAATTTTAAAATTAAGTTTTTATTTGTAGGTTGATTTTAATATAATGACCTTTAACTTTGATTTATATCTTACTTTTGACATTAAAAGATGGACTGTAGGTTGGATTTTTTGCTTTAGTCCAAATTCAAAATATATATTATCTTTTACCAACATAACTAATTGTATCCATACCATACTTTTTTTTAGGTTTAACCGTACCAATGTACCCGTACTATGCCAGTGCCCGTACTTCATAGTTCCTAACCAAATTCTATTTGTTACAGGCTACAGACAATGAGACCGCATTAGGTGTGGCAGTGCTAAATAACTTTCAATGTCTTTCCTGAGAGAAGGTGGTTTTGGATTGGAGCAGCAGCAATTTTGGGGTTTGCAGTTCGCTTCAACATTCTCTTCACTCTTGCTCTTATGTACTTAAGTCGTACGTTTCTAACATCTACGTTCAAGATAAACTGTGAATTTTCTCTCTTTCATTGAGGTAACTCATATCACAATATACTCTTTTGTACAATGAAATAGCTCCTGGAAAGCCACAAGCTATAATCTCCAAAGAAACAGCTGGGCAAATGGAAGCTGACCAGGAAGAAACTAAAGAAGTGCGGAGACTTAGAACAAACAGATCAAAGATAGATTCAGTCCCTCGATCTTTATATGCTGCTGACGGGAACAATTCAAGTAAGAAACCTAGACATATAACCCAATACCAATCCAACATCAGTAACATATATAGCAATTTCAGAGTTCATTACATGAGAATAATTTTCAGGAGAAATGGCAATCCGGAGAATGAGCAATCGATCCAATGCCAATGGACTAAGCGGAAATGAAGATTCAAGTCTTGACGCTGCACGTGGAGTTGCTCCCAAGAGAGGAATGGTTCTTCCCTTCACACGCCTTGCCATGTCCTTTGACAGCGTAAAATACTTTGTGGATATGCCACCAGTAAGTATACCTTTTTCCTCTTTCACTCTTAGTTTAGCTCAAATGCCACTACTACACAATCATTGGTCGCGTTCTAATATGACTAAAGAAAATCGCTGTCAAATGAATGTTTAGAAACTCAAATTCAAATCCGTTTAGTAACAACAAATTGTGTTGATATCAATAGGAGATGAAGGAACAAGGAGTAACCGAAGACAGGCTCCAATTACTTCGCGAAGTAACCGGTGCATTTAGGCTCGGTGTCTTGACTGCCCTGATGGGAGTCAGTGGGGCTGGAAAAACTACACTCATGGATGTTCCTGTGGGGAGGAAAACAGGTGGTTACATCGAAGGTGATATTAGAATTTCTGGATTCCCCAAGATTCAAGAAACATTCGCTAGAATTTCTGGATACTGTGAGCAAACGGACATCCACTCACCCCAAGTCACCATTCGTGAATCTTTGATTTACTCAGCTTTTCTTCGACTCCCTAAGGAAGTCAGCAAGGAGGAAAAGATGGTAACAACTATCATTCATATCGCTTTTTTATGAAAAGATTTTAAGACATATAAGGTCAAGTACTAAGATGGTTTGTTTCTGTATTTCCTTTTTAGGTTTTTGTGGATGAAGTGATGGATCTAATTGAACTAGACAATCTCAAAGATGCCATTGTAGGGCTTCCAGGAGTTACAGGTCTATCAACAGAACAGAGAAAGAGGTTGACAATAGCAGTAGAGCTGGTTGCTAATCCATCAATCATATTCATGGATGAATCAACTTCTAGTCTTGATGCAAGAGCGGCAGCTATTGTTATGAGAACTGTGAGAAACACAGTGGATACAGGGCGAACTGTTGTTTGCACAATCCATCAGCCTAGGATTGATTTCTTTGAAGCATTTGATGAGATAATAGCACACGCTTTCTCTTTCTCACTCTCTAAGTACATATATATTATCTATCTCCCTAAATGCACCATATTATATTGTGCATCAGCTGCTACTGATGAAAAGAGGAGGACAAGTGATCTACTCAGGACCACTGGGACGGAATTTTCATAAGATTATTGAATATTTTGAGGTATTTCACATTCTTGAACTATTTCTTTTCTTTTTTTAACATATAAAAAGACAAATACAAATAATTCAACCATTTATACTTGTTTCAGGCAATTCCTGGAATTCCCAAAATTAAAGAAAAATACAATCCAGCAACATGGATGCTAGAAGCGAGCTCAGTTGCTGCAGAAGTCCGGCTTGGAATTGATTTTGCCGAACACTACAAATCATCATCCTTGCATCAGTAAGTTAAAAGTTCAGTTCGTTATAGCAATAAAAGTCTTTCATTGGTTTTAAAATCAGTAGGGTTCAAACTAATACATGGGCATGAACAGACGAAACAAAGCTCTAGTGAAAGAGTTGAGTGTACCTCCACCAGGGACAAAAGACCTATATTTCACATCACAATTTTCTCAGCCCAATTTGGGGCAATTCCAATACTGCCTATGGAAGCAGTGGTTGACTTATTGGAGAAGCCCAGATTACAACCTCGTGAGGATGTTCTTCACCTTAGCTGCAGCCCTTATGGTTGGAACAATTTTCTGGCAGGTTGGCAAAGAAAGGTATGTGTCTGATTCTTACAAAATTCAAATCTACGTCTCAGTCCATTGGTAACAAGACTCAAAAGTCATTGCTAATTCCTTGTCTATAATTTATTTGATTCAGGGATAACCCGGGTGATTTGACAACGATCATAGGGGCAATGTATTCTGCTGTCTGTTTGTTGGAATTAATAACTGCCAGATGGTACAACCGGTAGTAGCTATTGAAAGAACCGTATTTTATAGAGAAAAAGCTGCCAGGATGTATTCTGCATTACCATATGCCATGGCACAAGTGAGAATTTTCAAATTTAACATCAAATGAGAGATTGAAAATGCAGATCGTGAAGCTTGCATTCTATCTTTTCATCTCTGAGCTCACTTCTTTTAAATTAGATATTAGATTGCTATATCTTCACATTAGATTGAAAATTTTGTTCATGAGCACTATACATCAAATGGCTACCTGAGCTTGGGTATGGATCAATTTTTGCAATTTTTTTCAATCCTAATCTTAGAGTTAATTGTTATCTGATATGCAGGTAATCACTGAATTACCATTCGTGCTTGTTCAAACCGTCTTTTTCAGTCTTATAGTGTATTCTATGGTGGGCTTCAAATGGGCAGTGCATAAATTCTTTTGGTTCTTCTTCATCACCTATATCTCTTTTCTCTACTTCACATACTATGGAATGATGACTGTTTCCATCACACCAAACCACCAAGTAGCATCTATTTTGGCAGCCGCTTTCTATGCACTCTTCATTTTTTCTCGGGTTTCTTCATCCCCAGACCGGTAATTTCATTTTCCTCAGAAGCAGTTTTTTTTTTTTTTTTTATTTAAAAAAAAAAACATTTTAACATAGTTTAATTATTTTTTTCCTTTGGTATTGAAAATTCTGAAGTGGTGGATATGGTATTACTGGATTTGCCCGGTAGCATGGACAGTTTACGGGTTAATTGTGTCACAGTATGGTGATGTGACAGACCCCATTACAGTTCCTGGGATGAAAAATTCCACTACTGTCCAATGGTACGTGAAAAATCATTTCGGGTATGAACCAAACTTCATTGGACCAGTTGCTGGAGTTTTGGTTGGTTTTGCAGTGTTCTTTGCCTTCATGTATGCCTACTGTATTAAAACTTTGAACTTCCAAATGAGGTAGAAGATACTATTGAGTCAAATTGCCACTTGTGGATATGTATTTGGATTCATCCAAGGTTTGAAATTTGTAGCAGATCGGATTATATCAGAATTCATATTTTAGGATAAAAAATGTTGTTTTGCAAGTTGTATACTTACCACCTAGTAGATATCAGGGATATATTGATAAGTTTTGAGGATCATATATATGTATAGTCATTGGATCCTATTGATATAAGGGAAGGAATTGCTTTCTTTGTGGACCATTAAAATATTTATTAGCTCAGCCAACTTCAACCTACATCGTCAAATGGTTTTTGTTTCTTGTTTAGTGTTTTATTTACTAATTTATGTCTTGTTTAGATCAATGGATATATATCATGTATACAGTAGTAACACAGTTTTTTTAAAACTCCAACTTCACGAGATTTCCAAAGTCTGCAATCAAGATGAATCAAGAAAACAAACTAAATTTCAAGTACTAATGAACAAGAGATACCAACCACTAGCCAATTTGGTGAGGTCTCCTATTGGATTATCAACCTAATGCGAATGGCTCAAGTCCTTTTGTTGAATAGTGAAGAAGAAGAATATAAAAGATGCACAATGCAGAGACCTTGGTCTGAGCAAAGTAGAACTTAAAGTGACTTAATCTGATGGGTTTAGAAGAGTACAATGTTTCTAGGAATATGAGGTTGTTCAAAACTGAGAGGGACGTGTAAAAGCACTCATTTCTATTAATTTGTGGTTGTTCTTCATATTAATGGGCAAAGCTAAGACTAGGAAATAAAACCCCCCAATCAACAAACATTGGGTGCTTTGGGGAGATGGTTAAAAACTGATTTTTTGACCTTTTTTTGGCTTTTTGACTTTTTTTGTGAGAGAGGAAGTAAGTTAAAAGTTGAAAAGTGGCTTTTAACCCACTTCCCAAAGCTTTCGTTGAGTTATAATCAACTGTCGATCTTCGTTTCTTAAACTGTAAGCCATCATTTTTGCAGCACCTTCATTTGAACCAAATTCCTCTGAAGGAAATCAAGTCTTAGTTACACAAATTCAAACCATAAACAACCAAATGGGTAGGTCTGAAAAACCCAATTTGTTTCCTCATGAGCACTAGTAATTGCTAGCAGTATATGAAAGGAAAATATGCAAATGAGTTTAACAAGCATTTTTACAAACAATATATGTGCACCCAACACATAACACACATATATAAATGCTAGCAAATGGGTGGGTCTCAAAAACCAAATTTGTTTCCTCATGAGCACTAGTAATTGATAGCAGTACATGAAAGGAAAATAAGCAAATGAGTTTAACAAGCATTTTTACAAACAGTATATGTGCACAAAACATACAACACATATATACAGCAAATTTATCTTATAGAATGAACTGGGTTTTGCAATTGGAATATTAAATGTTACATCTCATTGAATCAAGCCCAAACACCAGAATTGATAATGCAAGATCATAGAAAGATCACCAAAACCATGTATCAAAAAAGAAAGAAAGAAAAGGAAAAAAAAAAAAAAAAAATTCAAGAATGCAGAGTTTAGGGGAATCCTTAAGCGCTTTGATGATTGTTTTCTGGACGCTAGAAACAATCCAACGATCCAACAGTTTGGAGAGCCACCAACAGAACTGCTAACGGTTATAAATTGGGTTTTTTTTTTTTTTTTTTAGTGAATTTTCTACAATTGTTTTCTAACTTTTTATCATTTTTTTATGGGGAATATCAAAAATAAATAAATAAATCGAGCTTATGCAAATAAAACTTGTACATTTATTACTTTGCAATTACATTTCTAACTCACCATTTTTTTGAATTTTTTTCTATTTTTATTGTGAAAACACAAAAGTCGAAAATATAGAAAATGAAAGCAATTTGTTTTGAAAAGTTGTTAAAAGCTTATTTTTTGACTTTTTTTTTTTTTAAATAGAGATGTAATGTGACGCAAAATAGGTTAAAAAGTTAAAAATTAATTTTTAGCTAAGTTGCCAAATTGGCTCATCAAAACAATCCTCTAGTTTTGTTTTATTTTCTTTCTCTGTTAGTTTTCAATTTATTGATCATTGTGATTCTTGTGAATTATATTGGATCATCTACATAATATGAGAGATCGCTTAAAATTAAGAATAAATTACAAATAGGCCATGATTTGCTTAAAATATAAATTACCCTCTATGGCTATAGAAATTATAAATATCTTCTTGTTAAAATTTGTCATTTAATAGAACTAACAAAAAAAAATAAAAATTTTAGCTATATTATTATACAACAATAAATTACAAAATGATAAGAGGATAAAGTGAATTTTATTCCAAAATAATTGCCAACACATGACAATATCATTCCCCTTCCTCTAGGCCTCATTTTCTCATTTCTTGCTACTGCAAACCTCCATTCTCCACTGTCACCATTTTTCCATGCTATTCAACTGTTAGCAACCCTCCTCCATCTTTTGTCGTGATGGTGGTGCCTTTCTCATCTTCTTTTTCTCTTGTCTATGTATATGTTACTAAGATTTGCAACCCCCATCCCCCATACATTGCCACACCCAACCATCTTCTAACCCCATTTTACCATACCCAAACTTCTTCCACCTCGGATATAGATTAGATTTGAAGCCCCCGAGTACACAAAGAGAGTGAGACTTGCGAGAGGGGGCTAAAGGTTGAAGTGATGGCGGTAGAGAGGAACTGTAGAGAAGACAAGAGGAGGACGTAGAAAATAAAATAAAGGATAAAATTGTAATTTTGTAAAATATTCCATTTGATTGTAATTATTTTGCAAGGTGTCGTTTATAATGAAATTATTTTAATATTCTGCCTTCAAGTTGTGAATTATTATTATTATTATTTTTTTTTTTCTGGGTCTACTTGACATTTTTGTACCACTGTTTTTTCATAGTTAGGTTAGGTCTTGTTTAGGAAAAATAGTTTTTAGTCAAAAATATATATATATAAATTATCAAATTATTCTTTTTTTTATATATATCTTTTTTGTAAAATTATTTTAAAAGAAATCAATTTTTTAAACTAGCAAACAATCAGCTCATTTAGAAATTAATTATTATTGATTTTTTTACAAAGAAACATACAAAAAATAGATAAAATAATATGACAATTTGTAATAACTATTTAGACATCTTTTAGGTAACAGATTAAAACTTACTTTTTTATTTTTAATCTATTTTAAGTCATATCATCTCTTTACTTTTTTATACATTTAAAAAAATCAAAAACATTATTTGGTTTGTGTTTTGAGATAAATTTTCAAAAAAAAAAAACATTTGGAGAAAGAGTTTAGAAATGTTTTTGGTTTGTTTGGTTATATATTTTGAAAATAGTTTTGGAGTTTGGAAATTTAAAATGATTTGATATTTTATTATAATTGAGTAGATATGTGTTCAACTGTGATACAGACCCCCAGTGGGGGTCGCACCCCCAGTGAGGTGGCGAGCCCCCACTGGTTGAAACTCAAAAAAAAAATAAAATAAAATAAAACTGTTTTTTTTTTGCCCAATCAGGACACGCCACCTCACTGGGGGTCGACCCCCAGTGGGGGTCCGAAGCATTTTTGGATATGTGTTAGAGAAAAAATGATTAAGAATGAGAAACAAGAGAGAAAAATTAATTAATTGATGTGTAATAAAAAAATAAGTCATTTTGAAATCTTTTTGAAAAAATTTATAAACAAACATATTTTTTAAATTTTTTTTTCCAAAAACATGTTTAAAAAGCCAAACACACCCATTTTTAACCTACTTTTTCAAATAACCTGAAATTTTTTACTAAAAACTCAAATTTCCAAAGGGTTGGTTTGGGAAGTGGTTTGATTTTTTGACTTTTTTGACTATTTTAACTTGGGTTAAAAAGCTTGATTTGAGAAAGACTTTTTAACTTTTTGACTTTTTTTTGTGAGAAAAGAATATAATGATTATAAATTAGATGTGATATTTTATTAATTATAACTAAAATAATATATTTTATCATTTATAACTAAAATAGTCAAAAAAAAAAAAAAAAAAAAAAAAAAAAAAAACCTACAAACCTTCTTCCCCAACAATAAAACAGCTGAGGTTAAAAACATCACACATTACGAGGGAAGGATTGGCCCGAAGTTTGACATATCCTCATTGCGTTCAAGTTAGCGTGTGGTCGGCACTCACCCAAAGCTGGGCCCACCCGTTCACAATTTATTTTTAAATAAATTATAAATAAATATTTATAATTTATTTAAAATACTAAATATTTTTATAATTTTAAAAATTGCAATAAATTATTATTTTTATTAATAAATTATTAATTTAATTAATAAATTTTAATTATATCAAAGATTTATTTCAATTAATAATTTAAGTAATTTTATTACTATGTAGAAAAGCAGTTAAAAATTTTATTTTAAAAAAAAAATTTAATAAGAAAATATTTATAATTTTTTAAATTATAAAAAATAATCTTTATTTTAAATAAATATTAAGAGATATATTTATAATTTATTTTTTTTATTTTATTTTTAAATCTCAAAATAAACAATGGTCGCGAGCGACGCGGTTTTTTTGACACCAAAGGCTTTGAATCTTTGACGGTCAATAACCAAACAAAAGCTACCTACCTGGTTTGGCTTCTAAAATATTTTTGAAAAATGCTTGAGAGCTCTAAAATAAGAGCTCTAAACCATGCACTAATGACATGGAAGTGTGTGGGGTCTAGCCTGATGTGATGTTTTAGCTTGAAATTTTTTTTTTTTGGACATGCCAACTCATTAGAGCTCTTTTAGTGTTCTACTTTTAGAGGTCTATAGCATTGTTGAATATTTTTTCCTTTCCTGGTTAAAAAGTAAACAAGATGAACTTTCTCTATTCCGAATATGAATTAGAGAAAAAAATATTTAATATTCAAAAAACGTTACGTGTTTATATTTTTTTATCAATTATTATACATCATGTCTCCTCATATTTATTGTAAGGAAATTTGATTATAAACTCCCTTTATCTTCCTTTCATTGTTGCCCCAGTGGTTAGGGCGTTGCCTGGGATGTGTGGGTTAGGCGCACGTCCCAGGTTCGATTCCCCACTGGGTGAGTGCCTGCAGCAGTTTGTGCAAGGGTGTCCGGCTTCCCACCGGCTAAATACCCCTCAGGAGTAGTCCTGGCTTCCCTAAAAATCGGAGGGTTGGGGATACCTGAGTTATCAAAAAAAAAAAGGACTAAGAAAAAAATTATACTTTCTAAACCCCCTTGTAATTATAAAGTCTTGCATAAATGACAAAATTTATTATTTAAATATTTTATTAGACTATTATATCCTCAACTAAATTTTCCCACCTTTTCCACCCACTCTCTCCCCACCTTCCATGTCTCTTTCCTCCCTCTTTCCCTTCTGACTTTGTTCTCCGCTGACGTGCTCTTCCTTCTAGATCTGAAGCTCTATTTCTCGACAATTTTGGTAACTTCTTCTTCTCTGGCGATGATAGCAACGTCATCGTCATCACTCTCCTAGCCAAGTCCGGTCAGTTATTAGGCGAAACTCCAGCGATCAACAATGCCAAAACCGATCTCTACGATGAACTCATCAAGAACATCGGGAACGAAATCAACTACGGGCCGGAAAATTGTCCTCCGGTGCCGGAATCGAAGGAGATCGTCTACGAGGAGAAACAGATCGTCTCTAAATTGAGGCATATTTGGTGGAGTTGTTTGGTTATACATATTTTTTTAAACACAGATTTGAGTTTTGAATATATGTATATATATATTTGTGTGTATGAGTGTTGTTGAACACATGTATTCTTTTCATTGAGATTTGTGATTGTTGATCGAGTTTTAGAAGTTTTTCTTCTCAATTAGATATGTTGATTTGTTGATTAATTTGTTTTGTTTTTGTTTGTTTGTTTTTTTTTTTTTTTTTTTTGTTGTTTTTTATCTAATTTCATTTGACAAAACCAGAGTATTGCTCTGTTTTTTGTTTCAGATAATGAGAGTAAAATTTTACTTTTGTTCTATTACTCTGTTTTTTGTTTGAGAGAATTAGAGTAAAATTTTACTCTGATGTTAGAATGACAGTAAAATTTTACTATCAAGAGGTGGTCATCGCCAAACACTTCAGCCGCCACAAACACTGCCTTCGCTTTTTTACTTTTGTGCAGAGTAACATTTTACTTTTAGCTTCAGAGTCTCACAGTTTACTAGTTTTTCAGAGTAAAATTTTACTTTTATACAAAGTAAAATTTTACTTTTGTGTAGAGTCTAACATTTTACTAGTTTTTCAGAGTAAAATTTTACTTTTATACAGAGTCAGAATCTCACAGTTTGCTCGTTTTTCAGAGTAAAATTTTACTTTTATACAGAGTAAAATTTTACTTTTGTGTAGAGTCTAACATTTTACTAGTTTTTCAGAGTAAAATTTTACTTTTATACAGAGTAAAATTTTACTTTTAGTTTCAGAGTGTAACATTTTACTCTTATTCAAAGTAAAATTTTACTTTCATATAGAGTAAAATTTTACTCTGAAATACACAGTGAAGATGGCTTAATAGGAGAGCTGATAGATATGAGGGTAATATAGTAAAAGAAACAAGTTTTAAAATATTAGAGGGTTTTGAAAATACTTATATAATTTTTGTCCTTTTGAAAGACAAATTAGATAGTGAGGGGGCTATCACCAAATCCCCCTTTATTGTATGAGAGAGAGAAATATTCATCGTCTTCTGTACGCCTTGTTACCAACCTCGTCTTGCTCTGAATGAACTCCGATTCACTGCGAACAAAACAAATGTAAGCTACCCGGCGAGTGATTTGTCGGAAAATCTCTCCGATGGTCAAGTTAGTTTACTTGAGGAAGAGAGAAAATAGAGCGCGAGAGAGAGAGAGAGAGAGAGAGAGAGTTACAAAAGGTTGCTTACCCTTCTTTGGTTCACCATGCGCATTTTATCTAGGTTGGCCTTGCAATCCAAGTTTGTGCACGCACTACTTATGCTGTCATTTGCTGGAAGTGTGGCTATACTGTCCCCACTTTTCTTTACACGTATGCGCATCAATACAATCAAATAATATTGGTCAAACCGTCAAACAGTATTAACGTGCACTTTAGGAGGATTCCTCGCCATAATTCATTGGGCCACGTGGAATGCTTTAGTCGAGCAGCCACATTTGTTATCCTCAAGCATACTGGCTCTAGAAATCCTCTTGCCAAGCTAACTTAGATCGACCATGCCGACTAGCTTCCTTACATCGTTGAAACCGTCATAGTAACAATCTTCAATTCGCTCGAAGATCTTCAACTCGGTCATATGCGGTGGGCTCATTCATAAATTAACCTGGCTCGTGACCGAGGCATGGTTCAAAGTATTGCTCGATTTGCGCACAACCCGGTCCATACTTATGGCCCAAACCCATCCTAGCGCGACCCACCATAAAGGCGCAAGTCCAACTCCAGTTCGGACTCGCATTAGCCCAGTTCATGCTAATGGAACAGGTCCTGCCTAACTCGACCCAACATCATGGACCGTATAGGTTTAGCTCAGACCATTTGTTCATCACAAATTCCCTTCTCATTTTTCAATCACCCGATACAAAAATCATAGACCCTACCTTCTCTATCAATTACAATATCTTGGAACACTACACGATTATACTCCAAAAACACCCAATAACCACTCGAATTAGAGAGATCGGTTCAAGTTTTTTAGGGATTAACTATAAATATAAAATCTTTTTCTCAAACACTCACTTACCTCGCCAAGTGACTATATGTGGCCTTTTGGGAACACCAACAGACGTTGCGTTTTTACAGCTTGGAGTAAAAAGTTAAATTGGCTTTTTTTAGCATAAAGTGATTTGGGAAGTTCAAAAAAGCTATTTATGAAATTACAATTATACCGTTTATGTTATTTAGGGTTACACATAGGTAAAAATGTAAATTTACTAAATTTGGTAGGGGAAATTTGGTCATTCTATTGTGATGTGACATCATAAATAAATATTAACCAAAAAAGCCAAAAGTAGTTTTTTTTATCAATTTCTCAAATCACTTTCTAAAAAAATCAAAAAACTTGATAAAAAATTAAAAGCTAACTTTTTACCATCTTCTCAAAACACCCTTATATTTTGGGAACGCAACATTGAAATTGACGGATATGCTCTCTCTGCAACAAAAATGCTTCCGACCTCTAAAACTTCATCACTAAATTAGCACTAATGACGTGGCTGCCAACGTGGAAAACTAAAGCAAACTTGCCCCTTTCTCTCTCTTTCTTTTTATTTCAAATTTCAAATTCATTTCCACAAAAAACTTAAAGAGTCTCTCTCTCTCATTTCTTCCTTCTCTTCTCTGTTGTGCCTCTCTGTCGACAAGCTCCCCGACGAGCGCAGCTCTCCATCAGTGGCTAGACGACGAGCGTAGCTCACAACCCCGATGACGATCGAGGTTGAACGCAGCTTCTACAACCCCGGCGAGTGCAGCTTCTCACGACAACCGACGACGATCGAGTCACGCACTGTCACGACCCAAACCCGGCCCTATGGGTTTAGCACCGTAACTGGCCAGTAATCCGAGATTACCGAAGGCCTGCAGAACAGTAATACAGTAAAACAGAGTACAGGGCCTGGCGGAAGCCATTACAGTAAATAACTAGTGTCCATTGAGTTGTGAAAATCTGTATGCCAAAAACATTTTTCATGCATTCATTCAGTTCAAACAGTACAGTCTATATACAATCATATACAACATTCAGTACGGGAATCAAACCCCTCGATAACAGTACAGTAAACAGTAGACGGCCTATACAGTAGGGGACACAAAAACACCCCAAGCCATAGCATGGCAACACGGAACCTCGCGGTGAGGCACATAGGCTGGCTTGACAAAACTGGGGGACTAACCCACGCTCCTAGCTCCGGTCTGGCTGCTGAGAACCTACATATATATATAAACAGTAAGCTAAAGCCCAGTGAATAACAATAAGTGTAAAGAGGTTATGAATGAATGTCCTTACATTAATGAAAACAGTTCATTAAACAGTATTTCAGTCTTTCAGTACGTCAGTCAATCAATCATATGTGGTACATCCATTAGCCTATAAACAGTAGGTCCAAAAGGACCGGGCCTCAACGGACCCAACAGTAATGATGGCCATCAGTCAGTAAACAGTATGGTTCCACAAGGGAACCGACAGAGCTCTGTAACAGTAACAGTCAATGCTAAGGATGCCACAATACAGTTCACAATACAGGACATACATTCATTCAATAAACAATTCAATTCAGTATTCAAAGATAATCATTTTGAACATATCTTTACACAATCTGTTACTCACAGAGATTGGGCTACAGTATGCTAGAGCGCGTCCCCGAGTGCCAACCCTAAACAGTAAACAAATCGAACACACTCTAAGTTTAACAGTTGGGGAAGTACAATAATCAACTTCCTATTATGCCTCAGTGTGTTCTACATCTATATCCTCATTAAGATGTCTTAAACTAGGCCTAAGGATGCCTAGGATGGGATGAGGATGCAAAGATGTATACAGAAAACATTTTCAGAATTTTCAGAAAAAGGGAGCCACGCTCGAGCGTACACATCCCCGCTCGAGCGTACAGGCAAAACGTTACCCGCTCGAGCGTGAGTTCTTCCGCTCGAGCGGACTGCAAAATATACTGGATGCTCGCAAAACACGCTCGAGCGTAAATATTTCCGCTCAAGCGGACAGCACAAAATTTGCAAAACTGCTGGGGACTTGATTTCTGCGCTCGAGCTCACAACCCTCCGCTCGAGCGTACACCAGAAATCTGGAAAACCCAGAATTGTGCTCTGAATTTGAAACTCAAGTTTGGAACACAAAAATCGATCCTCTTGGGCCCTTTTCCTGGAAAACTCATGAAAACACATAGTATTACTAGGTTCAAAGCTCAATTTATAAAATCAAAGCCCAAGGGAAGTTTAATCAAGCTCATTTCCAAACCAATTTTCAAGAATATGCATGATCAACATTCAAATATGACATGCATGAGTTTCAAACCAATTCAAGCTTCAAATCTTGCTCTCAAGAGCTCAATAGTTGGAAAACAAAGTGAAAACATGGACTTGCATGTACAATTCTCCAAGAATTCAACTTCAAATTACACTAAAATGGCCATGCATGCAACAATCAAGCTTCAATTCAACAATTATGAACAATATCATAACTTAGCTCTACAATGATGCATGAAACATGCAAGATTTAGCTCAATGATACAATTAGGGGGATGAATGATCTACCTTAGTCTTGTAGTTTAAGCCTAGAAGCTCAATTAGACAATCAACACTTCAATTCTTCAAGATTCAAGCTAAAATCCACAAGATGAACTACTCTCTCAAATCCTCTCTCTCTTTGGTCGGTTGGAAGGACAAGAAATGGCTGAGCAATTGTTATGTTCAAGTGTATACAAGGCTCAAAGATGATTAGGTAGTGTCCCACTAGGAGTGGCAATATGGTAATTAAGTCCAACCTCTCAATTAATCAATATTTAATCTAGTTTAATCATTCCTAATCAATTTTCAGATAAATATACCATTAAATCCTAAATATTCTACTGATTCCAAAACATCAAACGGTTCCTAATTCGGCCGCCGATAAGGCCTTCAATTAGCAGTTTAAACATATAAATTCAAACAGATATTCACTCAATCAAACAGATGCGACATGCAATGCAACATATAAACTCATTCAAATTCAGTTTCGATTTCAATCAGTCTATTCAGTACCTCAGTTAATTCAATTATCAGTCATTATCAATTCAGTTTAGTAGTAATCAGTACATAATTCAGTAATCAGTACGAGGGTTGTTACAGTCTCCCCTCCTTATAAGGAGTTTAGCCCTAAACTCGAGGCACCTTCAGTTTGGAAGAAAACAGGATTCAGTGGAAACAATTCTGGGTATCTTTTAGCCATGTCATCTTCCCTTTCCCAAGTGGCATACACACCACCATGATTCTGCCAATCCACTTTCACTAACGGAATCTCTTTGTTTCTCAGTTTCTTGATCCGTCTGTTTACAATCTGTATAGGCCGTTCCTCATAAGTGTAGTCATCACTCAACACTATGCGAGTAGGCTCAATCACATGAAACGGATCTCGAAGGTAGTCTCTCAACATCGAAATGTGGAAGACGTTGTGCATATGCTCCATTTCAGGAGGAAGCGCAACTTGATACGCCACCGGATTGATTTTCTCAATAATCTGATACGGTCCGACATACCTTGGCGCTAACTTGCCTTTGACTCCAAAACGAGTCTGGCCTTTCATTGGTGTCACTTTCACAAAAACGTGATCACCCACTTCATATTCTCGGTCTCGTCTTCTGACATCTGCATAACTTTTCTGTCTACTCTGTGCAGTTTTCAATCTTTGCTGTATCAGTTTCACCTTTTCAGTTGTTTCATACACAATCTCGGGCCCAAGCAACGGCCCATCTCCAACTTCTGCCCAGCAGATTGGAGATCTACACTTTCTGCCATACAATGCCTCGAAAGGCGCCATACCAATACTCGAATGGTAGCTGTTGTTGTAGGCGAATTCAGCCAACGGCAAATGACTTTCCCAGTTCTCTTGGAAGTCAAGGACACACATTCTCAGTAGATCCTCTAGAGTCTGGATGGTCCTTTCTGACTGTCCATCTGTCTGAGGATGATAGGCACTACTCAGCCTCAATTCAGTACCCAATGCAGTCTGTAGGCTTTGCCAGAACCTCGATGTAAACTTCGAATCCCTGTCAGAAACAATAGACACAGGCACTCCGTGCAGTCTAACAATTTCATCAATATAGATAACAGCCAATTTGTCCGCATTATAAATTGTCTTGACAGGTAAGAAGTGAGCAGATTTAGTCAGTCTATCAACAATAACCCAAATTGAATCCATACCTTTTCTGGAGCGAGGTAACCCCACGATAAAATCCATCGTGATATACTCCCATTTCCATTCTGGTATGGGTAAGGGTTGCAATAATCCAGCGGGTCGTTGATGTTCAACTTTGACTTGTTGGCAATGAAGACATTTGGACACAAAGTCGGCGATTTCTTTCTTCATTCCCGGCCACTAGAAATTCAACTTCAAATCTTGATACATTTTCGTATTCCCTGGGTGGATAGAAAATTTTGAATTGTGGCCCTCTTGCAGAATTCTTCTTTTCAGTTCAGTGTCATTCTGTACACACAGTCTATCTTGAAATTTCAGTACATTATTCTCAAATTTGAACCCCGATTTCGGTTTTGAATCTCTTTCTTCAATAATCCTCTTTAAGAAATCATCCAGTTGCTGTTTCTCTTTAATCTCTTCAATCAAGGCTGGTTGAGCAGAAATAGCAGCTAAGGTTCCACCTTGTTCCTTCAAAACAATTTCGATTTCAGACTTTTCAAGATCACAAAGCAACTCTTTCTGCCCAGTCAGTAAACAGGCTAAGTTCCCAATCGACTTTCGGCTCAAAGCATCGGCAACGGTGTTGGCTTTTCCCGGATGATACAGTATTTGTAAGTCATAGTCTTTAATCAGTTCAAGCCATCTCCGCTGTCTCATATTCAGTTCTTTCTGTGTGAAGAAATATTTCAAACTCTTGTGGTCAGTATACACTTCACATGTCGCCCCATAAAGATAGTGACGCCAGATTTTCAATGCAAATACCACTGCAGCAAGTTCTAAGTCATGGGTCGGGTAGTTCTTTTCATGTGGTCTCAGCTGTCGGGAAGCATAAGCAATAACTCTCCCATTCTGCATTAAAACACATCCCAAACCCTTATGAGAAGCATCACTAAATACAGTATAACCATCCGTACCTGAAGGTAGAGTCAGAATTGGTGCAGTTACAAGTCTAGTTTTCAACTCCTGAAATGCTGATTCCCGTTGGTCAGTCCAGTCAAATGATATCCCTTTCTGTGTCAACTGAGTCAGAGGTAAGGCAATTTTGGAGAAGTCTTTGACAAATCTTCTGTAATATCCAGCCAATCCCAAAAAGCTTCGGACTTCAGTCACATTTGTTGGTCTAGGCCAGTTTACTACAGCTTCAATTTTCTGCGGATCAACAGAAATTCCATCTTTGCTAACAACATGCCCCAAAAACATAACATGATCAAGCCAAAATTCACATTTAGACAGTTTACCATACAGTTTCTGTTCTCTTAAGGTTTGCAGGGCTAGTCTCAGATGATGTTCATGTTCTTCTACAGTCTTAGAATAAATCAATATGTCATCAATAAATACCACAATAAAATCATCAAGGTACGGTTTAAAAATTCTGTTCATGAGGTCCATAAATGCAGCTGGGGCATTCGTGACTCCGAACGGCATAACTAAAAATTCATAATGACCATACCTCGTTCTAAAAGCAGTTTTGTCAATGTCTTCCGGTTTAACCTTCAGTTGATGGTACCCCGATCTAAGGTCAATCTTGGAAAACACTTGTGCACCCTGTAGCTGATCAAATAAATCATCAATACGTGGTAAGGGATATTTGTTCTTTATAGTTACCTTGTTCAATTCGCGGTAGTCAATGCACAGTCTCAGTGAGCCATCTTTCTTCTTTACAAACAAAACAGGTGCACCCCACGGTGAAGTACTGGGTCTGATAAACTTCTTGTCTAACAGTTCCTGCAATTGTACCTTCAATTCTTTCAGTTCAGTTGGAGCCATTCTGTAGGGAGCTTTGGACACTGGCTGTGTTCCCGGAATTACATCAACGGTGAATTCAATCTCCCTGTCAATCAAATCCCCTGGCAGATCATCTGGAAATACATCTGGGAATTCTCTAACTATAGGAATACAATTCACATCAGTTTTAACATTATCATCAGCAGATACAGTCAATACAGAACACAGATATCCTTTACACCCCTTTCTAATCAGTTTAACAGCTTTCACAGAAGAAATCAAATACGGAGGAGGTACTACTCCACTCCCATTAAACACAAATTCAGGCAAACCCGGCGGACGGAAAACAACTTGTTTTGTTACACAATCTATAGTGGCATGATATTTTTGTAGCCAATCCATCCCCAATATCACATCAAAATGATCTATGTTCAACGGTAGTAAGTCAATAAACAGATGCATATCCCCAACAATAATTTCACAAGCAGGATACATATATGCACATGTCATGGATCCTCCAACAGGTGATGATACAGCTAACAAGTAATTCATAGGTTCTAAGGGTCTATTCAATTTTCGTGAGAAGGCATGCGACACATAAGAATGTGTAGACCCCGAATCAATCAATACATATGCATTTTGAGCACAAATAGAGAGGATACCTGACACAACGGTCTCAGTATTCTGAACATCTCCCGGTACTAGGGCAAATACTCGGCCCTGCCTCACAGGCTCTTTCCCGGTAGCTTTGGGGTTAGGCTTTGGCGCTGCATTTGATGCTGCTGCGCTCAGTGTAGCTTTACTACTAACTGGTGGAGCAGAAGGGCAATCTTTAATTCTGTGGCCCACTTTGCCACATCTGAAACAAGCTCCAGAAATCTGGTAGCAAACCCCTTTGTGCTTGTTGCCACATACGGAGCAGGGTGGAGTAAATCCACTCCCTTGGCTGGGGCTAGTTGTTGACCCCGTATTCTGTTTCTTGTTCAACTGATTGTGCTTGCTTTTCTTAAATTTGAAACCCTGCCTTTTGCCTTGCCATTCAGTTGTTGGTGTTTCAGATTGTTTCACTGCTGCAATATTTGATTCGGCCATCAAGGCCCGATCAAGAACACCCACATACGTTGGCATTTTCAAAACATTTATTCGGTCCTGTATAGCAGCACTGAGGCCTCCTTCAAACCTTCTGGCCTTCTTATATTCGGTATCCACCATATGTGGTGCATACCTGGCGAATTCGGTGAATTTCTTCTCATACTCGGCAACAGACATATTGCCCTGTCTCAGCTGTTCAAACTCAGTCACTTTTCTGTCCCTGATGCACTGGGGAAAATATTTTTCAAAGAAGGACTCCTTGAACTGAGTCCAAGTCACAATAGTATTCGCATCACGGGTCAACATCCACCACCTTCTTGCTTCTTCCTGAAGGGTGAAGGTTGCTAATAGTACTTTGTTGGCTTCGGAGCACGGAAACATTTCAAACAATTTCTCAGTCTCAAGAACCCAAGCTTCAGCCTTTAACGGTTCTAAGCCTCCCTGAAAGGACGGCGGTTTCATCTTGCTGAATTTATGGGTCAGTGCGATAATGTCCACCTCATTAACATTCACATTCTGTACATTTTGTTCCGGTTGCACCGGAGGAGGAGGAGGTGGGGGCTGTTGGTTCTGTTGTTGGTCCAGTCTTTCAATTACCAGTCCCATCAGTTGTTCAAGTCTGGCCATTCTGGCCTCAGAGGATGATGATTCAGTTTCATTTGCAGTACTTGCGTTATCCATTTCGCTATAAGCAGTTATAACAGTTATCATTATAAGCAGTTGTACACTTAAACAGTTTAGCATTTTAACATATATTCAGTCAGTCATAAGCACACACTTTTCAAGTTCATGAGATGCCCTAATCACTTTTCTAGGACACCCTATAGCTCATTTGGACACGTGTGTGCGGTATAACTCGTGGTAAGTATCGCTCTGATACCACTCTGTCACGACCCAAACCCGGCCCTATGGGTTTAGCACCGTAACTGGCCAGTAATCCGAGATTACCGAAGGCCTGCAGAACAGTAATACAGTAAAACAGAGTACAGGGCCTGGCGGAAGCCATTACAGTAAATAACTAGTGTCCATTGAGTTGTGAAAATCTGTATGCCAAAAACATTTTTCATGCATTCATTCAGTTCAAACAGTACAGTCTATATACAATCATATACAACATTCAGTACGGGAATCAAACCCCTCGATAACAGTACAGTAAACAGTAGACGGTCTATACAGTAGGGGACACAAAAACACCCCAAGCCATAGCATGGCAACACGGAACCTCGCGGTGAGGCACATAGGCTGGCTTGACAAAACTGGGGGACTAACCCACGCTCCTAGCTCCGGTCTGGCTGCTGAGAACCTACATATATATATAAACAGTAAGCTAAAGCCCAGTGAATAACAATAAGTGTAAAGAGGTTATGAATGAATGTCCTTACATTAATGAAAACAGTTCATTAAACAGTATTTCAGTCTTTCAGTACGTCAGTCAATCAATCATATGTGGTACATCCATTAGCCTATAAACAGTAGGTCCAAAAGGACCGGGCCTCAACGGACCCAACAGTAATGATGGCCATCAGTCAGTAAACAGTATGGTTCCACAAGGGAACCGACAGAGCTCTGTAACAGTAACAGTCAATGCTAAGGATGCCACAATACAGTTCACAATACAGGACATACATTCATTCAATAAACAATTCAATTCAGTATTCAAAGATAATCATTTTGAACATATCTTTACACAATCTGTTACTCACAGAGATTGGGCTACAGTATGCTAGAGCGCGTCCCCGAGTGCCAACCCTAAACAGTAAACAAATCGAACACACTCTAAGTTTAACAGTTGGGGAAGTACAATAATCAACTTCCTATTATGCCTCAGTGTGTTCTACATCTATATCCTCATTAAGATGTCTTAAACTAGGCCTAAGGATGCCTAGGATGGGATGAGGATGCAAAGATGTATACAGAAAACATTTTCAGAATTTTCAGAAAAAGGGAGCCACGCTCGAGCGTACACATCCCCGCTCGAGCGTACAGGCAAAACGTTACCCGCTCGAGCGTGAGTTCTTCCGCTCGAGCGGACTGCAAAATATACTGGATGCTCGCAAAACACGCTCGAGCGTAAATATTTCCGCTCGAGCGGACAGCACAAAATTTGCAAAACTGCTGGGGACTTGATTTCTGCGCTCGAGCTCACAACCCTCCGCTCGAGCGTACACCAGAAATCTGGAAAACCCAGAATTGTGCTCTGAATTTGAAACTCAAGTTTGGAACACAAAAATTGATCCTCTTGGGCCCTTTTCCTGGAAAACTCATGAAAACACATAGTATTACTAGGTTCAAAGCTCAATTTATAAAATCAAAGCCCAAGGGAAGTTTAATCAAGCTCATTTCCAAACCAATTTTCAAGAATATGCATGATCAACATTCAAATATGACATGCATGAGTTTCAAACCAATTCAAGCTTCAAATCTTGCTCTCAAGAGCTCAATAGTTGGAAAACAAAGTGAAAACATGGACTTGCATGTACAATTCTCCAAGAATTCAACTTCAAAAAATGGCCATGCATGCAACAATCAAGCTTCAATTCAACAATTATGAACAATATCATAACTTAGCTCTACAATGATGCATGAAACATGCAAGATTTAGCTCAATGATACAATTAGGGGGATGAATGATCTACCTTAGTCTTGTAGTTTAAGCCTAGAAGCTCAATTAGACAATCAACACTTCAATTCTTCAAGATTCAAGCTAAAATCCACAAGATGAACTACTCTCTCAAATCCTCTCTCTCTTTGGTCGGTTGGAAGGACAAGAAATGGCTGAGCAATTGTTATGTTCAAGTGTATACAAGGCTCAAAGATGATTAGGTAGTGGCCCACTAGGAGTGGCAATATGGTAATTAAGTCCAACCTCTCAATTAATCAATATTTAATCTAGTTTAATCATTCCTAATCAATTTTCAGATAAATATACCATTAAATCCTAAATATTCTACTGATTCCAAAACATCAAACGGTTCCTAATTCAGCCGCCGATAAGGCCTTCAATTAGCAGTTTAAACATATAAATTCAAACAGATATTCACTCAATCAAACAGATGCGACATGCAATGCAACATATAAACTCATTCAAATTCAGTTTCGATTTCAATCAGTCTATTCAGTACCTCAGTTAATTCAATTATCAGTCATTATCAATTCAGTTTAGTAGTAATCAGTACATAATTCAGTAATCAGTACGAGGGTTGTTACACGCACGACTCCGTCTTCACAGATCTGTTTACAGAGGTTAGTTCTCTCTCTCTTTCTCTCTCTCTCTCTCACTCTATATGCATATATCTATATCTATATGCCCTAATTTGTTGAGATTTTTGACTTTGATTTCATACCCTGATTTATATCTATGTATATATCTACATCTATGTATATCTATATCTATATGCCCTGATTTGTGACTTCGACTTTGAGTTCATCTGCTTAGGACGATTTTGATTTTGATTTTGATTTTGATTTGCCCCAATTTTACACTACATTAGATTTGCCTAAAAAATCTAAAATATACATTTGGTGGAGAATATATAAAAATGGTTAATCATCCTTCAAAGCCACTGCCAAATCTTTCTTTCATCATGTTTTTTGTGGACACTAAGTTATTTTGTGGACACTGAGTGATAGTAATGAAGTTTGCATCCTATGTCCTGTGTCCACTGTAGTGTAATTTGTTACAAAAGGTTACCATTGATTTGTTGAATGAAATATTCAGAGCACAGCCACAATAAGTACCTGCATTGATGTGGAATATGATTCTGTAGCCTTTGTAATCCATCCTTTAGAATCTGTAGCTATTTTAAAAGGTTACCATTGATTTGTAATTTGTCTATTTTTAAAAAATTACCTAATTAGTTTCTCTCTTAACTCAATTGATTGTTTTGTATTATTTTCTGATAATAAAGATGAAACTCTCACCTTAAATGAATTGGAAACATCTAACCACAAGGTAACCTTTTAAAATAGCTACAGATTCTCAATAAGTACCTACATTGATATAATATATGATTCTCTAGCCTTTTAATCCATCATTTACAAAGTTTCATCCTCATTTTCCCCACATGAAACAAGTGAACAGAAGTTGATGAATACTTTTGTCCATTCATCTGGGAAATAACTACCTGTAGAGCAATGACTATTAAAATGATAACATTTAAATGATACTAGAAATTGAGGAAGATATCCCATTGAATATTAGAATGATAACATCTAATTTCAATTATTGTTTTTGCTTCATATTCTCCACCAAAGTGTTGGTAATTCAAACTTCATTAGTCAGGCTGCTAGTTATCATGATGCTATTATATCAGATGTTCAATATTCTGGTATTTGAACTGAGTTGTTTTGCTTTTGAAGACAGAAACCATTTGTTGTTGAATGATTTCAATCTTGTTTGCTTCCGTTTCACACTGATTCACTTGATTAAGTAATCATTAGAGCTATCAGTACACCCAAAACCTGAATGAGAACTCCCACAACTAAACAGTCCTAATACTAATGGAATTATTTCTAGCAAGTAGAGCTACAATTGTGTCTTCAACTAAACAGTCCTAAGACTAATACAACCTAAATGAGCTATCAATTAGAGCTATCAGTGGCCACCCCTAGCCTTCAAGGAACCACCATTGTTTCTAGTAAGTTAAACAGTCCTAAGACTAATACATTAATTGATTGAGATTTGGCTTCATATTTTTGCAGATGTCAACTTCAAGTGTTACCGGCAATACATCAGATCAATTGACATATTGCAACAGAAATTGTCCTCAATGTCGAAAAAAAGCAACCATTCGAATTTCGGAGGCGGAGCGAAACAAGAATAAGTTATTTTATTGTTGTCATGATTGTGGTGGGTTTATTGGATGGTACTTGCCTACAAATTCACAACATATGGATGAAGAGCAAGTGGGAATGGACAATACACCAACTATCACCGAATAACTTCAAAGTATGGGCGATCATATTTTATTTCAAAGCGAACAACTTCAATTTCAGAACGCGCAGATGCAAAAATTGCAAAGAGACATAAATAGAAATTCGTGTTGTATTAATGGGATCTTCATCTTGCTTGTAATTGGTGTTATATTAATTATGAAGATGTAATATTTTTTATGCAAGTTAGAAGATGTAATTGGTGTAGTATTAATTATGAAGATGATATGTATGAAGATTTATGATATATTACAGTTATAGATTGAGAAGTATAAATATGTAATCATGTGGATTGTTTGTTATCTTATTGGAACTTTGAAAGTTATTTATTTATCTGTTTGAACACATATTATGAACACAATTTCTTCACATATTTGGGCAGATTTTGGACTGATTTGGAACACAGATTCTGTTTATCTGGTTGAACATAGATTATTGACAGATTTGGATAGATTTTGAACAGTTATTGTTAACAGATTGTGAACACAATTTCTTGACACATTCTTGACAGATTTTCAACACAGATTCTATTTATCTATTTGTCTATTTGAACATAGGTACTTGACAAATTTGGACAGATTGTTAACACAGATATTTGACAGATTGTGAACACAATTTCTGCACACATTCTTGACAGATTTGGACAGATTTTGAACACAGATTTCAAGACATATTTGTTAAACACTGGTTTTTTGAAGACAGATTTTTTGAACACTGGTTTTTTACACAGTTTTGAAGACATATTTTTTTACACAGGTTTTTCAAGACAGATTCAAAGACAGGTTTTTTTCAAAGTTTTGAAGATAGATTTTTCCACACAGGTTTTTTTAAGACAGAATTTTTGAACACTGGTTTTTGACACAGTTTTGAGGACATTTTTTTCACACAAGTTTTGGAAGACAGATTCGAAGACAGGTTTATTTCACACAGTTTTGAAGACAGATTTTTTCACACGAGTTTTTGAAGACAGAATTGCAGACATAATTTTTGAACAGATTTGTAACACATTTGGAACACATTTTTGACATAGATTTTTTGGAACACAGATTTTGGAACACAATCTGTAACAGATTTGAAATAGACAGAGCACAAATATAACAACATCAATTGGGAACATTAAATATAACAACAAAGTAGGGAACAACATCAATTTGTTCTCAACCAAAAAATGAAGAAACTGAACATTCCAAAAATACATTAAATAAATTATCCAAAACAAAATAAACTCCAAGTTTAGTCACATAAAAGGCATTACAATTACAAGTTTCCAACTAAAGAAAACTACCACCACGGTCATTACGGTCCATTTGTACATTCAAGTCAACAAATAAATATGGTACGGCTCCATAAATTTGATGCATAACAGTCATAGATTGTTAAGTTCTCATAAATCCTGGTGTGCCTCTAATACAGTCCGACGGGATAAGCGATGTGCCAACTCCATAAATCTAAGTTAGGGCATTTATGAAACTTTGTCTTCTCATAATGTCCACACTTGCCGGGGTGAGAGATGTGCCTCAGATAGCACTAACCATGTGTCCTTATTCAATTAAAATGAAATGTTAAAAACAGTTTACTAAACATTATTGGAAAATAACATAAATTACTCAATGTAAATTCCTATGATGTACATGTACCGGCACACACATACTATTTTCCATGCCAACCATATAAGGATAAAGCTCTCTACGTGCACTACGTTCAGGTTGAGATTGACATTGACATTCACCTTTACCTCCAAGTATGTTAGTACCCTATATTGATAAAAGTTAATGAATGCCTCAAATGTATGACATGATTACAATAAATTATGAGTTAAATAGAGAGTAATGATACAAAACGGATGGATATGTATGAATACCAATCAATTTATTTTTGATTTGTTATGCTTTCTTTTGCTTACCTTCAACCGATTCACTATTTGATCTACTTTGGCGACCTTTCTTTTAGTAACTGGACGATCTAAGCAACTTGGTATGACTGATTGCCTTTCTATTAATGCTACCAATTGGGGAAGATGGTACATTACTAGTAATAGGTGGTACATTACTAGTCGAAGGTGCTACATTACTCCCACCATCTTCATCATCTTTCATCACTTTTGCCTTGATTTCATCCAATCCACAGTCAATAAGTTTTAATTTCCCGTCAGAG
Source organism: Camellia granthamiana (assembly GCA_036172215.1). Lineage (NCBI taxonomy): Eukaryota > Viridiplantae > Streptophyta > Magnoliopsida > Ericales > Theaceae > Camellia > Camellia granthamiana. Next base: position 15,063,960 of record CM069917.1, on the reverse strand, counting down.
TTTCCAGCAAATTGTACAATGCCAATCAATTTTTTGTTCATCTTATCATACACCTTTGTCACGACCCGCTCCCCGTACCCAAGGGTTAAGCATCGTGATGGCCAGTAACCGAAATTACCTCCGGCCAAATCTTAAACAAATTAATAAACGCAAGCGGAAGAAATATTTAAATGAGGGTACTAAAATAATCATTGGAGCTTCTATTTAATTACATTGTCAGAGCTGAACTATGTCTACAAAGTGCTTTGTGCTTACCCCACACGCTGGTCCTGACATGTCACCTGAAAGTGGTAAACAACTATAAGTACATGGCGGAGTGAGAAATATTATACTAAGAGTATAAGGGCATAAAATTCACCATGGATAATTATGGGGCTAAACAGAGTTTAATATTAAAATACAGAATATATATTATACAGAAATCATTTGACATATACTACAGAAATTACATATATAACTATAACCACGGTACGGAACAGAACAGGGGTCACCGGAGTGACAATCAGAACAGGGGCCAATGGATCCATGACAAACAGGGGACCACAAAGTGGTCAAACATGGGCCAATGGTTATTTAAGTCCCTCAAGGCGTGGGACTCCCATGGTGGTATTTACAAAACATAATTGTTTATAAGGTTATGGTCAAATATTCTTTAAAATATAAACAAACGTATCCATGGGTTTCCTTTTAAGCAAATAGGGTTCAGAAATTAAACCACGTAACTGAAATATTAATATAGTTTATAATAACTTATAAAACATAACTTGTATAAAATAAATATGGTAAGTCAAAATATAAGTAAAATACATTTTGGTAACTCAATGTATAATATAACTCACCTTAACTTTAATACCCCACTCTTTCTTTCCACCACCAAAGACCCTTTCAGCTTCAATTTTTTTTTTTTTCTTTTCTTCCTCTCTTTTCTCTCCTTTCTCTTCTTTTTCTTTCTTTCTTTCCTGATCTTCTTTCTTTTTTTTTATCTTCCCCCCTTATATAGAATGGCAGTCGTGGGCACCAAGCCACGCGGCTGCCAGGTGTCCCCTCCCCCATTAAATAACTCTTTAATTCAAGCTTATCCTTAACTTAGTTATTTATTTATATTTTGACCCCTAAATTCTTAATAATTATATTATTTTACAAAATTTTAAATAATAATACAAAATAAATCATATATTTTCCTAATTGTGATTAAATAATATTAATATAAATTTTACAGAATAATTAAAAATCTGGGTTGTTACAACCTTTGCATTGAAATCATCCCCAAAGCCAGTGTATGTGGTTTTTATGCATGTGTACCCTCTATTCAAATCTTTTCTCCATCGTGGTAGAATGTATTTATTTGGAACCTTATTTATGCATCTTGCAATGAGCACAACGAGTGAGTGAGCACACATGATGTCCCTAAATTCAAACAACCGGCACATATATTGCACATCAAATTTTGTCGAATTATAATAGACAACAAAGTCCACATGCTTCATCTTCCAAAAAACTACCACGGTTTCCTTCACAAAATATGTACAAATTGAACCCTCTTCTTTCACAAGAAACGGCTGACAATAAACTAGTCTCTTCATCTCTGCTTGAACTTCTTTGAATTTTGCATTGGCGTAGGCATCTTGAAATTGCTTCTCAAAACCATACACAGTTAGGCAATCAAAGACTTTGTGCCAAGACTTGAAGTCAGCTTTCTTCTCTTTCACTACCTTACTTCTCAAGGCATTGTCATATTGTTCAACAAATTGTTTTAATATAGTCTTTGGGTTGACATATCCATCAAAAAAGGTATTCATGATCTCACTTCGTTGTGTCGTTGACATGCTAGCCTAAAAAATATCTCTGACATAGACAGGAACCCATTGATGCCGCTCATCATATAACACCCCCAACAATTGATTCTCATAAAGATTGAATTTAGCAATCATCTCTTTCCATTTCATCTCAAATTCATCTTTTGTGAAAGTGTCATATACTGTATTTTACAAATCCATCTTCATGGATTCATATTGGGAATACCCTTTCAACTTCACCGGAATCTTCTTCGTGATATGCCATAAACACCATCAATGTCGAGTATTGGAGAAGACATTTTCTATAGCATTTTGCATAACTTTGCACTGATCAGTTATTATAGCTTTTGAAAGATAATCTGACATGCAATTTAACCATGATTTGAATAGCCAAACAAATGTATCAGTGTCTTCACTAGATAACAGTCCACAACCAAGCAAAATCGACTGTCTATGGTGGTTAACTCTTACAAACGGTGCAAATGGCATATCATATTTATTAGTGAGGTAAGTTGTGTCAAATGAAACAACATCTCCAAATTCTTTATAAGTCGTCCGACTCATTGCATCCGCCCAAAACAAGTTTCTTATGCAAAAGTCAGTATCAACATCAATCATATAATAGAAACTCGAAATTTGTGCGTGCATCCTCAAAAAATACTTTTGAAGTGCATCGGAATCTCCTTCTCCAAGCCTCAATTTTCTAGCTCTCTCAATGTAATTCCTTGCATCTCGCTCATCAAATGTTAAAGACTCATAATCCCCAGCTTCAACAACCATTGAGTTATAATTCCTAGACACCCCAATCTCTGCTTGATCATTAATTTCTAATCTTCTCTCACAGGACTAAGGATTTTCTTATTCATTGCAAAATGGCGTGAGTCGGTGGGGATCAAGTCATGATTATGCTCAAGGTTAACTGTGGTTAACATAAATCTCCCATCCTTTTGTAGTCTTTCTCATACCCTTGCTTTGCAATCAATTTTTGTGGATAGAGATGACTTTAAAGGGTTTACTTCTAATTTTTTAATTCTCTTCCCCGATTGAGAACATTCAATCCCAAAGTATTTTAATTCCCCATCATCGCCAATAACTTATGTTTTACAAGCTATAGAAAACCCAACATGTTTAGCATATTTGGCATAAAATGTGTACGCTTCTTACTTTGAGGTAAAACTCATACCCCTCTTAGGTTCCTCAACTTCTTCACTCTCATTTAATAAAGGATTCTCCACACTATTTGAATCAATCTCCATTTCTGCTCATTCAAAAATTAAAATGAAATCAAATGATTTAATAACAGATTATTATAGTAATAGATTATTCAAGAATTAATAACAGATTATTTTCAAAAATTAATAGCAGATTATTTTCAAAAATTAATTACAGATTATTGTGTTTTAATAACAGATTAAACTTTGAATAATAGACTTGAAGTATAAACCAAAACTGAAGTATAACAGCTGAATAATGGACCTGAAGTATAAACCAATGTTTGGATCAAAATTGAAGTATAAACCAAAATTAATCACAGCTGAATTATGGACCTGAAGTATAAACCAATGTTTGGACCAAACCTGATTAACAGATTAATGTTTAGACTTGAAGTATAACAGATTAAACCAAAACTGAAGTATAAACATACATAACCCAAATGTGTGTTGAACTGAATGTGTGACCAATGTTTGGACCTGAAATATAAACTTCTAGTATAAATTTCTAAATGGGATTTCTGAACTCAAATGTCTCACCAGAAGTATAAACTTCTAATGTTTGGACTCAACAGTTTGGACCTGAAGTATAAACTTCTAATTGGTTTCATGAACTCAAATGTTTCATAAACTTATAAACATCTAAAACAGGGGATTTCTGAATTGTTGTTGTTTTTTTTTTTTTTTTTTCATATCTATCTGACCAGGTGGAAATGCCATGGTGGTTCCTTGAAAGCTACGAATTCCATGGTGGTAGTTTACTTCTACTGATTGGTGGTGGTGTATGTATTCAGTGGTGTGAATGGTAGCTAATTCGGTTGGTCACCTGTGAAAGAGTACAAGTGGTGGGTCTAATAATTAATCAAGTAAATCAATGTCAAATGAAAGCAAATAGGATTGAAATCAGTCTCATAGTTGTCTTCAAGGAACCACCATTGGTTTCATTAACTCAAATGTTTTATAAACTTATAAACATCTAAAATAGGGGATTTCTGAACTCTTTTTTTTTTTTTTTCCATATCTATGTTGCTATGTGACAGAGATAGAAACTGACCAGATGGAAGTCCAAGTTCGACGAAGACGCTGGACGGTGGAGGAGACGAACAACGAAGGACGGATCTGCAAATGCCGAAGGAGACAGTAAACGCCGAACGATGGAGGAGAGGGACAACGGAGGAGAGGGTTGACGCCAGACGGTGGAGGAGTGGGCAAAAGCCGGACGGTGGAGACGAGGGAACGGTGGAAGAAAAGCACAGATCAAATGTGCAGGAAATTTTTTTTTTTTCTTTTATATACATGAGTTTGATCAACATTTGCATGAGATTTAACCTTTTTTTTTTTTTTTTTTTTTTTTTTTTTTTTTTTTTAATACAATGCATGAAACACACGCACTTAATATACAAATGGCCTTCAATTTCACACATTACATGCCACCTGCTTAGAGCTCGTTTTAGAGCTCGTCTTCTAGCGGTCTGCAGCGGAACTGCTCTTTGCAATTTTGTTTCGGGGAAGGTGCATACTTCCACGTGCCACAGTGCCACGGATAAAGATCAAGTCCAATGACTTCACCTTTCTTCTTTTTCTCAAATCCAAAGAGACTTTTTATTTTTTTTTGCGTGGAAAAAAAAAATATATATATATTAAATATTTTCATTCAATTTCCAAGTTTAAAAAAAATTGAGATTCTTAATTGAAGCTAAATTTAAAAACTAGACTTTAAAAGAAAACAATCATTTTTAATTTACAAAATTTTATTTTGTTCATCTCTTGGAAGCCCATGTACTAATAAATTTTTATTTTTTTTTAACAAATAGAACATGATTACTCATATTTATTAAGTAGTTATGAAACAAAATTTCTATTAATATGTATTACGATATCTTATTTATCGAGAATACTATGTAGATAAAATTAAGGTAAAATAGTTTCTAATAAAAATTTCTTGAAACACTCTATTTTTTTAAGAAATGCTTTTAAATTATTTTTAAAATTTTTAAAAACTGTGTTCACATGGAAATGGTGTTTCTTGAGTATGAGATTAGCAAAGAATATTTGGATTTAGACTTTGACAAAGAACTAGAAAATAATATGAAAATGGAAGAGAAAATCAATTTTTTTTTACTTTTTGTTTGGTATGAAGGAAAATTAAATAAAAAAAAAAATTGAACAAGTATACATATCCTTATTTCCTTTTTCTTCCTCACACCAAATATTAGATCGGAACATAACCTATAAGTTTAATTTAATCGAGAAACCGAGTGAGGTTTTGACAATGACTAATTTTTTAAACGTTTTTAACAATGTCAAACAAGTGCTATTAAATAAAATAGATGTCATTTTCACATGATTTTTGCAATTGCTGGGAAATGGATTCAATGGCCCTTCCACCATACTTTCGGTGGTGACAACACTGCTCACAAAATTCATTATCCCCTTCTTTTTTTCTTTTTTTTTTTTCTTTTTTTCAAAACAAAAAATACAAGCACATCCCCTGTGTTTGATTGAAAAATTTGAAAAGAAATTTAGAAATAAAAAAAGAAAATATATGTAAAATTAGGTAAAATATAAGTATATTTTATTCACATTTTATATACCTTTTCTCTTTTCCTTTTCAATTTTTTTCTTAAATCTCCTAACCAAATATATCGTTAAAGGATACTCTTTGACAATAGAAAATTATCAATAAGTTTAATTGATTGGACTTATATTATTTATTGGTAACTTACAAATACATTTCCTGAGATTTGCTTAAAATACAGATTGTTCCATGTGATTTGAAAAATTACAAATACCCCTTGTTAGAATTTTTTATTTAACAAAATTAACTAAAAAAATAAAATTAATAATTGCTCTCCTATATAATAATAAAATTATCTAAATTATTAATTGAAACATATTTCTAACATCATTAAAAACTATTAATTGATTTAATAATTTATTAATAAAACGGACGATTTGTTATAAAATTAAAAATCTCAAAGAGTGGAATGTTATTTTTGAAAACCACAGAGGGCGATTTGTATATGAATTAAACCTCATGGGGTGTATTTGTAATTTACCCTTATTTATAAATTTTGATTTTGAGTGAATATTTTTTTATACATTTGCCCCTTATTTTTTGGGACACTTTTTTATAAATCTCTTTTCACCTACTTATGTTCAATTTAATTCACATTATTTTCTTATATTCCAATAAGTCCTATGGGCGACGAAGTTACCAAAATGTCCCTAATAATATTCATATTTACAGTATGAATGTTCCATGATGTGAATGTTCATACCATCAGTGTAAATGTTAACATTTGTGAATATTCATATTGTAAAATATGAATGTTCACATCACTAAATTGCTAACCTTTAAAAAATATTTGTAAATGATAGAAATGTCCATAAAATACTTTAAATATGAGAATTATGATTTGGTTGATCAAATGTTCAAATAATATGATTTATTGGAATATAAAAATATCTTATGAACTAATTGGGATACAAAAACTTAAAAATGAATTTTCTAATAAATCTCTCTTATTTTAATAATAAGAAAATTTTGAAACTTTTTACATGTATTTGGTGTTCGTTGAATGATTATCTAGCAATAGTAATGATGTCACACCCCAAATTCAGGCATGACCGGCCGTGGCCCACAGGGACTCAGTCCAAGGCACACATAAGCCTAAATATAAATCCAAAATCTCGAAGAATAAATGTAATGATAGCCCATAAATAAATAAATTAAAACCCAATCCGGTGACAAGTCACAAGTATAAAAGGTAAAACCAACCATAACCAACTTCCAAAAATATATACTAAATGGAACACAAACCGCCCACAAAATAAAATAAATCTAAATAATAAAAAAAAATTCAACCACAATGTGTGCACAAAACCCGATATAACAAGTTAAAACAAAATAAATGAATGTCCTAGAGGTCTATGCAATTGAGTCTCCGTTACTCCATGAGTCTACTCTAAATCCTTCTAACACCTGAAAATGATAAACAATTAAATCAGCTGATAGCTCAATGAGTAGCAATATGAATAGTAAATACAGTTTTGAAAATTGAGTTCGATTCCAAAATAAGATATATATCACATAAACTAGATTGGTATACAATTTTGATAAAGATAATCTGTTTCAAAAAGAAGATTCCACAGTTCAACATTTAAAATACTCATGTCTCTTAAGAATATGATAAATGACATTTTCCACTTAAAACAAATTACAACATGAACACTAATAATTTTCTGGATACCAAGAAATAACAAGTAACATGCCACACAGTTCTCAAGGCTATAAGCCCATTGGATCCAATACCGAACTAAGAGTCATCCTCAGGATGGCAACCTGGGCCTTTTCTCTAAGACGATCCGATTGAAGGTTACCTAGCTTAACTTAGGCCTTTTCCTAACAATCGTTGAGCACTAGAGTCATCACGGCCCAACCCGGATTTGTTCCCTAATAGCCAGAGTCACCACACACAGTGGAATAATTTCCCTGGACTAAAATATATAGATGGTCCCAATAATCAATACATATCAGTTTCGCAAAACATAGTAGTTCACCACTAGAAAACATGAGACAAAAACAAATAGTTTACAGTGTACCAAGTTCAGACATGTTCCAGAAATAATTTGATTCCATTGATAATATAATAATTCATTAAAACAGTTTAGTTCTGAAATAACAATTTAATTTTCCAACAGTTTAGGGTAAGGGAACATTTATAAAAATATGTAGCATGAAACTACTCACCTGAAAACGAAATAATATAATCATCGAATATAGTATGAAAGTTCAACTAGTGCCCTGAATCAAGTATGAAGACTACACGTCACTACTAATTTAAAAATACTAAAGAGACTAATAAACTAAATACTCCACACTAAAGCACACTAACATAGCTCAACCCAACTTACCGTTTCCCTTAAATATTACCTAAGCTCATGTTCTTCAAAGTCTAAAATCACCTAAGACATGGGTTCAAATCGAAACTTAATTAGAAGTAACTTTAATATGAAACAGAATTTTAAACAAACTTTCCCAATCTAATCGCTAACTTTGAAAATTACAAAACCCATTCCACGCTGTTTGAAAAATTCAAAAACCCTCCAGATATCAGCAAATATGTCCTAAGTTTTAAACCCAATTGGTTTTACTTGATTCGCTTGTCAAAATAATTATCTACAATTAATTATATCCAAACAGGTTATTTTCTGCAGCACTTTAAAGAAATTGATGGTTCTCTTAGTATACACAAGCAATCAACGCAAGGCCAAAAATGTAAGAAACTAGACTCGTAACCAGTTCTAATGATGCTGATTTGATAATTTTCGGATTTATACCCAAAGAGAACAACACTTCCAAAATTTATTGTTTAACACTAGTTTTCTGGACAGATTTGAACACACTAGTTAATATAGATTTTGACTCTAAAAAATTATGAGAAAATTCATATATGCAATTCAATATGTAATTAAACTACTGTAAAAATTTCAGTTCAAAATTCATTTGTTTGGTATGATTTCTTGATTTTTAAAGTTTGTGATTTTGTGCAGAATTTTTTTTTTTTGAACTAAGAATTACACCTATTTTTTCTCATCACCAACCACTGACTTGGCACCCAAACAACACACCTGTTTCTCCTATTCCTTTCCAACAACAAACAGACTACACACATGAAGCATCACAATATATAAATATAATAAAATAAGACAATAGCTTAGAGTTGTTGACCACCAATGTTGCTAAAAATTTCTCTCAAAACTCTCTTTTCTCTCTCTCTCTCTCTCTCCCTCCCTCACGGCTGCTGAGTTAATTCTTCCTCACAGCTGCTACTGCTAACTCAAATAAGAAAGTAGGGTTTTGTTTTGTTTTTATATATATAATTAACAACCCCTCTTATTTATTATTATTATTATTATTATTATTATTATTATTATTATTATTATCTTTTAAAATTGTGGACATCCATAAAAAATTTATTTTTGGTTTAAAATTAATTAAAAGACCCTCCAAATATTTAATTTGTACTTAAAAGATTCACAATAAAATATTTGAGATTTGTAAAATTATTATTACTTAATTATTTATTTGATTTGTATATTCGGGTTCTTACAAATGATACTGACAAATTTATCAAAGTGATAAATGGTTGAGGCATTTTGACTTTTGTTTGTGAGTTTTGATTAATATTTTATTTGTATTAGTTTATATTAAAATATAATTTAGGAAGTGTAACTAGTTAATTTATATTTTTAAAAAAAATATTTTTATAATGATAAATTTATTATTAAAAGTGGAGGTAAATTTTTTAAATAAATAAGCTCAATTCACAAAACTATTCTAATAATTATGTGTTTGGAACCATAAAATTATATATTGGAGTTGAGATGGAAACCATATGCTGTGTCCATGTCAGATTCTGATCCTTTCTTTTAGGCTGTGTTTGGTTATGTTCTGGAAATGTAATTCCATCTTTTTATTTGCATTTCATATTTGGATAGTATTTTTAAAATTTGATTCCACCACAAATTTCAAAATATAATTCTCCTTCACGTTTGGCTGACTACGCTCTCTCTTTCGTGTTCTCTATTCTAAAAAGCACAAGATTTTTGAATTTTGGGTCTACCCCGATCATCCTCCGGGACATCCGGCCGGTTGACCGGAACCGTGTAAATTATTTAAATTATTATTTAATTTTTTTTTTTGCAATTGTCAATCACCACCTATTATTTGAGGGAAAAAAATTATTTGTTTTTGATAATTTTTAAATATAAAAATTATTTTTTAAAACCAAAATGACATTTTCTTATTTGAATGTTGAAAAGAGTTTGGTTATGAGTTGTGTGTTTAGTTATGAGTTATAACTTTTTGAGTTATTTTCAATTAAAAAAATTTGAGTGTTATTTTTTATTAATAATTAATTTTTTGAATTGAATTTTAAAAGAAGTTTGGTTATGAGTGTTGATCAGAAATTTCAATAGAGTTTTGAGTTATGTATTTGATTATGAGTTATAACTTTTTTAATTAAATTTTGAAAACTCTTATTAAAATTCATAACCAAACAAATTTTCTTACTTCACATGTCACATCAAACATTCAAAACTCAATTCAAAATTATTTTCAAAACTCATAACCAAACAAATTTTCTACACTTAAATCATAATTTCAATACTCACAAACTCAAAATACAACTTTATTCTCAAATCATATTTAGAAAACTCTACCAAACGCTGCCTTAATTTCTATTTCATTTTATAATGTTGTAACACACCATCAAATCCAAATCAACACCTTATATTACCTTATCATTTTAAGTTTAAAATTTTTTTCTTAATAATTTTTAATTTAAAATAAAAATATATTGATGTGAATCTTTTTTGGCACTGAGTGTTTGAGATTTTTTTTTTTGTTTTTTTGACTTTTTTGTTAGCTTATTTTTGTTTTTAGTAAACTTAAAAAAAATTTAAAAAGTTTTAGGCTTCTATATTCTACTCAATGAGGTGAATTAAAAAATTAAAATAAATTTCAAATTTTTTAAAAAAAAAGTCTAGAAAAGACAAAAATAAGCCAAAAATAGTAGGCTATACTTTTTTGGGACTTGTAGTTTTTTAAATTTTTCAAAGAAAATTTACTTTTTAAATTTGTCTACACAAAACCTACTGGAGAAATAAAAATTTTTGACATAATTTAAAAAAATCATTAAAGACAAAAAATGGAAAAAAACAAAAAAGTGACTTGTTTTGTGTTCCAAACCTCCCATATCAAAATCTATAATTTTCATTATGTCATTGAGAGGCTCTCATCAATTGGAGAATGTCAATCCTATTTGCCAATTTGGTGGTGCATCATAAATTATTGTCCATTTGATTTTGGAGAAATTTTTTTATTGAAAATATTTTTGAATCATAAATTCCAAAAACACTGAGCCCTACCAATAATAGAGGCTATTATATGCAAGCAAAGAACAAAAGGCTGAGGTTAGTTTACATGCACATTGTTGAAGTGCCCAACCAATAATTGTGGCTAATTATATTTAGTGGCAACCACATCCACATTTGCAAAACCCCTAACATTTTGTAGCACAATAATGCAATATTAATCATATTTTTATATAAACATTTAGTGTATTAATTCATGTGTCAATATATTATTGGTGTAATGAATTCTACCAATTATGTATGTTTTTAATATAGTGCTAATATATGAAGTGATATACTAAAAATGACATAAAAATATGATTCATGTAACAAGGTGAATTAATTTCACGAGTTTGTTGAACGAAAAAAATTTGAGGATAAGATTTAAGGTTTTGGATTCGAGTCATCGTAAGAAATTACTAGAGATTTGTATAGTTGTTAATTTTAGGACTCCAAAATTAACTCTAAGACTCAATAATTAATGGAAACACGCACAAACTGATGAGATAAAAAATTAAAAAATGTAACATGTTAAATTGTTTGGCTATCATGGCTTACCTTCAAGTTTCAACTACCGTCTTTGATTGTGACATAAATGGTCATGACCAAATGGGCATGCCACCTACCCTAGGCAGCTACTTCCTCATTAGTACTTATGTTTTTTATGAGGCACAATCTAGTGTGCTATGTCAAAGTATACCCCAAATCATATAAAAATACGTTTTTATTCAGATTCATGTCATTCATAAAGAATTTTACGGGGAGCTTTACTAATTAACAAACCACATTTTTTTTAATAAAAAATTAGATAAATTACACTTTTCATTCGCATAATTTTGATTCAAATTTTACTTCGATCTATATTTGTCCAAATTTGACATTAAAATTAACAATTTTATAACAAGTGTCAATGTCCTAAAGTGTACACTTAGGTCTCGTTTAGCAACATCACTTTTTAGTTTAAAAGTCAAAAAGTCACAAAAAAATAAAAAAGTAAAAAAAAAAACAACTTATATCAAAAAGTCAAAAATTTTATTTTCTCTCTACTTTTTGTATATATTTTCGTAAAAAATCAAAAAGTCATCACAAACATATTAGCTTTTTTTACATCATATTTTAGCCAAAAAGTCAAAAAATTATTAAAAAAGCATGTTCCCAATAAGGAAAAAAAATTGATAGTTATTTGGATAGAATGATCAAATTAATATTAGATTTAAAGTATAGAGGCCAAATTATTCAAATTAAAGCAATAGAGTCCAAATTGAAACTAGATTTAAATTATAGGGACTAAATTATTCAAATTAAAACAATATAAATTAAAGTGAAATTTAAGTCAAACTATAAGAATTAAAAAGGTTAAAAAATTTATTCAGAATATTTTGATAGCGGTTATTTTATTTTATTTTAATTATAAGCCAATAACTTATGTTTTAATTTAAAATAAAATAACCACGTGAAATTATATTTATACAAATTTTTTGTTGGCTTAAACATAACCTAATTATAATTACTATGGTAGCATTGCACTATCAAGCTTGAAAATTTTCGACCTGGCTTGATAACATGACTTGAATGGGTAAGGATTGATACTTTCCGTTGTACATACAAAAAAAAATAAAAAATAAAAAAATAAAAAAAAGGGTTAGGATTAATCAATTTTCGACATGAATACTAATATGATACGACTCAGTAATATAAATATTAAATTGATTAAGTCTATGTCTAATCTTGCATAATATCATATTGACACAAATAACCACTCTAATGAGAAATTAATTATATATTTTAAAATTATTTCCATTAAAGGGTGCCATGACATTTTTGAATTCATATATCCAGATAAATTAAAAAGTATGTAAAGTAAGACTTTAATGTTATAATTAATTTTTTATCCATTATTTTAGAATCAATTTAATAGACAAAATGATAATATGGTATAATTTTTTGTAAATTGATGAAATACAATTGAGTTGAAATTAATTATTTTTACAAATAATTTTATTCAATAGAGATTAATTTTATAAAATTTAACTTATGAAAAAATATTTTTAATTTGCCATATATTTAATATTTTTAACTAATTTTTTTTTCTTCATATAATAGGTTAACACGACATGAATTAAATACAAATTAAAATGAGACCACATAATAATACGAATATTAAACAAATTAAAATGTAAATTTCAAATATATCTCCCTTGTGATTCAAGAAATTATAAATATCTAATTGTTAAAATTTTTATTTAACAGAATTAATAGAAAAAATAAAATTTCTAACTACTATATTTGATAATTTTTTAATAAAATAAGTCATTTATTATGCGATTAAAAAAGACATTATTTTATTAAAAAAGGCAGGATATAATTTTTAGAATGACAATTAGACCAGTGATATTATATGTGATGGAATGTTGGACAAATAAGAAATAACATGTAAATAAGATGAGTGTTGCTGAGATGAGGATACTAAGGTAGATGTGTGGCAAGACTAGAGCAGACAAAATTATAAATGAGCATATTCGAGAACGTAGGAAGAGATGCGATACAGTGACGGTAGATGATAATGTTAAGAGAAGGGATAGATCTAAATTGATGTAGATTAATATAATAAATAGAGATATAAATTTTCTTAATTTGATTAATAAAATGACCTTAAATAAAATCAAGTGAAGAATAATAATTCATACAACTGAATCCATTTGACAAAATTTAAAGCTTAATTTGAATTAATTTTGTTTATTAAAACAATTTTGAAACTAACTTAAAATATACCACACAAATATGAGAAACATGAGAGTGGCGGACATAGTCGACTGACACCAAAATAAATATAGTTTTTGATTTTTTATAAAGTATGGATTAAGTTTAAAGTGATGTGATAGAAAAGTGATATGATTTAAATAAGATAGCGAGTTTTTAAATTTTTTTTTTTTGACTTTTTTAAATTATATCAAAACAAGGCCATTTGGGGGGCTGTGCTGCAGACCTCTAATTAGAGGTGCTGCAGTACAGCACTAATGATGTGTCAAGGTTATAAAAAAAAAAAAAAAAAAAAAAAAAAAAAAAAAAAACAGTGAAGTAAAGACAAAAAAAAAGACAGAAAAAGACAAATTAGAGGTGTTTTAGTGGTCCTTTTTTTAGAGGTATAAATCATTTTTGGCCATTTGGGTGATGTGTCATGTCACTGTTCCCAACAGTTGGCTGCTTCTGTGATGGCATCGCTGCGCAGTTGTGGTGTTGGATCTATTGAGAGTTACTTTGAAAAGGAGCCTGTGAAAAATATTGAGCGTTGACACTATTTGGTGGAGGGGTATTGCCGTAGCTTAAGGTACCATAGTTATTGCTATTATTTTTTTTTTTTTTTGGGGAGTGTTTTTTAATAATTTGAATCATTCATATTATAAGATTTGTTTAGGATATTATTCATGTAAAAAATCAAATTAATTGAATATTCATAACTGTATGATTAAGTTCCAATTGTTTTTAAAAATTTATAAAAGTTACGTTAATAATTAATTTTTATAGAAACAAATGTGTTTTGGTTATAGGGTTAAAGATATCTAATTAACTTAATTTTTTGTATAAATAATCTACTCGATGAATTCTAAATATAAAAAATTCAAATTATCAAAAAACACTTGTAACAATCTCCTACAAGAAACACAACAATAATTATCGTGTCTTAAGACATAGCAATACCCCTTCTCCCCTATTTTGTATGCTTTCATGATTTGATGAAATATCATAAATAATCAATATTTATTTTAGGTACATATTCTCTGTCTCCTATTGATTGAGTCATGCAGGACATTTGCTTCCGTTTAAATGACTTGTTTATTGTTTTAAGGAGCTTTTATTTATAATTTTATTATGTAGTAATAATTTTAAAAAATTAATCAGCTTGTTTGATTTTGTTTTTCCGAAAATAGTTTTTAAAAAATTTCACTTTCTTATTTTTCGTATTTTTTTGTTTTTAATGATTTTTTTAATATTTTAAGCCATTTTTTTTAATTTTTAGATATACCAAACATAAATATACCTAAAAAGTAAAAAATTTGTGAAAAAAATATTTAAAAAATTCACTAAATACCAGAAATACAAAAAAATACGAAAATTTAGTACATTTTTTGTATTTTTATGTATTTAATAATTTTTTAAAATATTTTTTCACAAATTTTTTACTTTTTAGATACATCTAAGTAAGGTGCATCTAAAAAACTAAAAAAAATGTTTAAAATTTTAAAAATATTCACTAAAAACAAAAAAACACGAAAAACAAAAAACCTCAGTTTTCAAAAAACTTAATCCAGAAAACTCAAACAAAACATACTGAATTATCCTGAAAAAATTAAGGATAATGCACCAATAAATTTCAAAATAGGAACTTGTGAACCATTTAATCCTGTGTTTTATCTTATAGACTGGTAAGTCCTGTTTTATATAAAAGTACATATTTGACCTTGATGTTAGAGCGTGAAATAATATGTGGCTAATTTAAGGATTGAACAATGCTTCAATTACGTGAGTACCCCCAAAACCTTATTGTAGCCTGTTTTAGTTTTCCAGTTGTTACGATCTTCACGGAAGAGATGAGTATGGAAAAGAGTATTCCCAATGTTTAATGCAGTGAAATGGATTTTATGTGATGTTGCTAATCTTGGTAATATTAACTTGTCATTATGTTTTTCTAATTTGGTAGTTGCGTCGTTGAAACCCTAGGAATGCGAATCGTGTTTTGGTGTAATCGAATTGATTGACGTTGGCGACGGGTTTCCGGCGAGTCTAGTTCATCAGTGTTTGGAAGTCAGCGTTGGATTTGTTTTGTAATGGCATTAGGTATGGGGTTCATTTGATTGACAAGGAAATTTTTTACCAAAATGTGTTTGTCTGTGTGTTTTTGAGTTTTTTTGTATTTGTTTTTGGGGTAAATGATGTATGCGGCGATGTTGGTAGTATGGATAAACATGTATTTTTGTGTATATGTTGGAGTGTAAATGTATGAATGCAGCGTGATGTTGATATGGGGGTAATGTATGAAAGCATCGATGTTTGGTTGAGGTTGGGTTGGGGTAGTATGCGATGTTGACATGGCTTGATTTTGTGTATATATTAATATAAGAAACATTGAATTTGGGTGTGATGGGTGTGGTGTTGTGTAGCATATAGTGGTTCTGTGTTGGGTGTTTGAAGAAATCGTGTGTTGTATTTAAAATTTGTGATGCGGAATTTTATTATTTTGATGTGCATGTTGGTGTTTGAGTGCAACATGAGAAAAAGGTTGAGGGTAAGAATTGGATGGGGGCTTGTGCTCGATGTTAATGTCAGTAAGTGATTGTAACAGCATACATCAGTTGTGGTAACCCGTTATGCATTCTTTGTTATTGCAATGTTATTATCGTTTCACGGAATGAAACAGGGATGAATTGTTGTGCAATGCAACACCGGCACCGGAAAATCAACGCAGCACCAACACCCTCCCATTCACGCCCAATTGGTTCCACAATTTACATAAACCCAACATCAACAAATACCAAATGGAAATGTAAAAAATTGCCTTCCAAATTGATACACAAAACATCATTTAACAGAATTCCCAAAAATCTGCCCACATCAATATAAAATGGAAATGTTAAAACTTGCCTTCCACATTGACACCCAAACATCATTTAACAGAATCCCCAAAATTTGCCACAATGGGTAAAGATGTAAACTCCATCCCACACCCTATCAATTTAAAATATTCCTTATAATCAAAATAGGACAAAAAAAACATAGGACTAAAGGGGTATCATTCCATAATTTGGGATTTACCAATAATTTTTCCAAAAATTAATACTTTTAGTTTTTGTTTTTAGTCTTTGTTTTTTGATTATTAATTTTTAATTTACAATAAATTGTACAAAATATGACCACAATTCTCACAAATGCAATACAAAATTTTTTATTAATTAATGATGCAGTATTGTTGGTATAATCAATATTTTTTCAAAGACCTCCTGTTGTAGTTAATTAAAAAAACTAATTTATTGACTAAAGACAAGTTAACAATAAAATCAATGTTAGAAAATTTTAATTTGTTTGACATATTTCTAAATTTTTTAAAGTGACTAAAATTGATATTTTGACAGAAAAAAAAATGTCGAATGCCTTAAATTTTTTGTGTCATTTTATTTTATAGCAAAACAAGTCTTTTTAGTTTATAAACTGACCTTTTAACAAAGAAAGCCTAAATGAAGCATGCGGGGAGGATTTGTACTAATTGTCGGTGAGATTAGCTAAGTTTTGAAAAGAAGAGAAGAGAAGAGAGTATATTTCAATCATTTAAATAAGAGAAATTCTACACACATTGTAATTATACTAAATTTATAAAACTTAACAAATATTTTTTAAATCTCAAAGAGATGAGATTAATTTGTCCTAGGATTGAACTAGTTTAGGTAAACTAACATGAACTACTTTCTCTTTATTAAATTGTGTTTTCAATCCAAACAAAACCCAAGCATATAGAGAAACGACCATGACACCAAAATAGCGAACATTGGTGATGGAGCACACCTCAATAGATGTGTGCCAAAATGACAACTTTGGACGCTCATAACAAGAAATTCCAACCAAATAGAACTCTTAACACGTTAAGTTACTGTGTCCTCTTTTTGGTACATGATTTTTAATCACGTTTGTGCGTTTGTAATAAAAGTTAAAAGTTAATTTTTTAATATTTAAAGACATTTAAAAAGTTAGTTTTCAGCTTATTGGTGAAATTATAATTTTATTTCTCATGGGTCAAAATGTGCTATATAGGTGAAGTTATAAATATTTTAAATTGAATGGGAGTAGTTTGGTCATTTTATTATGATTTGATATCATAAATAAATATTAATTAAAAAAGTTAAAAGTAACTTTTTATCAACTTTTCAAATCACTTGTCTAAAAAAATCAAAAACTTGGTTAAAAGCCAAAAAAATATCTTCTTACTATCTTTTCAAAACATCCCTATGATGGTTACCACATCCTAGTTTTCTTTATTGGGTATTTACAATTCAGTGATATTTTGATAAAATATTTACACATACATAAAAAAAAATAAAAAAATAGAGATTTAATTGTTAATATTTATAAAATCTACCACTAATGTGTAATTTTTTTTATTTATTTTAAATTTGCACTGAATTGTAATTTCTCTTTCCTTATTTCATAGCCTCACAGACCATCAAACCTTTTGTCCTCTGTTCGTTGATTGTCATTTTCGTAGGTAACCATAATTGCTTAGAAAAATTATTAGGTGTTTCTCAAAGGAAATGGATTTTTTCCCGTCCACAAAATAGATTAAACAATGTTATTTGGAAATAATCCAAAGAATTCATTTTTTAAACCATAATATTTAGAGCATCAGACTCTCTACAATAGCAAACATTAACAATACGGGCTTCATCAGGCTCGGTATATATTCAATTATTTTATAAATGCTACAGTATCTCGCTACAACAAGCGAGATACTATTCATCGCTATAACAGGCAGAGTTGTGTAACCAGTCAACGACAATTTATTTTTTTATTTTTTTATTTTTTATTTTTTATTTTTTACCTTTTGTAAAACATAAGAATTATTTGGTTGATAACTCATCAATTTAATTATAAAAAAAGAATAATAAATATTTTAATAAGATTAAATTAAAATAAAAAGTTTGATGCAGTGAGGTGACTAAAATAGAAAAATGACTTTTTAAGTTATAATTTAACTAAAATTTTGAAGAGACTGGTGAGAATGCCTTTCGACCATTTATATAAAAAATCAAATCGATCAAATAATTGTAGTCATGTTTATTTATTGCATTTGTCTTCTTGAAAAAGTGAATAATTTGGTTTTTAAATAATATTTATTATTGATTTTTTATTCACTTTTATATTAAAATTTTTAAAAATACTGTATGATGTGTTTAACACAAATAATACTTTATGAATACTTTAATAATTTTTTCTCCTTAAATAGAAACACATCCCTGTCACCAGCACCATCGTCCACGTTTTCCGCCTTCTCCCATGATGATTTTGCTTCCACTATTTTTACATACAAATCAATCATATATAGGCCAAGTTTGGCATGTGTCTAAAAAGTTAAAAAGTTAAAAAATTATTTAAAAAGTTAAAAAGTTATTATTATTTATTAAAAGTCAAAAAATACGGCTGCACAACTCTCAATCCTAATTTTCTCCTACACACTAATTTATACAATTTTTTAATACACATTTTCCCATAAAAAGTTAAAAAATTAACCCAAATAACCATATTTTTTTCCTCAACTTTATAGTTCAAAAAGTATATTTATTTAGGACATCCCAAACAACCCCATAATCTCATTTTAAAAAAATAAATAATATTGATATATATATATATAAAATATATAAATTGTGTATTAAATTTTTTTTAGTATTATTTAATCTGAGAATTATATCACAGTGAGACAGAAAAAAATTATAAAATATATGAGGTATAAGTAACTTTATAATAAGGTGCAACTAAAATGTTGTGGGAATACAAATGTGACTTACACCCCCTCCATATTTATGTAAAAAAAAAATTCTATGACATCTGAATGTAATTCTCCCTTATTTAATCGTTGCCAAACATCGTTTGAACTACATTAGAAATCGCCCCCCCCCCCCCCCCCCTTTTGTATTTTTTACAAACTGCTTCTTTTATTTGGATCATACTTTGTATGAAAAAATACTCAGAATAATTAATAAATAGTTCAAATTCATTTAATATGTGAGTTTCACCCTACACACGGTGAATCTGAATCACATTGTTGTTAACATACCAACATAAATTTTGAACACATATTAATTCAAAAAAACTTACAAGACAATGGAAAGTAAAAATTTGTTTATTAAAAAGTTGCAATGTTTATATGTTTTGTAATTGAAAAGACTACACATCCAGTGTGTTTGGTTTTAATTTTCTGAATTCAGTTTTTTGAAAATTAAATTTTTTATTTTTTGTGTTTTTTTGTTTTTAGTGAATATTTTTAAACATTTTAAACATTTTTTTATAAATTTTTTAGATGCATCTTACTTAAATGTATCTAAAATGTAAAATATTTGTGAAAAAATATTTTTAAAAATTAATAAATACACAAAATATAAAGAATATACTGAATTTTCGTATTTTTTTTATTTTTGGTATTTAGTGAATTTTTTAAAGATTTTTTTCACGAAAATTATACTTTTTAGGTGTATTTATGTTATGTGTGTCTAAAAATTAAAAAAAAAATTCTTAAAATATTAAAAAAATTCAATAAAAACAAAAAAATACAAAAAATAAGAAAGTAGAATTTTCTGAAAATGTTTTCAAAAAATTAGAAACAAACATGATGATATTTTCACAAAATATTTGTAGATTTATAAAAAAATGTATCACTAAAATGAAAATTTACTTTTGTATTTCCCTATTAATTTAAGGGTTTGGCTTCTCTCAAATTGACGTCTCAACTTGAGAGTGTGTTTGTACTTGGTAGACCTATTTTAGACCCGATATTGGTGATTTGAATTTTTTTTTTTTTTTTGAACTCATTGAGTAGAATATTCATACAAAAAATAAGATGATTAGAGCATCTCCAATGGTTTGCCATTGGAGCTGCCATTGCTATAATATAGCAGCTGTGCTGAATTTTGATGCTCTAATGGCAAAACATAGCAGCTGCCAAATTTGAGAAATCCCAAAGCTTGCCATTCATGCCAACTCAGCCAAAACCAACGATTTCCCTCCCTCCCTTCATGCCAACTTAGCCAATTCATCAAACAGATTCATAGATTCACAGGAAAAAAATTATTATCTGTTTCTCAATTTGATTCATCAAACAGATTCACAGAAAAAAAAAACAAATCCAAAAAAATTACAGATTCACAGATTCATCAAACAGATTCAAACAAATCCAAATCTAAAAAAATTACAGATTCATCAAACAGATTAACAAAAAAAAAAAAAATTGATTAATTCACAAAAAACTGATTAATTAATCATTTAGAGACTTGATCAGCTTCCTTTGCATTTGCCTCTGAAACATACCCAAATATAAAAAATAAATAAAGCAAAAATTGAAGATGAAATTGCATTAGATAGAAATCAATTAGAGGAATGAAATGAAGACCTTTAAGAAGATCGGGGTAGAGATGAGGGGCGTAATGGATCAACCAGGGCTTGCATTTCTCGAAATTGGGACCAAACTCGCACTACTCTGCTGGAAAACGGTGACTGAAACTAGCTTTGGCTTCATCGATGGAGACCGAGAGAGGTGGAGGGAGATCGGCTTCATCGATGGAGACCGAGATCAGTGGAGAGAGATTAGCTTAGTTAGGGTTTGATTTGGAAGATTTGAGGAGAGGAGATGAGAAAAGATGAGAGAGAGATGAAGATCGGTGAGGGCAATGAAGAGAGAGTAGAGAGATAGAGAGAGAGAGAGAGAGAGAGAGAGAGAGAGAGAGAGAGCTTGGTGTCATAGATAGATAGATACGACTCAACAAGAGGGTATATAGATAGATAGATATTGGAATGCATGGATTGTTCTAGATAGATAGATGGATGAGCCGTTGGATTATATAATCCAACGGTGCTATTTTGTGAAAAGAATGCATATGGGTTTGAGCAACGGCTTTTTTTCTTCCTCTTTTAAACAACAGCTATAAATTAAAGGGCATTTTTTACAAAGGGTCATGTTTGTATTTCTATAAATAAAAACTCTTAATCTCAATTTCATTTCACACCAAACATTTTAAATTTCATTTTTCTTTTCTCTTCTCTTTATCTGAATTTTATTTCACACCAAACTTCACAAATTATTTTCTTCTTTGTTTTTTCACACAATCACTATGGAAGGTTCATCAAAAATAAAGAGAGGAAAATCATTTACCACTCAAGAAGATGTGGCAATTTGTAGAGTTTGGTGTTACATTACTGAAGACCCAATTGATGGGAATTCATAATCTCATGCTCATTTTTGGGGAAGAATTTTTGAAAATTATTGTTCATTGCAGAATGATCACTCAAGAACATAAGTGTCTATCTCATCTCGATAGGGTGTAATCATGAAATGTTGTAACAAATTTCGTGGGTGTCTAGCGCAAGTTGAAAATCTACATCTCAGTGGGGTGTCACAAGTTGATATAGTAAGATTTCATTTCCATTTATTATGTTAGTTTTTTTATTTTGTCTTACATAAAAATTAACTGATTAATTAATTTAATATTTTATTGATATAGATGCTTCAAGCAAAACTGTTATACCATTGTTGGCTATATATTTTGTATAAGCCAGTTACAGTTCGATACGTGGCAGAGTAAGGGTAATATAGGAAGACTATTCAAGTCTTCGATCCTGATCGTACACGTGGCAGTTAATATTGGTTTTTACGTGATCTGAGTAGCATTGGATCAGTAAAGAGATGTAAGGTGACGTGGCTTCAACGGTTACTCATATTCAAATTCAAATATAAGAGGAAAGCTCAACTGCAAGTGATGACATAGTGGAACTACCTATAAGGCAGCATGATCAGCGATCATGGAGGAGCAGTTCGACGGTTTGAAGTGCAGTTCGATGGTCATCCTTGAGAAGTATAAATAGCGGGGAAGACCCCAGAAAAAAGCCCTAGACTCAGATCCAACAAACCAGTCATTTACTTCAAATTTTCTTTTCCAGTTTTACATTTCCAGTCTTTACATTTCCTGCACTTTAAATACCTGTTCTTTACATTCCTGCACTTTAAATTCCTGCACTGCACTTCATTCATAGGAGTAGTTTCAAGTTGATTGTTGCTGTAAACCTCTACGAGGCTGAGTTTGGCTCATTGTAAGTTTTCATTTTAATGAAATACTTCAATTGTTCGTCATTTACCTGTTATTTTGTTTAATTTCTCCTAAGTCAAACCACCAGTAAAAGTCCTCTTCATTGAGGTTGAAAGAACTAAAACACAATCGTCTGATAATTGGTTGGCAATTATAATTTCTGTAAGGACTGATTGATCCTTGCTGGCACGTTCGCATTTACAAATATAACCCTCGAAAAGCCAAAAAGCCAACAACCATCAAGATGAAAACAAACATTTTCTTTTTGAACATTGTTAGCCAATATTGCAAAACAATATCAGGTGGCAAGATGTAACTCTTACGAACACGGTGAAGTCAAGAATACATACACCGTTTTTCCCTAATTCAACCCCCAATTCCCCTATGGATAACTGCATTTCTCTTGAAGATGACACTAGTCCAAGTGTTGGTAACAATCCAACTGTCGGTGATGGTAGTGTCTCTGCAAGGGGTAAAAGGCCAATGGGTAGGAAATCTGCAAAAGAATTATTTCGGAAAAATCAAGTCGTTCAAGCTGAAGTTCAAAATATGAGCACACAATTGGACACATTCCAATACCTTGCTGAGAAGGAAAAGAAAAAAGATGAAAGAGAAGAAAAAATGATTTAAGCACTGCAGGAGATGAAAGAACTTGAGATGAAAAAACATGACTTTGAGATCAGAAGACAAGATCATGAGATGAAAAAGGAAGAACATATGATAATGACTACGGACATTTCTCATTTGGACCCTCAGATAAAAGCGTATTACACAATGCGAAAAAATGAGATTTTCGCCAAGTGGTACTCAAATGTGAGCAGTCCAAATTTTTATTTCCCCTATCTCCTGATGAATAATTATGGGATAAATGTTAGTCTTTATTTTTTGCAATATCATTTATTTTTTGATGTAATTGTTAGTCTTTATTTGCAATGTAATTTTTATTTTGTAATGAAATTTCATATTTTTTTATTTTTATTTTTGAGTATTTTGTACTTCACAATGTAATATTATTTTTTCAATGTATAATGTTCGCTAATTTGTATTATAATTTAATATTTTCAATAAGGTATAATGCAAAAAAATAAATATATTTTTTCAAATGAAGGCAATAAAAAGATAGAATACATTAGTTGATATTAAATGAAGATAATTTTATTATGATAAAAAGACATTATAATATAAATATATAATTTTTTTCAATTTTTCCAATTTTTCAATTTTTTTTTTATATTTTTTATATTTGTCTAGTTGAGAATAATATAAATATATAATTTTTTTAACAAGCAGGTAAAAAAATGTCAAAAAAGACAAAAAATAAATAAAAATAAAATCACAAAAAACCTATATCCAAACAACACCTACAAACTTGGAGGGAAAGTTGGTTAAGATTTGCCAAAAATAACAAATGACCATTGGAGCACCATTGCTATAATTTGGCAAAATAACACTATTCATTGACAAATTATAGCAATAGCAATAGCAATATAGTAACCACCATTGGAGATGCTCTTAGACATCGATAGTTATATATTTGAATCATATTTGTTTTAAAAAAATAAACGGTAAATATAATTTTAAGAATAATCATTTATTTTTTGTAATATAAATTTGATTCAAATATATTGTTACCAATATTCAATCATTTTATTTTTTATATGAATATTCTACCTAACGAATTTCAAAAAATAAACAATCTAAATTATTGAAATAAGATATATAGTAAATCCTACGCCCCTTAAATTTTTTCATATTAAAATATCAACATGAAAAAAAATAACCCACCCTTAATTTATACCCCACATTGGCCTAAGATCACAATCACAAATTACAATGGCCCACAAAATTTTATTTTATTTTATTTTTTTATTATTATTATTTTTCCTGTGGGTACGAGTGAATGAACTTGTTTGAAACTCGGGATTCATTTTTATTAAAATTTTTAAATATTTTAATTAATTTTTTTTAAAATAACTAACATAAATATACTGTAAAAGTATAATATTTGTGAATTTTTTTTAAAAAAATTCACAAAATACCAAAAATATAAAAATAAAAATAAAAATAAAAATAAAAATTCAATATATTTTTTATATTCTTGTATATTTATTGATTTTTTAAATATTTTTTTACAAATATTTTACTTTTTAGATATATCTAAATAAGTACATCTAAAAAGGTAAAAAAATTATTTAAAATTTTAAAAATATTCACAAAAAATAAAAAAAATGAAAAATAAAAAACTTAATTTTTAGAAAATTGAAATCAAATACAGTGGGACCCTCGTATGAATGTATTTAGGAACTTAGCTCGAGGCAGGGGTATAAATTGGGCCTGGTCCATGGGCTCTTGCCAAATTTGAGCTAGGTCCGGCCGGCCTACGGGTCAAAAAATTAGGCCAAAACCCAGGCTCATGGTGTATTTGAGCTTTAGGCAGGTATAAATATTTTCTTTATTTATTTTTTCTACGAAAATTTTATTTTTTTAACTAAAAATGACATTGGACCTAGGGCATGCCAGGTTTTGAGTGGGTCTTGAACAGGCCGATAGGTTGGGCCACGGACCAAGCTTCAAAATGATCAACCTAAAGTCTCAAGTTAGACTCGAACCCAAACCTAATCGGGTCTAAATGGGTCAGATCCACCTCAAACCATTTTTACGCTCATAACTTGAGGGTATTTTAGGCATTATTTGGGATATTCTAAAAAAATTAAAAAATTATTATTCTATTTAATTCATATCATATTATTTAAAAAGTCACATTACCTCTTCGCCATGGCACTTTAAACAAAACTCAAGAAATAAGAAAATGAGGCCTAGCCAGTGCAGGGAATGATTATACTTTATAAAAAATTAAAAGATACACTTATCTATACTATATATTAAATAAAAGGAGATTTTTAACCCCAAACCTTGTAAGAGTTCCAATCTCCCAATCTAAATTTCTTGATTTTTAGATTTAAAAAAAAAAAAGAAATCTTAGCATTTATTAACTCCTCACAACTCCTAAGTCTTACTCTCATAATAACACTTTAATGCATTAAGAACAAGTATAAAAAAAAATTCTTTGAAATCCAACACATATGAATTCCTTGAAAAGTCCCAATACATATGATTATTATCTCTCATAATAACACTTTAATGTATTAAGAACAAGCATAAAAAAAATTATTGAAAAGTCCAACACATATAATTATTATCAAAATATTAAACTTTAATATAATATAATAATAATAAAAAGACATTTAATTCCTTCAAAAATTCAACACATATAATTATTATTAAAATAATAAACTTTAATATAATATAAAAAAAAAAAAAAAGAAGATATTTAAAAAATAAAATAAAAATATTTAAAAATCATAATTCACATATATAGATAATTATAAATACAATATGCTAGTTTAAATATAATAACAAAACTCTACTCACACGTTAGAGGGAGAAAAAAAACTTTTGCTCCTTCGCTGCCATCTCTCTCTCTCTCTGGTAGACGCGACTAGGAGGAAACAGAGAGGAGAGGAGGGTGGGAGAGACTATAAAGGACAGCTGCCCCAAGACTCTTTCTCTTTATTTCCTCTCTCTCTCTACACACAAAGGGCTGAAACAGGGGCAAATCGAAAGATTCAGTGATTTCCAGACCTGTTTAGCCATGATCTCGTTGAATGGAACCAGTTTTATGGTAATGTAATCAAAACCCATCTCTTCAACTCTATATTTCTGAAGCAGACTTGTTCAATTTCGTCGAATCACCTTTCCATTTTCGTGTCTCCCCTGTTTTCCCTTTTTCGAGTCCTAAATTTTCGACCAATTCAGTTTCTTCTTTTCAAAATCTTTGAACAAGCCAAACCCACTTCATCTTCGTCGATTTCAAGCATACCCATTTCAAAAAAAAAAAAAAAAAAAAATTGTTTTCAAAATCGTCGAATCAGATATCCATCTGTTGGCCTCCTCTGTTCTGCTTCTGAGCATTGAAAAAACCAATCTCTTCTTCATTTTGTTTTCAAAATCATTGAATCAGCTATGAATCTGGTTCTGGGCATTAAAAAGATCAATTTTTTGATTTCGTTTTGTGTGATTTTGAACTCAGATTTGTTTAAATTGAGTTATTTATTTGTTGATTGAACACAGAACAACTCGCTCTCTGGAGTCTCGAGAAGTTTATCTCGTTCACAGAGACGAGTCCATGTACCTGTGGTTGTGGCGGCTTTGAGCTCCAATGGCCGACCAGGAGAGAGAAACGCGACCCTGTTGATGGAGACTACTCTGAAGGAGATGAGAGATGGGTCTTCGGCGATCGAGGTGGAACCCAAATCCACCGTCGGCGGTGGAGTTGATGACGTGTACGGCGAGGATAGAGCCACCGAGGATCAGTCTATCACACCTTGGACTGTCTCAGTTGCTAGGTGAGAGAGATCGATGATTCCCAATTTTTTGGTGTTTTCTATGCTTTATGCTATTTTGAGATGAAAATTTTACATATGTTTTTGTGATCTGTTTTTAAAAAACATATATATATATATATATATATATTTTGTATCCTACACTTTTCATTATTGTATTCTTGCTCGTGATTTCCTTTCTAAAGATTTGTGTAAAAGTGATTGTGGGGTGTTCTTGATTTTATATTAGCTCCACTTTGCAATTATTGGTTGGTTTGGTTATTTAAATCACTTGCTATAATGTTTTTCAATGTCTTGAATTTGTTTGCTTATAAAGAAATTCTAATAATTATTTAGTACATCCCATTTGTTACAAAGTGTGTCCTTGATTAATACGGAAATTTTATAACTCTGATGTGTTTTAAATTGTTTGGTTGATTCTAGTTGGGTTTTGTATTTCTATATTTTTTTAATGCAAGTTTGGGACTTGTATTGAATGCTTTGGAATGTTATGTGAGGAAGCCATTGATTGATTGATTTTTTGTTTTTTTTTTTCCTTTGTTTATTTGGTTCATGCAGTTCTAGTATGGATTTTAGCTTTTTGTTTTATTATTTGTCATCTCCTGTCAAATTGATGATGGAGTAACAAAATGACTTTGTTTGCTAGAATGATATATCATTTTTCTACCGAATTTTATTTTATTTTTAATTTAAAGTGTCTTTATTTCCTTAAACAACTTTGTTGTTTATAATTCTGAAAGTTAATTTTGTTGCTAATCTAAATTTCTTTTATTTCCGAATTATTTCTGTTGCTCTTATACAGCTGTAACTCTTTCTTAATTAATTTCTTGAGTGAGTTTCTTTTTCTTTTTCTTTTTTTAATAAAAAAGAAATTTTTTTTTTTATCTAGTAATTCTTTTCAAATTCCAGGTTCTACATTCCTTGATTGGCTGGAAATTATTAATATTGCTTCTCTGTTACTTTGTGACCTTATTGGGTTCAGAATATCTACCATCTTGTTGATTCATTGCGATGACTATTATCCTTTCTTTCTGGGAAATTATGGCCTCCATAGTCCATTACCTTTGAATTCCTCAAGTCCATGTCAAATTGTTTTGATCTGTGCATCATAACTGTGCTGCAGTGGGTATTCATTATTGCGGGATCCACACCACAACAAAGGGCTCGCCTTCTCCGAGAAAGAGAGGGATGCCCATTACCTGCGTGGTCTTCTTCCCCCAGTTGTCGTTGCCCAAAATCTTCAGGTTATCAAAAATACACCGCCTCAGCTTTTGGATTCTCTATTTTCATTTTTGTGTGTTTTTAAATTTTCCTCATCTTATAAAAAAAGACTAATGATGGATATTTTTCTTGCTACTTTACCTACCAGATCAAGAAATTGATGCACAATATCCGCCAGTATCAAGTCCCACTGCAGAGGTACATGGCCATGATGGATATCCAGGTACGCCATTCATGCTATTCAGTGAACTTCTGGACTATGAAGCTGATGCTAACTTCAATTATTTAAAAAAATTGATGCTAATAATACCACTGATGCCACTCAAATTGTCTCTTCAATTATTTTTAATGTCATTCTTATCCCGGTCTTCAGGAGATGAATGAAAGGCTGTTCTACAAGCTCCTCATCGAAAATGTTGAGGAGCTGCTCCCAGTTGTCTACACTCCCACCGTTGGTGAAGCATGTCAAAAATACGGGAGCATCTTCAGGCGTCCTCAGGGTCTTTTTATTAGTTTGAAAGAAAAGTATGTTTTGTTGCAGTTCCTTGTTTGTTCGTCATTTGAGTGATTGTAATACTTTCATATTATAATGTTGAAACTTAACTGATGATAAATTTTTTGTAGAGGGAAAATTCTTGAAGTACTGAAGAATTGGCCTCAGAGGAAAATTCAGGTTATTGTTGTCACTGACGGGGAGAGGATTTTGGGTCTTGGGGATCTTGGCTGTCAGGTAACTGGTACATGGATTCGCTTTCTATAAATTCTTGTGAATGAATTATGAACATTATAATCTTTTTCTGTGTTTGTGTGTAACTAAAACTGACTTGATTTTGAGTTTCCTTGGAATGTTATCAAGGTTCGGGATACTTATAGGAAGCTTTTTTGTGTGTGTGTGTGTGTGTGTGTGTCTGTGAGACTAAGACTGACTTGATTTTGACTACTTTTGGAATGTTATCAGGGGATGGGGATACCTGTCGGGAAGCTTTCTTTGTATACAGCACTTGGAGGGATTCGTCCATCAGCTGTAAGTATCCTTTTATGGCAACACTATTATTGTTTCCTGATATGGCTAAAGTCAAAACATCTCTAAAATTTCACATGATGAAGTATCTTTGATTGGCTAACCTACTAAAACCATGGTTGCAAAATCAGCTTCCACTCCTCTAATGCTAACTTCCACATAGCTTTAAACATGTTTGGTTTGGTGCTTTTTGTTTTTAGCATTTTTGATTTTAGATTTTAAATTTTGGGAGTCTGTGGTGTGGCTTCTGTTTATAGCTTGTGAGGCAAAAATAACTTTAATAAGCTAAAAAAAGTGTATTATTGGAAAGTTGGGAGAGGGGTGCTATTAGGTATTATTTTTTATTATCAACTTTTAGCTTGCAAGAAACTGCGCCAAACTTATATTTTGTAGTTTTAGCAAGCCTGAACAATAGGATGCCATCATAGCCCAAATAGTTCTTGCACCACTCCCAAAAATACAGGTGAAACAAAGAAGAAAAAAATGAGCATCAGAACCCTACATTCATCATGTCCACTTTTGGGTTGGAGTGACATCATGCTGCTCTTTGATCTATAGAGAGAGAGAACTACAGATAGAGGATCAGAACCCTAGACAACCAAGGCATACATTTGATTAGTCAGTCAGGAATCAATATGTCATCAGTTCTTTTTTGTATGCTTTTGCTACTTGTTTTTATGGAAGAAAAATTGTTGATGAGAGCTGTTGTCATTTTCAGTGCTTGCCTATAACCATTGATGTGGGAACAAACAATGAGAACTTGTTAAACGATGAGTTTTACATTGGACTTAGACAAAGGAGGGCAACTGGGCAGGTCTGAGATTTGGTTTCATGACATGCCCTATTCTTAACTGCACCAATCCAATATAGTTTGTATAATGAAGCAGGTTTAACAATATGAAGTATTTTCATTTTCTCCTCTATAGGAATATGCCGAACTTCTTCATGAATTTATGAGTGCAGTCAAGCAGATCTATGGTGAGAAAGTTCTTGTTCAGGTTAGTCACCTTCCCCTAAGTCTTCGACTTAGATATTTATCAATTCGTTGGATAGTTTTCAAATTCTCCACTTTGATCTATATTATTCAGTTTGAAGACTTTGCGAACCATAATGCTTTTGACCTGCTTGCGAAGTATGGCAGTACACATCTTGTTTTTAATGATGACATACAGGTAATTGATGGAGGCTCAGTGATATATAGAACCTTGTTTCTTTGTTTTGCTTTTTATGTGAGGGTGTGTTTGGGCATTGGTAAAGTATTATAATATTTGCGTTATTTATTTTGTTTCAGGGGACAGCATCTGTGGTCCTTGCAGGGCTTATCTCGGCACTAAAGGTTGTTGGGGGATCCTTAGCTGATCATAGATTTCTATTCCTTGGAGCCGGAGAGGTGTGCCCTTACTGGCCTTATCTGAAGATTTCATCTTCTTGATTCTTATAATGAAGAAACGAACTTGTTTAATAAATTTTCTAATTGCAATAATACTTGACTAAGAGTTAGGCGTATATTACCCATTTTTCTTATATATTCACTCACTGTGGGGTTGGGTCTGGTCATGTTTTTCTCTCATTTCATCCGTTGGTTGATGCAGGCTGGCACTGGGATTGCAGAACTTATAGCGCTTGAGATCTCAAAACAGGCAAGAACTATGGTGTTTACGTTTTTTTAACATATTTTATTTTTCTGTTTCTTGCAAGCGGGTTGTAAAACTAAAAAAACATTGTGAGAGTTTATACCTTATTTTCTATACAGACTGGTGTCCCGTTAGAAGAAAGCAGAAAGAAGGTTTGGCTTGTTGACTCAAAGGTAATAAGAAAATTGCTATGTCATTTTCTCCATCTCTTGTTAGTTGGTAAGTTCTTGTTTTGCTTCCTCTCTAAAGAAAGAGAGTCGGCTTAGAGAACTCGGGGCCTTTTTGTGCCCCCGTCTATGCAGTGTCTCTCGCCAGCGCCTGTTTGATTTTTCGTGGCAATTGACATCAACTGCAAATGTCTATTGTTTTCTTGTAGGGGTTAATTGTTAGCTCCCGCATGGAATCGCTTCAACATTTCAAGAAACCCTGGGCCCACGAACATGAACCTGTTAAAGAACTTATTGACGCTATTAAGGTGGGAATTCCCTCTTCCGCCCCTGCGTTTTTTCTTATAATGCCAAAGGGCTCCCAGTCTCTTCACTCACTTGTCGTCCTTTGCCAGGCAATCAAGCCAACGGTGTTGATAGGATCATCAGGAGCAGGAAGTACATTTACTAAAGAAGTAGTTGAGACTATGACATCCTTAAATGAGGTATTGCATTCATATTTGTTAGTTTTCCGGTCTACTACTTATTAGTTGGTGAAAACCTAACTATCAATCCGAAGACCCTGACGTTGTTGTGAATGAGTGTTATGCAGAAACCGGTTATTCTTGCTCTCTCCAATCCGACTTCACAATCTGAATGTACTGCTGAAGAAGCTTATACATGGAGCAAGGTGATACAAATATGCCGGCTTCTATCATTGAGATGATAATCCTCTTCTCTAAAATTTGAGATGTTTGGTTTCATTTTCATAATCAGTTTTTAAAAAAATACTAAAACCAAAAAGATGTTTCTGAATTTTCAAAACCTGCTTTTGCGTGCACAAAAAAATGAAGATGATGAGTGTGTTTGGTTATAAAAATGAAACAAATAGAGAAATTGTTTTCATTTTATTAATCCATTCCCTTTTCTTTTGTTTTCTGTTTTTTGCCATCAGGGTCGTGCCATTTTTGCAAGTGGGAGCCCATTTGGCCCGGTTGAATATGATGGGAAAGTTTATTTGTCTGGCCAGGTAATGACTTATTTCAACCTACCATGTCCATATTATTGTTAGATGAAACGTCAAGGACTGACTTTTGTACAACATTTCTTTTCCAATCAGGCGAATAATGCATATATTTTCCCTGGGCTTGGTTTGGGTTTGATAATCTCTGGTGCAATCCGTGTTCATGATGACATGCTTCTTGCAGCTTGTAAGTGCACCGAAATTTTGAAATTCAAATTATCCTTAAACATGCAATAGTGATAAATATTATAAATGAAAAAAATTAAAATGAAAAACAGTGACGGAATCTTCCATATAGCCATATCATCCAATTACCAAATGCAAGATTGTGATTTCTTCTCAACGCATATTTGTTGGATTTTTTTATTTAATTTTTTAAAATTCTTAATGGTTACTTATATAAACCCTTTTTTGATCAATATCTATTCCTTTGGGAAAAAATTCCGGAGAAAACAAATTCTTATGGAAAAACAGGAGATTCTGGCTGTGTTCTTCAAATTCCAAAAATTGAGGATCTCTCTCTCTAAATTTGCCAGACTTGAGATAAATTGGAGTTTTATACCGAAGAGGATTGCACTGATTTATAAGTCTATGAATACAAAACCCGATCACACATAACAAATGTGTTGTGTTGTGTGTTTCTTTCTATTATTTAGGCTTCATTTGGAAACATGTTGTTTTAGTAACTTTTTGACTTTTTGACTAAAATATAATGTAAAAAAAACTAGTATGTTTGGGATGACTTTTTGGTTTTTACGAAAAGATGTTCAAAAAGTAGAGAAAACAGAGAATCTTTGACTTTTTGATATAGGTGGTTTGCTTTTTAATTTTTTTATTTGACTTTTTGACTTTTAAGTTAAAAAGTGATGTTGTCAAACGTCGTCTTAATTTGTGTTCGTAACACAAGTATTCCTAAAGTTTCCATCATAATTTATCGTGGTATCGTTTTGGTATTGTTTCTTTGGGACACAGCGGAAGCTCTAGCAGCTCAGGTAACTCAGGAGAACTTCGACAAGGGGCTCATATTCCCGCCATTCACCAACATCAGAAAGATTTCCGCTCACATTGCCGCCAGGGTGGCTGCTAAAGCTTATGAACTCGGTGAGACCCCTTTTTACATTCCTGTCATAAAACATAAGCACATGTAAACTTTTTCCGATCATTACTTACATAATACTAACATCTTTAACTATGTATGGATAGGTTTGGCTACTCATCTCCCGCAACCAGAAAATCTGGTTGCATATGCAGAGAGCTGCATGTATAGCCCTAATTATCGAAGCTACCGGTGATTTCAGTGGACAATTCTTGAGTTTTGTTGCTACAACGGGCTATCATTATAATGTTGTTGTCATTTTTCTTTTTCATTTTGGTTTTCCATTTTCTGTTTTTTTTTTTTTTTTTGGTTTCTTGAAAAAAAAATTCATTTTCTTCAAACTTGTTAGTTGGATATTATTGGGTAGGTAGGAAAACCATATGGAAGTTTGTTAGTCAGGTCATTAAAAGGTTAAATTTAGCTTCACAAAATGTTGTGTACTATTTAAAATTATACAAAAAACACCTACCAAGGAAAAAATAATTATAGATGAATTTAAATAGTTTCCAAATTTTGGAATAATTGTTTCCCTTTAGTTGATAATCAATTGTGTTTGATAGCATGTATAATCACCTGCCACTTGAATATGAAAACTAATTAAAAAAAGAAAAAGAAATTAGCCCTAATTTTAAGTAATCACTCAAGTTATCTCTGATTATTAGTTTTCATTTTTTATTCAGAAGTATTGTTTCTATCTGAAAACTTTTATAATTTAAAATTCGGGACTCAAATATTTTAGCATTAGAAATTCAATACTAAAAAAATTAGTGTATTTATATTTTAGCTTTATCAAACTGACCTTGGAAATTAAAACTAAAAATGTTATTGTAAGATTATTCTATTTTAATTTTTTATAAAATAATAATATTAAAAAAATTATGTGCACCCATTTTACGTTTTGCAAATTACTGTTATCTCACTGGGAGAAAAAAAATATAGGAAAAAAAAACCTGCAGTTATTTCTGTGATTTAAGGTGGGAATTACTCATCATTCTCAGCGGTGTTTTTACGCCTCAAAAAATTTACGTAAGAAAGATTCATCAAATTTCATTATTTAATATAAACATAAGTATATCTCAATATTAATATAATCATTAAATCTTTAACATCTGTATTGGTTAACCATTAAGAGATTTACAAAACAATGTTCCGCATGAGGTTATATATTCAAATTCTTAATAGAAAAATGTGGCAGACCCCCACCCCCCCAGTGACCCCCAGCCCACGTGGGTGTGGGTGATTGAAAAAAAAATATATATATATATATATACTAATTGACCAATGAAAAAAAACTGGAAGTGCTGGGGGTGCCCCTCACTGGGGGTCCCTAGCACCGTCCTTCTTAATATATGAATCTATGGCATGTGACATATAAGTCAAGTGCAAATAAATGCTCTCCAGGGCTACAATTTCCAAGGTTTAAGTCTAGCTATACAAAATTGGTTTTTGAACCCATATCAATTTGCCATTCTTACAACTTTTTCCTAAAATTTCTAAATTCTAGAAATTTCACGAAAACAAGGTTTTTGTTCCATTTTTTAAAAGATTTTTCTAAAACAACACCCACACCTTAAAACATAATCATATGCTCAAAAAGTTTTGGAAAAAGTAGATGAAATCAACTTCTAACATTATCTAGGGTTCAACAACTCAAAATCATAACTCAAAATATGATGAAATACTCAAAACATGTATAAACTTGCAAATATATATATATATATAACTTAAAGATTATCTTTACCGTAAGCTTTGGAGATGAAGATGATGAAATCCCAGAAATCAAAGTCAACAAAAACAAAATCCAACCGGTTATAAACATAGCCCTCGTCGCCCTCTTTGATTTGGTGTAAGAACCCTCCTCAAACTCTTAAAGATTTGAGCTAAATCTTAGAGAGAAGTTAGATTTTTGGTGTGTTTTTAGAGAGAATGGAGAGAATAGATGGATATAGAGAGAGAAAGAGAGAGAGAGAGAGAGAGAGAAGAAAATTTGAGCCAAAAACATTCTTGGCATCAGTTTTGAGGAAAATAGTACAAAAATCGATACAGATGCACCGAAATCTACCCGAGCAGTTTCAATTCAGTATGAGCGGAATTCGCAATCCGCACGAGTAGAAATTTTCCCCTCACGGGCGGATTGCTTCAGAGAGCTGCCCAGAAAATCCACCCAAAATCCGCTCGAACGGTTTTCTGCCCAGAAAACTTTGAGAGGATCTGCTCGGGCGGTTGTCAGTTCTGCATGAATGGTTTTGCCTAGAAATTTAGAAAATGATTTTGCAAACCAAGGCAAGGTTTATGCCCAAAACTCAAAGTTTATAACCCGGAAAAGTTACGAGAGTTTAAGTAAGAGTATAAAGAAATTTCAACTCAAAACGATGAACAAAACACCGAAAGAAATACATACTACTCCATTACACAATACTATTCAAGCCGAAAACTTGAGACATCACAACCTCCGCCCCTTAGGAAATTTCGTCCCCGAACCTCTCACCAACATGTCCAAAGAACAAGAACAAAACAACAACAAGGCCCCAAGTGGTAACAACCACACAAATGACAAAATAAATCCACAATAACAGCAATTTAATTGTATCATGGAGACCTTAATCTCAACAACATTCAACTATCATTATCAAAATCTTTCCATGGGCAAAGGCCACAATCCAACAACCACTAATATGATAATCATAAGCACGAGTTCAACAATAACTGTAACAATCCTACAATAATTCTCATGCTCAAAAGGCAACAACAATCATAAGAACAAGTGGTTTACAATTTCAACGATTTATTCTCAAACATAAGAGAAATAACAATTTAAAACTTCTCTTCTCTACTTTTTCTACACATAATACAAGAAAAGTCAAAAAGTGCACTTATTTAGTCTTCCCAAACTTGGCCTAAGTATTCTTAAACAAATCCGGATATTTGGAGTGGACTTCTGCCTCCTGTTCCCAAGTTGTTTCCTCAACCCCATGGTGCCTTTACAACGCCTTTACAACACCTTTACTAACGGTATGGTCTTGCCCTTTAACACTTGTTCTCGGGCATCTAAAATTTGAACTGGTCACTCTTCGTATAAGGCATCCTCATCTACCTCCAAATCAACCAAATCAAGTATATGTAAAGGGTTGGGTTCATACTTCCTAAGCATAGATACATGGAAAGCGTTGTGAACCCCCGAAAGCTGTGGCGGTAAGGCCAAACGGTATGCCACTTCTTCAATCTGATCTAGAATCTCAAAAGGTCCAATAAACCTTGGAGATAACTTACCACTCTTACCAAATCTCATCAAACCCTGTCTCGGTGAGATTTTAAGAAACACACGGTCATCAACCTCGAAATATAGAGATCGTCTTATCTTATCGGCATAACTCTTCTGTTGGCTTTGAGCCGTAGCTAACCGCTTTCGAATGAGGGTAACTTTCTCGGTCGTCTCTTTAACAATCTCTAGATCCAACAACGATGCATCACCCACATCAGCCCAACAAACTGGTGATCCACAAGTCCGGCCATACAAGGCCTCAAACGGTGCTATCTCAATACTATCCTAATAACTGTTGTTATAGGCGAATTCAATCAACGGTTAGTGTCTCTCCCAAGGCCCTTTGAAATCAAGGACACAAGCTCTAAGCATGTACTCCAAAATCTGAATGGTACGCTTTGACTGCCCACCGGTTTAAGGATAATAAGTGGTGCTAAAGGTCAACTTAGTTCCTGATGCCTCTTGAAGGCTTTGCCACACCCGGGCCGTAAAACGAGAATCTCTATTTGAGACAATGGTCATAAGGACCCCAAAAAGTTAAACTATCTCTCTAATGTACAACTCTGTCAAATGCTCAACTGAGTTGCCGGTGCGCATCGTCATGAAGTGTGTAGACTTAGTCAACCTATCAACAATCACCCAAATGACATCATTGCCCCGTTGTGTTCTAGGAAGCCCAACTATAAGGTCCGTGGTAACACGGTCCTATTTCCACTCGGCTATTATTAAATATTGTAGCCAGTTTTTTGTGCTCTTCGGAGGGGTTTAGTCTCCTTGGATATGATAGTCCTACAGTTCAGACTCTTGTGGTTCTAAATTTGGTTTCATATGTGCAATGTGAAACAAAAAAACACAAATGAGAGTCCAAATCTAGCAAATCTTAGAAAATTCATTTATCATTAGAGATGCCAGAAATGGACTGCATTACCAGATTTTAGAGTCGCCATCTAAAAATTTTTGAAAAATTTAGGAAACCCCTAACTTGCGCCAAAGACCACTTGTCCATTATAACCAAAGTGTCTTGACTCGGAAACTTAGGTATGAGAGGGGTAGGTCATGAATTGAGCACCCTACTCACCCGATCAAACATCAGCCTCTACTAATCATGACGTGATTTTTATGTACATTATATGTTTTTATTCTGATTATTACTATTAACTTTATTACGTGAGGCACACAAATATAGACTACGTCACCCACTTTGGAATGCTTTGATTTCATGTTTGTTTGAAAAGACTTTTGAATATGTGCTATTGAAAAAGCAAACTCATATGTACATTGATCGAAATCATCCCAATTTAAGCAACATAGCTTTCATTCACGGGCATTCAAAGAGGTATATCAAATAAGTACTTAGCCTTATGGTAACATGTTTAATATGGCAACATGAACACACATGCAATATGTTAAAGCAAAAAATGCTCACCTAGTACTTAACCGAGGCAAGCCACAGGAAAAGAAATAATTAGAAAAATGCATGCTCTAATATGCAAAGTGACTAATGCAACACATACAAAATGCAACTATTGGATTCAGTTTCTTAACATGACATATGGATCAATTCAAGGCATCTGGTAATGTTCAAGCAAGAAATAATCGATGTTTATCAAGTATGATGAACCAAATCTTAATGTATGCAAAAATGGGTGCAAGTCATGGTAATGATATGAAACCAAAAATATGATACTACATGTAACCATAGTAAGAAAGTAAATAAAATGGAGAAAGAATGGGGGTTGGAAGACATACAAAATATTTACAAGTGTTACAAATTTGCCCTTGCACAAGAGGGTTTGAATGAATGTCCTAATTAAACTAATTATTACAACACCGAATGAATTAACTAAATTAACTAGTTATTACAAATTCAAATGAAGCTAACTAATTAATTACACACATACTAATATTAAAACATTAATTTAATGGACTTGAACGGGAGGCGAGGAACTACATGCATACAACCGAGAACATCCTCTTGGAAACCTCTCTGTTTGCTGCCAGAATCTGCTCTGTTCATAGTCAGAAAATTATTCTGTTTTGACCTCAGGTTCTGCGGTGAAAATGCCACTGGCTGTACAAAATTGATGGCATGCCGACCTTGGAAAATGGTCGGTCGTACAGAGTGGTGGCCGGCTGGCCACTGTTTTTGAGGGAGACCCTGCTACCACAGAATTGAAACAAAGCAAAAATAGAGTGTTTCCAAGAGATGTTTATCTTCTCTGCCTTTCCCTATCATGAAGATGATCAAGGGAGGAGTAGATTCGATTCACAAATCATTAATTGTCACAAATTTGTTGCGTGAT
Organism: Camellia granthamiana; assembly: GCA_036172215.1. Taxonomy (NCBI): domain Eukaryota; kingdom Viridiplantae; phylum Streptophyta; class Magnoliopsida; order Ericales; family Theaceae; genus Camellia; species Camellia granthamiana. Next base: position 15,025,086 of record CM069917.1, on the reverse strand, counting down.
GATCTTACAACCGATAGGACAAAAGCTCAACAAAATGAAACAAAAGATGAATAACACCTTCTCCCTATCATGGAGTTACCTCAAGGAAATGGGTGGACATTGCTTCATGAATCATTGAACAACACTAAAAAGTATGCAATGGTCCACGATGTAATGGGTTCAATATAATGTCTGATTGAACTCAACTCAATTTTATTACCTTTTTACCTCTTTTACCCCAATTTTATTAGCCTTTTTTACATTGCATTTCCATTTCTTAACTTTTTTTCATTTTTGTCCAAAAGTGTAGATTACGTTCACTAAGTCCAAAAGCGATAAAGAGAGGTATCAAACAAGAGATTGTACTTAGCATAAGAAAGATGTAATGCATTGGTAATGAACCTCCGAAGAAATTAAACCATTAAGCATGAGAGGTCTCTTTCTTATGCCTTGAACATCAATCTTTTGTTTGATTCAACTCTTTATCAAAATAAACAAAGAATGGAGGGAGATTGCAGAGATGATTATGCAAAGGTGATTACAATGGTATGAACATGTATGGAAGCTATAAAAAAGTGCAAGAAAAGACTATCAACTCAAATGGATTGAAAGCTATATCCATGAGGACTTACAACAACACATCTATAGTATTCAAAGCATAATTTAACAAACAAAACAACACTGAAACAATACAAAAACAATGCTGAAAATTGAGTTTTGAGGTGTAAAAAATGAGCAAAAGTGGGCTAAAGCTAAGAGGTTGCAAACAACCAACAAGCCTAAGCAAGGATGGCTAACCCCTCCTTTTTGTTATGACTTAAAAATCACATTTTTAAGCTTAAAAACACTCTAAAAAATAGTATGAAAAAGCAAGGAAAAAAGATAGAAAAAATGATATAAAAGCTCAAAATATACCTCTTTCAAAGAGAGGATGCTCTTTATTTCACAAATCACAAGTTGAACACTCTCAAGAGCTGAAATTTGTGTTGAAGAATCTCAGCAAGAGGTCTCAAATTTAGGCTTAGGAAGTGTATGTATAGTGTATGTATATTGCAAGAGAGAGAAATAGTGTATTGAGCAAGCTAAAGGCACTTGGAGAATTTTTCTAACCCCAAACTATGAAGAGAGGTCATGTATTTGTAGAAAAACAGGTCCTCACATCGGAAATATCTGTAATGAGACAGTTGGTGCAAGACATGCACATGGGGACAACTAGTAGCCTAAAATGTCTGTTTGTTGAGAAACATGGTCGGTGGCTATGAAGGGGGATGGCCGGCCAACCAAAAATGGCCTGTCGGTCACTGGCTGGCCAGTAGGTCTCTGAGTAGTCAGGCTAGAAAAAAAAAAAGGTTTTGGTCCAAAAGGGGTGCAAGGTTTAGGTTTTAAAGCTTGAAACCGAAGCCTTTTGTTGAAGAAATTGAACGACTTGTACAACAGAATAATTCATCATCGAGCGTTCGAAGTAAGGTGCCCAAGTCTTACAAGTAGTCAAAATGGGGTGTCTACAAATACCCACCACCATTTTGAAACAACCAAATTCCTAACAAGACAAAGTTTTAGTTCCCAATTTCCGTTCCAAAATACTTTAATTGATAACGCTTCTAATTGTCACTCGACCAATGACACAATCGTTACTAATAGGATGGTAATCCTGTTACGACATAGAAATAGAATATGTCAAAAATGGTAACAAGAAGTTCAACCAATAGCTAAAAACCACCTGAAAATTGCATTCCATTACCACAACTATGATATTCGCCAACCACCCGTTACTACACTTTTTTAAATAAAACAAACCACCACAATCATCCTTATCTAGGGAATAATAACACAGATCAAAACGTATACCCAGATAACACTCTAACAAATGGTCTTAAGATATACACAAGATTTAAAACATCCAAAGATTAACTTGCCCCGCTTTACGAGAGTACCAAGAAAGACAATGTTCACAATGTCACTGACAGAATTCTCACCCAGAAAGTGGTCACTACATTGACCTCCTCAATTAATAACACCCTTGAAACTCTAACCATTACTAACTCCATTCCTGCTTTCCTTCAATTACAACGTCTCCTCACCTCGTGAGTCTAAAATCACACTTTCCAAACTTAATTAATCAAGAAGAGGTCTAAACAGCGTAAATACTAACAAACCATTTACATGCTCACGCCAAAGGAATTAATCTGTACTGAATCTAGAACTTACAACAGATCTCGTTAACCTAGGACAAAAGGTCAACTTAACACATATTCGGCTCTATAATTACTTCCAAAACTTCTCATTAACTCTCTTAACGCCTCACTGCCACCTGACTCAAAATATATCTATGAAATGCACCGCCCTAGCAACACCACGGGTTCCCAACCCTTACCGCAAAGACACAAAGTGCTCATATTCTGCAGACAAAGCTTACAAAAAGGACCCTACCTTCAATACAAGAAACACACAACCAACCACATCAACACACTCTCGCATACCGCCAATCCAAATTGAAATGTGAATCTATTATTATGATAACCACCACAAAACGAAACTAACTACCCTCAATAGACTAGGGAGAAATTTCCATAAACGAAACTCAAATCACTGATAAGGAATTATTTAAAATGTACTAAGGAGACCAATTCATCTAACTTACTTCTTGGTATGATAACAACAACACCTTAAACCTACACCAGCCCATTAGACTCAAACACTTCATCCATTCAACCACTCTCCTTTCTTAGCACAAAAACAACAATATTCCAACACCAAACACTCTTATGTGGGGTTTTACAACCTTTCCCACACCCTTTCAAGTCCAAGGCGGACTTCTCGAGGCCAAAACCCATAATTCCCGTCGCAGAACAATATACACCCCCAACTCAAATCACATACAACCACACTACACTAGAGACTGATGAGGTCTATGATAGGCTCACTACCTACACCAATCTACCTGTACGCAACAACAATCATAACACTGCTCTTGTCACTACAAAACACAACCTTGTTATTCTTCCACAAAGTCTCCACTACAATAAATCAAAACTACACTTCTATCCTAAGTCGATAGCCAGCATCAACCCAACTAGATATACTGCCTGGTATAATTCCGCCCTCGCAATATTCTAATTAATCATAATGACCCTCAAAATACCCATGTTTTACCAACTTCACTGTCCACCCATTCTAAATCAATAGCAGGTAATCCCTAAGTCAAAATAAGGCCTTCTGACCATCACATTCCCAAGTCAAAACACAATAGTTCATACGCGTCAATATGAAGATTTCCAAATTCCACAGCAACTCATCACATTAAGGAAAACTCAAAATCATAACATATCCAATTCATAAAACATAAACAACCCACCACATAAACGTACATAAACAAAAGTCATAATATTATAACGTTCTACACCATACCGATTACAAAACAAAACGATCATATAATAATTACGACCGTCTACCCTCCAGTCACAAAACAAGGTAGCCATAACTAACGACCCAAAACAGCCATCCATCCACTATCACATTGCTAACCAGATTGTCAAGACTAGTCATTTTCAACCCTCGGAACACTCCCAGAATTCTAACACCAAGGAAAAGAGATACAAACGTAACCCAATTGGCCACACTTGAAACACTCACACATATCCCTACTTTGAGGATAAAAGTTCGACCGCCAAAGGCCCTCAAAGTTTGGCCTACTCGGTTTTGGTATTGGTATCGCTCTTGCCCAGATGGATAAGACCGAACCCGACTAGATTGCAAAACACCCAAATAAGTCCCTTGTTAGGTACAAAAAGGCCTAACATGACCCGGCTGATTACACACATGGAAAATAGGCGGTTCCCGAATACGTGACTAGCTCAATGTCTGAACTGGTAAGGGTCCCAATGATTGCTCCCCCGGTGAGCACTCGATCGCCCCAAGTCCCTATTGGCTAGATGGTCCCGATGGTGCAACTATTGGTTGAGGCAATAACCTTGCCTTTCTCCTTTGGTTCTTATTGGGTCTACTCGAACCCAAGTTATAGGAGTTACCGAAGTGGCCTCCTTCCTACTTTGCTCCATGACTAGAACTGCGGCCTTCACATAAGCCGCCGTTTCCACAAACGCACGATAATTCCTATGCCAAGAATCGCCAATCCTTCTCTGAACCTTATCACATAAATTACTCTCAAACTCCGCACAACGGAGCTCCTCGGTTTCTACCAACTCCGGAGCAAACCTCAACAGGTTGGTAAACCATGCCTCAAATTGTGCCAAAGGTGTAGCACCCTGATGCAACTCCAGAAATTTGCTTCCACAATTCTTCCCGCGTGGAAGGAGGAAAGTCGTCACTTCCTTATCTAGACATCCTAATAAAAAACAAACACAATAAATTTAGCACACATCCAAAGGTGCCCCCCAACAAAATCTCCACTTATACATAGCTATAACTATGAAGACATCACATAAACACACCAAATCATAAATATACAAGGATAAATGTATTCCTACTTCGTTCTTTTCTCCTTTCATTTCCTAAAACATCTTATTAAGAAGACTCATCATTTATAAGATTAAAGGATTCATCCCTCATAAAATCATTCTTCACAAGTTCACACAAGATTCTTTGTTTTTACTTAAACTTCTAACCTAATTATACCACAATTACTATAAGTCCATAATCCTTAACTCAAATTGATATTACTATTATTCACAAAATAAAACTCATAATCTTCACTCCTGATCACAAAACAACCCGGTGAGTTCATCATCATCAACCCCTTACCCAATTACTATTTCATTTTCCATTCTTTTCAAGTAATTTCTATATGCATTTCTTCTCCATACAAAATCACATAACAAATTATAATTTCATAAATTCATTACAAGTCATATACAATATCGCCGACTTGACACATTTCTTAACACGTCTTATCACGACAATTCTTTATATTTCCATATCACAAAAACACTTAGTTTCACCCCACATAAGCATGTAATCACATAAACACATACGGATTACTCCTTTACGATGAAATTTGTCACACGAAATACTAAGAATTCTTAGTAGAATGAGTATTGATCACGTACCCTTCTAATAAGACCTCAAGAAATTTAATAGGCACAAACCACATCCTAAAAGTTCAATCCCATACCCATCTAGTCACATAAGCATGTTATCACATAACACGTAATACATGGAACATCTCCTAATTAAGTGAAATGAACCCATTGTGGATAAACAACCACTTCTTGCAAGCCTCAAGTATTTAAATCCGGAAGCTCTGATACCAAGTCGTCATGCCCTAAAAATTTTACGCAATAAAGATTTATCAACTTCCATTATTTAATGTAAACATAAGTATGCCTTAGTATTAACATTATCATTAAATCTCCAATATCTGTATTCATTAACCATCAAGAGATTTACAAAAGAATGTTCCACATGCGATTATATATTCAACATCTCTAGTATATGAATCTATAGCATGTGGCATATAAGTCAAGTGCAAATAAATGTCTTTAAGGGTTACAATTTCCAAGGCATAAGCCTGGCTATACAAAAATGATTTTTGAACCTATACATATAAAACCCTTAGCTTGTCAAAATAATTACAACAAAAGAAAAGAGTCTTGTGCTTTTAAAATATATTCCACACCTCTAACTCGGTGGGATCATCACATCATTTCCTGTACAAAATCCTATAAGGGTGAGCACAAAGCCCACTAGGAAAATTTTTCACAAAGTATATACATTTTATACAATTTTATGGGATGAATGTATATGCCATGCCATGTTAAAAAACATACATCTCTACCTTTTGATAACTTTTGTGCACAATGCAATCTTTAGAATTTAACAATTTGATAATTTCAATGTTATTCAAAGGAGCGGCAAATACGACTCAAGCAAATCCCCAGGGCTAGTGTTTGCAAGTAGGCTTATCAGGCACTACCAAATCCTACCTTACTGGCTTTTAGCCGGAGGGCTTAGGTGTTAGAAAAAATAGTACCAAATTATATGGAAAATATAATTTAAAAACATGTAAACGGTTTTTGGGAAAAACCAAAACTGAAATAAATCGACATAATAACGTAACAAAACTTACAGTACATAAATAGATAAAACCTGATCAAGTCGAGTGTGTGACACTCTTTCCTTAAGACAGATTTGTCCTTCCATTGGTGCTAAAGATACAATGGACGTTTATCTCCCAGGATACAACGATCAATGTCTTGCACTAGCAGCACTATTATTACAAGCCTAGTAAACTTCGCTGTGCATATACTCTCTTTATAGAAAAATTAGACTCAAGAAAATATGAAGAATGAATGCAAAGATGAAGAAGAAATGACAAAATCTCTGTCTAAATTGAAGTGAGGGAGATGAAATTTTTAGATTCCTCTGTGACTCTTCAGAAAGGTTGTGTAACAACCCTCACACTGTTTACCGATTGATGACTGATTGATTACCGATACTGCTAAACTGAGACTGATTATGATAAGTAATGAATCAACTGAAATACTGAACTGACTGATTGAAAACTGGAACTGAATTGGCTGAGTGTATATGTTATTTTGCATTCTATCTGTTTGACTATTTGATTATCTGTTTGTATTTTTATGTTTAAACCGTTAATTGAAGGTCTTATCAGCGGCCGAATCCGAAACCGACTAGTGTTTTATGATCACCATAATTTATGTGATTTTATGGTATAATTATCCGAAAACTGATTAGGTATGATTAAATTAGATTAAATATTGATAAAATGCAAGTTTGGCTTATTTACAATTAGACCACTTAGTGGCCATTATCTATGCACTCTTGAGCCTTTTTACAGCTAGGAGCGTCGGGGTAAACTCCAGTTTTGTCAAGCCAACCACTGTGCCTCACTACGAGGTTCCGAGCCTGCCAAGCTATGGCTTAGGGGTGTTTTTATTTCCCCGTCTGTCTTTGTACTATTTTTGTAATACTGTATAGACCGTATTGTGCTGTTTAATAGGGATTTGGTCCCTGCTCTGACTGGTTGTATATATTGTACATACTGTTTGTCTCTGACTGCATAAATGTATGAAAAATCTTTTTGGCATACAGACTGTCACAGCTCATTGGACATTGTTTATTTACTGTATTGGCTTCCGCCAAGCCCCTGTACTCTGTATTACTGTATTACTGTTAAGCAGGCCTTCGGTAATCTAGGGTTACTGGCCGGTTACGGTGCTAAACCCATAGGGGCGGGTTTGGGATGTGACAGAGTGGTATCAGAGCGATACTTAACCACGAGTTATACCGCACACATGTGTCCAAATGAGCTATAGGATGTCCTAGAAAAGTAATAGGGCATTACATAAGCATGATAAGTGTGTGGTTATAACATGACTGATTATATGCTAATGTGTTAACCTGTTTAAGGAAGTGACTGCCTATGTTGATAATTGTTACAACTGTTATAACTGCCTATAGTGAAATGGATAATGCAAATGAATCTGAATCCTCATCCACTGAGGCAAGAATGGCAAGAATGGAAAGAATGATGGAACTGATAACTGCAAGGCTAGAGCAACAACAGAATCAACAGCCCCCACCTCCTCCTCTGGTACAGCCGGAACAGAATGTGAATGTTAATGATGAGGACATAATTGCTCTTACCCAGAAGTTTCACCTTCCTTCCAGGGAGGTCTCGAACCGCTAAAGGCTGAAGTTTGGGTGCTTGAAACAGAAAAGTTGTTTGAAGTGTTTCCGTGCTCGGAGGCACACAAAGTACTGTTAGCTACCTTCACCTTGCAAGAAGAGGCTAGAAGGTGGTGGATGCTAGTCCGTGACACCAATACTGTAGTGACTTGGGCTCAGTTTAAGGAGTCATTCTTTGAAAAGTATTTTCCCCAATGTGTCAGGGACAGAAAAGTAACTGAGTTTGAACAGCTGAGACAGGGTACAATGTCTGTTGCTGAATATGAAGCAAAGTTCACCGAGCTTGCTAGATATGCACCACATATGGTGGACACTGACTACAAGAAGGCCAAAAAGTTTGAAGGAGGCCTTAATGTGGCAATACTTGACAGGATAAGTGTTTTAAAGCTACCGACCTATGTAGGTGTTCTTGACCGAGCATTGATGGCCGAGTCGAACATCGAAGCAGTGAAACAATCTGAATCACCAGCGTCTGAATGGCGTGGTAAAAGGCAGGGTTTTAAGTTCAAGAAAAGCAAGAACAACCCGCTGAACAAAAAGCAAAATACAGGGTCAACGACTACATCTAGTCAAGGGAACCGTTCCATTCTGCCCTGTTCCGAATGTGGTAAGAATCACAAGGGAGTTTGTTATAAAATTTCTAGTGCTTGTTACAGGTGTGGCAAGGTGGGCCACATAGTGAAAGATTGCCCCTCTGCACCTCAGGGCAATAGCAAAGCTACACCAAGTGTGGCGGCATCAACTGTTACACCAAAACCGAACCTTAAAGCTACCGGGAAAGAGTTTATGAGGCAGGGCCGAGTGTTCGCCCTAGTACCGGGAGATGTACAAAATACCGAGACCGCAGTGTCAGGTATCCTCTCTATTTGTACTCAAAATGCATATGTATTGATTGATTCGGGGTCTACACATTCTTATGTATCGCATGCTTTTTCGCGGAAATTAAATAGACCCTTAGAACCCATGAATTACTTGTTAGCTGTAACTTTACCTGTTGGGGGATCCGTGACATGTGCTTATATGTACCCTGCATGTGAAATCATTGTTGGGGATATGCATCTGTTTATTGATTTACTGCCATTGAACATTGATCATTTTGATGTAATATTGGAGATGGACTGGTTAACGAAATATCATGCCACCATAGACTGTGTAACGAAACAAGTAGTTTTCCGTCCACCTGGTTTGCCCGAATTTGTGTTTAATGGGAGTGGAGTAGTACTTTCTCCGTATCTGATTTCATTTGTGAAAGCTATTAAATTGATTAGTGTAAAGGATATCTGTGTTCTGTATTGACTGTATCTACTGATGATAATGCTAATGTGAACAGCATTCCCATAGTCAGAGAGTTCCCAGATGTTTTTCCGGATAATCTGCCAGGGGATTTGATTGACAGGGAGATTGAATTCACCGTTGATGTGATTCCGGGAACACAGCCAGTATCTAAAGCTCCTTACAGAATGGCTCTAACTGAACTGAAAGAATTGAAAGTGCAACTGCAAGAACTGTTAGACAAGAAGTTCATCAGGCCCAGTACTTCATCGTGGGGCGCTCCTGTTTTGTTTGTGAAAAAGAAAGACGGCTCACTGAGACTGTGTATTGACTACCGTGAACTGAACAAGGTAACTGTGAAAAACAAATACCCATTACCGCGTATCGATGACTTGTTTGATCAGTTACAGGCTGCTCAAGTGTTTTCAAAGATCGATCTTAGATCAGGGTACCATCAGTTGAAGGTTAAACCAGAAGACATTGATAAAACTGCTTTTCGGACGAGGTATGGACATTATGAATTTTTAGTTATGCCTTTTGGAGTCACTAATGCACTTGCTGCATTTATGGACCTCATGAACAGAATCTTTAAACCGTACCTTGATGACTTTATTGTTGTATTCATTGATGACATACTGATTTATTCCAAAAGTATAGAAGAACATGAACATCATCTGAGACTTGCCCTGCAGACCCTAAGAGAACAGAAACTGTGTGCTAAACTGTCTAAATGTGAGTTTTGGCTTGATCATGTTATGTTTTTGGGGCATGTTGTTAGCAAAGATGGGATTTCTGTTGATCCGCAGAAAATTGAAGCTGTAGTGAACTGGCCTAGACCAACAAATGTGACAGAAGTCCAAAGTTTTTTGGGATTGGCTGGATATTACAGAAGATTTGTTAAAGATTTCTCCAAAATTGCCTTATCATTGACTTAACTGACTCAGAAGGGGATATCATTTGACTGGACTGACCAAAGGGAATCAGCGTTCCAAGAGTTGAAAACTCGGTTGGTGACTGCACCTGTTCTTACCCTACCTTCAGGTACGGATGGTTATACTGTATTTAGTAATGCTTCTCATAAGGGTTTGGGATGTGTTTTAATGCAGAATGGGAGAGTAATTGCCTATGCTTCCCGACAACTGAGACCGCACGAAAAGAATTACCCGACCCATGACCTGGAACTTGCTGCAGTAGTGTTTGCACTGAAAATCTAGCGTCACTACCTATATGGGGCAACATGTGAAGTATACACCGACCACAAGAGTCTGAAGTATTTCTTCACTCAGAAAGAACTGAACATGAGACAGCGGAGATGGTTAGAACTGATTAAAGATTATGACCTACAGATTTTGTACCATCCGGGAAAAGCCAACACCGTTGCCGATGCATTGAGCCGGAAATCAATTGGAAACTTAGCATGTTTGCTTACCGGACAAAAAGAGTTGCTTTGCGACCTTGAAAAATCAAAAATTGAAATTGTTTTGCGGAAACAAGGTGGAACAGTAGCTGCTATTTCTGCTCAACCGGCACTGATTGAGGAAATTAAAGAGAAACAGCAACTGGATGACTTCTTGAAAAAGATCATCGAAGAAAGGGAATCCAAACCGAGACCGGGTTTCAAATTTGAAAATGATGTACTGAAATTTCAAGAAAGGTTGTGTGTACCGAATGATACCGAACTGAAAAGAAGAGTTCTGCAAGAGGGCCACAACTCAAAATTCTCTATCCATCCGGGGAATACGAAAATGTATCAAGAGTTGAAACTGAATTTTTGGTGGCCGGGAATGAAGAAAGAAATTGCTGATTTTGTATCAAAATGTCTTCATTGCCAACAAGTCAAAGCTGAACATCAACGACCCGCAGGTTTATTGTAGCCCTTACCAATACCGGAGTGGAAATGGGAACATATTACCATGGATTTTATCGTTGGATTGCCTCGCTCCAGTAAAGGTATGGACTCGATTTGGGTTATTATTGATAGACTGACTAAATCTGCTCACTTTCTACCTGTTAAGACAATTTATAATGCGGACAAATTGGCTATACTCTATATTGATGAAATTGTTAGACTGCATGGAGTGCCTGTGTCCATTGTTTCTGACAGGGATTCGAAGTTTACATCGAGGTTTTGGCAAAGCTTACAGACTGCATTGGGTACTAAACTGAGACTGAGTAGTGCCTATCATCCTCAGACAGATGGCCAGTCAGAAAGGACTATCCAGACTCTGGAGGATTTATTGAGGATGTGTGTCCTTGATTTTCAGGGAAATTGGGAAAGCCATTTGCCCTTAGCTGAATTTGCCTACAACAACAGTTATCATTCAAGTATTAGTATGGCGCCCTTTGAGGCATTGTATGGTAGAAAATGTAGATCTCCGATCTGTTGGGCAGAAGTTGGAGATGGGCCTTTGCTTGGGCCCGAGATTGTATATGAAACGACTGAGAAAGTAAAACTGATACAACAGAGACTGAAGACTGCACAGAGCCGACAAAAAAGTTATGCAGATATTAGAAGACGAGATAGAGAATATGAAGTAGGTGATCACGTCTTTGTGAAACTGATATCGATGAAAGGCCAGACTTGTTTCGGAGTCAAAGGCAAGTTAGCGCCAAGGTATGTCGGACCGTATGAGATTATTGAGAAAATCAATCCGGTGGCGTATCAAGTTGCGCTTCCTCCTGAAATGGAGCATATGCATAACGTCTTCCACATTTCGATGTTGAGAGATTATCTCCGGGATCCTTTTCATGTGATAGAGCCTACTCATGTAGTGTTGAGTGATGACTACACTTACGAGGAACGGTCTATTCAGATTGTAAACAGACGGATCAAGAAGTTGAGAAACAAAGAGATCCCGTTAGTAAAAGTTGACTGGCAAAACCATGGTGGTGTGTATGCCACTTGGGAAAGGGAAGATGACATGGCTAAAAGATATCCTGAACTGTTCCCACTGAATCCTGTTTTCTTCCAGAATGAAGGTAACTCGAGTTTAGAGGACTAAACTCTTTATAAAGAGGGGAGACTGTAACAACCCTCACACCGTTTACCGATTAATGACTGATTGATTACCGATACTACTAAACTGAGACTGATTATGATAAGTAGTGAATCAACTGAAATACTGAACTGACTGACTGAAAACTGGAACTGAATTGACTGAGTGTATATGTTATTTTGCATTCTATCTGTTTGACTATTTGATTATCTGTTTGTATTTTTATGTTTAAACTGTTAATTAAAGGCCTTATCGGCGGCCGAATCCGAAACCGACTAGTGTTTTATGATCACCATAATTTATGTGATTTTATGGTATAATTATCCGAAAATTGATTAGGTATGATTAAATTAGATTAAATATTGATAAAATGCAAGTTTGGCTTATTTACAATTAGACCACTTAGTGGCCATTATCTATGCACTCTTGAGCCTTTTTACATTAGATCAAAACACTTTTGCTCAGCTCATTTTGAGCACACCACCGACTAGAGAGAGGGAGAATAGGGAGTGAGAGTGTCTTCATCTCATTTTGCTTGGTCTTGCTTGGTAATTGAAGGAATTGGAACATAGGTTGCAAATTAAGCTTCCTCACCTTGTAATTGAAGCTCTAGGTAAGGAATTTAACCTCTCATTGTTCTGTTTAAGCTTGTTCATGCCTAGTTCTTGTATCCTTAGTGATTTGAGCCTTGAATTGGTCCATATATGTCAAATTGGAGCCTAGCTCTTGCATGCATGCCTTTAATTTGAAGTTTTGAAGTTTTGAAGTTGTCTTTCATGGCAAATGTTGCATGCATGTTCATGTTAATGTTTAGGACCATGATTTCATCTTGTTTTTCAAAGAATTGGCTCACTAGAGCATCAAATTGAAGCTTTGAAATGATTTGAATTCATGCATGTTTGCATGCTCATCTTGTTCATGGAAATTGGTTTGAAATTGGATTTGATTGAACTACCTTTGAGCTTTGATTTCTCAAATTGATCTTTGAAACATGTTATATTATGAGTTTTGAAGTGTTTTCCAAGAAATGGGCCCAAAGGAATTGATTTTGATGCATTTGTGTTTGATTTTGGACTTGGAGCTCAAATCTGGATTTTCCAGATTTTGGTCTTCCGCTCGAGCGGGGAGAACGGCGCTCGAGCGGGAAATTCGTGCTCCCAGTACTTTGCACTGTTTTACAGTCCGCTCGAGCGGGGAAATTGGCGCTCGAGCGGGACCTTATGTCTTACGCTCGAGCGGCTATCGAGCGCCCTATCGAGCGTGATTTTCACCCATCTAGTACTTTTGACTGTTTTGCAGACCGCTCGAGCGGGGTAGGTGACGCTCGAGCGGGAACCTGTGTCTGCATGAACGTTCGAGCGGAGTAGCCTACGCTCGAGCGGGACTCTGTTTTTTCTGAGAGTTCTGAAAATGTTTTTTTAAAGTGCATCTTTGCATCCTCATTCCATCCTAGGCATTCTTAGGCCTAGTTAAGGCATCTTAAAGAGGATATGGATGTAGAACACACCAAGGCAAATTTAGGGGTTAAGTTATTATCTTTCCCAACTGTGAAACTTAGTGTGTGTTCAATCTGTTAACTGTTTAGGGTTGGCATTCCGGAGGCGCGTTCTAGCTTACTGTAGCCCAGAACTCTGTGAGTAACAATTGTGTAAAGATATGTTCAAAATGATTATCTTCTGAATACTGAACTGAACTGTTTACTGAACTGATATTGTTTACTGAATGAATGTATGTCATATATTCTGAACTGTACTGTGGCATCCTTAGCACCTACTGTTTACTGTTACTGTTACAGAGATCTCTGTCGGTTCCCTCGTGGAACCACTACTGTTTACTGATCGATAGCCGTCATTGACTGTTCGGTCTTCTAAGACCTACTGTTTACTGTTATGCGAATGGATGTACCACATATGACTGTTTACTGTACTGGACAACTGATATACTGATTGAAATGAACTGTTTTCATTACTGTAAGGACATTCATTCTAAACCTCTTTACGCATTACGTTATTCACTGGGCTTTAGCTCACTGCTCATATATATATGTAGGTGTACAGGCACCAGACCGCAGCTAGGAACGTCGGGGTAAACTCCAGTTTTGTCAGGCCAACCACTGTGCCTCACTGTGAGGTTCCGAGCCTGCCAAGCTATGGCTTAGGGGTGTTTTTATTTCCCCGTCTGTCTTTGTACTGTTTTTGTAATATTGTGTAGACCGTATTGTACTGTTTAATAGGGATTTGGTCCCTACTCTGACTGGTTGTATATATTGTACATACTGTTTGTCTCTGACTGCATAAATGTATGAAAATCTTTTTGGCATACAGACTGTCACAGCTCATTGGACATTGTTTATTTACTGTATTGGCTTCCGCCAAGCCCCTGTACTCTGTATTACTGTATTACTGTTAAGCAGGCCTTCGGTAATCTAGGGTTACTGGCCGGTTACGGTGCTAAACCCATAGGGGCGGGTTTGGGACGTGACAGGTTGTGACCCTTCAAAAAGACACACTCTTCCATCTCAAGAGACACAACCATTGGAGTGAATTTTAATTCAAATTTTTCAAAAATCCCCCACATGAATGAAATTTACGAAAATGACATACAATAACATGCAGACAAAGAGAGAGTACATTAAAGAAATACCCTGCATCAGTATAGATAGCTTTTGGTTTTGAACCTTCCCTAGTGAAAGCCTATCGGACTTACTAGCTAATGAGTGAACGTGATGCCTTGAACTGTTCAGCTGTTTGTGTAAGCTAAGACAATAGAATTCACACAGAATATCTCCAAACACAACTTAGTTCTCACAGTTGTGCCCGTTTTGGCCTTGGGCATGTCCTGATGTTTCATGAGTGCTTTCGAAAATTTGGCCTTATCAATTCTCATAGAAGCGGTCTCTTTACACTCATATAGGTGATCCTTATTTCGAGTCTCTTAAATACTCCTCTTGAAAGATACCCCTTTAGGGTTTTCAAGATATAAGTGATCATTAAAAGCATAGCTTACCCTAAGTCTCCTACATACAACACATGTTGTAGATATCACTCTCATCATAGGAATGGATAGGAGATAAACTCCTTTAGTGATTTCTGGCGAGCCACACATAACTTAGTTGTCCCTTTGAACTTATTTCTTGGGATCTCCAATCATCTAAGTAGGGTTACCATTATAATGACTTTGATGTAATATGCTTTAATCACATTCCCCTCGATGAACTTTCCCTCATTATAAGCACTTTCCCACAGCTCTACCAAACAGGGCCAATATATCATTAATTGGAATGCTTGAACTAAATAACAAGATGTAAATTGCTTTGTGAATATAATCACGATATTAATTTGTCTAAAATATAACTAGACTTCATACCTTTCTTTTGCAGTACAAAGAAAAAATGGCTAATACCGGTTGTGGCCACAACACTTGTCAAATAACATTTTTTTAGCCATGTATTATTTGTTTTTGTTTACTGCAACCCTTAATTCCAATCTCAACATGTAATATAAAAATCACTATATAATTGCATTTACTTCTTATTTGTTTTATCCAGCATTGGTGACTACGTCGACAATTACCAAAGTGTCTTTCACCCATGAAATATTTTAACTCATATAAAATTTCATTACGGAGTTATCGGTCACCACACCAATTTCACAGTCATTATTCCAAAGAATAGTTAGAATTCCTTTTATGTCAAAACACATAAGTTTACATTTTTATCAACACTTTGATAAATAATTGACATCCATTTATAATACACCACATACCAAATCGATATATCATATATAACAATTAATGACATCATATCACAAAGAATTAATTATCAACTTTATAACATATTTAGGCATAGACACAAATAAATTAAAATTTCCAGCACTGAAAACTAGTCAAAACTGTTAAAAACAGTTTCTAAAAACAATTTCATAATTGAAAATCAGAAAACAAATTAAAATTTTTTTTTCCCCAAAACTGGAAATACAGAAAAGCAATTAAAAAAAAAAAAAAACTCTTTCCAACACCGTTTAAGAAGAACAGTTTATATAAACAAAACAGTTTTTAAATAAAACAGAAAACTATTTCCAGATTGTTCTGATTCAACCAAAAAACCAAATCTTTAATAAATAAACTAAATTAAAAAATAAAAAACTTTTATATATAAAAAGTTTTTTTTAAAGACCATCATTGCCATCATGGTAAATACCAAGCAAAGTACAGATGGAAGACAATTAACACAAGGCATATAAACAGAGAAATCTGGTGCTATAGAAAGTCTTTCGAAATGCCCCAAAGAGTAGAGTGAAGAAAGAGAGAGAGATGGCTATTGAACTTATGCAATCTGATGTCTGGTCGCATTATGCACCTTTCTGTCTCTCTCTGGTTTTCTTTATCTGTTCCTCTCTCTATACACTGATAGTACACAAAAGTATACCGTAATTACGTAGTAAAATTCAAAGTTGCACCGTTCCATCTCCAAATAAACAATGCATAAAAATAATTGATTTGAACAAATCATTTTTAATACCATATATTCGAATGATGACTAACATTACATAAACAAATATTTATCATTGTAAGTTCTATTCACGCTGCAAGTTTCCAGTTATACAACAATCATAATTGCATATAAACTATTAACAACCATCAATCAATAAATTTGAATATTGAAAAAGAAAAAAAAAATGATGGTCCAACATATTGCAGTGCCACCGGCTCATGCAATTCACCGTATACAAATAATAAATTAATTATATTTTCCCAAAAACCATAAACAGAATTAAGTATATCTTAAGATTGTTAGAAAAAATAGTACCAAACTATATGGAAAATATAATTTAAAAATATGTAAACGGTTTTTCGGCAAAACTAAAACTAAAATAAATCGACATAATAACGTGATAAAACTTACAGTACATAAATAGATAAAACCTGATCGAGTCAAGTGTGTGACACTCTTTCCTTAAGGCAGATTCGTCCTCTCACCGGTGCTCAGGATTCAATGGACGTCTATCTCCCAAGATATAACGATCAATGTCTTGCACTAGCAGCACTACTATTGCAAGCCTAGCGAACTTCGTTGTGCATGTACTCTGTTTATAGAAAAATTAGACTCAGGAAAATATGAAGAATAAATGCAAAGATGAAGAAGAAATGACAAAATCTCTGTCTAAATTGAAGTGAGGGAGATGAAGTTTTTAGATTCCTTTATGACTTTCAAAAAGGTTGTGACCCTTCAAAATGACACACTCTTCCATTTCAAGAGACACAACCATTGGAGTAGTTTCTAACATTAGGCACCCGTAGGTGCATGTTTTTGGTCTTACACTAAGGGCACTTAGGCCAACTTAATTCTCAACTATACTTTCTAACATGATTTTTCACCATATTTACCCCAAAACAAATCAATATGATCTTGTTTCAAAAAATAATTTCATTTCTCAAAACAATACCTCTTTCCAATGCAATATTCAAAATCATTGTATCAATGACAAAATGGAATAACTATGCAAATGTCCAATGCAATAATAAGGTTCCATTTAAACATCTCAACAATGCCAATTCGAAAGATGATAACAATTAAATCAAGTGCCAATTCAATAAATTTCTATATCAAATGCCTTGAAAATTTTCAATTTCTCAATTCATCCATACAACCCTTCAGTGTGATCAAATTCTACATCTCTTATCAATATAACATCATAGTATATTTTTTCAAGAGACAATGTAACAATAACAACATTCATGAATTCCCCACATGTTAAACATCATTTTTAACATTTTTTCTTCCAAAATAATGACAACAAGCTCAAGCTTTTCAAATCCTACAATTTCCTCATTTTCTCATGAAATCTACTTATTTGATAAAACTATAGAATTTCCTTCATCATTTACTCACATGGTAAATTATCAAGCATTAATTTGCCAATCTCACAACTTTTTCCCAAAATTTCCAAATTCTAGGGTTTTCACCAAAACAAAGTTTTTGTTTCATTTTTGAAAAGATTTCTCCAAAACAACACCCACACCTTAAAACATACTCATATGCTCAAAAGCTTGGGGAAAAGTAGATGAAGTCAACTTCTAACATCATCTAGGGTTCAACAATCGAAAATCATAACTCAAAATATGATGAAATACTCAAAACATGTATAAACTTGCATATATATATATATATATAACTCAAAGATTATCCCTACCTCAAGCTTTGGAGATGAAGAGGATGAAACCCTAGAAATCAAAGTCGACAAAAACACGATCCAACCGGTTATAAATGTAGCCCTCGTCGCCCTCTTCGATTTGGTGTAAGAACCCCCCTCAAACTCTTGAAGATTTGAGCTAAATCTTAGAGAGAAGTTAGATTTTTGGTGTGTTTTTAGAGAGAAAAGAGAGAATAGATGGATATATATAGAGAGAGAAAAAAATCTGAGCCAAAAACACTCTTGGCATCAGTTTTGGAGAAAAGAGCACGAAAATCGAGATAGACGCGCCGAAATCTGCCCGAGCAGTTTCAATTCTGCACGAGTGGAATTCCCAATCCGTACGAGTTGAAATTTTCCTCTCACGGGCGGATTACTCTAGAGAGCTGCCTAGAAAATTCACCAAAAATATTCTCGAGCGGGACCCAAAATCCGCTCGAGTGGTTTCCGTTCGTGCGAAATTTTTTCCTTCACGGGCAGATTGCTCGAGAGAGTTGCCCAGAAAATCCACCCAAAATCAGCTCGAGCAGTTTTCTGCTCAGAAAACTCTGAAAATTTTGAAAAACTCTGAGAGGATCCACTCAGGCAGTTTTCAATTCCACACGAGCGATTTTGCCCAGAAATTCAGAAAATGATTTTGCAAACCAAGGCAAGTTTCAATACCCAAAACTCAAAGTTTACAACCCGAAAAAATTACGAGAGTTTAAGTAGTAGAAAGAAATTTCAACGACTCAAAATAATGAACGAAACACTGAAAGAAATACATACTACTCCACTATATAATACTATTTAAGCCCAAAACCTGAGACATCACAGGTGTAATTAATTTTTTATGGATTATCGCTTGACATTTTCAATAAGGTCCAATCTAAACAAAAGAAAGGAACAAAATAGAAGTTATTCGTCAATTTAATGACAAAGCTGATTTATGACTTATAACTTATGACTGTGAGCTGTGAGAAAGTGCTTATAACTTAAGGCCCTGTTTGGTAGAGTTGTGAGAAAGTGCTTATAACTTATGCCTAAATAGCTTATAGCTTATAACTATGAACATAAGCTGATTTATGACTTATAAATTAAGCATCTCCTGCCCCACTCAAAGAATAAGCTGATTTATGACTTCCAATAAGCTATAAGCTA
Organism: Camellia granthamiana; assembly: GCA_036172215.1. Taxonomy (NCBI): domain Eukaryota; kingdom Viridiplantae; phylum Streptophyta; class Magnoliopsida; order Ericales; family Theaceae; genus Camellia; species Camellia granthamiana. The sequence continues at coordinate 15,005,840 of CM069917.1, read as the reverse complement.
AACCAAACACATCGAAATAGCTTAAATTAAGCTGAAAGCTGAAATAAGCAATTTTTAAGTTGCACCAAACAGGCACTTTGGTGATGTTTATCAAAGTTTGATTATTATACTGTGGATTGTGGAAATCTAAAGTTTAGAAAATTTTAAATAAATGAGCTCTTTAAAATAAGGAGATGGGGGACAGCAGCCTGTTGTGCCTTTTTTGTAGGCTGGTTCTCAGTCTCTTTCAATGATTTAAATCGTTTATGTTATGAGGTTTGTTGAAAATATTGTCCATGTAAAAAAATTAAGTTAATTGAATATTTTTAACTCTATGATTAGGTCCTAATCGTTTTTAAAAATTTATTAAAATTATGTTAATCGTTAATTTTTTTATAAAAAAATGTACTTTTGTTATAAGGCTGTGAATATCTAACTAACTTGATTTTTTGCATAAATGATCTACTCAAATAATCCTACAATATGAATGGTTTGGATTATCGAAAGAGATTTGAAACAAGACTCCACACGGGAGAATGACCTACTTGATGAATTCTACAATATTTATGATTCGAATTATTAAAAGAGACTTGGCACAAGCCTCCACATGGGAGCACAACAAGATCCCCAAATCCTTAAAATAAGGGGAAATAACTCACAGTGGGTATTAAAAAAAAATTACAAATTAATATTAAAATTTATACATTAAAATACTATCCTATTTTCCCTTAAAATAAAAACCTCCCTCTCAGAGACGCCCTAGAAGTTCCAACCGATGATACTATTCTTTTTTATATCTCATTTTTCTTATTATGAAAAGGGATAGAAAAAATATCAAAATGGGTAGGCAAACTTCGCAATCTTGTAAGCCTTGCAAATTTGACTTTTCCTTCGTATAATCCACATTTGTGGATTTGATTACTACTATATAATTTAAAAAATAAGATACTAAGATTTGTAAGATAATTATGATTACATAAATTTATAATATTTATTTAAAAAAAAATTAATGAATTTCAACACTTAGTGTTCCTTTTCTAAAGACAAATGCAATGAAATTACGTTATCACAATAGTTGAATCAATTTTTAAATTTTGTTTTTTACACTGAGGGACTTAAAACATCAATGAATTTACGGTAGACTTACGAGCTCAGATTGAACGATCTAAGAGAGAGACGAGCTGAATCTAAGGCCTCGTTTGACAAGTTAATATTTTAGTCAAAAAGTTATTAAAAAAGTCAAAAAGCCTATAACCTATATCAAAAAATCAAAGATTTCATTTTCTCTTTACTTTTTGCATATCTTTTCGTAAAAAGTCAAAAAGTCCACCTCAAACATATTAGTTTTTTTAACTTCATATTTTAGTCAAAAAGTCAAAAAATTACTAAGGGCCTGTTCGGTAACGTTTACGTTTTCAGTTTATATTTACAAAAATTTTATAAGTTGGTTTTTGTTTATTTTTAGAAAAACATAAATTACAAATGCGTTTAGTTTAGACAAAATGTTTGAAAAAATTTAAAAATATAAAAGAATGAGAAATGGCAAGTGGTGGCGGGTGGTGGGTGGAGACGAGTGGTGGCGGCGAAAGACGGTGGTGGAAAATAATGGCGGGTGGTGGTGGCGGTAGAAGACGGTGGTGGAAAATGATAGCGAGTGGGTGGTGGTAGTGGTGGTGGCAGGTTAGTGGCGGATGGCGGGTGGTGGTTGGTGGTGGCGGGTGGTGGTGGGTGGGTGACGGTGGCAAGTGGGTGACAGATGGCGGGTGGTGGTTGTTGGTGGCGGGTGGGTGGTGGTGGTGGGTGGGTGGGTGACGGTGGCGGGTGGTAGCGAGTGAGTGGTAGTGACGGGTGGCGGGTGATGGTGGCAGGTGGGTGGCGGATAGCGGGTGGTGGTGGTGGTGGGTGGGTGGTGGTGGCGGGTAGGTGGTGGTGGGTAGGCGGATGGCGGTGACGGGTGGTAGCGAGTGGGTAGTGGCGGTGGTGGTGGTGACAGTGGCGGGTGGTGGTGGCAGGTGGGTAACGGGTGGGTAATGTGTTGGGTATACCTCCTTATTGGAGTGTGAGACCCAATTGGTTTTGGAAAAAGAGTTTAATTTGGTTTAGTATTAATTATAATATATTTTTATATATTATATTTAATTTGTGGAGACCCAATCCAATTTGGAAACAATTAAGGTTTGATAATAAACCCTAGATTCACAATATTTTAGGGTTTGTTTTTTTGCTCATCCCGAGGTGAAGAGAACGGTTGCTACACATACTCCACTTTGGTGAAATCAATTATTTGGGTGGGTGAACAGTAGAGTTAATTTGGGTGGTTCTTTGTTTCGTTTTCGGTGTTGATTTGGTTCGTTATTTTGGATCTTCTACAATTTTGGTTTCGAAGATTTTGATTCTTCTATTTGGTGAGGTCTTTCCTCTTTGTTTATTTGTGATTATTTGGAATTCACCTAAGGGTGGTTTTGTGAGACCATTGGTGTCTCGTTTGTAATCGTTTGGAAACCTTTTGGTTGATAGTGGAATTGGATTTCGATCCCGTGAACGTACCTCATATTGAGGGAACCACGTAAAAATTCTTGTGTTACTTTTGATTTAATTTTTCCGCATTAGTTTTTATTTCCATTGATTGATTTACTTATGGGGAATCACATATTTTCTCTAACAACATAATGGTGGTGGTGGTGGTGGTGGTGGGTGGTGGTGGTGGAAGACGGTGGTGGAAAATGGTGGCGGGTGGTGGCTAGTGTTGGATGGTACAAAAAAAAAAAACTCAAAACTTAAAGCGTAAACTCATTTTTTGAGTTTATATTTTTTGATCAAATTTATAAACTGAGACCATTGATTTATAAATAAAAAATTTACCAAATAAGTTTTTATTTGAGTTTTTAAAATTTTTGTAAATATAAACTGAAAATTGAAAATATAAATGTTACCAAACAGTATTTAAAATAGTCTGTTTTGAAACGTGACCTAAATAATTTAAAAAAAAGAAAATGCTTAATCTATCTTGCTGGGATTTATATGGGTCAAGCTCAACTTGACACTTTGGGGACAATCTTGGGAGATGATAATATAATGAAGTGGTTTGGTACTTTATGTCTTTGACTACAGTGGTATTATTATTATTGTTTTATTGCTAGTCTTCAGTCCTAGCACTTGGACCATAAGCTTTACAATCAATCCATAATTCATGTGGATTATTCAAATGTGGGTCATGATTCTCCATTAATTATATGATGATGTTAATATAATTGGATGATTTTTCATTCTATTTCTTCACCTTCTCATCATATGTAAGGTTTTTTTTTTTTTTTTTCAAGGATTGGCCTAGTGATGTAGGTTTGAGATTTAAGAGTTTGTTCCTTTTTAGATCTCATATTCAAAACCTCTTAAGTGCTATTAATTCTTGTATTAGGTCAGTCCATACGGAATTTTGTTCTGACTTTAAATGGATCCTTGTTAATGGACGATGAGATTAGTCGAGATGCGTGTAAATTGTCCTGGACACTCTGAATCATCAAAAAATATATATATATATGTAAGTTTTTTGTTTTCTTCATAATTTGGTTTTATTATTTTTTATTTAAATATATTCTCTTCCATAGACCACGCAATAATGGGAGTGGACTATTTAGTGCAAGATAGACTGAATTTGAATTTGAATTTGAATTTGAATTTGATTGGAATTGAACGGTTAATATGGGGCTATCCAAAGAAAAGTCATGGTAGTCCGAGAACCATACATGCACCGTGGTATTTCCATGAAGCTTCAACATTTATAACGTGCAAGTTAAGAAAGTTGTGATTCCAATGAGTATTAGGTTACCTATTTATAATATAAATTTTTTTTTTTTTTTTTTTTTAGAATTTGACTCTTATAATAAAATAAAATTTTAATTTTATTTATTTAAATTATAATATTTTAATTTGTTTACAATATAAATCATTTATCTATTTTCATTAAATAAAACTAATAAAAATAATATTTTAATCATTAAACTTAATACAAATGTATATAAATTGTTTAGAATACTAACAATTTAATTGTGTAGAGTATTTTAAAATGTAAATTGTTTAGATTGCATACAAATCAAAAGATTAAGTTTTAAACGGACAAAATTAAAAATTTGAGATCTATTTTATTACAAAAGTCAAATCTTAATTTTTTTTTAATAATTTTCTTTAAAATAAAATAAAATTATACTAACTTTCTTTAAAATTTAGAGTAATACTAGAGATCCTCAAAAATTTTACCAAATGTCTTACATGGGCGTGGGATCCACACAATATGGGTCCCATGTGGATCCCACACTCATGTAACACATTTGGTAAAATTTTTGGTAGAATTTTTGAGATCTCTAGTATTTTTGTAAAATTTAAATAAATGCATTAAATTTTAATGTTTTATCAATTTTTAACTTTTTTTAAATACTCATTTAAGAAAAACTAAAGCATTATATGGCCTTGTTCGGGAGATTTGCTATTTTAGTTGGTAATTGGCTTTTTAACTATTTTAGTGTGATTAAAATAATTGTATTTGAAAAATTTGTTAGCTTTTTTTTTTTTTTTTAATTTTTTTTTATAGTTGATTTGATGGTTGTGAGGAAAAAAATGAAATAATTATGGATTACATGTGATATTTTATTTTATTAATTATTTTAGTTTATTGGGTAAATTACACTCACCTCCCTTGAGGTTTCTGACAATTACAAGGGCATCCCCTGTAGTTTCAATAATTACAGAAATCACTCCTATTTTTGAAATTATTATTAAGATTCTCCCACCATTAATCTGTAGTTAATTTATTTAACAGAATATGATGACGTCATGCTAATGTCATGTACTATGAGTAATAAAGTTACAAAATTGCCCTTATATATTCAAATAGTAAATTTCACTTACCTCCCCTTAGGTTTTACAAAAAATTAATAAAGACCCATACATTATTTTAATAATGTTAAACAAAATTATTAAATTCTATAAAATATTTTAAAAAAATTCTAAATTGTTAAGGAAAGCATATATATAGTAGAATAACCAAACATTACTTTATCTAAAAAAAGAGAGCTAATAAATTGATCACTATTAAGCCTTATATTAGATTAAATACAATCATTTATTTGAAAATTATGAAACAAAGTATAAAAGATGTTTTATTTTTTAAAAAGACCACCAATTTTATGAATAATTATTTTGAGAAATTCGAGTTTGAATAAAAATTTAAATATACATATAGGTATTTGATTTTTTTTTCCGTATGAAAAATACATATTTGGAGAAATTATCTCTCTCTTTCCATTTTTTTTTATTTTATTTCTTTCATTTCTCTTTCTATTTATTTTTTCATTTATTTTTTCATAGTGTCACTGGAGCAAATAGCAACACTATATACTTTATTATTATTATTATTATTATTATTATTTGATCTATTCCCTATGTTTTTTCCTCAATTTTTTTATTTTTTAGCATCACCCAATACCATAGCATTTTACAAAACATGAATTTTTCTTTTGTTTTGTAAATATATTTGTGTATTAAATTTTTTTAAAGAAAATAAACATAATAACATTTCATATTTATAATAAAAAAAATTGACTCATAAAAAATACCAAATGTTACCTCATAAATATATATAAAAAAATTATCATTTTATCTTTTCACAAACCTATATTATTCTCAAATTTTAATTATCATTAAAAGAAATAAGTCAATATTTCTCACCTTAATAATAATTTTTTTAAAAATAAATATAAAAGTGAAAAAATATCTAATTACGTTACAATAAATTAAAATTAGGTGATAGGGAATGAAGGATAAAGAAATTATTTGAGAATAATAAACTGTTTAAATTTGTCATTTCTTACATCTAATTAAAATAAAATTTTACTTGAACAAATAAATTATTTGAAAATAATAAAATACTCAAATAATTTGTTATTTATTATATCTAAAATCTATATCTTCATCTTTGTTTCTTTCATTTAAATTATTTTTATTAAATTAAATCTCAAAATTAATTCAAATAATAAACATGAATATTCTTTCTTAATTTTATTAATGGTTAATTTTTTTTTTTAAAGCTTATAAAAGTTCAAAACTTATAATGGAAAACAAAAATACAAATTCAAAGAAATACAAAAAAACATTTGTGAGAAATAAAATGATAATTTAATATATAGGTAAATTATAATTAAAAGGTATTAAGTGTAAAGGGTATTATGGTCAATTGAACAGCCAAGTTAATACCATTTGACTTAAATTAACGGGAGGGGAGAATCTTGACAATGTCAGAAAAAATATGGAAAGTTTTTGTAATTACTGAAACTATAAGAGACATTCCTGTAATTATCAGAAATTTTAAAGGAGATGAATGTAATTTATCCTAATTTATTTTATTTTTTAATAGGCTATTTTATAGATATTAATATTATAGCTTATTAAAGAAGAAGTTAAAAAAGTCCGGTGAGTGCCGCTTCGGCGTGAAATTTTAAGGCTACATTTTATTTATTTATTTATTTTTTTAAGGCTACACTTTGGTAGCATTTCTTTTGGTTAAAAAAGTTTTCAAAATTCAAAAAATTAAAATGTTACATTACATATATCAATTAATTTTTTTTATAATATATTTATTCAATTAAAAAATTATTCCAAATACATTAATTTTTTTACTTCATAAAAAAGTCAAGTTACCATATGGGCATTAAATTTACAATGATTTTAGATACTCCCTCCGTCCCAAAATAATTGTATCTGTTAAAGAATTTAACTTTTTTTGATAATATAATTATTACATTTTAAATGTATTAATTTTTCAAAATTACCCTTTGATGGTACATTTTTTTAAAAATATCAATTGTCATAGTATACTTTTTATGTTATTAATGAATTTAAAAGAAAGACAAAATAGAAAATTCATATTATTTTATTCTTTAATTTTTGAAAAGGAATTAATATTTTGAGACAATAAAAAATGAAATAAGGGACTAATATTTTGAGACGAAGGGAGTCTAATTCATTTTTTTGACTTTTTTACTCATTACAAGAAGGCGTGCAAAAAATAAAGAAATAATGTGATTCAAATAAGTCAATAAGTTATTTATTTTTGGTGTTGTCAAAAGGGACCTATGATAGTGTTAGATCATGACTAATGCTAAGCAATGCGGTTTGGACGGTAAATGTGTCAAATTTATTAATTTGTTTAAATTTAACTAAATTTAAAATGTGTTTAAATTTAATTTGTTCACATAATATGGCAAATATGAATTAAGTTTGAGTAACTTAAATTTTTATAATATATATAAATTTATCAAGTCAAATAGTATATTGTTTAGATTTTATTTAATAACTTATCAAAGGAAAATGCCTGGTAGCTCGAAGCTACCAGGCTCGAAATGGCTCGAAAATGGAAAGAGGAAGGGAGGGAGAGAAGAGAAGGGAGGGAGGAGCTTGCCGCCGATCGTCCGTCGCAGCAGACCGTGGCCGATTGTCGCAGGGAGGGAGGAGCTTCAGACCGTCGATCGTCGTGGCCTCGCCTCCGGTCGTCCTCGCCCAGCTCCAGATCGTCACCGCCGTCCTCTCTCCGCCAGATCGCCTCGCCCTCCGCCTCCGCCTCCTCCTCCCCTGTTGTTAGGGCCCCCTCCCCTCCCCCTCCACCTCCACCTCCACCTCCACCATCTTCTTCGTTCTGCAACACAGACGAAAAAAAAAAAAAACAAAAAAAAAAACAAAACTCGACACCAAAACGACGTCGTTTTGGTGTCGAGCCGCGATTCGAGCCCCGCGATTCGAGCTACGAATCGAAACCGCTTATCAAATTTTAAAATTTATTTAAGTTTGACTTAGCCATATAAATTCATATAAAGGTAAGATGGTGGTGTTATTATCAATCATAAACTCATATGACGATAATATAAAATTATTTAGTTGAATTATTGGGAAATAAGGAATGTTTAGGGATTGTTTGGAATAATCTAAATAAGTATATTTTTTTATTTTTTTATGAAAAGATATGAAATGTGATAGAGATGTGACATGACCAAAATAAGATATGACTCAAATAAGATAAAAATATAAATATGTGCTATTCTAGCACATCCCAAACAAGGCCTTAATTTAATTTTAGGATAAATTATAAATATACTCTCTAAGATTTGTCTAAAATACGATTTGTCTCTTATAATTTTGAAAATTATATCATGTCCCTTAAAGTTTCAAATTTAATAACAAATAACTCATTTTTTTAAAAATATTATCAAGTCAATTAATAGTTTTTAACGATGTTAAAAATTTATTTCAATTAATAATTTAATTAATTTTATTATTATATAGGAGAGCAGTTAAAAATTTTATCTTTTTAATTAATTCTGTTAAATAAATTTTTTTCAGAATGAGATATTTATAATTTTTTAAATTACATAAAACACTTCGTATTTTAAGTGTATTTTTAATTTATTTTTCATTTTATTTATTTATGTAGTTTACCAACAATGACATTTTGTAAGATAATATTGTCACAATCAATATCTAATCGAATAAATGGACATATTTGTGAATAAAAAAGAAAAAATAAAAAAAATGCATGAACTTGGCGTGGAGTTGGCGGATTCCAACTTGATCTGAAACACCTTCGCATCACAGCCGCCAAAAATCACGTTTTGTAATCTCCAAAATGCCCTTCCCTTGTTAAGTAAACTTCAATAAGGGCAAAAAATTACTCCTTCCGTCCCAAAATAATGGTTCCTTTTGAAGAATCTAACTTTTTTTAGTAGTACAACTATTGCTTTTGAAAAAAGTTATTTTTTCAAAATTATCCTTTTGATAGTACATTTTTTAAGAATATCAATGTCATAATTGTACTTTTTATATTGTTTATTAATTTAAAAGAAGGGCAAAATAGAAAATTTATATTATTTTTGTACTTGATTTTTGAAGAGAGACTAATATTTCGGAACAATAAAAAATAAAATAAGGGACTAATATGTTGGAACGGAGGGAGTAGCAAGGATTTGGTCACAAGTCCCAAAGTTATCTCCCGTTTATTTGCGAATGGATTATTTTGATTAATTTTTTATAAAAAACTACACAAAAAACTAAAAAATGATATGATAATTTATAATAGTTTTTTTTTGACTTCAAACTTATATTGTTTTAGCAACTCAAATTCTGATTTTTCACTCATCACACTCTAAGATATAACTATTAAACCATCAGATCACACTCTAATATTTAATTAATTATGATTAATAATTATTATTTTTAATTATAACTAAAAATAATTTTAATTATAATATTTATAATAATTAACCTTATAAATATCATAACTTGTCTACACATTAAAAAGAGTGTAGTTGCTCTTACAACAACTTTTTGAATTTATAAGAGATGAATTAAATTTCTAAGGTTTAGCACCAGAACTCAAACATCCATGGGGAAATTTCAAACAAAATTCTTAAATTTGACAAAACAATAGATAAATCTTAAAACAACATATTATATTTGTATACATAGTACGAAAGAACTCACATAAAACCATACAAATAAATAGATAAATCATAAAACAATATATTATATTCGTATACATAATACATATCAAAAAGAACTTACATAAAATTTGATTATTGTAATAAAATAAAATTTTAATTTTTAATTTTGTTAATTTAAACTTTAAAATTTTGATTTGTTTTTAATCTAAACAATTTACTTATTTTCTTTACGTAAAATAGACCGAAAAATAGTATTTTAGTCATTTAAACTAAAATAAAAAAAAATATTTTAGACATTTTATATATTGAGTTTAATAATTAAAATATTATTTTTTTCATTGGTTTCGTTTAACAAAAAATAACGGATAATTTAAATTAAAAACAAATTACAAAATAATGATTCAAATTGATAAAATTAAAAGTTTAATATTTATTTTATTAAATGACTCAAACCTTAGATTTTTATTTTTGTAATTCTCCCAATAACCATTTTATTTATAAAAAAGGTTTTTTAATGGAAATTTCCACCTGAGGGGCGAACAAGACTACTGCGTTAAGTTTTTTTTTTTATTGGAATTAAGAAAAAGCATGTTCGCGCAAACCAATGCGCTGTCGACGAGGTGGGCCCTGTCAAGTTAAGGTTGGTAATATTATATTTTAATTTAAAAATTAAAAAATCATTAAAAAAAATTAAAAATCTAATAAATTATATAAAAAAGATAAAAATTTCTTTTTTTCTCTATTTTTTATCTATTTCTTTGTAAAAAATTAAAAAATTATTCTAAATATATTAATTTTTTTATTTATATTTTAATTATAAATTAAAAAAATTACTAATTACCGCGTCATTTCTCAATTATATTAACGCAGCCTAATTCCGTAATTAAACTCACTCCTGTCCCTAATTACCGCGTCATTTCTCAAATAAAATCTTCTTCCTAAAAATGCTCATAACACATGCAATTCTCTCTCTCTCTCTCTCTGAAAACCTCTCCTCCACAAACCGTTTTTCAGGTCCCAAACCACCGTTCTCTCTCTCTCTCTCTCTCTCTCTCTCTCTCTATATATATATATACATCTATTATCTCTATACATCGTCTTGTCTGCGGAGGTGGAGTCAGGCTTTGCGGTGGTGGCTGTGGTGGAGGAGGAGTGCGCATGGGTCGGCGGTGCTCTCATTGCAGCCACAAGGGGCACAACTCGCGAACATGCCCTTGGAGAGGCGGTGGTGGTTGTGTGAAGCTGTTTGGGGTTAGACTCACCGATGGCTCAATCATCAAGAAGAGTGCGAGTATGGGCAACCTCTCTGCTCACTACCATTCCTCTTCCTCCGCCGCCGCCGCTTCACCCAATCCCACCACCTCTCCTTCCGAGGACCCTATTCCCGACCCGGATGGATACCTCTCCGACGACCCTGCTCACGCCACCAATCGCCGCAAGAAAGGTACTTTGATTCCATTCCAGTCCTATCAAATCATTTTTTAATAATTATTATTGTTATTTTTATGGTTTATTAATTTAAATTTAATTCTGATGATTTTAATAGATTTCTTTAATTTGGATATGTTTTGGATAAGGTTGAGATTTGACTCTGTTTATTAGCTTAATTTGGATATTGTTGTGTTTGTAATTTGCGTGTAATGCAATAATGAACGTGGTGGTGTGTGTGTCTCGTGATTTCTAGTTGGACTTTCTTTATTAATTTTTTAAATTTGATCAAAGTACTTTTAAAAAAAAAAAAAAAAAAACACTGTTGTTAATTTTGTCTCACATATTGCTTTTTTTTTTTTTTTTTGATATCCAATATGGAGGTACATAAATTATAATTGTCTATTTGATTTACTGGAATGGAAGGAGATAGGATGGAATGGAATGATCATTCCTTAGGTTCTCCTATGGAATGATCAATCATTTATGGGTGAATGATGATTTTATTTATAATGTATTTTTTATTATTTTTTTGTCACCCAAACATGGGAATACCATTTTGATGGCATGATCATTCTAGTGAACTAAACGTTAGTTAAGGGTACAAATTATCGGTAAGTGTTACTGTTCTTTCAATTTCTACAATTAGCTGTAGCTCAAAACCGCGGAGAAAAGTAAAACAAAGGTACTTTGATTGATAAATAGATTTAGCCTCCGTTTGGGAAGTGGGTTGACTTTTTGGCTTTTTAGTTTTTTTGGTTTTTTTAGCCTGGGCTTAAAAGTTTGGTTTGGGAAGGGTTTTTTGGCTTTTTGGCTTTTTGGCTTTTTTGACTTTTTTTTGTGAGAGAGGAGTGTAATGATTATGGGTTGGATGTGATGTTTTGTTTTTTGTGACTAAAAAAGCCCAAAAAAGTTCTTGCTAAAAATAACCTGTTTTTCTTGCACTTTGATTCCATGGGTAGTAAATTTTTCTTTTTAAAATCATTTTGAGCTCATTTGGCCATTTCCCACGCTTTATTTATGCTTTAAAATTGAGGAGAAGTTTGTGTAAGATGGAACATTTGATATGAAGCACTCCAATGAATAAACTCAAATTTGAGTAAAATGGGTAAGTGTTGAGTTTGAGTGGAAGCTGTGGGTTGGAGTAAGGAGATTGGTGGAAAGTTTGGGTAAAATTGTTCAAATGTCAAGTTTGAATTGGCTTGAAATTTGAGTTAAATTCAATTTAATATAAGTTTGGGTGGATGGAATTTTTAATGGCTTTTTAAGCAAATTTAAGTTTGGGTTAAGATTTGATTATATTTTGATGCTCATATACTCCCACCTAACTAGGATTTTAAGAAAATGATACTTCAATTTGGAACTACTGATATTGAAGGGGGATTATTAAAAGGGCGTTCAAAATGTGGGAGCTCTTGACAAAGAGTTGAAAGTGGACACTTACAACTGCTGTCAAGTGCTTCAGCTCTTTAGCTTTCTCACTGGGTTTTGGTGAACAACTATTATTGTGCTTATGTCATGTTGGAGCTCAGTATTACTCCTGAATATTTCAGTTGTACGAGTCTGTTTATTCTTGTTTCAAGAGGGCGAGGTGTGCTAAAAAATGATTTCATTCATGGATTTCTATCTTATGTGTTAGTTTATAGGAGTAATTGGTTCATTTTCATAGTTGCCTCCCTACGTGAGGAAAAGAAAAAGATTTTGGCACGCTCTACACAACAGACAAAGAAACACGTTTGCCATGCCATGTTATTACACGTCAATCTAGTCTGGCCTCGTTTGGAAATAGGATATTTTAGTAATTTTTTGATTTTTTGATTAAAATATGAGGTTAAAAAAACTAGTATGTTTGGAATGACTTTTGATTTTTTACGAAAAGATGGGCAAAAAGTAGAGAGAAAAGGGAATTTTTGACTTTTTGGTATAGGTTGTTGGCTTTTTAATTTTTTTTGTGACTTTTTGACTTTTAGACTAAAACAGTAAGTTGCCAAACAAGGCTTAAGGTTACCGTGATCATTCTTTGGCCTCCTATTTTGCTAATGGTGAATCAAACTAGATGAATACAAAATTAAAAATCAATTGTTTTATAAGCTTTCCACACAGATCATGGATGAATATCATCATCATCACCACTGCTTTTTCATATTTAGGCGCTGTTTGGGAAACCGTAGTTGAGGCTATTATAGCCTGATTTGAGTTATTAGCCAAAAAGCTTCCAAATTAGATTTTTTCAAAAAAAAAAAGGCTCAGCGCCGTGTCACAGCCTCAAAAGTCATCATCAACAGCTAAATTACCATTTCACCCCTTTACATCAATTTAAAAAATTATAAGTTAGGGACAACTTTGTCATTTTAAATTCAAACATCATTTCAACACACTTTTCAGTACAACAACTCAACTAAAAATTCATCTCATCTTTCCAAACACAAAAACTAAAATAGCCTACTAAAATAGTCAAATAGCCTCTAAAATAGCCACTTCCCAAACGAGGCCTTAGTGTGTGATATGTTTCAACTTATTGTAGTTAGTTTCGTTGCTAAGTGATCAAACAATTCATTGTTTAACTAGTCAATAAAAATAAATTTTAAAAAAAATCATTGAACTACAAGATTTTGCACATCTCATCTATTATCAGTTTGGAGCAAAAAGCAAGTTGGGTGCCTTCCTAAAATTGCTTGTATGCATTGTGCATTTCTTTCTATAGCTGCCTCCACTATATTCTAGTGGCTTTTACTTTTGCATCACAACTTCTAAGATCATGTAAAAATATATAGTTCATTATTTTGTTCTTCCTCAGGCTATGTTAATTGTTCAGCATTCTTATTTACTACATTTGATTGTCTTCGTAGGCTTTTTTGGTGTTGTACATTGTTTGCAATTGAATTCTAACGAATAGTGAAACTGTAGAATCCTTTATATTTTCATGAACACTTGAAGTGTTCCACAATATTACGTGGCTTTACTGATTGAGATGCAAACAATGCACGTGCAGAGTTCTTTTCGGATGGTAATAGGTATATGTTTTGTGGTGATAAGGAGCAACAATGTAATAAATGGGGTGGTAATGGTGATTTGATATGAGCTGTGACAGCAGCAGGGGGCTGCAGTGGCAACGCCACCAGTGTTGGGGGGTGGTGGTAGTGGCATAATGGTAGCAGTAGAATGAGGTAGCAGTTGCATTTGTTACTACTGTGAAGTATTTAGTTTTTGAAGGGTTTGGAATTTGATTAAACTAGTGATACCAGACACTCGTTAATTTCATTTTGTGAGAAATCAACCATCTATGTTTGTTTGTTTTTTTTTTTTTTTAATATTTAATTTTGGAATCTTTCTTATGATTTTAGTATCTTCTCATCTGTACCAAGTCTACTGACCTAAAAACAAAAATAGTTAAAATCCAGGGTACTTAAGATATCACATTTGCTGAAGAAAATTGCTTTAAATATGAACTTTAATACCTTGTGAAAATTGTCGTCAAGCATTTCAGCTGCATGTAAAAGGCATCTAAGCAAGTATCTGTGGTTGATCTCCGCCTTTCGACTACTTGCGGTTGAAACTTGGGAGTGTTTCATTGACTTTTGGGAAGTACTTTCTTGCTTATTATAGCACATTTTTGCTTTTAAGAAGATAAGTACCAATAGAATGCTTTATTTGCTTGGGTCATTTAATTTATTGCTCTGGAATATTTTCTCTAATGTGTAGAACCATCTTACATTTTATGAATATCATATAGGATACTTACTATGTCCTTCCCTAATGAATGGTTTACAAAGATAAAGAGCAGTGTGAAACTTTCTTTTCGGATAATCATCATAAATGTCCTCTTATATTTACAAAGTTTGGTTTCCAGGTGTACCATGGACGGAAGAGGAACATAGGCTGTTCTTACTTGGTCTTCAGAAGTTAGGGAAAGGAGACTGGCGTGGGATATCACGTAATTTTGTAATGTCAAGGACTCCTACCCAAGTAGCAAGCCATGCCCAGAAGTATTTTATCCGACACAGTAATGCTACTCGAAGAAAGAGGCGATCCAGCCTTTTCGACATGGTTCCAGAAATGGTTTGTCTTGCCTTGTTAATCTTTATATTAAATTTTGCATGAACCACACTATGTGTCGACATACTTTTAAAAGCGATTCACATACCATAGACACAAATGGCCTCTGGCACCAGTTTGGCATGCCTCTCAAGTTTGTCAGCTCAAAATTCACACTTCAGAACATCTTTTGAATGATCAAACCTTATTAACTCTGAGCTGAGTGAATTCATGTAAAACTACCCTGCCCTTTCACTTTGGCGCATTGGAATTGGTAATTGGTTTTATCAGTTCCCTTGTTTCATATTGGCATAACATTCTTTACAAATACATGATCTCACTGGAATAAATGGTGTCTTGGGAAATTCTTTTATCATATCTGTTGCAGGTGTGCCTCGAATTTGACCTGGATGATGATTATTAGCTGCTAGTGGGCCACACGGCCTGATTAATGGGCAAATACCCTGTATTTATATTTTGGGTCTATTTTGATTTAGTTTGCTACTTTTGAGTCCTTATTTATATTGAGTTATCTTACGGTTCTAGGGTTGGTGATGATCTTGTCAGCTATGGTTTGACAAAGACCAGGCTTGTTATAATCTCTACATCACAGCAAAAACTCCTTCGTTGTTTTTTACCCATGGATGTATTGTAAATCCTTGTGCTTGTGCTGTTGTAATGTTTTAGATTTCCTGATCTTCACCTTTGCCATAACACTTTCAGTGGTAGAACACGAATCTTTTGGACCCAAAAGAAAAAAAAAAAAGATGAAAAAAAAAAACACGAATCTGATTTCTGTCTTACTGACCAATAACCTCAAATCATTCTTTTTTCATTATTTTTTTTTCTTCTGATTATTATGTTATTTGTCAGGGCACAGATCCACCAACAGTCCCAGAAGAACAATTCATGCTCCCTCCCTCTCAAGCAGTAGATACTGATCCTTTCCACTCATTACCATTGTTGAATCTCTCTCTCAATCGAGACTTTGAACACATGGAAGCCACTTCTGATGAAAAGGTCAAAGGCCACAAAGAAACTGCAATGGCATCAAATGCAGAGGCTTCTGTGTTCTTCCCCGCTCATCTACCTGTTCCATTTCCATTGTGGCCATCAAATACAGCCCCTCTTGAAGAAGAAAGCGCAGTAGAGATGTCTCGTCATCAGGTTCTTAGACCTATTCCTCTACTTCCGAAAGAACCAGTAAATGTAGATGAGCTAGTGGGCATGTCCCAGCTCAGTTTGGGAGAGACTGAATCGCGAGGTATAGAGTCTTCAACACTTTGCTTAAACCTGTTTTTAGGAGCCCCGTCAAGACGGTCAGCGTTTCATGCAAGCGCTCCAGTTAACAGGTCATATGTAAGTAAAGGGAAGAGCAATGCAATACAAGCAGTTTGAAAGGTGGAGAAGCTGACTGTTATTTCAGGTTCTTTTCTTCTCGGTCAACTTCTGTACAATTGCAATTCTCTCTCTCTCTCTGTCTGTCCCTCATGGTATTTAGTTTTATTTAACTGTCTCAGTGTCTATGTAGTTTTATGGTTCTGTGGGAAAGGTAGGTTAATCTTATTGGGTATAATTATTCTTTCTTCATTGTGAACAGGTAGAAGTTCAAATAATTGAATTAGTTGGGTACAACATACTCTTTTTTTCCTTTTAAAAAGGAGAATACTTATAGTTATATGGTTTTGAGCATTTTTATATAGAAACCCTTTGGGAGCATTTGGATACATCATTATAAATGAAGATAAACTAAGCAGCCATGTACAAGCTATTTATTTTTGTAGTTGTTCATGAACAATTACATCATTCTTGAATCAAATTTGTGTTCTACATCACCATCTAAACGAGACCCCCAAAGAGCACATGAGAAAAGTATAACTTTAAAAATCCATACTATAATTATCTATCAAAAAAAAAAAAAAAAAATCCATACGATAATTAGTTGTAGAGCAAAATTCTAGAACAACTAGTAATTATTCTATAAGAACAACAAAAAATTGTACTATGATATAGTACATAGATTAAATCAGCGGGGCATGACAAAGCGATACAGTGGACACAAGTTACTAGTTTTGAGCCAGCGAACAATACAATTCCCATGATAGATAACGGAACACAGCATGCAAGTAACCTCCTCCAACCTCCCTACTGAAAGTGTCTCCAAGCAAATCATACACATTGCCATCTCGTGTCACAACTCTCTCTAATGCTTCAATGGATGATTTACACTATGTTTGGTTAAAAGATTTGAGAAGGGATTTGAAAAAAAAAAGAAGAAAAAAACGTGTGAAATTAAGTAAAATATACGTATATTTTATTAACATTTTATTTACTTTTTTTTTTCTTCTTTTTTTTTTCAAATCTTCTAACTAAATACAATGTTAGTGATGAGCACAAAATTGAAACAATTCCTTTTTATTGCGTTGCTCACAGCCCTAGCAGTCAGCCTCGTCTTCTCCAATTTAGAATAGGATTAAGCGATTGTCCAATTAATACTAAAAAGGTTGCTTTTTGGTTTTAAAAAATCAAAAAACACAAGTATGCTTGGAAAGAGTGAAAAAAAAATTAATTAAATTAAAAAAGTTTTTAACTATTTCATAGAAAAAATCTCAAACATATTAACTGTTTTAAATTCTAAAAAATGTCAAAAAAATCTCCTTTGGTAATCGTTTTATAAGTTAATTTATCGACTGAAAATAATCTCACACACAAGTTAAGTGCTTTAAACAGTTAATTCATTTGACATTTAAAAAAAAAAACTTTTTATTGACTTTTTAAAGTGATTTAAGATGACTTTTTACCTATGATCGTGCATGACAAACAATTTAAAAGAAAAAGTGGCTTATACGCAATTCCAAATGAGGCGGTCAAAATCTACTGTTGTCGCCTGATGTATTTATTTTTTGGGTTGGGCTTGTACCTATGTATTGTTTAGGGGTGTAAAAATGACCCGAGGTCTGTGGGCGGTCCGAAACTTGAGATGGACCGAGCCCGTTTCGGCCTGGTTAAGCCCGGGTCCGAGCCCAGCCCAGTACCTTGGGCCTGGGCCTTCCATTTTGGGGCTCGGCTTGGCTCGGCCCAAAAAAAATTTCGGGCCCTGCGGGTGGCTCGGCCCAGCCCAACCATCAAACCTTCTCTCTACCAATGATCAAATTTCAAAAAATAAAAATAAAAAACAACTTGCAATAGTTAAATAATTAAAAAAATATAAAAATAAATAAAAAGATTAATCTTATAAAAATAAAAAATAAAATAATTAAATAATTAAATAAATAAAAAGATTGATCTTATAAAAATAAAAAAAATAAATAAAAATTAATATAATTAAATAAATAGCATTAATAATTTAAAGATAAAACAAAAAATAATAATAATTTATTAAATTAAAATCACATTAATAATTGTTTAATGGTAAAGGATGATACACACCAGTGGCAGTGCACAGACAGTCTGTGTGTGTGTGGCTGGCTTTATTTTTTATTTTTTTAAATTTCTTACTTCATTCATTGTTCAATGGGTGGGAAAGTATACCTGTACCTAACGTGAAAAAAAATAAAACTATATATATATACTAAGTTAGAAGGTAATATTGGATCTGTGGGGGTTCACCACAAGTCTCATTTTGATAATTTGAACCGTTTAATGTGTAGAACTCTTCCATTATTATATGCCTGTAAAAAATTACGTTAATCGGATATCGCTAACTATATGATCAAATCAATTTGGTATAAAAATGCATGATGTTATAGTTAATGGTTGACAAAAAAAACTAATCCGATCAGATAATTATAGATATTCGATCAACGTGATTTTTTACAAACATATAATACTCGACGAGTTGTACATATTGAATGGTTCCGATTAGCAAAACGAGACCCATGATGGCTCACACTGGACAAAGAGTACTGTCCAAATGGTTGCCCGAAAAAGGAGGCAACCATTTCCTAAAACTTTGCCATGCCACCGTACAGCCCCCTACCTACTATTATAGTACCAGTCTAGCCTCAATTTTGAGCCGTTGCATTGCAAATTTGCATCTCCTACAACTCAAACGGATATATATATAACGGTTATAATTCAAACGGTTAGATTTCAAACTACTATAAATATATTTCAATTTTCAAAATAAATTTCACAACAAATCATTCTCTCTTTACCTCTCTCTTAAACTCTCTCAATCTCTCTCAACTCTTAATTAATTTTGAAGTACCATCCCTAAGTGGCTATTGCAATTGTGCAACAAGAAACTTTTAGCAGAAGAAGAAAATTTCTATATCGCATTCTCCAGTCGGTAACATTAATTAGTTTAATTAAATTTATTAACTACTCATTTTTTTCATTGATTATTTATGTACATATATTAATTATTATTTTTTACTGATTGAATTTACACATTATTTAAATTAATTGTTAATTCTTATATATTGTTTTACTTGCATTACTATGGATCCTAATATGCCTAATGTTTATGTCGATATTGATACATATACTACACCACATGAATCTGTTGATTCTCCTTCTAATATCCCTCTTCCAACAATTGGATCATCATCTAGGAGCAGAAAAAGTAGTGTTTGGGAATATTTTGAAAAAATATCTATAAATAATCTTGGTGGCACAATTACATTTAAAGCAAAATATAAATATTGTGCACGTTGTTTGTTTGGCAACGTTTACGTTTTCAGTTTATATTTACAAAAATTTTATAAGCTGGTTTTTGTTTATTTTTAGAAAAACATAAACTACAAACGCGTTTGGTAATTAACAAAATGTTTAAAAATTTAAAAAAGAGTGAGAAATGGCAAGTGGTGGCGGAAGACGGTGGTGGAAAATGGTGACGGTGGGTGGTGGGTAACGGGTGGTAGCGGGTGGGTGGTGGTGGTTGGTGGGTGGGTGGGTGACGGTGGTGGGTGGTGGGTGGTAGCGAGTGGGTGGTGGTGGTGGCAGGTGGGTGGCGGATGACGGGTGGTAGTGGTCGGTGGTGGCGGGTAGGTGGAGGGTGGTGGTGGTGGGTGGGTGGGTGGGTGACGGTGACGGTGACAGAGACGGTGACGGTGACGGGTGATAGGTGGTAGCGAGTGGGTAGTGGTGGTAGTGGTGGTAGTGGTGGTGGTGGTGGTGGTGGCGGTGGTGGTGGCGGGTGATGGGTGGTGGTGGTAGGTGGGTGGCGGATGGCGGGTGGTGGTAGGTGGGTAGTGATGGCGGGTAGGTGGCGGGTGGTGGTAGTGGGTGGGTGGGTAACGGTGGCGGGTGGTAGGTGGTGGTGGTGGGTGACGGTGGCGGGTGGTGGGTGGTAGCGAGTGAGTTATGGTGGGTGGTGGTGACGGGTGGGTGGCAGGTGGCTGGTGGTGGTGGGTGGCTGGTGGTGGCGGGTGGTGGATGGTGGTGGTAGGTGGGTGGTAAGTGGTGGAGGCGGGTAGGTAGCGGGCGGTGGAGGGTAGTAGCGGGTGGTGGGTGGTACTGGTGGCGGTGGCGAGGGGTGAGTGGTGGTGGCGAGTGGGTGGCAGGTGGGTAGTGGGTGGTGGTGGCGGGTGGTGGGTGGTGGTGGCAGGTGGGTGGTGAGTAGTGGTGGCAGCTAGTGGTGAGGGGTGGATGGTGGGTGGTGGTAGCGGAAGATGGTGGTGGAAATGGTGGCGGGTGGTGGCTAGTGTTGGGTGGTAAAAAAAAAAAAAAACTGAAAACTCAAAACGGAAACACATTTTTTGAGTTTACATTTTTTGGCCAAATTTATTAACTGAGACAACTGATTTATAAATAAGAAATTCACCAAATAAGTTTTTATTTGAGTTTTTAAAATTTTTGTAAATATAAACAGAAAACTTAAAACGTAAGTGTTACCAAACGACACCTTAGTGTTGCATCTACAAGGGGTACTAGTCATTTAAAAAGGCATTCTGACAAACATTTACAAAGTAAATAACCTGATATTCGAAGTCAAATGCAATTAGGGGCTTCATCAGCTGGTAATTTGCAAACATTTTCATATGATCCTATACGTGCACAAAATTCTGCAGTTGATTATATTATTAAAAAAGAACAACCTTTTAGTACTAGTGAATGTCCTGATTTTACCGAAATGATTTACGAAAGTTTTTCACCGCAATATCAAAATTTTTCAAGAAATACTACTAGAAACAGGATTTTAAAGAAATTTGAGAATATTAAAAGTGAATTATTTGATATCTTTAAAATTTTGAATGGAAGAATTTGTTTAACATCTGATCTGTGGTCAAATAATGGTTTTGAATATCAATGTATCACTGCATATTTTATTGATAATGATTGGAAATTAAATAATTCTTTTGTATCCTAGTAATTTTATTTTGGCCAGTCTTCAAATAATTTAAATTAATTGAACTTGCATACACTGGCCATTTGCTTGGTGTAGAAATAAGAAATGTATTATATGAGTGGGCTTTACAAAATAAAATATTTACGATTAGTTTAGATAATACATCATATTATAATCAAACTATAGCCCATTTAAAATCAACTTTACAATTACTTGTTGATGGTGATTTATTTCATGTTCGTTGTTATACCCATATTTTAAATTTGATTGTTAAAGAAGCTATGCATGTATACGAAACTTCTGTACTTACAATAAAAAATGCAGTTGTTACTATTATGTCTTCTAGTAATCGAATTTCAGAATATAGAAAAATTTGTCAACGAAAAAATACGTCATTTAAAAAATTAATTTTAGATATAGATAGTAGGTGGAATTCAACATATAATATGTTAAAAATAGCTTGTAAACAAAGAAGAGCAATAGATTTATTTTTTTTGCAACAACATCAATATGAGGAGTACTGACACCCACTGAACTTAATTGGCGCCAAGTAGCCTTGTATAAAGATTTTTTAAAAGTTTTCGGTACTTCAACAAAATTATTTTCTTATATATATATTTCTACTTCACCATTTGTTTTACATATGTTAGCAGAAATAATTAAAATTTTCGTAAAATATATGGGTAATGAACTTTATGTAACCATTATTACTTCAATAAAAGAAAAATTTGATAAATATTTTCATCCTTTGCCTCATCTATTAGGTTTAGCTATAATAATTGATCCTAGGTGTAAAGAAGTTGGTTTACAAGAATTTTTAGAGCGTATTTTCGCTGATCAAATACAGTTTGCCCTTATTATGCAAACATGCAATAGATTATTTCAAGAATACAGGGCAACTGTAACTGCATTTGCATCTGTAAATATACCTACACACACTACACTAGCAGTCCAATCTCAAGGCGGGAGATCAAGTATTTTCACAGCAATAAAAAGTAGAAGAATATCTCAACATACAAGTGTAAGTAGTTCTGAACTACAATGTTATTTGGAAAGCCCGTCAGTGGATAATTCTGATAAATTTGACATTTTGGAATGGTGGAAACAAAATGAATCTATGTGGCCTGTGCTTTCACAGATGATCCGTGATATACTAACCATTCCTATTTTTACAGTTGCTTCAGAAACAGCTTTTAGTGCAGGTGGACGGATGCTGAGTGACTACAGGAGCAGACTTTTACCCGAAATGGTTGAGGCATTGATGATATCCAGGGATCATATGCACGCGCTTACAAGAAGACAAAATTTTAGTTAAAAGGAGCGAATTCAATATGATTTGGATGACATATCATCGGGCAACGCGCTTGAAATGTCTGTCTCCTCTGATGATTGATCAACAATTTACTTTTTACTATTTCATTTCGTTTCGTTTTTTTCTTGGTTTTTGTTTTTGTTTTTGTTTTTGTTTTTGTTTTTTTTTGTATTAGATTATTGAGGTGGAGTATAATGCAAATGATTGGTAGGCTAGTAGGTGCCAACCTAGTTGGGATGTACTTGACCTATAGTGATGCAACTGCTATACCATCATCAGTAATCTACTCCTAATTTATTTAATAATATCAATTTTTGTAATATTTTATTTCATTTTGAAATAAAAATTATTCATTCAATAAATGTTATATAAATAATTTAATATTGTAATATTGAAAGTTTCAATTTCATATATATAAAATTATTCATTTCGAAAGAAAAAAATTACATAATTACATACTTTTTTAGTTATAAGTTCACAATTAAAAAAACATAAGTCATATATAATTAAATTAAATATCACTATAAAATATTACATAACCAAACAAAATATTTCATTAATCGTAACTAAAATACTATAGTATAATTTTTTTTCTTTTAATTTTTTATTTCTAATATTAAAAAAAAAGCTCGATTGGGCTCGGTTCACGGGCCAAGGCCCGAGCCCAAGCCCTAGGCTCGGCCCGCGACCCTAGGCCCGAGCCCAAGCTCTAGGCCCTAGTATGAGTGGGCTTGGGCTTGGGCCTGTGCCCCACTTTTTGGCCCATGGGTCGGTCCGGCCCGACCCGCTAAAAAACCGCGAGCCCACAAAGCCCGAATGGGCCGGCCCAGGCCATTATTACACCCTTAGTATTGTCGAATTCGTGGAGTTTTCATTAACTCTATTTTGATGATCTAATTCATTTAAATTTTTAAGTCTAAAAAGTAATTAAATTACAAAAAAATCAAATTAATTCGATAATGACAACCTCATGATTTAGTGTATTTGTCACATACATACACACACACAAAAAATGTCGAGAATAATGATTTGCAAACTAGATGGTTTATTTTTGAAACAATTACAAAAAAAAAAAAAAAAACCTAGGTTTGAATTATTCAGTAAAATAAATTCTAAGTTTTCAATTTTGTTATTTAAACTCTAATCTTTTAATTTGTTTTCAATGAAAACATTCACGTATTTTTATTAGGTAAAACTAAAAGGGCTTGGCTTCCTCCAGTCTCAGATTGGATTGGAAGGTGTTGTTAAGTCCGTGAGGGTCTACCACGGGTCCCGTTTTGATAATTCGAACCGTTTAATGTGTAGAATTTGCCGAGTATAAGCTTGTAAAAAATCACATTAATAGGATATCAATAGTTATCTCATGATCAGATATTGATAATGATAGCCTCAGGATTTAGTGTATTTGTCATATACATACACACACAAAAAAATGACGATAATAATGATTTGGAAACTAGATGGTTTATTTTTGGAACAATTACAAAAACAAAAAAAACCCAGGTTTGAATTCTTTAATAAAATAAATCCTACGTTTTCAATTTTGCTATTTAAACTCTAATCTTTTAATTTGTTTTCAATTAAAACATTCATGTATTTTCATTAGGTAAAACTAAAAGGGCCTGGCTTCTCTTCAGTTCCAGATCAGACTAGAGGTTGTTGTTGGGCCCGTGGAGGTCCACCATGGGTCCTGTTTTGATAATTCGAATCGTTCAATGTATAGAACTTGTTGAGTATTATATGCTTGTAAAAAATCATGTTGATCGGATATTGATAACTATCTCATCAGATCAGTTTTCTGTCAATCATTTATTTTTTTACTATCTATTTTTTTAATACAAAACTGATTTGATCACGTAGCTATCGATATCTGATCAATATGATGTTTGTCTGGCATACAGTACTCGATGAGTTCTACACATTGAACGGTTTGGATTATCGAAACGGGATGAGCCCCCACGGACCCAACAACACCTCTAGTCTGATATGGAATTAGAGGGAAGCCAGTGCCAAGCTAAAATATTATTTTTTTCGATCGATTTTACTTAATAAAAATAACAAATAATTTAGATTGAAAACAAATCAAATTTAAAATTTTAAAAATTAAATTGAGAAAATTAAAAATTTATTTTATTATAAAAATCAAACTTTAAATTATTATTTTTTATCGTAATTGTCCCTTTATTTTTTTGGATTTTGTTAACTATGCCCTTAGGCTGGTACATGTGGAAAAGAAATGTTTGAGAGATCTAGAAAAGAGCTCTAAATAGAACTCTAGAGGTGGGATCTACAAAATGATGTGATATTTTAGCTTTAATTGTTTTTTTTTTTTTTGGTTTGGTTTGGTTTGCTTGCCAGTTGTTTAGAACTAATTTAGAGCTCTAAATCACGGTTGCATATGGAAAACCTGTAATGAATATCTCTCAGTCTTGGAAAGACGCAGCTGGCTGACTTCCTTCAACCTCCTCCCAGCCTTTTCTAGGTGGGGGTCATTTCTATGCACTCTAGTCTTTTGGGCTGGATTCCTGTTTTCTCATGGAAAACTTAGCCTTTGTTTGGGAATATATTATTTTAATAATTTTTTAACTTTTTGATTAAAATATAAGGTAAAAAAAAATTAGCAGGTTTAGAATGATTTTTTATTTTTTTTACGAAAAGATGTGCAAAAAATAAAGAGAAAAGGAAAATTTTGACTTTTTTATATAAGTTCATTTGGGAAGTGGGTTGACATTTTGACTTTTTAGCTATTTTAGCCTAGGGCTAAAATGTCTCGTTTGGGATAACTTTTTTGGCTTTTTTGACTTTGCCTCGTTTGGGATAGGTTTTTTTGGATTTTTTGACTTTTTGTGAGAGAAAGAATGTAATGATTATGGATTGGATGTGTTTTGTTTTATTGAGCTAAAAAACCTATTTTGTCATTTTGTAGCTAAAATAGCCCCAAACCCAACCCATCCCTTCTTCCCAAATGAGTGCATAGGTTATAGGCTTTTTGACTTTTAGGCTAAAATTATTATAGGCTAAAATTATTACTTGCCAAACGAGGCCTTAAAATCAATTGTGATGCGGCCATAAATTGGCTATTTTTGGCTAAAATTTACAAAAAAAGAAAAATAAAATAGACTAAAATAGTTAATAAGAAAAAATGTCACATCAAATCTATAATTATTTTACTTTTTTCGTCACAAATATCATATCCAACTACGAAAAAATCTCCTCTTTCCAAAAACAAATATTTTAACCTATTAAAATAATCAAAAATTAAAATCGCCCTGCCATAGCCACTGTCATTAGAGATTCTCAAGGTAACTCATTGATGGCAATGTTAGATTTATCTATGCCTCTTTTGCTACCGCAGCCGAAGCACTAACGTGCGCATGGCTTGCCTCATGGCTGCGGCTTTCAACAGTTTGCTTGTGGGAATCAAGAGTGACAAGAAGTTGGTGATTTATTTGTGCGTCTCCAAAATGGTTCCACCCAATCCATTGCTCAGGAGTTCGATCTTGTTCATATGCCTAACGGAAGATATGAGCGGTGATCACACCATAATATAGTGGACCCTCTCACACCAAATCAAAGCTTTATATGGTGATTCAATTTTCCCGCAGGAAGAAGTTACTGGAAGTAGGAAGTTTAAGATTTGAATGAAGAGTCACAATGTTTGGAAGCATGGTGACCATTGAGTTTGAATTTTAATAGGTTGTACCCATTACTTAACAGCTACCATATGCTATAAATATATGGACAATACATAAGTTCAAGACACTTGCATTTTTCTCTCTGTTTTTCCTCTTCCAGATTATTTTCTTTTGCGTGATTAAACACCCTCATGGGAACTTCGATGCATTGCCATTGTTAAGTTAATCTTATAGTGGTATCAGAGCAAGGTTGTACACATAATCACAGATGTTGAATTACAGTTCGGAAGAACGAAAATTTTCCAAAAAGTTTTTACCAAAAATTCAGAAAATAATCCACCGTCAATCTTCGGCTTTGGTTAATTCCATTTGTTTATTTAATCATCACTAACGTGTTGTATTCCCAGAAAACTATCCAAAGAAAATAACCGTTGGTGGTGCTATTGTTCCGAACCTTGCCGAAAGTGAGGCCGAATTATATCATTGGAAGCAATTTTACAAAATATTTTTCAGTTCAAATTGTGTCTCCAAATTAGCACCATTTGGTTCTTCTCAGAATTTTGATCACAATAGTGAAATTCGTTGTGAAAAACGAAAAAAAATTGACCCACAAAGTTCAATTTTCAGTATTTGGTCTTCGACACCAGTTGCCGGAGAAGACGACCAGAAACATTCCGTTGGTGCATATGTTTTGCAAAGATCATCCATTGGGCCAATTTCAAAAATTAAGAGAAAAGGGCCAAAAATAAGAGTTACAGTAAGGAAATCAATTCCTTTGGGCCTAAGAATTAAAAAGGATTTGATTGGGCCGAAACCCAGCGCCACAGAGACCAAGCCAAGCAGCCCAAAGCCACAGAGCCAGCCCAGCCCAGGGACACAGCCAAGCAGCCCAAAGTCGCGGCACAACGTGCGCCGAAATCCGCGTGTCGACCCATCACACCGCATCCGGACCTGTGTCCGTCTGTTTTGCTTGACCCGTGTCCGCTTGACCCATGCGCTGACCCGCGTGGCATGCCGGTTCGGTCTTAGCCGGTCAAAACCGGCCCAGCACAGTATTTGGACCGGCAGCAGCCTGGTCCAATCGGTTTGTTGGCTTGTTTTTGCCATTTCAAGGCCCTTTTTAGTCATTCAAAAGCCAGAATTCCCAGAATTTATCTAAGAATTTTTCTGTGAGTATTAGTACTACATTTTCAAAAGAAAAAATTCGAGGAAAAGGCTATCCAAGGGCGTTACCCAGGAAAATATTCAAAGAAACAATTTTTAATAAGCGCCATTGTGTACCTTGGGCTCGTAACTATTTTTACAATACTCATAAGCAAAGTATTGCGTTTAAAAGGCCATTGGGTTTTCATCATTCTTCTTACCCAAGGAAAAAGAACTGTTCTACTCCTTCACAACAAATTTTTTTTATCACAGGGGCCGATTCAACAACTACAAGGCTTATCCTTATTAAGACCTATTGTTGTCTTTAATTTTGTTTGTTTGTTTGTTTTTTTTTTTATATATATATATATATTTTAGTTTGTAATATTCACATTTGAATTTTCATAGTAACACATTTTGTTTTTAGTATGGTTATTAAAAATAGCATGGATTCTTCAAGAATTGAGATGCTTAATGGAAATAATTTCCGAGCATGAAAACGTCACATTTCTTATCTTCTTACACATGAAAAAAACATTGCACACTTTATCCACTTTTAAACCAGATGATGATTCTAATTGGTTCTAAAATAAATGGATAGAAGATGATGCAATGGCAAAGACAACTATGTTACATAATATGAAAGATAACATTATTCTGCTTTTTGAAGAACATGAAACTACAAGACAATTAATGGAAGCACTAGAATGTAAGTATGGAGTTTGATTGGATACTCAAATTCAATTTCTCTTGGACAAATATAATAACACTCGTATGAGTGATAATGATAGTGTTTGTGATCATGTTAATCAAATAGAATTAATTGCTAAAGAATTATCCAACGCTGATCACTCTTAGTCGGACAAGATGCAAGTAACTACCATACTTAATAGTTTTCCATTGTCTTGGGATCATGTTATCATATCTTTAACTCATAGCGGACGAGAGATTTCAAGGGTAACATTGCCTATACTCTTAGTTTTGGAAGAAGAAAGAATGAAGCGAAGGTGTAAAGAAGGTTTGTCTTTTAACTTGTTGATGGCACAATCTTCACCACAACCACAGAATAATACCCACACACCATTCAACAAGAAAAAGACGACTTATTTCAAGAAAAAATGGAAGAAGGGATTTCAGAAAGAATAGAAGAAACAACAAGAATGGCAAAAACAACGACATCATAAGCATCAAATTGGCCCATGTTACGAGTGTGGTAAAAAAGGTCATATCAAAGCCACTTGTCCTTAGAAGAAGTAGAAAAAGGATCATAACTCTGTTGTCATGACAGTTTCTGAAGCAATGGTTCTTGAACCTCCATCAAATTCATGGTGGATTAATTCTGCTGTAACTAGGCATATTGTGCAAAATAAAGACATGTTCGTGGAGTTTACTGACAAGAAGGTTGGTGAACACAAAATCTACATGGGCAATAACTCATATAGTGATGTTTTGGGTATTGGCAACTGTCAATTCTCTACTAATAAAATTTCCGTTATGCTTCATGATGTGCTTTATGTACTCAGTATTCGCCGAAATTTAATTTCAGTTTCGGTGTTAACCCAAAAGGGTTTTGAGGTTAATTTTAGGTTTAACACAGTATTGATTAAGAAAAGGGAGTGTATTAGTGAAAGGTGTAAGAGTTAATGACATGTACTATCTTCCTATTGATAATAACAAAGTATGTATTTCTGATTATTTGCATATTTCTACTAGTAATAGTTCTTATTTGTGGCATTTAAGGTTAGGTCACATTAATAAAAATAAAATGTCTCGAATGTTTAAAAGTGGCTTCTTGCCTAAAGTATGTTCCGATGATTTTGATATATATGAACCATGGATCAAAGGCAAAATGACTAGCAAACCATTTTTCAAACATTGGAAATCATTGGAATTACTCGAAATAATTCATTCGGACATTTGTGGCCTTTTAAGAACTAAAACTTATCGAGACATGGAATACTTTATTACTTTCACTGATGATTATTCAAGATATGGACATATCTACCTTCTTAAACACAAATCAGAGGCCATTGACAAGTTTAAGGAATATAAATTAGAGGTAGAAAAGCAACTTGATCGGTCCATTAAACACTTGAATAATGATAGAGGTGGCGAATATGAAGCTATGGATTTTTTCTGCAAGGACAACGGTATAAAACATTTGTTTACAATGCCATACACACCACAACAAAATGGGATTGCCGAAAGACGAAATCATACTCTAATGAAAATGACAAGGTCTATGATGGCTCATGCTGATCTTCTTATTCATTTTTGGGGAGAAGCTTTGTCTACTGCTGCATACATTTTAAATCGAGTCGAAACAAAAGCCAAACCTCTAACTCCTTACGAATGTTGGCATGGCACTAAACCTCATATTCAAAATCTCAAAGTTTGGGATATAAAGCACATGTACTTATTCCCAAACCTTTAAGGGATAAATTGGAAAGTAAAACTTGGGAATGCAAGTTTATTGGCTACGTTGAAAATATGAGTGGTTATCGTTTTTACCATCCTGAATGTGGATCAATAGAAAGTAGAGATGCTATTTTTCTTAAATCCATTGATCTTATTACTCCTATTGAACAAATTGAATTGCTCTCTGAAGTATCTTAGGATTCTTCTCTTTCTTCGTTGTCACATGATCCATATATTCTCCCCGAACCATCTAATAGTGGGAGAAAACGCAAATTACATGACATTGTTTTACCTACTTCGAATCCTAAGATAAGTGGGAGTAAGAGAGCAAGACGTTCATCTACGTTTTTGAAAGATCATTATGTTTTTCAAATTGAAGAACTTAATAACTTAGTAGATGATCTTACTACTTATAATGAAGCAATGAGTAGCAGTGATGCTACACAATGGCTTAAGGTAATGAATGAAGAATTTGACTCGATCAAAAAAAATGATGTTTGGGAATTAACCGATCTCCCGAATGGAAGAAAAGCCATTGGTTGCAAATGGGTTCTTAGAAAGAAATTCAAAGTAGATGGAAGTTTGGAGAAATACAAGGCCAGGTTAGTAACCAAGGGATTCACTCAACAACCTAGAATAGACTTCGTATATACATATTCTCCTGTTGCAAAATTTGCCTCTATAAGGATTCTAATGGCGGTAGTAGCCATGATGGATTTGGAATTGCATAAATTAGATGTTAAAACTGTTTTTCTCAATGGAGAATTAAAAGAGGAAATTTATATGATTCAACTTGATGGTTTCCAGAACCAAGGCAACGAGGATAAACTCTATGAGTTGAAGAAATCTCTATATGAACTTAAACAATCTTCAAAACAATGGTACTTGAAATTTCACCAAGCCATTTTAGAAATAGGCTATGTTGTGAGTCCATTAGATCACTATTTTTATATCTGGAAAAATGATAACAAGTTAGCAATATTGTCTTTATACGTGGATGACATATTGTTACTAGGAAATTGTCCAGATATGATCATAAAAACCAAAACTTTTTTGGCATCTAGATTTGAAAGGAAAGACATGGGTCTTTCAACCTATGTTCTAGGAATTAGAATTTCAAGATATAGAAATTCAAATTTATTATATCTAGATCAAGAGAAATATCTAGACAAGGTGCTCAAAAGATTTAATATGGATAATTGTAATTCTTTAAGCAAGCTTGTTTGCAAGGGACAAAGTCTTAGTAAAAGTACGAGTCCTCAAACTAAGTCTGACGTTGAGGAAATGAGAAATGTCTCGTATGCTCAGGCAGTAGGCAGTCTAATGTATGCTATGACAAGCACAAACCTGACATCTATCATGCAGTCAGATTGGTAAGTAGGTTTTGAATCCAATCCAAGTAAGGAACATTGGCAAGCAGTCAAAAGATTATTCAGATATTTAAAAGGCACTAGAAATTTGAAGTTATGTTTTGGTTTGTGTGATTTAGACATAAAAGAATACACTGACGTGGATTTTGCAGGAGATGTAGATGATAGAAAATCTACTAGTGGTAATGTGTTGTTGTTTGGTAGAACAACAGTTTCTTAGTTAAGTAAGAAATAGAGTTGTGTTGCAAAGTACACTATGGAAGCTGAATACATAGCTTGCAACACAGCCGTGAGTAATGCGGTCTGGATAAAACGATTTGTTGACAGTTTTCAATTAGGTATACCTGCCAGATCGGTCAATATGTTTTGTGACAATCAGTCCGCCATCTCATTAATAAAAAGTGGAGTGAATAACTCTAAGGGAAAACATATTGATGTAAGTTACCACTATATTCAGGACATAGTGGAGAGAGGTGAAATTAAAGTCAACTATATTCCCTCAGGAGAGATGGTGGCCGACCCTATGACCAAAGGGTTTTCTCTGGAAAAATTCAGAGAACATGTAGCTAATATGGGATTGAAAAATGCCTAGCTGGGTGGTTTAGCTACTTATATAAGAGCATAGTCAGATGACTCTGGGGACGCCTAGATAACTTATGTCTTGCAACTCTATCTTGCATGGAAATAATGTGTTTGGTCAAGTAATAAGATAGAGGAACTGACAAGGTACAGACATTATAGTTAGTATGAGATGTAAAGTCCATAATATGCAATGTGCTGACTAGATGGTGTTGTCTGCTTGATCAGCAAAAAGTCATTGATAAAGTGTGTTAAGGAAAACATTCAGGAATGGGTCTTAGAGGAAGTACTTAATAAAAATTTCGGCGCAGGTCGACACATGAGGAATGTATGCGGCTGAAGTTGTCAATGGTGATTGGGTATGGACTATGAACCCAGCACTGAAAATTGATGCCGTTCATTTGAAATATAGTGAATTGAAGTCATCTGGAGCGTGTTGTCAATAGGAGAATACATTCATATGGGTGCGGTCAGATTGGTGGCAAAAACATGTGGACATATAGTCAAGTCACAATCAGACGTCGATCTATGAGGTAATTTCATAGATGAAAGTGGGCATGAAGCAAAATTTTGGTACCAAGATAAACATGCTCAAACTCAGGTTTTATCACTAATATTATAATGTGATCAAGTGGGAGATGAAGGTATGAGCGGTGATCACACCATAATATGGTGGACCCTCTCACACCAAATCAAAGCTTTATATGGTGATTCAATCTTCCAGCAGGAAGAAGTTACTGGAAATTGGAAGTTTAAGATTTGAATAAAGAGTCACAATGTTTGGAAACATGGTGACCATTGAGTTTGAATTTTAATAGGTTGTAACTATTGCTTAACAGCTACCATATGCTATAAATATATGGACAATACATAAGTTCAAGACACTTGCATTTTTCTCTGTGTTTTTTCTCTTCCAGATTATTTTCTTCTGTGTGATTAAACACCCTCACCGGAACTTCGATCCATTGCCATTGTTAAATTAATCTTACACTGACAACATATATGAATAAAACAATCTTTGTCATTAATTAAAACGATATATTTTTTCATTTTAGGTGGTGGGATCTATTGCAAGCATTTTCATATATATATATATATATATATTTTAAACTAATCAATGAATGTGCTTTGTTCACTGTGAACAAAACAGTTTTCTCTGCTCAATTTGCTTTTCGAACAACATGACTCTTTGTTGTGCCACATTTTGTCCACTATGCCACTTTGCTATGCCATGCTGATTTAATGTATATTTTTGGTTAGACATTAGCACTACTCGGGTGCATTGCTACATAAATGTTGCTTTATTGATATAATTTTTTTTTTTTTTGTTTTTTGTGTGAATGACACTTGTTTTTTCATTGGAAAATTAATTGTCCCACATCACGTTCCCTTTCAATTTATCAATAAATATTATGCTTCGTTGTGTGAATTGCTATTTCAAAATGAGCTTCTTTGATACCACAATGTCTGTTAAAACTTCATTACTTTGGAAGTTGAGTTAGCTTCTGAAACGTATAGAACAAATAGTTGTTCTTATAGAATAAGGAATTTTGCTTTATAACTAATAGCAATATTCCTGAGGTGAAAATTCAAATTAATATTGTTGTCAGTCCTAATGTGACCATCCATGATATTAGCAACTAATATCAAGTTTGTGTTTGACAAATTGATGGTTGGCGAGTTTGACTGTGAAGAGTTCACACAGTGCTTGAAGCAAAAGACTTGTGCAGAAACTTAATAGTATGAAATATAATCTTTGTTTAATATTTGAAATCATTTTGATTAGTGACTCGCAGTGATGATGAAGTTAGTGTAACTGCAACATTTCAGTCTCATTGTATTAACTGTAAATTTCTTATATTTCATTGTTTATTGGATGGTTGTGCTTTGGACTGCTAGAAGATACACATGGTTATGCTACACTTCCCATATTTCTATTCCATGTTATGTTTACCATCTTATTTGTCACATTGTCAATGCAATATTGGTGTAATGGGTCCCAACACTAATGTATATCATCAATGCAATATTGACAGCTAGAGTGACACCGATGCATCAAATGGTAAAAAAAGATAGTAGAAATAGATAGCCATTGTAGCATTACTCTTTTTCATATTAGCTTTAGTCAATCAAGTCAATTATATTTCTTTCATTTTATTGGGGGCTTGTGCTTGGCTGCTTAGTTTATCTTCGTTTATAAAGTATCTTTGAACATCAAACATGCAAATTTTGTGGGTGCCTATCCTGTTAAGAGTCATCAGCTTTTCTAGAATTATCTAGGCTATTAATTGCATATGTTGAATAATCTAGAAGACTCCGGAAAGATCTAAAAGACTTTAGAAAGATCTAAAGAAATCCGGAAGATTCTAGAACATTGTAGAAGAAACCGGAACGTTAGAGAAGCTTGTAGAAATCTAAAAGGTTCCGGAAGGTTCTAGAATATTTTAAAAGTATAGAAAATACTATTATATACTAGAATAGTTTAGAGAGTTCTAGAATGCTGGAAAGTATATGCTAGAATATTCTAGAGAGTTAATAATAGCCCTTAGATCAAAATGATCCTAGCCATCCATTGAGGAGGTGGATGACTATATAAAGGAAAATGATCTCATTTGGAAGGGAAAAGACACAACAATCAAGAATGCTTGAGTGTGAGTGATTCCAAAAGTGAGGTGTCTTTGAGAGTCTTCTTGTATAAGTGTATCTTTGCATCTAAATAAAGATTCATTTTTATATAGCCGTTCCAAATACCTCGAAGGGTTTCTGCACAATGTTACCTTCACTTTTCATATCATATCAATACACCCCCAAAACACTGTGAAACAAATGATGAATTTGATACTCTTTTCTTTCAAGGTCAAATGTGCGTAGTCTTCATATCAAATGTTTGTTCCCCCTATGTACTTTCCGATTTATTGTTTGTCTGACAAATCTATAATTCTGAAACAACATTTAGGATTCTTTATTCAAATTATTCTGTTGATCTATTTAAGTTTAGTGCCATCTATGAATCACCATGTGAAACTATTTCTTAGAATTGACCCTGGTTGTTTATCATCGTTTAATTGTACACTTTTTATTGAACCAAATGTGCAATTGCTCACAGACTAGAAGCAAATTGCAATGAAAGACATAATGAAGAATCCTAATTTAAATGATTGTTTCACTTCACTTCAGCTTGCCTTTGAGTTGGTGGTTGGTGTTTTCTCTATAACAAGCCAACTTGGATCCACTTTGGTCCAGAATTTTTCAATTTTCATTTTCCATTTCATTGAAGTTTGTGTATGTTCCTTGTAATTACTCATCAACGGTCCACCAATGGCCGATTCCATCATTCATGAGTAATTTAATTTTATGAAATGGCCTACTGATTTTGTATCTGATAGTAAGGAACCAAGGGAACTTCTAACTTTTTGTTATTTACAAGAAAAAAAAAAATTTGAATTTTTCATTGTATTAACTGTATCTGCCTACACAGGTAGAGTCCCTTGTCATTCCATATTGAAATTTACAATTTTGGGTCTGCCTTTGCTTTTAAGCTTTTCAATCATGGAATTGGCAAGTACTTGGTCATTCATAAACTTCCTGGATATTAATGATTTTTTTTTGTTGGTTTTGCTACTTGATATTCGGGAGCATGGACATATAGATTTAAGCTTATGCAGGTTCTTTCATTTTGGGTGGTTTCATTTTGGGTGGATATGGAGGTTGAAACTTTTGCTTTTCATATTTATTTGTTACTATTATAATTTGAAATTGCATAGACAATACAACTTATGGCTAGACTTTGAGGCCAGAAAGAAATTAGCTCTTGTTGGAGCTGAGAAGGATTGTTCAAGAGCTTCTCTCTTTAGAGGGTTCTCTCTCTAGAGTTGAGAGCTTCTGTGTCTAGAGATTTTCAATGGCTTTTCACAGCCATGGAAAGGGGGCTGTTATACAATCCCATCTCCTCCTCTGAGAACCCTGATGTCTCCCCCTGGGCTATACTGGATTTTTGTTTTTTTAGGGGAGATTTGTGTTTTTGAGGTTCTCCTCTATGGTCTAATTTCCTGGGTTATCCCTTTCTCCTACTTCAAGTTTTGCTTCTACATGGTGGATGGGGATGTTTTCTGGTGTTCTCCATTTTTTGTGTGTGAGCTTTCACGGTGAGAACTAAGAACCCACTTTGGGTATCCAGATTTGCTATGAAACTTTTCCTTCCCTTTCTAGATTTTTGTTTGTGTATGCAAGATGTTGTGGTGGTTCTTGTTGATGGGTAAATTTTTATGTGTTTTTTTATTTTTTTGGAAATTCTGGATCTACCATTAAAAGTGATATAAAAAAGCCTTGAGCTTGTGGGCTCCCATGAGATGATTATTTATGTTGGAGATGGTATTTTTGCTCCAGCACGGCTTAGTGTTGGCCAATCGATCTTCATGTCTGCCTGTGGTTGCTGCTGCTGAATTGCTGAAGTGCTGCAGTGTTGCTGCTGTTTTGTTCAAATCCATGGATGGTTTTGTTTATACCATGGGCCATGGGCTATTTTGCCCCAAACCATGGGTTGATTTGAAAGCTTGGCTGGTTTTTTGTCCTAATTGGACAGAACTTTATTTAAAATCTATTTATTTAATGTGTTGTACTGTATTAACCTAGCTCTAGACTTATTTTAGTAGATTATGTTGTAAGTTAGTAGTTAGGAGTGTTTTCTTTTTTAAGAGTGCGTTGCCTTTTAGGCATGTAATGAATTTTATTGTAACATCTAACTTTTTGGTATAACTATATGACTGACTTACCAAAAAAATAAAAATAAATTAGCTCTTGTTTACAGCTTTCAACTCTATTTGTTTCTCCGTGAATGGATTCTTACTTCTGAAATTGTCATTGATGAACATTTTTGGTTTAAATAGTGTTCTTCTGATATCTAATTACTTGAAACTTCATATGATTGGAGAAAAATAACCCCCGTATTTGCTATCTTGGATAGGTTATTCATAGGAGGAAGAAATTGAAGAGGATATTAGAGATTCCTGGGATCATGCTATGATCTCTAGTGAAATTCTTTGTGCTTATTTTTGCATAGCATTGGAAAATAACATCAGGAACATAGAATTGATCATTTTGGTAGTACATCTTCAAGCTTGTTTTTTAAATCTCAAAGTTCTCTAATTTATGGAACTTATCAAGCCCCCGGAATCCGGAGATGTGAATACTGTGAAGTAATAATGATGGGAGGGTGGATGTATAATTCTGTGAAATGGTGCTGTTTCAAAGTATAGATTGCGCATCATGATGAGCTGCCATTTCTTGTAATAGCCTAATTAATATAGATGGTTTCATAAACCACAAATGGCACAATTCAATTCAAATGTAGTGCCCAAATATGTTCACAGGTAGTTTTATGTTTTTTTTTTTTTGTTTTTTCGGGTAAGGGTCCATAGTTAGTTAGGTTGATATAAATGTTCAAAACAACATGGATTTAGATAAGAGCTTTGATTGATTCCTAATGTGATATTTTAAACCTTTGAGGGTTTTCACGATTTGATTTTGCTAGGCAGATCCTGTTTCACAGAGACCAGTCTCAAATAACAAGTCTTCAGCTTCAATATTATGGTACACTTGGCTATTTCTAGTTTTCTTATGTGTACATGATGCTATTCATTACAAATGACGAAAAGGAAGAGTGAGGTGGATTTTTGCTGAAAGTGATTTTCGTGTTCAATGTTCCTTTAATTCTACATCAAGTGAAAGGTATTTTTATAGAATTCAATCAAAACTGCAAATTCTACATGTGCTAAGACATACAACACCACTTACCACCTGTTGTCATGGTAGGTTGTCCAAATAAACAATTAAATTGAACTGGGCAAGCTGTCGTGAGATTTGGCAGTTCTCCTGGAAGAATGATGCATCCACTAGCGTAAAAATCCTATTAAATATGAATTGAATCCTATCATTCGAATTAATTCAATTTAGATTTTTTTTTTTTAAATTTTTATATTAAATTAAAACTTCTCAAGTTCATATTATCATATGAGAGATTGTCTTATTATAATAAATTGTACTTGATGTAATCATATTATAGTATGCTATTTTTGTTCCCATGGAAATCTCTTCAATCTAAGAAATCAATCTATAGATCCCACAATGTAATAGTTGTTATTTTTTTATTTTTTTTTCCACGTTGTAATAGGTTGAATATTGCAGATTTAAGGACTTTCTGAGGCAACTTCCCGTTTGTTTGAGATTATAGGGAGCGTTTGGATCCTCTAGAGTGATAATGGTAGAGTGATCCTCTAGAGTGGTAATGGTGGAGCGCCACGTGTCCCGTTTTTGAAGTGAATGGTTGAGATTAGTCTTCATCAAAACAACCTCGTTTTGGTAAAGGAAGAAAAACTTTGTTTGTTTCAGCTCAGAGAAAGACAGAGAGAGAGAAGGGGCTGAGGAAGAAGCACCCTCCTGGCCGACACCGGCAGAAACATCTCCGGCCAGCCGAGTTCCTCCTCTTCAATTGAAACTCAAACCCAATTTATCCAACTCAAACTCAATTACTCAAACCCAGTTTATGCAAGTCAAACTCAATTCCTCCTCTTCGATCTTCAATTTATCGATCCCTATCCAACCATAACTCCCAAATCAAGAAAAACTTATTAATATAAAAATTAAAAAATCCAAATCTAAACACAACAATAATTTTCAACCTTCCCTACAAACCCACAGGAAAATAATCCCAAAGAAAAAAAGAGCTAACCAGACCCAAAAAACACAAAGTGCACAAAAATCCTTAATTCTCAAATTCCCATTTCAAAGAAAACAAATTAATTTTCTAGTGGTGCTGCCAAAATCTATCGATTTCCCAAGATCTGCCGAATGTGTTGTTCGTGAGCGACACCAGACTTGATCTCGACGGCATAGGGGGATCGATTGGAATAGAGAACGTAGTTGTCCACAACAAGATTGATCGCCTCCGTGAAGTTTCCGGCGGAGAATGTAGCGTTGCCTTTAGCCTTCTTCCTCGGCCCCTCCTCTATTTCTTCTTGTCCCTCTCCCTGAGTCATTGAACTGAAACAGACAAACAGTTTTTTTTTTTCTTCACCAACACGATCTCAGCCATTCACTTCAAAAATGGGACACGTGGCGCTCCACCATTACCACTCTAGAGGATCACTCTACCATTACCACTCTAGAGGATCCGAACGCACTTATAGGGAGGGGATTGAAATTGACAGTGAGGTGGGACCTACTATATGAGATGTTTGTTTTGAGATATGGCGAGCAGACTCTTAATCTCTTGATATTAGTATAGGCCTTGGAAGAGAGATTATGATGGAAGAGGTGGAGATGGTATTAGAAAAATCGTTCTAAGTACTAGAAATTTTTTATTTTTTTTTATTTTTTACATGTTGGACATTTTTTTTTAACATAAATGTTTAATTTTTTTGTATTTTTTGTTAAATAAAAAATATTATTTTATTTGTTTTATTTTTTTTCTGGAAAATTTTTATTTTTTACATGTTGGGTATTTTTTTTGAACATTAATGTTTAATGTTTTTCTATTTTTTTTATTTGTTTTATTATTTTATATAAAAATAATTTAACAATCCCCACATTAACAACTATCATTAAAATAAACACAATTTTACTTAATTCCCTCACTAATAATCCCTATGAATCCCCTCCATTATATCTCTGAAAACAAATGGGGCCTGTGTGAGTCGATTTCTGACCACATTGTTAAATTAGTATTTAGCTGAAGAGTATCGGTAGAATAGATTAAGCCCGAACGTCCTGTCACAGAAAGAAGAGATCCCGGCGGTGGTTCATCCACGCGGGGCACTCCGATGATCAAGTCAGTTATCTCTCAAAGATAGCAAAATGCTTAACTCACTATTCAGAATATAAAAAGCATACCTTAGACACACGAGGGTGCCTCCTTTTTATAGCCAATACAAACCTAGTCCCAATAGAAGTCTAGCTTCAATGGATTTTGGATTACTGCTAATCTTGGACTCCCAGCAGGATTGGGATAAACTCTCCATGAGTCTTATCTTTATCCAAACTGAAGTCTTCTCTTATTCTAAGACTTTTGTCCTTTATTCGTTTATCTCGGATTCCGGTATTCTCACAGACAACCTCGGCCTAGTCTAGATTACCTCGGCGTCATGACCAGGATACGTGGTACTTTGGCTGACACTTCAGTGCCACCTCGGCCACGTGTTGTCACTCAAAAATTATGTACCACAAGGCCTTAGAATGTCATATATTCTGCGATTCTTTGGCTCACCTCATTGTATCATATTTTTTACACTTGTATTGCACACAATATTTATACCCCTTGTATATATTAGCTGCAAATATGTGTTTTGATCTCATGTTTTTTTTCATAAAAATCATCATGTCTTTTGCAAGCAAGGATCTATTCTTTCTTTCTGCATTATCTTGTGTTGTCAGAATCCAAATATTCAGAGTATCAATAAATGGTTATTTGAGTTCTATGCATACATTTGGCACTAAATTCTAGAAATTTAATTCATCTGTTATAAATCCAAAAAGTTGTTACAAAAGAAGTTCAATCACTTTTCTCTCCTAGCGTACGCTGACAGCAAGGAAGGAGGATGGGTTTTTTACCTCCATAATTATTCTCAAATCTTTACTAAACATATGGAGATCCAGTCACGATCTTATAATAAGAACGAGTATTTTTTTTCTACAAATATTTTAATGTTGTATGAGTTTTTTGCCATAAGATCTCATATATTGCACATTTATAATTGTACAATGTCAGAAGGCCAAAACACTTGTTGTACCAAGTGTGCACGTCAAAAGAGTTGTATTTTTGTAACTTCGATGATTTACATTTATAGTGCTTTTTTGGCCAATGTTCAGTTGTAACTTATATTAATCAGTGGCTCTCATATCTAGATCGCTTCTTATTTTGTAGGTTTTCTACGAGTATCATGTCTTATTCAGCTTAATTTGGACAGAATTTTAGCAAAGGAAGCAAAAATTTGCATTAGTGAAAAGGATGCAAGCTTCAATAATAATAAGAAGCAATGGGATTCTTGCAAAGATGAGCAGAATAGATACTGCAAAAGAGAGAGAATATATGTGAAAAAAGATCAGTAAGAAAGCAACCTAAAAGCTGATTGCTGTATGATTGCATCAATACTCACTAGTTTGGATTATCTCTTAGAGCACATTCTTGATGAGAAATTGGAATGTTTTTCAACAAAGTCCCACAAGTAGCTCATTTGTTGATGCACAAACCCTAACCTCTCCTTTCTGAGACAACACTCTTTTTTCATTTTTTATTTTCATTTTTGAAAATACAAAAAAAAAAAAAAAAAAAAAAAAAAAACATAGTTATTTATTTTCGTTTCCATTTTGGTGTTTTCACAAACAAAAATGGGTAATTTTCAAAAAATTTGATCGGACATGGTTTTTTCGGAAACAATTTGCCTAGCAATTTTTTCCCCATAAAACATAAAACAGAAAGAAATGCACAACTACCAGAGTCAGAATCTGTATTCTGAAAAATACTAAAAATATGTTTTGGTGAAAATAAACACCAAGAAGATGTTTGTTTAGAATTTTGAAAAACTACTTTTGCACAAAAAAAGAAAAAGAAAACAATATGAAAATGATGAATGCTTTTGAATTTTTCATTATTTTTCACCAAATTTAGTTTTAATTTTTTTTTAAGCTAGTATTAGTTGATGTAGATTACTGATGCTCAAGGAAAAACTACTTTTACGCTTGTCATTCTTAAAATTAGAAATTATATACCCGACTTGACAAGAATAAGATTATTGTGGTTCCTGTTAGACACTTTCTAGTTTCGAAACTAAAGTTTTGTGTCTCAATTAAGTGAAATTGGCTACATGAATATTTTTTCGCCATTATACTCTATCAAAGATTATATGCTTTTATAATTTTTTACTGTCACATTTTGTGTTAATTTAGATCTTTTTCCTCCCCCTAATTTCTAGTTATAGTGATATAAATGATCATTTCACTTGCATTTATAGGTGTACATTTTAATGACAAAACCATCTTAGTCTGTTCTCTCTAAATTTATCTTCAATCGTTACTATTCTTATTATTTCACGAATATATTAATTTTTAATTCTATCTTTCTAATCTTATCACGCATCTATTTAAGTATTTTTATCTCAGTTATACTCATTTTGTATACAACTTTTCATTAATGGAAAATCTTGAATAAGAAAACGGTAAACCATTAGCAGGCTAAAATTTAACTTTAACAAAAATTCATGTTATAGTAACCAAATCATTTTGCTTCTAGCAAATTTGGGCATAGAGTGCCTTTTATCACTTGTGACACTTAGATTTTGTTTGGTACAATTTAAAAAAATTAAAAAGTTATTATCTTATTTAAGTCATATTATCTTATTTAAATCATAATATTTTTTTAATACATCACTTCAAATTTTATAAAAAATTTAAAAATACTATTTAAATCATTCCAAACCACTCCTATTAAATTGATCTTTTACCACGCACAAAGGTTTACTTTGCTAGGCAGTAAGGTAGAAATAGGCATCTACTGAGGAAGGTTGACATTCTTCATCATCATGGTGGAGTGAATTTAGATTTGTTTGTAATGATACTCTCTATGACACAAAGCATCAATGTCTTTTTGTGCTGATGTTCTATATTCTTTTCTTGGTTGTTGTGAAAAGACACAGAAAGGACAAAATTTAAGATCTTATTTGGTTGTGTTTTGGTTTTCTTGTTTTATGTTTTCATTTCTCGGAAAACGTAGTTGGTTTACCAACATGAATATCTAAGATCGCAA
Organism: Camellia granthamiana; assembly: GCA_036172215.1. Classification (NCBI taxonomy): domain Eukaryota; kingdom Viridiplantae; phylum Streptophyta; class Magnoliopsida; order Ericales; family Theaceae; genus Camellia; species Camellia granthamiana. The sequence goes on along the minus strand of CM069917.1, from coordinate 14,963,372 downwards.
GGGAATGTCTGCATGATTGAATGACTAGTTGAAACAAAGTTAGAGAAGTTATGGAAGATAATGAAAACTAAAAGAAGAAGGTCAAATAACATACAAAAAGAACATAATTTAAAAGTAAATATGTTGAAGTTTAGATATTAAAGATTTCGTTTGAAAAGGGACTATTTTTTTTTTTTTGATTTTTTAATTAGTTATTTTAGTAGGTAATTTTAATTTTTGTATTTGAAAAGTTAAGTTGAATTTTTTGGTTGATTGTTAAATTGAAAAATGTGTTTGAATGATGTTTAAGACTAAAATGACAAATTTTTCTATAACTTAAGACAGTCATGTTTTTTCAAAATTGGTCTAAAGGAGCAAAATTGTCATTTATTATCCGTGACGGTATGCTGTCAACGTGACAGTGCTTAGGCTACTTTTTCTTTTATTATTTTTAATATAGGTCAGTGACTTAAGCTACTGTTGGACACCATTTGACTTTTTAGTGTTTAAAACTATTTTAACCCCAAACTTGAGTAAGGCTTGATTTGGCATCTTCAAAAAAAATAATAATAATAAGTCAAAAAGTTATTAAAAAAGTTAAAAAGTTATCACTATTCATAAAAAAAAAAATTATAAAAAAAATATTTTTACACAAAAAAGGTACAACTCACTTTAACGTGAGTTGCCTTTACCTCACTTTGGTGAGAACAAATTACATAGGCGGCGGCAAGCTTAAGAATGGTGTTGTTCGGCCCATGAGGACCCATCACGGGTCCCGTTTTGATAATATGAACCGTCAATGTGTAGAACTTATCGAGTACTATATGCTTGTAAAAAATCACGTTGATCGGATATCACTAATTACATGATCAAGTCAGTTTGTATAAAAAAAATAAATAGCATTATAGTTAACGGTTGACAAAAAATTAATCCGATCAGATAGCTATCGATATCCAATCAACGTGATTTTTTACAAGCATATAGTACTCGACTAATTTTACACATTGTACAGTTTCGATTACCAAAACGAGACCTATGGTGGGCTCCCACGAGCCGAACATAACCATCCAATTCAAAGCCCGAAAAGGAGGCAAGCATATCCTATTTGCTAGTCTACCCACTGCTCTGCCCTAGCGTACTGCCTATTTTTCTATCCCTTCTCCTATACACTAAATTATACAATTTTTTAATACACATTTTTTCGTAAAAAGTCAAAAAATTATCCCAAATAACCATATTTTTTTCTCAACTTTTTAGTTTAAAAAGTAAAAAAATACACTTACTTAAAACATCCAAAACAACCCCTAAATAGATCATATAAATAGCACAGAAGGAGAGAAATTTGTAGTTGTTTTAGCTCTTCTTGATGTTCAGATATTTTGTTTTATTAAAGAATAATGTTTGGTGGCCTGAATTCTGCGGCTCAAATGGCTCTAATTCTGTAAAACAACGTCGTTTTACATCCAAAACGACGTCATTTTGAATGTTTCAAACCATTTAAGTCATGTATTTTCGAGACACCAACCATTACTGTTTATTAAATCAAGACCACTATGGTGGTGAGTTACCTATTGTCTCGCATTTAACTATGTTTTATGAGTATATCCAAGCTACCCTAGTCCACTTTATATATTTTTACTCATTTATATTTCTCATTTAGACTTTGTTTGGTAAAGTAATGCTACGTGTATGAAAATTAAAAAAAAAAAAACAAAATAGATTTATTTTAAATGTAATTCTCACCAAGTGTGATACACCCTTACAATTTCACTTTATTTAGATTTTCCCTCTTATCTTGTCCTTCCTTTCAACTTGTACAGCTCAAATTACACACAATATCCCAATATCTAGTTTTTTCGTACATGTTTTAAACGTATTTCTTAAACTCAAGTTGACTTCAAGGTAGAAGTAGTGTGTTTCAAAATACTATAATTTTTATTATTTTTATTATTTTTTTTACAGTAAACTAGTTGAGCGGAGGATTTGTGTTTTCAAAAACACAACTTGAAGAAACAACTTGAGTTTTGGAAATAAACTTAGAAATGCTTGCATTTGGAAATTCTGTTTTTTTATGGGCATTCTATGTTAAAACAACTTGCATTTGATAAAAACTCTCCAAAACATACCAATAAATCCTATTTTGCTTTTAAAATTATTATTGAATCGTAACAAGTTTTAATATGGACAATTAAGTTCTATATGGTGTATCTTATTCCAATTTTACCTTTCTTATTTAATATGAATAATAATTTTATAAATAATTTTAACTTAATTAAAATTAAAGATTTTAATTGTAAAATTTATTAATATTATATTAAAAAAATCATAAATAACAGTTGGATCGAAACAATTATAATATAAAACACATCATTTTTTGTTATCTCAAATTATGAATTTTTTTGATGTAAGCAATCTAAAAGGGCTACTTCTATTAAAATTCTAAAGAGTTATGAAAAATAATACTATATATTTGTCAATGCATGAAATAGTTGATGAATCTTATACTAATGAAAATTCATTTAATTTCGATAATTAAAAATATTTGTTATAAAGTTTTATATAAAATAAATTTTTATGAAATTTTTTGTTCATATTTTAATGAGAAAAATAAAATTAAAGTAAAATATACAATTATGAATAACTGAATTTTTAAACAATTTATATAAAAAAAGGGGACATATTTATTAATATTGAAATTTGATATAACTTAATAGTAATTTTCAAAACAAAATAATAATTTTTTTTAATTGTGATTTATGATTTTTTTTTAACACAATATTAAATTGTTGTTCATATTAAATGAAGGGTAAAAATGGAATAAGATATCTCATTATGGAAAAATGAACGAGTGTTGCTATTAGCACCTCATTAATTATTTTAGACCCGATATTTAGCCTTTTTTTTTATTACAATAATAACCTCAAGTGAAATTACTAAAAAGAATATCAATAATTTTGGGACATCTTATCTCACAATTAAACACACATACCCACTACATCACAAGTTAAGGTTTATAAGAACACTCACCTCCATCACCACCCATCCATCTTCCTTAAATCCCACATTCAAAACTTACCCACCCTTAAAACCTTGAAAATCTTTGACGGCAATATTCCGGCGGCAATAGTGGCAACCATTTTATTACATATACTTTTCCAGCAATGACAATGAGTGAAATTTTTTTGGGTAACCACAACTTCATGAGACGAGAGGAGTACAACAATAAAACCTTAGAAGATGTTCATAATTTTGATAGTGTTCTTAGTTTAGAGGAGATTGGCCTTGTAAGAGTAAGTTTTTTGAAAAAAAATGACAAAAATAATAAAAACTGTTTGTCATTTTTTTGGGATTGAACTCATGAACATATGACCGAAATTCGGTAACATAGGCTTGAAAATTGTTTATTTGTTCGGGAACAGGTAACGAGACTGAACTCTCGAACATATGACTAAAATTCGGTAACGCAGGCCCGAACATTAGTTATTTGTTCGGGAATAGGTAATTGAACATTTCTTATTTGTTCGAAAACAGATAACCGAAGCAACAGTAGAAGCAGACATACAAAGGAGGTCGGACCACCCTTGGGTGGTCGACCATCCGGTTGACTAGTGGGTGAAATCCTACCTAATTTTGTTCACACAGAAAGCATACAAGTACAGTGAAGCCATTGATGAATGATAGAAAACCAGCTAGAGAAGCATGAAAGTGTGTGTGAAAAGAGGTAATTGGAAAAAAAATAAAAAAAATAAAAGTTCATACAGATTGACAAATCTCATACTGAAGTAGAGAAAAAACTTCTTAATCACTACAATTTTTTTCACTGGTTTTGGTAAGGGTTTTGGAAGAGAGACTTTTTGGGATGTAGAGGTGTGCATTTGAATGGGTGAAATGTTTTTACAATGATAATTTTGATATTATTTGAGGGAAGAAAAGAGATTTTAATACAATTTATAAGTGGGAGTCCAAAAAAATAGGAAGGTGCAAAATAATTGATGAGATGTCAATAGTAGCACTCAAATGAACCTTTTGATAATATTTTATGACAAATAAAACTTAAATATCCATATTAAAACTTAATAAGATTCGATAGAAACCTTAAGAACAGAATAAGACTTACTGATATTTTTCCTATTATTTTTCTCTCCAAACTTTGGTTGGAGAATGAAATAGCCAAACATCTTTTGGTCATCTCTGATTTGCTGATGTTATTAGCAATTTCTTTTCAGATATATATCATCTACAAGCAAACCTAACACTATGAGCACAGGGTTGATCAGTGTCCAGGGTGGGGATTCTTATCAACATAGGAGACAGTGATTGGAAGAGAGAATCAAAACCAGTGCCAGCAAAAGAAAAACACAAAATCATATTCTGATCCCACTCCACCCAACCCCTTTAACCAAGGATCAGATGTGACCGCACATGTACAAAAGAAACAAATATAATTTTTCGAGAGAGAGAGAGGTTGTAAAATGCTTCGAATAAATTTAAATGTATAGATAAATTTTATAAAATTAGACACAGACATGAGACGAAAACCGAGAAAACAATGCCAACTTTGAGTCGAATATTAGACACAAATTAGACATAGATATTATACAAAAATTCAAAGAATTAGACACAGATTTGAAAGGATTCCAAAACCTATCAACTATTATACTTGCTTATAAAAATAATAATAATGACTTGGATTCCCTTTTTTTCCCACCCCCTTGACTCCCTTTTCACTTGATTGGCTACTTTTTATTTATTTCTTTTTTTTTTATTCCTTCTTCTCCAATCACCACCTGCCACGTGTATGTGGGGGGGGGGTGGTGGGGGTGGTGATTGGAGGGGGGTCTCAATCATCACCCTAAAAATAATAAGGAGAGCCTAAAAAAACAAAAATATCTTATTGGTTGATGTAGTGAATTATTTAAAATTAATAGATGATTGTTTTCTGAATATATAGATTATGTATAGAATGCACTATACCTATTACAATTGTTTATGGGAAAATAAACTTTTGAAAATTGAAATTGATTAAATCTTACATTTGGTCAACTATGTCATAAGAATGATTGAATGAATTTAGTTGATAAGTTGAATTATGAAAATTTGATTACAGAATAATATGGAAGTTTAAAATTTTTAGATAAAATTTAAATTATGAACTATTTTGATTTTGCATTACAAAAAATTAAAATTTAAAATCGGTTCATATTAGAAGCTCTTTGGATTTTTTTTTTTCCCCTAATGCATAGAAGGCTCATGGTAGAAGCTTGTTTGGAGTTTTGAAAAAGTCAAAGCCGATGTTACATGTATAACTCACTATTTATGTCACATCTATATTTTATTTTATAACGGCCGTGCTTCAGATCCCCACTGGGGGTCGACCCCTAGTGACGTGGAGCCGTCCCATTTGCTAAAACAAAAAAAAAAAAAAAAATTTTTTTTTTGGGGCCAATCTCACCCCCTACACGCATGACCCCCAGTGACCCCCACTGGAGTCTTAGGCATTTTTGATTTTATAAATTTAGTCTACATTCATAGCACTGCTAAAATCACTTTTCTTTCTCCACTCTTGTCTTCTCTTCTGTGAGTTGGGTGTGGCAGAGGAATAAAGGGAGAATCTCTTCTCAAACACTTCTTCCCCTTTATAACATTTTTTTTAGGGAAATAACTGCCGAATGGGATAGCCAATTTTTTTTTTTTTTGACAAAATCATAAAAATGTATAATATTTTAATTATTAAAATATATAAAAATTTTCACTAATTTATATATATATATATATATATATTTTTACTGCTCAACTAACCTGTTATTTCTCTTCGTTTTTTTTTGGTTGCTGGTTAGGAGGAGAGTGAAGATTAGAGGAAGACATGACAAGGACCACTGCATGTAAGCTAAAGGGCTAAAGGCTCTGATGCCCAATCATTATTGAGATTCTTTATTTGGTTACTTAGGTCTTGTTTAGAAATAGAGAAATGTTAGGCATCATAAAATTTTTTTTCATGAAAATGATTATGAAAGATTTGTAATCCTTAGATTACCTTGATTAGTGTGTGGTACTTTATTCTGAGTGTAATCCAAATGTCACAAATCTTTCATGATCATTTTCATGAAAGACTTTTCATGATACCTAGCATTGCTGTTAGAAATAAGTTTTTATAATAATTTTTTGATTTTTTAATTAAAATATGATGTAAAAAAATTAATATATTTAGGATAATTTTTTGATTTTTATGAAAAGATGTACAAAAAGTAAAGAGAAAATAAAATCTTTGACTTTTTAGTATAAATTGTTTACTTTTTATTATTTTTTTTTTGTGACTTTTTAATTTTTAAATTAAAAAAGTAATATTGACCTTAATAATACTCTCTTTGTTGGTGCTGTGCAAGCTCTTGCAAATATTCCTAGCCCACCTATTTTCATTTAGGAATGTGCTAAAGAAGATTATGCAGAAAGAATTACATTTAAATATTTTTTGTTTAATTTTGAACCGAGTTGTCCCAATTGGCCGATCATGAATTTAAACTTTGAAGGATGGATAAATGATAAATGTTTTATTCCTTACTCTCTCTGGCTCGTAAAAAAACAATGATGTTGACTTGTAAAAATGCTATGTAAACACCAAAAAAAAAAAATAAAAAAAAATTATAAGATTAATATGACAATGACAATTTTATTTATTTATTTATTTTTAACATTATGAGTCATTGTGAAAGCCTTTTTATTTCTCAATGAATCTACAAATAAGTTATGAATTCAAAAATATGGTCTCGTTTAACAAAATTATGTGTTGAGGTTTAACTAGTGCACTGTGGATCCACGACTTAAAAAATACGGATCATAAGTTGATTTTTCCTAATGAAATAATGAGGAAAAAAATTGTCTTGGAGATAATAGTTTTTCAATAATTTTAATTTAAAATTAAAGTGAGACCCAACCGTCGGTTGAGATGGGTTTGGGTATTTTTATATTCTCTTAAGTGAGAAGATTGCAATACAAAAATAATGAACCGAAACCATTAAATTGTGAATGAGAATTATTTCATAAAGTGGGCATCAATAAAGTTGGGCTTAGTTTTAAACTTAATCTTGGTTTGCATTGGACCTAGGCTTGTGGTTGTGCATATGCTGTGTTTGGTCTTGGAGTTGGAGTTGGACTATCTTGAGCTTGGGCTAAACTTTGTTGTGTTGGGTTTAGCTTGTGCATGTGTTTGAAAATTGGGCTTGGATCGGGTTGTGGCCCAACATTAGTATTTATTTTGTGACCCATCTATTGATTTATTCAAATATCATTATATACATATTTATTTATATATATTAAGCACATGAGAAACATAAATTTTGTAACTATCATCTTTTAATGATGGAGTTGATGACCATATTACTGGCCATAGGTTTTTAACATTTGTAACTCTAGCCCTAATGGCTAGAGTTGATGACCTTGGTTAATGGTATTTGATGGCTCTATTGATATATAGCTTTTTTGGGTAGGGATTCCCCTAATTGTATAAATAAAGGCATTTCCCTCCAACTTGGTAAGATAATTTTTGGAGAGATTTTTGATGAAAAATAGAGATTGTGTTTTGAGATAAAAAGTTAGAGATTTTTTTTTTTTTTTACCAAAGAAAATTTTTTCTATCTTCTTTTGCTAGCCCCTTCTTTGGTTTTTGTTAGAGAGAGTGCAGTTATTATCAAATTCGTCAAAACTATTCAGAAGGTACTTCTACATTAGCTGAGTTCGACCATCGTATCCTGGGAGACAGATGTCGGCGTACTTTCAACATCCATCGGAAGGCGATTAATCTGTTTTAAGAAAACTGTGGTATCACACAGGTTTCGGTTTGCATCTTTTATATTTTGTTCTTCAAACTTTTAGATTCGAATTATTTATTGCATATTATTTTATATATTCATGGGAATCTATCTTCTAATATATTCTATGATGTAATCTAATTTATTTATGTATTTTTAGTTATGTAGTTTATTTTGTATTTTATTCTTTAATAAATAAATAAATAAATTGTTTTGTCATTTCTACTTATTTTATTTTATATATTTCTCTTATATTATTATGAAAAACTATCAACAATCTTAAAATAGATTCATTTAAATAGGTTTAGATAAAACAATTTAGTTTTATTATAGTTTTATTTTAGTGACTCTTGGAATTATAATTAATTTAATTGCCTAAAGTTATTGGATGATTTTGAGTTGGTCATTTCTAGTAATTTATTTTATGTTAATTAGTTGTTATTACATGAATAATTTGGTTGTTAGTGCATAAGTTACTAAGAATTGACAAGATAAAACAAGAATTTTATTTCTTAAGATCCTTACTAATTTATTTTATTTGTTTGTTATTTGTTTTCTTTTGTAGTTAACTTTCTTTACATGTTTACATAAACGCGAAAGGATAATATATAATATGAACAAAATAAACCAATTGGAATTAGTAAAATGGACTACTATTTTTTTATTTGAACATGATTACCTTTGTGTGGAACAAGGCATAATATTGGACCTTTAAATTTTTGAACATATTTATGAATTTAGTTATTCACTTTATGGTTCATTTTTATTTCAGTTTTATTCCGTTTGTTGTTTTGGAAGTTTGTTAACCATTTCGATTTAATTTGATTAATTAAATTCTAGAAAAAAATCGAAGTGTTGGATTTCATGTTTTGAGAATTTCAGAAGATTCGTCTAGTTGAGAGGTGTCCGATGGTATAAAATATCTCCAAATATGTTTGTTTTGGGAGAAAATTTAGTAAAACCGTTTCGATTTTTCTAGTATAGTAGTCTTATTACTGTGCTTGCTTATGATTATGTTTCATTATCATATGTTGGTATAGCTTGGCATTGTAATGAATTCATTCTAGGTTTTTTTTTGTTGTATCAATTGTGAGTTATTTCATGTCTTGATGTGTATTCATGGAAATTACTCCAAACTATTTTTGTATTATGGTAAGTGAAAGTTTAACTCTATTGTTTATATATTGACTCATAGTTAGATGGTTGGAATACCAACGCTATGACCATAATATTCCTATATATGTAATTATTTCATAGTCATGAAACTCATGACATTCTTGTAACTGCAAGCCATCTATAGCTGCTTGAATTACACAATGCGAGTTATAACTTAAATTACTTATGTAATATGCATTATATGATTTATTGGTTCATTAACTCATCCAAGTGTGTATATATACAGTGAGCATGGAGGTTTGTAGCTTACTTTTCGTGTTCCTTTCGGATACGATTAGCCTTATAGTTTGGACTCCCGTGGTTCTGAATCTGATTTCACAAATGCAATGTGAAATAGATAAACACAAATGAGTCCAAATTCGATAAATCTTTTAAAAAATCGATTTTGAATCAAATATACCAAAAATGAACTGCTTTGCTAAATTTCAGAGTCGCCACTTAAATATTTTTGAAAAATTTAGGAGACCCGTGACTCGTGCCAAAAGGCTGTTAGTCTGTTATCACCGAAGTGTCTCGGTTTGGGAACTTAGGCATGAGAGGGGAAAGTCATGAATTGAGCACTCCACTCACCCGATCAAAGATTGGCCTCTATTAATCATGATGTGATTTTTATTTACATTATATACTCTTGTTCTGATTATTAATGCTAACTTACCTTGTGAGGCACACAAGTATAGACCAATTCATAAAATTTGAAATGCATTGATTTCATGTTTGTTTTGAAAAAGTGCTTTGAATACACGTCACTTAAAAAAGCGAGTTCATATTGACATTAATCAAATTTTTCCAACTTAAGCAAAAAGCCTCAATCCACAGGCATTCAAGTAGGTATATCACTTAAGCACTTAGCCTCATGGAAAGTATGCTCAACATAACAATAATCACACACAATGCAACATGCTAAAGCAATAAGTGTTCACCTAGTACTCCAAGACAAGTCAAACAAAGCAAAATAATTAGAAAATATGCATATTTCTAAACAATGCAATATGACTAATGCAACACATACATTATGCAAATAACAAGTTCGGCTACTAACATGGTATTTGAATCAATTCAAGATATGGGATAAAGAATGTATTTGAGCAATGAATTTGATCTTTGATATTGGTTAAAATGATAAGCCGAGCCCTTATGTATGCAAAACGAGTAGATGCAAATCATGGAAAAATGCTAAGGAAACATGATGCTCTATGCTACCATTGTGAGAGGGTAAATAAAAGAGAGAAATAAATGGGGGTTGGAAGACATACACAATTATTACATATTTGCCCTTGTGCAAGAGGGTCTGAATGAATGTCCAAATGTCCGAATTTACTAACTATTACAAATCCGAATGAATAAATAAGAAATACACTAGCTATCTAATTTATTACAACAAGGATATTATAACAATACTAATTACAACAATGAAATTGCAACAATAATTATTTACAACAATAATAATTACAATTATAATATTTAATACAAGCAACAATGAGGCACAACGATTGCATGCACAATGTCTAGAAACTATTCTGTTTGCCCAGACTTATTTTGTTTCACCTTCAGCCACTGCTTTTTGTTTCTGCCAGAATTCACTATTTACTAAACATTAGGGGCCAACCGGCCCCAAATGAGACCTGGCCGGGTCCAAAAACAGCCAGCCATGCTCTAATTTCATGCCAAAAATATTTTTGTACTCTGAGGTGAAAATAGTGCAGATAGAGCCTTTCTAGGCCCTATTTGTCCCTTCTGCTCTTCTTTGTCATGGGAAACTTAAGAGAAGAACGAATTCAAGTCCGAAACCACCAATGATAGCAAGTTGATTGCTTGATGATTTTGGGCACGTTTGGATAAAAAATTTAATAAATTCAATGAATACGACCACCCCTCGCTCCTATCATGGAAATTCAAAAAGAGAGGTAGACACGCCTCAAGACTCATCAAAACATCATGGATTGGTATATGATGATTCTTGACACGATGGACTCGGCACAACGTCCAACTGAATCCAACTATTCTAATTCCTTTTCTTTATGTTGGTTTCATGGATTTTAAGCCCATTTTATTAATCATTTCCATTCTTTAGTCAATTTGTCCAAAGTGATAGTTAAGTCCACTAAATGAGAAGAAACATCAAATGAGAAAACTCTCAAACAAAAGAAAAGAAGAGAAGACAATAGGAAGGTTGCAGAAATGATTATATGAGATTAATTATTAGAGTGAGACTCTTGACATGAAAACCAAGCAAATGAAAGCTATCAACTCGAATGACTCAGTGTCTAAGGCCTAAACAACCGAAGCCATGAGGACTTACAACACAACAACCAAAGTATTAAAGCCTAAACGAATTAAATAAATTAAATCAACCCTAAACAGCCCCAAAACATGAAAAAACAATGGCTAAAAATTATGTTAAGAGCACAAAAAAAAAAGGGTAATAACAAGGAGATACCAAACTAGTAAGTAAGAACAAGGAGAGGTGGCTAACCCCTCCACTTTTGAGACTTCTAAACCATGTTTTTTAGCCCTTTTAAACACTGAAAATCAGTTTGTAAGCCAAGAAGAATAGTGATAAAACAAAGGGGATGAGCTATGAAATAAGGTGCAAGAAAGGTTGTCAACTCTCTCTACCTTTGGTAACTATTCAAACCCAAGTTCTAACACTTGAAATGGATCCAAAATAGTACAAGAACACAAGAAATACATAGATATAGATTGAAATGCAAGTAAAGATAAAGGTGACAAGCTTATACCTCTTGAAGAGAGTAAGCTTTGATTGTTGATCAAACTTGATCTAGAGGCCCTCTCAAGTTTGAATTGTGATTCTCAAGGCTCAACCAAGGCTCCAAGGTTAAGGTTTGAGGGTGTGTATGGTGTATGGATATAGCTCAAGAATGGTAAGCTTGCTCAAAGATGGCTTGTCAAGGAAAAAAGAGCTCTCAAGTGAGTGTACAGGCTCTTTGGAAATTGTTCAACCCTCAAAACAGAGATATGACCTCGTATTTATAGAATTTGAGCAAAATAGGTCGAAAATATCTTCAAAAATAGACAGTTGGCAGGCTTCTACCCAGAACAGTGTTTATTGCTAACAAGGCACGACCGGCCCCAAATGGCCACGGCCGACTCCCAATGAAGCACGGCCGAGCCCCACTATGTTCCCTCTTCCTCTGTTTCAGGCTCAGTGTAGGGTGGCACAATATTTAAAAAAGGACCTTTGAGGTAAGAAGAGTGTAAATAGAAAGGTGTTAGGATTGTTTCAAAGCTCGATCTTGGATTCCTTCGCTGAGAATCTAAAGCATACACAATGCAACTTTCATCATCGGGTGCACAGGACAAAGCGCCCGAGTCTTGCAAGCGCTAAAAAATGGGGTGTCTACAGTTGCCCCTCTTTGATAGAGCTCAAAGTCATGAAATGACGTGAGTGAATGTCAAAGCCCAAAGACAATCCATTTGACGAGGCCGTAAGACTTGGGCAAGAAAACAGATCAAAATACAATTGGTTGAACCCGATGGTTGCCTATGTATCCTTTTGCAAGGAATCAAACCTGCATAATTCAAGGACAAAATGTAAAATGATATGCAGAGAATAACTTATGATCATGCAATGAAACAATGCAATCAGGACAAGAATGCAACATTAAACGAAAGCATAAATCAGAGCAAAACAAATCCAGCCATGTCTCACATGGAAAGAAGTGAGTCAATAAACACGTCTCACGTGAAAGGGACAAAAAAGTACAAACCAAACTACGTCTCACGTAAAAAGGATGTAAGAAAATGCAGGCCTAACTATGTCTCACCTAGGAAGGGTGAAAAGCTCTACGCCAATCTGCGTCTCACGCAGAGGGGGTGGAGGATGGTGGGAACACCAGGCACACCTGATGTTTTGAATCGAGGAAAACAACTTTGAGTACGTCTTACGTGGAAGAAAGAAAGATGGTGTGAACACCAGGCGCACTTGATGTTTTAACCCGAGAAAAATAACCCCGAGCGTGTCTCACGCGAAAAGAGGAAAGATAGTGTGAACACCAGGTGTACCTGATGTTTTTGACCGAGGAAACTCGAGATCCTAACGCGTCTCACGCAAAAAGAGGAAAGATGGTGTGAACAGCAGGCGCACCTGATGTTTTTAAGCGAGGAAACTCGAGATCCTAACGCTTCTCATGCGAAAGGAGGAAGGATGGTGTGAACACCAGGCGTACTTAATGTTTTTAACTGAGGAAACTCGAGATCCTAACGTGTCTCACGCGAAAGGAGAAAAGATGAGACACGCGAAAGGAGGAAAAATGGTATGAACACCAGGTACACCTGATGTTTTTAACCCAATAAAACAACCCTAACGCATCTCACGCGAGAGGAGGAAATGTGGTGTGAACAACAGGCGCACCTTCTGTTTTTAACTAAATAAAACGATCCTAACGTGTCTCACGCGAAATGAGGAAAAGTGGTGTGAACAACAGGCGCACCTGCTGTTTTTAATCGAGAAAACTTGAGATCCTAACGCATCTCAAACGAAAGGAGGAAAGATGGTGTGAACACCAAGCGCACCTGATGTTTTTAACCGAATAAAACAATCCTAACGTGTCTCACGCGAGAGGAGGAAAGGTGGTGTGAACAACAGGTGCACCTGCTATTTTTAATCGAATAAAACAATCCTAGCATGTCTCACGCGAGAGGAGGAAAGGTGGTGTGAACAACAGGCGCACTTGCCGTTTTTAACCGAATAAAATCGAATCAACGAAGGAGCAAACAAGTTTTTAGAACTTGGTAAAGTGAGATTATCTCCTCCTGGGAAGGCCTTGGAAAATGAAGCCCACGGAGACAACTCAAATCAAGGTACGATGCATAAACGCGAATTTGTTGAAGGTTCATGCTTGAACCTTAAACAAAGACAAAAGCAAAACAAACACAACGATTTCTTTTGAAAACAGGCCTAAGTATCAAACTCCAAAAGAGAAGCATGCAATTACGAGTTGGCAATGCGTGAAATCCGGACATACCAGAACAAATTATAAATGAACAAATCATATATTTGAAACAAATTATGAAATAACGAAACAACTGAAACAACTTATGCAATGCCAAACCATGACTTAACGGAGGAAATAATGGAATACATAGGTAGAACAGTTTATAAATTAACAGACCAACTTAAACAAATTATGAGTAAACAAAACGATTAGGAATTAGACAAATTATGAATTAAACCAATTACGAATTTAAACAACTTATGAAACAAAGTAACAACACTCTTTTCCTCATTTTCTTTTTCTTTCTCTCCTTTATCTTTTTTTTTCCTTTTTTTTGTCTTGTTTTTTTATTTTCCTTTTTTTTGCTTTTTTTTTTTTTTTTCCTGCTTTCTGTTTTCCCCCCCTTTTTTACCTTCTCAAATTCAGATCGAGGCCCAATATGAAGACAAACAAAGTAAAAAAACTAGGTTGCATTAGGGGTCGGTCGGGCCTAAATGAAACACAATCGGGCTCCAATAGTGCCGGCCGAGTCGTGACAATGGCAGGGGTAGATTCAGTAAAAGCCACACCCGTGGTTAGTTTAAATAAAACCCAACCCTTATTTTGCTTCCACCCTAGGTCAAAAATCTCTCCCCTCTTTCTCTAAGCTTCCTTTCTCTCTAGATTCTCCCTATTTTCACAAAACCCACCAACCCTTGCGATTTTTCTTCTTGAAACCCTTTTCTTCCTCTACATTTTGAATCGATTAAAAATTGATTTGGTTGAGTTTTGTGGTTTTCCTTGATTTTTCTTGGATTCTCACATAGTTACCCACACTTTTCCCTCCCCTCCTTTGATTTTTCACTCTTTCTTTATTTTCTCTCTCCTAGGGTTTAGGAATTTTGGGGTTTTCACTCAATCTCACTTACTCACTCACTTTTCTTCATATTTTCCCATTTTCTCTCTATGTCTAGTGGCGAAGTTCCCATCCCTGACCCTGTTGTGGATATTAGTGCCGTCCTTGGTGAGGACATAGAGGCTGAGGGTGTTCTCCCTCATGTTCCTGAGCCTGAATTGCCGCATCTTGCCGATAGGCCTTTTAATATGGCGACCTACCAGCCCTACACACATGCTTCAACCCCTAATGGTATTTTGAGATTTGAGGGCCTCATCCCAGGGATAGATGAGGACATCTTACTGCAGGAGCCTGTAGACACCCCATTTTTGACCGTCCTCAAGACTTGGACGTCACCGCTTGAACACTCGGTGATCATCCTTGTTTGTGTTCGTCCTGAGTTCCCGGAGGTCTCGGCTACGCGCCTTGCCTCAGGATTTGTCGACTTGCTTGTTTTGTGCTTGGTTTTACACCAAGGACTTGTTTGTTTTTGTACCTGAGGGTAGAGAGTAGCTGGCTAGCTACCCCTGATACCCACCGGCCGTGTTTTGAGGCTACCGGCCATTGGTGAAATAGTCCATTGGCCGGTCAGCATTTGGTGTGGTCGGCCGACCATCTTTTTGGCCGATGGCCTCCTTTTCTGTCCGATACCACCTTTTTTCCTTTTTTTAGGCATGGTGCATGCTAGCTGTGCCAGCTGGAATGCACAAACCCTGCCCTCGTGCACATCTGTGGCTGTTTTGCCCTTTTTGCACCCTTTTGGTCTAGCTTCTTGAGGAAGCTTGGACCTTTGTCTTAGCTTCCTCAAGAAGCTTGAACCCTGCCTCAGCTTCCTCAGGAAGCCTTGGCCCCTTTGCCTTGGCTTCTTGAAGAAGCCTTCATCCTTTTAATTAGCTTCTCTTGGAAGCTTAGCACCTTTGAGGGTCTATATAAGGAGAAAAACCCTCTCCTTTGTTTTGGTTCAGCAAAATCAGACCTAGAACATATATATTCTGATACATACATCTTCTCTCTCTATATCTCCCTCTCTCTCTTCATTTGTGTGTGTTTGAGGGCCTAAAAGGGTGATTTGTTCTTACTTTTGCACTAAGACACACACCATTATACCATACTTCAACTTTGGGAGGTGTTGAGGGTTTATTCTTGAGGTTTTGAGCTGGTTTTGATCAGAAGAAGGTGGCTGAGCTTGCTGTTCTTGAAGTGTTCTTCAAGGGTAACACTTTTACTTTAAATTCCCCAATCTTGCACTAGCTTTTGACCTGCTTTGCATACTGATTTGAGCTTCGTGTATAACTGAAAAAAGTCTTGTATTTGCATGCCTAAGATACTTCATTAAGGTCATTTTGTTGTTTGGGGTCGGTCTCCCCCTCTTAGGCCTTGTTTGGCCTTTTTTTGTACTCTCTTTGTTAAGCTTTGGAACCTCTCGTGTATTGGCCTTCTCACCACTGAAATCCAGTGGATTTTCAGTGGTGAAGAAGGGGTTTTGAGGTCTTGCATAGGGGAGGGACACCCCTCTCCCTTGGTCTCTCTTTTGTTTGCATTTTTGGCTCATAAGGATAGCATGCATGATTAGTTGTTCTTAACTCCAGTTTAGAGGTTTTTGGATGTTATTTGGGCATATCTTACCTTTGTTTTTGGTCGGATTAAAGGTCCCTTGCATGCATAATATACTTGCTTTGTATTCCCCCATTTTGTCTAGAAGTGCATCATGCATTTAGCCTACCATGCTCTTATGTTTTGGCCTAACTTTGTGAAGTTCTTAGTCATGTCTTACCATGTTTAAAGTCTATTGGGTGCTGATTTGGCCATATTTTCCATGTTTGGTATAGCCCCCTTTGTATTTTGGCTTGTGAGCCTTGAGTATGTGAGTCATTAGCATGCTTTAGTTGGGTTGTTTCAATGATTTGGAGTCATTTCACATGCCATTTCAGTCCCTAATTCATGCTTGTATGCTTACATTCATCATCACTTTCTTGCCTTGAAAGGTTGTTCTTTTGTGCCTTAGAAAGGGTCATAATGCATGCCTTGTGTTTAAGTCATTTAGGCTGCCATATCAGTAGGTTTTGGGGCATATTTTGATGCATGGAAACTTTGTTTTTAGTTGTGTAGCCCATGCCATGAATGGTTGAGGTGGTTGTGGTACAATACCCTTTTGTTGGTCTTGAATCCACCTTTGTTTTGCATCCATTCCTTAGTATGATTTGGCCATGATCTATGCATACTTTAGTCTTCTTTTGGAATGCTAAGGGATTGTTTTAAGCCATTGTGGTCCTTTGGGGTTTGATTGACATAGCCATGGTTTGGACCTTTTTGTTTGACTTCAAGTTTTAGTCATCATGGCATGCCTTGCTTGCATAACATAGTGGATTTTGACATTACCTTTTACATATTTTTAGAGCTTGTTATGCTTGTGAGTTATCCATGTTTGTCTCTCCTTAATGCGCTTGAGAGTTGACTTCTTGCATGCTTGAGTGTTGGACTTCCATATGTGTACATTCGAAGATATTTAGTCCACCATTTCCTTGCACTTTGGCCACTGTTTTAGGGTGTGGCTGAGGCCTCCTATTTCAGTCTAAGTCCATTCTTGTACATAGTTGTACGTTTGACTTGTTGTCTCTCGTTGCATGCTTGCATTGTACCATTTTTGCATCACATGTTAAATTGCATTGTATTGCCTCTTGCATGATTAGCACATTGCATGCTTGCATAATAGATTGCATTGCATTTGACATGTTTTGCATCTTAGCCTCATATTGCATTCTTGAGCCATGTTTGTATACATGCATTGCATTGTTTGGTTTGGGGTGTCAAACCAAGCATGAGGATTGAGGGTGTTCGTACTCCAAGTGATGTAACACGTCTCAATCCTCGGTCATCGACGCCCTTGATCTCAAAATGATAGGGTGTTGGCATTCATTTCTTTTGTTGCATGCATTTTACATTGAATCGCAAACTTGGCCTCTTAGGCCATCACGCATCAAAATGCATAATTGATGGCTCGAGGGTTGAGGGTCATGCTCCTTTGAGTCCATTACATGATAGGGAGTGTGGCCATGCTCACATTTGTTTGAAAATTCCATACCATACACTACTTGCCCTCTGCTGTTGTCAACTGCAGGATTCTGCAGGAAGAAATGGCCGGCCGGCCAAATATAGTGCCGACCGACCAGATACAATTAGCCGGTGGATCAAAAAATGGCCGATGACCATTATATTCTTCCGGTGGTGTTCCCACTTGGTCGGTGATGCTTCCCAGTGTTCAGAAAAGCATCCTTCGGACTTGTGCAAATTTTTAGAGGAGCAAGGCAGTGTAAACAGAGGCAACAGTGGCATGGCACGGGTTTCCAAGCGGGGCGAGTTGAGCATGCATCATCCTAACATTCCGAGGCAGGGTTGCGGCCATCCTCTTTCTGCATTTAATTTATTAATTAAATAGAAGATATGTAATATTTAATTAGTTAGAAGAGTTAATTATTTATTTGTTTTGTAATATTTATTCGTACCCTCCGAGCGAGGGCAATTGTGTAATAAGTGTGCGTGAGTGTGTATATGTCTTCCAACCCCACGTCTTTCTTCCCTTTTATTTACTAGCTTTCGATGGTTAGTTTAGGGTATGTTTCAATTAGCATACTTATGATAGCATGTTTGCATACATTCATTCGTTTTACATGCATCGGGCTCGGCGCATCATACTAACTGCATTTGTATTTCAATCCCAAATTGAATACGTGATAGCTGTAGCATCATCATATGCCATATTAGGATAGCCGAGGCTATTGTAGTTGTATCTCGCATGCGTTGCATTAGCTATCTTAACATGAACTAGGATCATGCATATGATTACTAACTAGTTTCTGTTTTGGCTTGGAGTACTCGGTAAGCATTTATGTTTTAGCATCCTTGCACGTGTGTGAGTGTTACCATATCAGCATGCTTTACGATGAGGCTATGTGCTTAAATGATATAACTGCCTGAATGCCTGTGGGTGAAGGTTGGATTGTTTGAGTTGGAACAACTCGTTGAAATCCGTGTTTTAGCCTACTTGCGAGTAGCAAATCTCAAATCATTTTCCAAATGAACGGATATGCAATGCTTTGTTCCAAATTAGGCGATCTAGTCTATACTTTTGTGTTGTGCGCATCACATAGTAATTCTAGCTAATTAATCGGAAAAAGAACGCATGTGTTTTCAAAAATGAGATATCACAGTTAGTAGAGGCCGATCTTCGGATCGGGCGAGAGGGGGTGCTCATAGCTGACCTTCCCTAATCGTACCCAAGTTCCCGAGCCGAGACAACTTTGGTGATGACGGACACGTGGCCTTAGGCAAACGAGTCAGGGTTTCCTAAATTCCCCTATTAAAAAAATATTTAGGTGGCGACTCTGTATCTGGCAAAGCAGTCCATGTTTGGCACTCCTTTTTCAAAAAATCTGTTTTCTCAAAACGATTTACCAGATTTGGACTCTTTGGTTCAGATTAAGAACCGTGACAATTTGAGTCCGAACTGTAGGGTGAGGCCCTCACGCGGGGCGCGTCCACAGAGCCCAATGAGCACTTGTCTGTCGACGCCTCCACGGTAAGCAATCTTTTCCTTTGTTATTATCCTTTCATGCCAAGAAAACACTAATAAAATTCCCAACCTACAGGTGATAGCCAAGAGGATTGGAGGCTATGGATCCATATTTGGCCCTTGGCACTGGCATGAGAGGCTTCCCACGGAGGTCCGTACATTGGTCGACACTGTCGGCTTCAGGCCTTTCTGTTCAGGGCTTATACAGATGAGGGTTGAGCCATTGCTCTACGGGGCCGTGGTGGAGAGGTAGTGGGACACCACAGACTCGTTTCACTTCTCATCAATTGGGGAGCTGACTTTGACCTCGTACGATTTCTCGATGCTCACCGGCCTGCAGGTAGGGGTTAGTGGCCCGATCCCATTCGATCCTGATATGACGCAATGGAGAACTGCACAACATCAGCTTCTCGGGGCAATCCCAGACACTACCGGCCACGGGATGGTGCGATATAGCTGGCTCCTAGATCACTTCATCGACCTACAGTCAGTCACCCCGAAGGAGGTTGCTTAGTACGCCAGTGGGTTTCTCATGTATCTCCTCGGTACTACCTTGTTTGTGAATAGGGAAAATACCGTGGGGCTATATGTAGCTCGACTTTTCGCACCCCCCATTCGGGAGTTGAATAAAGCCCTACAGTATCGGACTCCCGCAGTTCTGAATCTGATTCCACAAGTGCAATGTGAAATAGATAATCACCAAAGAGTCCCAATCCGGCAAATCTTTTTGGAAAATCGATTTTGAATCAAAAATGCCAAAAATGGACTGTTTTGCCAGATAGAAAGTCGCCACCTAAATATTTTGTTTTGGAAAAATTTAGGAAACCCATGACTCGTGCTAAAGGCCACATGTCCTTCATCACCAAGATTGTTTCGACTCGGGAACTTAGGTACGAGAGGAGAAAGTCATGAATGAATTTGAGCACCCCCGCTCGTCCGATCAAAGATCGACCTCTACTAATCATGATATGATTTTTATCAACATTATATGCTCTTGTTCCGTCTATTAGGCTAGCATTACTATGTGATGCGCACACAAACGAGTATAGACTAACTTTGCAAGAATTGGAACACTTGATTCATTTTTGTTTTGAAAATTGTTTCGAATATGTACCACTTGAAAAAGTGATTGCATATAAACATTACTCAAATTATTCCAATTCAAGCAACAAGCCTTCATCCACAAGCATTCAAGCAATTATAACACTTAAGCAATTAGCCTCATGGCAAGCATTCTAAACATGGCAACAATCACACGCATGCAATATGCTAAAGCGAATAAAAGCTTACCTAGTACTCCAAGCCAAAAAAGAAATGAGTTAGAAAAATGCATGATTCCTAACTATGCGATATGATTAATGCAACACATACGATATACAATTATTAGGCTCGGTTACTAATATGGCATATGAAATAATTTTGATAATATGCGGTCTAAGCACGTATTCAAAGAAGTATTTAAACTAACAATGCAGTTAGAATGATGAACCGAGCCTCGGTGCATGCAATACAAATGGATGCAAACATGGAGTATGCTAAACAAAACATTATGTCCTTAAACTAACCATCGTAAGTAGTTAAATAAAAGGGAGAAAGATGTGGAGTTGGAAGACATACACATTATTACATTGCGCTCTCACGATGGAGAGTCCAAATGAATAAACTAGCTAATTAACTAACAAACTAATTAATTAACTATTACAAAACAAAATGAGTAAACTAGCTAAGCTACTTAACTAATTATTACAACAACATATGAATTAACTAACTATTCTAGTTAATTAATGATTACAACATCACAACTAGTTAACTACTTTAACTAATTAAATAATTACAACACAAGTGCAATTAAAAGAAGTAATTAAGCTAAACAATTAAAAACTATGCTAACTACTCTGCCTCGGAAAGTGAGGGATGTTCATGCGCATGCTCGGTTTCCACCCGAAAAAGCTACTGTTTTGCTTTCGGAGAGCCTTTGTTGCACAGAGAACACATACACTATTGCCCACTTCCAGAGTAACTTTGCTTTGCCTCACAAACACATTGCTGAATTTTGCATCAGTGGTTGGCCGGCCAGTGATGAGGGCCTACCGGCCACTAGTGATTGTTGACTGGCTATCAAAGGTGGCCTATTGGCCATGGAAAATGGCCTGCCGGCCACTGCTGCCCAGTTCACCCTGCTGCAACAGAGAGCAAACATAGTATGCACAAGGTATTCTCAAGGGTTTGTTTGTACAACTCACCCCTTTTTTTCATGAACAAATCAAAGGAGTAGCAGCTTGGTTTAAAAACCATCAACTCAAGCAATTTCATTGCATGATGGCATATGAACCGAAGTGTGCAAGTTCACTGAATGCAACAAAATAAGACTCTAACCTCCTCCCTTTCATGAGTTGATCAAGAGGAAGTGGTAACCTTGGAAACTTGAATTATTTCATTACTAATGAGTATGAAATGCCTCAAGCTCCCATGTGTTCAATTAACGTCTAATTGAACACAACACTTTTATTATCTTGCACCATTTTAGTCCCATGTTTTAATTACTTCATTTTAATTACCTTTCAATTCTTTAATTCAATTGAGTCCAATGGTGAGTTTAAGTCCTCTAAATGGAAAGAAGGCTCAAACCAAGTGTTGTCTTAGGCATGAAAGAGACATCATACCGTTGGTAATGAACCCCAAAGGGATTAAACCATTAAGCATGACATCTCAATCTCATGCTTTAAACAAACAAGTTGTTTGAACCACTTTCAATGCAAAATAAAAGCCAAGAAAGGAGGGAGGTTGCAGAGATGATTAACGGTGATCACAAGTATGGAAAGCCATAAATAAACGCAATCAACTCAAAGGAGATGGTGTCTAAGACCTAATGAGGACTATTAAACTATAATCATGCGAAACAAAGCTCAAATGCAACCATCAACCAAAAATAGTGCCAAAACAGTCTAAAATAAGTCCTAAAATATGCTGGAATTAAGCTAACAAAAACTAGATTAATATGCTAAAACATAGCACAAACTAGGCTAGTAAGCAAGACACAAAGAGGGGAGACTAATCCCTCCAAATTTGGACTTCAAAACATGATTTTGGCCACTGAAAAAGCTCTGAAAATTAGTGTTTAAAAGCTCAAAAATAAATAGTAGAAGGTGGGAAACACAAGGGTAAAGACCTCGAAAACCAGGTACAAAGAAGGGTGAATCACTCCCCAACCTTTAATGACCTTAAAACCCAAGTTTTAGCCCAAAAATACAAAAGTTTTACAGCCCAAAAACGGTTTGAAAACAGCAAGAAAAAAGAGTAGACAAAGCAAGCAAATAGGCAAAGCCTTATACCTTTGAAGAGGAAAACCAATTCCAAGCAACAAAACCAAGTAAACACACCCTCTAGAGCTCCAACAAGGCTCAAGAATACCTCAGCTTAAAGATGAAGAGGTTTGGTTAAGAGTGTATAGGCAAAGGTTGAAGATTTGTAAGCAAAAGTGTAGGAATTTGCCAGAGAGAGAGAGAATTATAGAGAGAGAGGAACAATTTTGCTCTAAATTTTTTCTAACCCTAAAACATGAGAGGGAGGTCCTCTATATATGGAAAACATGATTTCTCCTCAAGAACATCCAGCCCTACACGTGGAGGCAGATGCATGCATTTGTGCAAACAGTTAGCACAATTGATACAAAATATCTACAAAAGAAACTGGTGGCCGGCCGACCATCACTAGTGGTTGGCAGGCCACATCAGTGGTCGGCAACCAAAAAAGGATGAATGGCAGCCCAAAAAGGTGGCCGACAGGCCATCAGAAGCTATAGGCTTGAAGAACCAAGGTTTGGTCCAAGAATGAGGCAACAAGAGTGTAGGGTTTAAAAGGCTCAAAGCTGTGGCATTCCGTTGAGAACTTCGAACACTTGATGAGCATATAAACTCATCATTGGGTGTGCATGCGATGGCGTCCAAGTCTTAATGGCCGTAAAAAATAGGGTATCTACAGTTGTCCCTCTTTGACAGAACTCGGAGCCATGAAATGACGTGAGTGAATGCTAAAGCCTGAAGATGACCCATTTTGACAAGGCCGTAAGACTTGGACAAACAAACAAGACATAAACAAATGGTTGCACCCGCAGGCTGCCTATATATCCCTTTGCAAGGAATCAAACCAGCGTAGTTCTAGGGCAAAATGCAAATGATATGCACAATGCAACTTTGGAGCTGGACTCACACGCTACGCGAAGCTGGCTATTTTGAAAACTTCTGATCATGTGAGATGATGTAATAAGCAATAACAAGATAACAAAATGAATGAGCAACTTCAAGCTTAAAACCAATACAGGTTCCATGCAAAAAGAAGAAACAAAACACACCCTAACCATGCCAAAACAAAAGACAGAGAAAGAAAACACCGCTCAGGGTTACGTTTCACACGTCTTGAGAAACAAGAGAACAAAAACTACTTGGGATCGCGTTTCACGCACCTCGCGATGAAACACGACCAAGGCTGCGCATCACGCGCCCCGAGATACAAGAGAAATCGCTCGGGCTTGCGTTTCACGTGTCCCGAGATAAACACGTCTGCCATGTGTCAAACGTCCTGAGATATAAGAGAAACTGCTCGGGCTCGAGTTTCATGCGCCTTGAGATGAAACACGCCTAGGGCCGCACATCACACGTCCTGAGATACAAGAAAACCGCTCGGGCTCATGTTTCATGTGTCCCGAGATGAAACACGCCTAGGGTTGCAGGTAACATGTCCTGAGATACAAGAAAACTGCTCGGGGTCGCGTTTCACACGTCTCGAGATAAAACACATCCAGAGCCACGTGTCACATGTCTTGAGATATAAGAAAATCGCTCAGGCTCACGTTTCATGCGTCCCGAGATAAAACACGCCCAGGGTCGCGTGCCACGCATCCTGAGATACAAGAGAACCACTCGGGCTCGTGTTTCACGCGTCTCGAGATAAAACACACCCAGGGCCATGCGTCACACGTCCTGAGATACAAGAAAACTGCTTGGGCTCACATTTCACGTGTCCTGAGATAAAACATGCCCTGGGCCGCGCGTCACACGTCCTAAGATACAAGAGAACCGGCTCAGGCTCGCGTTTCATGCTTCTCGAGATGAAACACGCCCATGGCCAAGCATCACACGTCCTGAGATACAAGAGAACCACTCGGGCTCGCGTTTCACGTGTCCCGAGATAAAACATGCCCAGGGCCGCGCGTCACGTGTCCTGAGATACAAGAGAATTGCTCGGGCTCGCGTTTCACGTGTCTTGAGATAAAACACGCCAGGGCCGCGCGTCACACGTCTTGATATACAAGAAAACCTCTTGGGCTCGCATTTTACGCATCCTAAGATAAAACACGCCCAGGATCACGCGTCACACGTCCTGAGATATAAGAAAACCGCTCGGGCTCACATTTCACGCGTCCCAAGATAAAACAAGCCCAGGGCCGCACGTCACGCGTTCTGAGATACAAGAGAACCCGCTCAGGCTCGTGTTTCACACGTCCTAAGATGAAACACGCCTAGGGCCGCGTGTCACACATCCTAAGATACAAGAGAATCGCTCGGGCTCGCGTTTCACACATCTTGAGATAAAACATGCCCAAGGTTGCGTGTCACGCATCCTAAAATACAAGAGAAACCGCTCGGGTTCGCGTTTCACGCGTCTTGAGATAAAACACGGAGGTGTGCGATAGATGCATGAAACGAATAAAATGCGATAGATGCAAAAAGCGTACAAGTGCGATAGATGCACAATGGGAATGTGTGCGATAGATGCACAAAGTGAGCAAGTGCGATAGATGCACAAAGTGAACGAGTGCGATAGATGCAACTGAAGTATGATGTTAATTTGAAGGCATGTTCTATGCAAAAGACAAAAATGATTGATAGCATATTCCACGCATGAATCATGAATGATGTAAGGTATGCATGCAGAATGCGTATACGGGAAGTGCATATTCTATGCAAGGGAAAAGAACAAAAGCGTAAAATGAGTAAAACAATACTCGATGGCACCTTCGATTTACCTCTCAGAGGAATTATAACATGTTCAAAAGGATACACCTTGTCTAGAATAGGAAGTAGGACATGTTCACTCACCGGAATGTAGCTGCAAGCTTCCAAAACAGAACCTTCCACACACCTCTTGAGAAGAAGAAGCTCCATACAACACCAGGACCTACCTGAAAACCAACGGCCACCTGTCGGCCACCAGGAATGTTGCCGGCTACCTACTGGCCACCAAGACAGTTTGCCGGCCACCTACTGGCCACCGATGGCAGATCGGGGCATTTTAGACATTTCGGGTATGGGTCTTTAAGTATAGGCCAAGACTCCTCATTTCCTCACTTCTCTAGGTCTGAAATTCTTCCCTCTCTCTCTAGACACTTTCCCTTTCTAGATCCAAGCTTTTTACGCATTTTCCAACGCCCCACGCATATTTTCTTCGCTAAACCCTCTTGATTCTCTTCCTTTTGAACTGATCAAAATTTGATTTCGATGCTTCTTTCCTCATTTTCACCACTTCAGGCTTGTTCTTCTCGAGTTTCTCTTGAGTTTCGTGAACTTTTCTGGACTTTGACTTTTTTTCCCCATTTTCTCTCTCCTAGGGTTGACTTTTTCCAAGTTTACCCTATTTTCTCCATTTTTCTTTACTTTTCACCTACTTCCCAGATGGCAGATGATATACCATATGACGAGGCTCCTCTCGAGACTCCCCCTGTATTCCTGCCTGTTGCCGAGGTAGAGGAGCCAGCCATTGTTGAGGCTGGCGAGGCAGCTCAAGGTATTGAGGCCGACCTCGAGGCGGAGTTTGGGCCAGAGGTTGAGCTAGAGGTGCTACCATTAAGGGTATGACCTTTTGATCCAGCGAGGTACCATCTCTGCACACATATTTTGCCACCTAGAGGCATTAGACAGTTCAGTGACTTTGCTCGCGGTGTACCGGAGGACCTTATGTTAAGGGAGCCATCTTTTCACCTTTTATCCAGTACCGTTGAGGTATGAACTCTGTTTTCATGCATTCCTGCCTTTCTTCAAATTGCATTTCTTGCACTGTCTTTCATCTGACTGCACTTTTGTCACTGTCTTATCTGATTCATCTGTTCTTTGCTACAAGGGGAGTCTCGTGCCTTCAGAGGGTACCGAGCTACGACTACGAGAGATTGGTACGACGAGCTCCCTGCCAGGGTTTGTGACATTGTGGATAAGACTGGCTTCAGCCTCTTCTGCTCCGGCCTGACACGGGTCGTTGCGAGCCATCCTTTTCTGTGAGCACTTGTGGAGAGGTGGTGGGATACCACAAACTCCTTCCACTTCTTCACTACCAGGGAGATGACGATGACTCCCTGCGACTTTGCCATGATCACGGGCTTAGGAGTAGGGGGCGATCCGATCCCATTCGACACCGACATGGGGGAGTGGGAGGCCGCCTGGGTCGAGCTGTTAAGAGCGCTTCCATCCTTGTACCAGACAGTTATGGTTAGATATAGCTGGTTCGCTAAGCAGTTCTAAGGGTGCGAGCTAGAGACATTGGAGGACATGGAGCAATACGCTAGGGGTTTTTTGATGCTTGTCCTCGGTACCACATTGTTTTTGAACAGGTGGAACACCGTGGGCTTATATCTATTGAGTGCCCTAGTAATCCTTCCCCGGATACGCTTCTATGACTGGGGCAGAATTGGCCTCGCCACCCTGTACGGATACATGAGCTTTACCTCCCACCTGAGGGGAGAGCTGATCGGAGGCTACTAGTGAGCCTGGGAGGTATGCATTTCAATTCCCTTTTTGCACTTTACACTTTCTGCTTTGCATTTTCTGTTTTATATCTGTTCAACACCTGTGCTTTCTGCTTTGTACTTTTTACATCTGTTCATACACTGTGCTTTCTGTTTTGCACTTTCTATATCTGTTCAGACTTTGTGCTTTCTGCTTTGCATTTTTTATATCTGTTCAAACTTTGTTGATCACATATCACTGCATTTTCTTTGCAGTTGTGGGTTTATGCTTATTTTCCAGCTCTTGCCCCAGATCCCATGGAGAAGCTCCCACTGGCGGTCCCCTACTCGAGGCGGTATGATGGCCGGTGTCAGCGTAGAACCCGCGAGACCTTTGCTTTCTTCCGTCATTATTTTGACACAGTGGCTGCTCATGAGGTAACCCAAAACACAGTCATTTTTGCTTTGCAACTATTCTGATTCACATTGAAGTAGTTGATAGTAACTAATAATCTGTATACTCTTTATTTGCAGATCATGTGGCAGCCTTGGGCCATGATGCCGACTGGGATACGGGACCAGTACGCCGAGGCCTGGGCCACTTCTCACTTCCGCATTCTATTTGAGGGCCTAGTTTGCCGGGCCTGGTTCCTGAGTGAGCGGTTTGTTCAATAGACCGTGGACTTGCTAGACCCGATGGTTCCAATGCCACCGCTAGAGTCTATGAGATCAGCAGATAACCTATCCGTTGATGCAGTCACTCAGTTCATGGTGGGCTTGGATACTGATTACTTTAAAGCAGAGGGCGACTACGCGACCTTTATCCAGACCCATCTCATGCCCCCTCTAACAGGTGCTCGCGGAGGCTAGGAGGCGAGGGCCCCTGCAGCGAAAGAGGCGACTAGGGCAACGAGGGCGACTAGGGCCCGTACTAGAGAGACTCCCCCCGCGGAGTAGAGCACCCGTTGGCCAGAGCTTCCTACCGCACTAACATGCTGGCGGTATACTGGGGTTGCTTACCAGATCCCGATTGAGCCTGTAGTGGCTGGTCACGAGTTAGTCGGAGTTCGGGGTTCATCTCAAGTATGGACCGTACTTTACAATTTGCACTCCGTATTTCATTTCAAATATGTTTATTGCAGACACTGATTATCCAAATGTATTTACAGGCATCGATAGAGTACACGGGGAGCGCTCTTGAGCTGGTAACCTCCTTGATGGGTATGGTACAGAAGAGGGAGACGCTGCTCGGTCTCCGCGGCATCCCGATAATTTCTTTAGTTTGCACTTCATGCTATCATGTTTCCACTGATACACTGGCATTCCAACTGTAATCTTCTCTAAACTGCACTGATACATTGTATTGGCACACTGCATTCACACACTGTACTTACCCACTGCATTTGATTTCTGTATATACTCATTCTACACACTATATTTGTATCTGATATGCACACTGTAGCTGATATGTTGACAACTATCTTTTCAGATCCCAGCTATACCGATTGCACCGGCAACAACAGCAACACTAGCACCGGCAGTACCCCCTCTAGCAGCAGGGAGAAGAGGTAGAGATAGGGGCATCTGAGGCCAGAGCAGTCCCCCAGAGCCCATCTTGAACGATAATGATGCTGAGACCAGTGACTCTGAGGAGGCAGTGAGTTAGCATTTTGAGTCATCTGAGAATAGAGACAATGATATTGGCTTGGGTTCCGAGAGCGGAGGTGATGATGCCGGGGAGGGTTTTGGGGTACAGAGCAGAGACGATGCCGGCTCTGATTCTGGCTCAGAGACTGATTCAGACAGTGGCGCTGATGGAGATTGTGCCCCAGAGTCCTCTCATCCAAGGAAGAGGACAAAGAGGGCCTCTCGGGCTTGAGGTGACCGACGCTGATTTTTTGATTTTTTTGCTTAGTTTCTTTTTGTTTGGTAGCACTAGCATATGTATAGCTTCAGATAAGTTTTATTTTGCTTCGAAATCTTGTACTTCTCTTTTGTAAAAACCATGATCCGAATAAAACCGTGCTATTTTTATAAAAAGTGTTGTTATTTTTGCATCATGAAGACCATATTTGCATGAAAATGGACATGGAATTGAAGTTGGCTAATAGAGCACTTGATTGAAACAATGTTCTTAATCGGGTAATGAACCGACCAACAAACGAAATACAAAATACAAAATACAACATACAACTCGATAAGCAAAGCAAAAACAACTCAAGTACAAATAAACAAACTTGCTAAAATCAAAAAGACTCAAAACAAGACTTTAAAACACTCAAAGATCAAGACAAAACACAAGCTTCCAGCACTACTTAGCACACAGGTGGATGGCAGGCTTGAAAAGAAGGCTGCCGGCCAAAGACGGAGGCTGTCGGCCATATGCCTGCCACAAGAGGTGGTAGCCTGCCAGCCACTTACCGGCTACAAAATGTGAGAATCACCAGATTGTTGACAACTAGCTTCCACTCACTGCCTTATCTTCTACAAAAGGTCCAGCTTCGTGAATTCTTCTCTAGAACTTCATTTTTTTAGGTAAGTATCCAGAACTTCATTTCAACTGCAAATTCTTCCATAAATGGAGCCATTTTTTACCAAAAAGCTCTCAGAATGGATTGCGACTTTAGACGGCACGGAAAAGGTAAATTTCTGGGGTTTCGGCATAAATGCACTTTTTTCGTTGAGCCGAACTCCACTTTGTATTATGTTCCTTCATGCTGCGGCACGATGCTAGGACCCGATTACACATGTCTTTAGCTTTGGGAGACAAGAAATATGCCCAACAATTGAATAATTTCAGGCACTATTGGAATCCCGGCGCCATAAGGAAATGATGCCTCAGTCCTGTTTTGGCCACACCCAAGCTTTGGGACGGATATGTGGGCTCACTCTGCACGAGGCTCGATCTCTGGCCTATAATGGAGAGCTAGACATTCCCAGCTTGATCCATCGATTTTCTGACACTAGTGACAGAGGCGACATTCTTTGGCGAGGTTTTCGGCAACATGCCCTTTGCTTATGTATGCTTGCTTATTTCCTTCTTGCCCCTAGTTTCGGTGGGTATAGCATTCGATTGATCAAAGTGGCCCAAGGTTTAAAAGAAGGCAAAAATTGCATTGGCTTGGTGCTGGCCGAGACTTTGATGGGCTTAAACGCCTTTCATCGGCGAGAAACTACCAGATTCACGGGGAGCCCTGTACTTCTTCAGGTATTGTTTCCCACCCTTTTTGATATGTGTTTCTCACATCACTCGGCACTGATGCTCTATTTTTCTCTCAAAGCCCTTTTCTCACTTTTCTCTCAACATACACCTCTTTATTATTTAATCTCTCTTTTCTTTCATCCCTTCATATGTGTGGCTTATGGATAAGCTGAAGGTAGTGGATTCTTACCCTGAGTACCCAGCTCGAGGTTATTTCTTCCGCTATGAACTAGTGGATTTCCTGAATGAGGGATGGTGGTGCAACTAGATGTGCAATAGGTCTGCTATTGACATAGCTTGGCGTTGCCTCTGGCTTAATCTGACCGAGATGAGCTACAGCATGGCTTGGCAACCTGGCATACAACTGATTGGACTGACACACTGTGTGTTTTATTGTCATAACCCAAACCTACTCCTATAGGTTTAGCGTCGTAACCGGCCAGTAATCCTTGGATTACCGAAGGCCTCTTAACAGATAGACTTATAATTAGGGGCTGCAAAAGTAATATACTGAAATATACATAGTCCATCGAGCTGTGCAGACATACATGGAACAGATAATCTTAAACTTTTTAAACATACGTGTGACATCAAAAGATACCGTAGTTATACACCATCCCATGTACATATAAACGAAAATTTTGTTCATAAATCAAAAGAAACAAAGTTTTAAACATTCACAAAACATGGCCACGAGACTTGACTTAGTCCGGAACCTCCTCGGGAGGCGCAAAATGTGGCCGACAAACATAAAATCCTTCAGGAAACATCTTAAGCCTGGTCACGAGCTTACTCACCTACATACATAAATAAATAGTGAGCGAGAGCCCGGTGAATAATAACAGAGTAAAGGGTTAAATGAATGATGTCCCATAATTAATTCAGGAACCAGAGCTCATATCGAAATAGATTCACATTCATATTCTTGTTCTAAGCATATACAAAAATCAAAGTTCATGCTTAATCTTACATGGCTTATATGTTAGTGCTAATAGATCTCATACAGAACATCAAAGGTCATACTTGTCAATTCCATAAGGAACCTTCAGACTGGGAATGGATAACTTGTTAGTTCCATAAAGGAACCTCCAGCCGAGTACAAATAAATTGTCAGTTCCATAAGGAACCTCCGGTCCGGGTACAGATAGCATACTTGAATCATAGATTTAATGTCATAGATATTTGTCAGAATTGGACAATCATTCATAGTACAGAATATAACATTTCATAAAATAGCTCTTATTCCACATATAGAAAATAATTTAACTTGAACATAGCTTTACTAAGTTATTACCCATAGATGACGAATGTCTCCAAGTAAACAGATAGAGTAGGCAATTCAGATATCTTGTGGAGCGTGAACTACACAGATACAAAATGAATACGTACTGAATTACACACTCGAAATCATTAACTTGGTTTTTTCTTGTCTTGGTGTGTTTCTACTTCTTATCACCATTATTGTATCTTAATCTTGGCCTAGGAATGCCTAGGATGCAATGAGGATGTTAAAATGCACTTGAAAACACTTAACAAAACTTACTGAAAATAGGGTCCTCACTCGAGCGCAACTTTCTTCGCTTGAGCGCACATGTAAAATGTGAGTGGTCGCTCCAGTACAACTTCAGTCGCTCGAGCGGTCTGTAAACTTTTACAAAAGTGCTAGTTGCTTGATTTTTCCGCTCGACGCTCGCCCGAGCATGAGACTCATACCCTCGCTCGAGCGTAACTTTTGTTGGTCGAGCGGTCTGCAAAACATGCAAACTTTTAGGAGCATGCATTTTACACTCGAGCCAACTTTTGGTCGCTTGAGCAGAAGTGTGGAAATGAAAGTGGTCGCTTGAGCGCAAGATATGTCGCTCGAGCGTGGAAGCAAAATTATGGGATTTTCAGATTTGCTTCCAAGCTTCAAATTCAACCCCAAAGCTGCAAATTATGGTTTCTTGGGCCAAAAACTTGAGGAAACTCTTGTAAACTTGGAAAATATGGTGAATTCAAAATCAATTCCACAAAATCAAGGTTCAAGAGCATGTGATGTATGCAAAACCAAACTCAATTCTTTGAAAACATAACTATATATCATGCATGTAAAGGTGCATGTTCCAAGCTTCCAAAACATGATCCAATAAGGTGTCTAACTTAAAAATATGTTGAATTCTTAAACCAAGGTCAAAATGAGGACATGCAAAAGGGAATTCCTTGAAAACAACTTCAAATTATGATGAAATGAGCATGCATGCATGATATGGTTCATTTCTCTTTAATTCTAACGCATGAAATAACAATAGCTATTTCAATTCTTGTAATTCATCTCCCAATTCACATGAAATAACAATAGCTATTTCAATTACATAATTAAATGGTTGAGTTCTTACCTTGGTTTCTCAATTGAATGCTGTAGACTTTGATGTTATCGTTTGTGCACTCGGTAATTGCGCATGTCTGTGCTCATTATGAGTTTCCGGAGCTTTCGATTGAACGCCTTGTCTCGGGACCTCTTAACTCTCTTCTGCTTGGTTTGTTTTTGGACCATACCTTGTTACCCCTTGCCTGGAGGGAGGGGAGGACCTGTTGGCCACTTTTGGCAGCTGTAGGCCACTTGGAGTGGCCGGCAGGCTAGTGGAAGTGGCCGGTCGGCCACTTGAAGTGGCCGATGGCCATTTTTCTATTTTTGCAGATATTTTTGGTGCCAGCTGTTGGGTACAGAATGCATCCTCCATACACGTGTATGGAGGGATGGTAACAAGCTTCTAGCTTGTCAAACAAGCTTGAGGTTTGTAATTCTATATAAGGGGAGGTGCCTCCCCCTTCTTGAGGGTTCAGAATTTTTAGAAGTAAATTTTGACTCTCTCTTTAGAATTCTCTCCCTCTCTCTCTATATTATGCTCTATAGTGCTTGAAGGTGAGTGTTCTTGGCATATTTGCACACAACCCACTTAGCCTAACATCTTGACCTTGGAGCTGAGACTCCATAAGGCTTGTTTGGGCCTCCTAAAGCTAGTTTTTGGCTCAGAACTTGTCGTCTTGCTGCTGTGCTTCAAGGGTGCACATATTCCCCTTTTAAGCTTATTTTTGTATACCATCTTGGCTACCTTTGCATGCTATTTTAGGCTTGGTTGTTAACTACAAAAAGTTCTATTTTTGAGTGTTAAAAATGGTAGTTTAAAATGTTTTTGGAGTTAGGGTTGTTTCACCCTCTTTGGTGGCTTATTTGCTAAGCTTCTTGCCTTCTTTTAAAGCTTTTGAAACTACCTTATTTTAGCCTTTTAACCACTGAATTCCAAAGGAATTTCAGTGGTGAAAAACTTGTTTTGAGGTCCCAAATAGGAGGGAGTGGTCCCCCCTCCTCTTGTCTTGTTAGTATGTGTTGTTGGCCTACCAAATGAGCATGTGTTTCTGCCTTCTTGAGGCTTAGTTTAAGCATGTATTTGTGACTTTTTGGACCTACTATAACTCTGTTTTTAGTTGGTTGGGTCACCTCTTGCTTGGTTCTAGCACTTGTAGTGCAATCATGCTCATTAACCTAGTATACTTGGTGATTTGGCTTCCCATTCTAGCTTATTTTGGCTACACTTCAACATGTTTTTGGCATTGTTTTGACATGCTTTAGGACTATTTTGAGTGGTCTTGGTCATGTATGGCTTGCTTTATATGGCTATAGCATGATAGGCTTTCATAGTCTTGAGTTTTGAGACTCTTAGCATGCTATATTTGTGATGCCTGTGTGATATGGCATCATTTGGTATGTAATTTCAAAGCTTATATCTTTTCTATGCTTCCATTTGAATCACTCTTCCAATGCTTTTGAGAAGTTGAGCATCATGCCTTGTTTGTGAGCCAATACTTGAGTATATTTTTCTTGCCATCTATGCTGCAAGTCTAGCATGTTTTTGCTATTGTTTTGACCTGCCTTAGGTCTGTTTTGAGTGGTTAAGGTCATTTGAGCATTGCTTAATATGGTTGTAGTGTAAAGGGCCTTGACTAGCTTTGAGTTTTGGGGCCTTTAACATGTTGTGCATGTGATGTTTGCATGGTATGGCACAATTTAGCATGTGATTTCAGTGCATATACTCATATACTTCACTTCTTCATAACTTTTTAGGGTTGTATATTATGCCTTGCTTATAGGCCAACATGTGTGCATGTTCTCCTAGCATTTTGAGCTCCTATTTCAGCATGTTTAGACCATTATTTTGGCATGATTGAGCTCTGGCCAGAGCTGGTTTGGACATTTGTGCTATGTATTGCATGCCTCTTGTGTATTGCTCTTTACTAGCTTTTGTTGTTTTTGGTCCTCAACATGCCATGCTTGCATGCTTTAGTGTCTTTGTCATGCCATCTCAGCATTGAATATATGCCATTACACTCCATTCTTCACTTGTCAATTCACTTTTGAAAGTAGTCTTAAGCCCTTTGTTGGTTTGAGCACGAAATTGAGGCGTTCATGCCTAATGGTTTTAGCCTTCTCTTGAGGGTTTCTAGTAACCAAGGGCATGATGCTTCTTTCATGCTCAAGACGCTTGTGGCTTGGTCCATCTTTCCAATTAGAGGACTTCTCACTTTTGGACTTAATTGGTTAAAGGACTCATCGGTAATCTAAAACGAGTAAACAAAATGAATCAAAGTAAAACATGTCAAGATAACATGTTTGTGTTGCATTGCATGTGTTTGGATCGGACGTTAATCCAAACACGAGAAACGAGGGGCGTTTCATACTCAAAGTGATAAAACGTGCCTCATTTCTTGGTCACCAACACCCTTGATCGTGTATGATAGGGTGGAGGTTCATCGAGTCTATTTGTACATTCATTGACTTGTACAAACTTGGCTTCTCGGCCATCGTGCAATGCGATGCTCGGTTGGTGGCCCGAGAGTCGAGTACCACACTCCTTTGAGCTTGAGAAATGATAAGGAGGGTGGTAGTACACACATATCCTGCAAAGACCTTGCTTTGACTCTGTTGTCCCCTGTTTGCAGCAAAATTAGAGCATGCAGAAGCAAGTGGTCGACCGGCCAGAGCAAGTAGCCGACCGGCCATAAGAAGTGGTCGACTGGCCACTTTAAGTGGCCTACAGCCTCCTTAAGTGGCCGACAGTTCTTAGGCTGAGAGGTGGTCAAAAGTTGTTCTTGTTCTGGTTTTGGAGCAGAAACAGCCTGGAGATTAGTTTGGTGTTCAGGGATCAAGGCAAATGCAAACAGAGGCAACCGGTGGCAAAGTTACAGATTTTCGAGACGACGCCAACCGAGCATGAATGCATCCCTCGCTTTCCGAGGCTGTTCATTTAATGCGCTTAGCTAATTTGATTCATCTCTGTAATATTCTAATTAGCTTAGATTAGCTAGTCATTCAATTTCAATTGTGTTGTAATAATTAATTAGCGTAGCGTAGTTAATTAATTGGTTTGTAATAAGTACCTTAATTAGCGTAGCTAGTTAGCTTGTTTATTCGGACCCTCCGTCGAGAGGGCGTAATGTTGTAATAAGGGTGCGTGCGTGTGTGCATGTCTTCCAACCCCTATTTCTTTCTCCTTTTTACTTATCAGCTTTTGATGGTTGGCTTAGGGCATATCTCGATTAGCATACCTTATGCTTTGCATGTTTGCATCATTCATTTGTATTGCATGCACCGGGCTCGGTGAATCGTTCAAACTGCATTGTATGTCAATACCTATTTGAATACATGATTATCAAGTGTTGCATTCATGTGCCATCTTAGATAGTTGAGCCCATTTTAGTTGCATTTTTGCATGTGTTGCATTAGGCACTTAACATAGTTAGGATCATGAATATTTCTAACTAGCTTTCTGTCTTGGCTCGGAGTACACTGTAAGTGTTTACGTTTTAGCATACTTGCATGAGTGTGAGTGTTGCCATGTTTAGCATGCTTGCCATGAGGCTATTTGCTTAAGTGTTTAACTGCATGAATGCCTGTGGGTGAAGGTTTAATTGCTTGAATTGGGACAATTCAACAAATGTGAGTTTTAAGCCCACTGTGCAAAGTGGCAAAATCATCATGTTTTAAGCCCACTTGAGGGTGACAAATCTGCGCTTTAGCCTACTTGCGAGTAGCACTTTCAAACCATTTTCGAAAACAAACATGAATTGTTTTGTTCCAATTCTCGTGATTGAGTCTATTCTTGTATGCTGTGCGCATCACGTAGTAAGTTATCAGAACAAGAACATATGTGTCTTTAAAACGACATATCATGCTTAGTAGAGGCCGATCATTTGATCGGGCGAGTGGGGGTGCTCATGTTATGACCTTCCCCTCTTGTACCCAAGTTCCCGAGCCGAGGTAACTTTGGTGATGACGGACATGTGGCCTTTGGCACGAGTCAGGGTTTCCTAAATTTTCCAAAACAAAATATTTAGGTGGCGACTTTGAAATCTGGCAAAGCAGTCCATGTTTGGCGCTTTTGATTTAAAATTGATTTTTCAAAACCAATTGCCGAATTTGGACTCTTTGGTGATTTATCAGTCTTACATTGCACTTTGTGAGATTAGATTCAGAACCGTGATAGGAGTCCGAACTGTAGTAACTAGAACCCCATTCGCGCCCTCTCCGAAAGGGGGGGCGCGTGGAGAGAGTTCCAGGCGGTCTACAGTTTCTGGCGACTCTGTTGGGGATTTAGAGAACTTGACTTGAACTCATGATATGTTGTTTTATTTACATTTATGTGTTTCTTTGCATTGCATTTGCATTGGTGCGCCTATGTCACAGTGTTTGCCATCTGTTATTCCTGAACGGTTTACCGGAGGCTCGCTTAGAAAAGCGTGCCATAAGGCTGACCGGTTACGGGCTCTGCCATGATGGGAACACAAAGCTCGGTTCCGCCGAGGCACCCTTTTTAACCATTCGACCTAGTTGCATATCGGAAAGCATAGAGACCATTCCAAACTAGGACAGGTCACTTACCCAAATGTAGGTTGTTTGAAGCCGTTACGTGCGTAGTGAAACCCTAGCTCCTGACAAAATAGGACAGGGAAACCCTACCCCACCATAGGGGTGTTTTGGCTCTCACTTGCTTGATACGTGCTTTTAGAGTGAAACTCTACAGGAATGTATGTATCAATTGCAAGTCTGAGTATCAGCCTGAGGGTATCAGATTTGAGGTAGAATTTTGGGCAAAATTCAGTAGAGAGTGCAGTTATTCAGCTACGCTCATATCTGTTTTGGTGAAATCAGGCTGAGGTGCTGTCTGTTTTCTCTTTTGCTAGGTAGTCCTGGAACCATAGCTTCAGAAGGCTCCAATATCTCCCGGGTACATTGGACTTGTGTTGATAGACTTTGTCAGGTCAGAGATTCAGTTCAAGGGCAACCAGTGTTTCCTTCGCCAGTGGTAAGGCAAAGAAGGGCCAGTCAGGCACAGATCACCAGTTCAACAGTCTCCAGTTCAGCGGTCACTATCTACATCACCTGTGCACAGTTGGGCTTAGTTTCCTATTTCCACCTCAGAAAGAGAAAACTCACCAGATCCGATAGATCAGCCCCCTTTAGCCAATATGAGTATGGAAGACATGATGCGTTAGCTCCAACAGACTATGGAGGCCATGTAGCGGGATGCTGCCCGCCAAGCGGAGGTTACCACCCGCCAGACCGAGGTCGTGGCCCAGCAGGTCGAACTCATCGCCCGGCTTCAACAGCAGCAGCAACAAACACAACAGGGAACAGCTTCTGCGTCCCACCCACCTCCAGTAGAAACTCTTGCACCAAGGGCTCCTGTCCCTACCGCCAATGCCCAGGATAATACAGATGTCCCGGTGGATCCCACTCCACTTCAGACTTCCAAAGCACAGGCCTACCCAATTGAGGCCCCTTTCGAGGTCGAAATAGATCCAACTGCATTAAAAGTGAGCAAGCTTGAAAAGCTGTTCAAGAGGGCTCAAGGCGTTAACTTTATTCCAGACATAGAGGATGGTTACACGGATTCCGTAGTGACATTGCCGGACCAGTTCAAGATGCCACATATAGACCGTTTTGATGGTTCTGGAGATCCTATGGTACATCTGTGGTTGTTCTTGGATATCTTACAGCCAATGGACCTCTCCAGATTACAAAAGCTATCTCTCTTCAGTTGGACCCTGTCGGGTGTTGCGGCAATTTGGTACGCTAAGTTGGAGGATTCAGTGAAGAGGAATTGGGAAGAGATGGCCAAGGCTTTTGTCGCCCAATATTTGTACAACACGCAAATTGAGGTCACAACTCGTGATCTCCAGGTAACTAGACAAGAGTCGAAGGAGGGCTTCTCTGACTTCGTAACCCGTTGGAGAGCCAAGGCTTCTATGATGACTACTAGGCTAGCTGAGAAAGACTAGATAAGGATGGTCGTGCAGAATCTGCAACCGAAGTTGATGTAGAGGATGATTGTCTTACCCCTCCCCACCTTTGCTGACCTCCATGAGATTGGGGTACAGATAAAAGACGCTATGAAACAAGGTCTGGTTGACCATGAAAGGGAGTCTCCCAAGAAGGGTTATACACGCAGTTCGAATGCGACCATCAGTGGTGATGCAGTTGCAAAATCTTCTGAAGTTGGAATGGTCACCACCACTCCGAAAACAGCCACCCCTTTTGTTGGTACGTCCAATCCAAACCCCCAAACTTTGAATTATCTACCTCGAGGCAAGAGGGTTTTCATCCCACTTTATATGCCTTTGTCTAAAGCTCTAGGGGTCCTACTTAGGAAAGGACATCTGAAACCGTTAGAACAACGGCCTCTACCTAATCCTTTCCCTCTAAAGCATGACCTAGCTAAATACTGTGCCTTCCGTCAGCAGCACGGTCATGATGCCGACTTTTGCTTCAGACTACGTCATGAGATTCAAAATCTCATTGACAACAAGGTAATAGCACCTCTAGAAAAACCAAATGTCAATCAAAACCCT
Source organism: Camellia granthamiana (assembly GCA_036172215.1). NCBI lineage: Eukaryota > Viridiplantae > Streptophyta > Magnoliopsida > Ericales > Theaceae > Camellia > Camellia granthamiana. Next base: position 14,924,211 of record CM069917.1, on the reverse strand, counting down.
CCACCTAGGTAGGTAAACTTCATCCAGACAACAGCCAACCCGTTTGACCCCAGTATATACATCACCCCAGCCCATTTACCCAAGCCTGAGGTGTTCATTCCAATCAGTATGGACTTGTGCATGATGGGTACACCGGAACCCCAATCATCTTAAACTCGTGAACCCATTATTTCTGAGCTGGTGAGCATGATTGAAGATTTGCAAAAAACTGTGGCAGATTTAGCCTTTGGAATTTTGGCTCCATCATCGACCACATCACAGGCCAGAAGTTTCAATCCAAAAGGCTCCTTGATCTTGGGGCAAGTGGCAATTGAAAAGGGCCAACCTAAAGCCATCTCAGATCTGGGTGTTGGCGTGTCGACAACAACTGGGCTTTGCTCTGATATAGTGACCCAATCCTTTGGCAAAGTAGAGGCAAGTGGTAAGAACAAGGTAGGGGCAAGCATTGGTCCCCATGAACATCTTCTGTGGGCTGTTGAGGCATTGAAGGCTGAAGGACTGAACAAACAGCAAGTGCTTATAGTTGTTGCACTGAGAGTAGTCTGAATCAAGGGGCGAGCCGGGAAAAAGGTTGTCATACCAGAAACACCCCTTTCAGCTCCAATCCTACACTCGGAAGAGATCATCAAAAGTTAGTACCTGCCAATCCTTTTGCCGGTACATCCAACACTCCACAAACCTTGAAATACCAACCTCGAGGCCAGAGGGTCTTCCATCCCCTCTACATGACTTTGTCCAAAGCTCTCCAGATCCTTATAGGAAAGGGCCATCTCAAACCCCTTGAGCCTCTGCCTCTCCCGAAATCCCTTCCGGCTATGCATGATGCTGCCAAGTACTATGCCTTTTATCAACAAGCTGGGCATGACACCAACATGTGTTTTCGTCTTCGCCACGAAATACAAGATCTAATTGACAACGAGGTCATTGTCGCACCAGGTCCTGCAAAGTCTATTGGCACTGGATCAGTGAACTTGGGGGATAATGTGACCATGTGATCGGGGGATGAACCACCTGCTGGTGGCGCTCAGTTTACTCCAGATATAGGGATGACACATACTGTTTTGAGCAATGTACAAATGCTAGTTTTTGTACTTTCTAACTTGGATATTGAGTCAGTCTTGTCGTGTTGTTTTGAGTCAGTCTTTTGTACTGAGTCAGTTGAAGTCTGTCTTATTGTATCGAGTCAGTCTTGTTGTGTTGGAATCAGGTGACTTTGGGGGTGTTACCTCGGCATCACTTGCTTGTTTTGTGTTTGTCTTTTACACTCTTTCTTTTGAGTCTATTTCTGCCATTGAAGCTAGTTGTGCCAGCAGATTTGAATGAAACGGTAGTGCTTTTCACCTACTTTTCTGTGCCTTGAAATCATTGCATTAACCTAAGTTTTTCAAAACTTTTCTAACACTGTGATGAAAACAAAGAGGGAGGAATTCCTCGGGGTTTGCAAAAATTTGATCAATTGAGAGAAAGAGAGACATGCTAAGCCCTTAATGAATGAGATCATGTTTGTTAATGTGAGTACTGAGAAGGATCCTGGCTTGATCCAGATTGGTTCTACATTGTCTTCAGCGTGAGAGATTAGTCGCTTTTCTTAAAAGATTTCAAAAAATGTTTTGCGTGGTCTTGGGAAGACCTGTGTGGAATCGCTCTTGAGATTGTGCAGCATAGGATCATTCTCAGCCTCGAGACTCAACCCTTTTTGCTTTCAAACCTTGAACTTGGAATCAGAATGTTCAACGGTCAACCACGATGTGAGGCTTGCATGGCCAGATTTGAAGCAGCCCATGAACTAGGGGCAATAAGGTCGTATGACATCAAAGGAGGCCCGCCAGACCAGATTTGAAGCAACCCTCAAACTAGGGACAAGAAAGTCAGATCAAGAAGATCAGATGTTATCAAAGGAAGCTTGCAAAGCTCGATCAAAAGTAGCCCTTGAACTAGGGGCAAAAATGTCAGATGTGCTCAAAGATTCAAAAGATGGGTCATTCCGCAAACCAATGAAGACTGGCAAGAAAACCCAATCCCAGAATGGAGAAAAGAAGAAAGTATTGCTGAAGGACAACTGAGTTCCTATCCGCAACACTAGGGGCAATTCAGACCTGGTTGGATGGACTGCTGCATCATCAGCAAACAGCAGCCATTCTCCTGGATTCAGATGGGTTCGAGATCCTACGACCATTCAACATGGACATGTTACACTTTCTATCCTTGAGAGGCTCGCTGGGCCGAAAACCCGGAAGGGCGACCCAGGCAAAAGCTAGAGCAAAGAAAAAGAACAAAAAGAACAAAAATGAAAAAATGAAAAAAATAAAAAGAAAAAGAACAAAAAAGAATGAAAAGAAAAGAAAAACAGAGCTCGCAAGGTTGAAAACCCGAAAGAGCGGCTTTGGCAAAAGTTAGAGCGCAAAAGTTAGAGCGCAAAAGGAGAGGTGAATACCCGAGTGTACCTTACCCGGAACTACGTCAGGCTTGATTCCCATCTTTGGGATACGTAGGCAACTTCATTCTGAAGTCCAGCCATAAACACTTCCAAATTGACTGTCCATATAATGGTTCTGATCATCTTTGTCTTCTCTGTATCCGAGAGTTCGGTTGTGATCGTCACTTTGAGGACTGATTACAGTGCGCTGTGGTGCCATTCAGACAAGGGGCAACTTTCCATTGCCGTGCCATGCCATTTAGACAAGCGGCAATTTTCCATTATTTTGGATCTGAGGTTGTGCATCTTAAGAGTAAATTCAATGCTTGTCGAGCAACGGCCTTTTGCAAAAACAGTTTTTGAGAATTTTTAATGAGGTTGACTAATTCTCTTGAAAATTATTTCATTTTCCAAAACTAGACCATTTCTTGGACCTAAAAAAGGAAAATTTTTAGTGCTCACAACCTGACTTGCATGATTTCAAATCAGAAAATCGAACAAGCGTGTTAATCTAACTCTCATGTTGGTCAAAACTGTTTTTAGTAGAAAGCAAAAACAAAAAATGGTCAAAATGATAAACTAGGGGCACAGTTGAGTCAGGTTTTCTGTCTTTTTCCCATTATCAACATACTTGCCAGAAAGGGCACCGTATTCGCCAGAAAGGGCAGAACTGAAGCTAACAGCAAAGGGCAGAAAGCTCTCTCATCCTCCAAGCGGAGCGAGGAATCAAGGTAAGTGCGAAGCACGAACTGGAACTGGAGCGGGATATTCGGTTCCCTCATCTAGATGATCAAATCAAAAATTGGTGTCTGACCCGGAATGGGGACGTAGAAAAAGCAATGTGCTAGACCAATCAATAGTATGTTTGGCCGGTGGGACATGCTGCAACTCACCTCATTCAAGCTAAGCCAAGGTCATCGGCAACCGATCTTAGTTGTAGATCTGCTGTGCATCTGGTCGCACCGTAACCCCTCTGTGGGAGAGCTTACTAGTTGTGAGCGAAAAGAAGAAGAATCTAGTAAAATACCAGGGGCAAAAGCCCGCAACTTCCTGTTTATCCATCAACCATCCAGGGGAGGGATAAAAAATAAAATAATAAGAGAGATTGAAGAATAGAGAGATGTGCGCTGAGAGAAAAAATGAGAAAAGGGCTTTTTCAGAAAACTAGAGATTGAGTGCCAGAGTGATGTGAGAATCACAAATAAGAAAGTGGCGAAACAATACCCGGAGAAGCTGTGGGCTCCCCATGAACTGAGAGGTCTCTTGCCATTGGAATACATCTGAGTGTTGTGTGTGTGTTTTTGTTTGTCTCGATTCTTGTTTTGAGTCGTTTCGAGTGTCAATAGATGTGTTTAGGTTGTTTTACCTTTTGTTTTCCGTTGTTGAGTCGTTTTGACTATGGTCGGTTGTAGGCTCAATACTCGATTAAGAACTTAGTTCTCAATTTCAAAAATAAATCGTTTTGTGCTCAAAGTGCTGTGCCGTTCTCTACATTGGTGCAAAGCAGGATTTGTTCTTTCATAAAACTGTAGGGTTCAACCCAGGACATGTGAGAGCAGTAAAACTAGGACCTATCTGAAGCTATATACGTTCCAGACTGCAAAGAAAAAGAAAAGAGGGAAAATCAAAGCATCTGAGTTTGTTTCGACTTCAGAAAGTTCTGAGATTGCATTCCAGATGTACCTCTTCAGGCCTTGTCAATGCTCCGAAGTATGAGTGTGCCTCTATCTCAAGCTCAAGCTCAAGCCTGCTTCAATCCAGAATGGCGATCAAAAGTGCTCTCCCTGAGCACCATTTCCCTACCAGAGGCATATTGGTTGTGTTTGTAATGAGTTCCTAGGAGACCAACTACGACGGTGGAAACTAGAGTTCGAATGGCTAATGCCTAGAATGCAAAGGTTCGGGATTTCCGAGACTAAAGTCTGGTTTAAATACCCAGGGGTGTATCCCCAGCATGAAATCTGTATGGAAGCCCCATAGGTTGAGGTAGCAGGTATGCGCCTCAATTCTGGATACTAAACCAACCTAGTCTGTCACCCCGTTGGAGAATAGGGAAAGTTGTGAACATGGCTAGGAAGAAAGGTAGTTGCTATGGTTTGGAAGCGCGAGATGCAGAAGCAAGAGATCCCCAACAACATGAGAAAATGCAAGGGAAATACATTTTTTAAGCTCAAGTGGCCTGCGTAGAAGCTCCGGACTGTGTTCTCAGCATGTGATGCCCAACACGTAAGAGGTGTATCCTTTTAATCCGTTGCAACTCCTCTGAGAGGTAAATCGAAAGTTGCGTTTGAATCGGTCTTGTCAAGATGCGCATTTCTTCATTGAACATATTGCATCGAATATGCATTGATTACTATGCACAGAATATGTATGCTGCGTTGCGTTGCATTCTCTATGCATTTCTTACACTTGCATTGTTTATGCACTTCTTACACCTGCATTGAATATGCACTTTAATATCTCGCATGGAACCTGCATTTGTTACTCCTGCATCAGACATGCATCCATTATTCTTGTATAGAATATGTATCTCGATATTGCATAGAGCATGCATTTGTCACCCATGCATTGTAAAAGCACTTCTCACATTAGCATGCATTTGTCACCTTTGCATTGTACAAGCACTTCGCACAAGATCATTTATGTCTCGGTAAGAGAACACTTTGTTCACTTAGTGTATCTATCACACTCTTTTCATTTAGTGTATCTATCACACTCTTTTCATTTAGTGTATCTATCACACTTTGTTCATTTAGTGTATCTATCACACTTTGTTCACTTAGTGTATCTATCACACTTTGTTCACTTAGTGTATCTATTACACTCTCTTCATTTAGTGTATCTATCACACTTTGTTCATTTAGTGTATCTATCACACTTTGTTCACTTAGTGTATCTATCACACTTTGTTCACTTAGTGTATCTATCACACTCTCTTCATCTTGTGTATCTATCACACTTGTTTACTTTGTGTATCTATCGCACATATTCATCTTGTGTATCTATCGCACTTGTTCATCTTGTGTATCTATCGCACATATTCACCTTTTGTGTATCTATCGCACATACTCACCTTTTGTGTATCTATCGCACATATTCATCTTGTGTATCTATCGCACATTCTCATCTTGTGTATCTATCGCACATTCTCATTTTGTGTATCTATCGCACATTTTCATTTTGTGTATCTATCGCACATATTCACCTTTTGTGTATCTATCGCACATGTTCTCCTTTTGTGTATCTATTGCCCATATTCACCTTTTGTGTATCTATCGCACATACTCACCTTTTGTGTATCTGTCACACATGCTCACCTTTTGTGTATCTATCACACATATTCACCCTTTGTGTATCTATCACACATATTCACCCTTTGTGTATCTATCGCACATGTTCACTTTGTGTATCTATCGCACATGCTCACTTTGTGCATCCATCGCACATCGTCACTCTGTGTATTTATCACATCTAACCTCATATGCCTTGGGCGCTGTTGTTTTTTCTCCTCGTGCGCACGGCGGGTTAGACCTTCTTTGGTTAAGAGCATTTGGAATATGTTCCAACGCTTATACTACTCATTTTCCTTTCGCGTGCAACGTGTCAGAATTTTGTTTGAGACCTCGGGTGTGCCCAACGGTCGCTTTTAGCCCTTCCTGCGTAAGGCGCAATGAAGATTGCATAATGTGGGAGCCGAATGAATAGAAGAGTCGGAAGGGATGTATCCCAGAAGTCAGAGACTGTTCGGCTCCGTACTAATCAACTAAGATACCGAATACATTGAGATCGCCGAATAGACAGGGAGATGTATGTTGGAATAAACAAAATGATAATAAGTAAAAAGTGGGTTCTGGACCCGAGGTCCAGAGAATGAGTATAAATACAATAGCTTCAGATTTAGAAAGGTATGTAAGAATCACTTCACTAAACTTAGTAAACAAGTTTTCTTGAGTATAAGAACTGACTTACCCGTCGGAGTGCTAACCCCAGCACCCCCGACCGGAGTGTTTGTCTTTACAGGTGACTAGCTGAGGATCAGGAGCGTCTCCCAGGATCTGAAGAGTATTTCCAGAACCACTTCCCCACAATTGGCGCCGTCTGTGGGAATACTCAAATACATCCATGGAAGGCGTGACTCAAGATTCTCCGATAGCCACCGACGCGATCACACAGAGAGTCGACCTCACTCCGGCAAATATGCTCGAGAAGGAAATCATCGCTGCAAGACGTGCCTTGAATGTCGATTCACAAACGTCTTCAGCACAGGAGACGATGCTAGCCATCATAGAACGAGCCAAAAAGACCAAACACAGTTTAGACGACACCATCGCTGAGAACGAGCGCCTTCGCCGCGATCTGGCCTTGGAAATAGCAAAGTCCAAACAAACAATGCGCCAGGTTTTTGAGCGACCCCCAAGGGCAGGCGATCTACGGTCTCGGGCCTGACAGCAAAACACCGACGCTCGTTGTGCTTCAACCGATTACTTTGAGGAGCTGACAAAAGACGAACTTCTCCCGCGAAGTGTTCTGCATGATAACATCCATATGATATACAGCCTGCCGCAAGCCCCGGCCGTACATGCAATCCAGTTCCTCCCAGGCCCTCAGCCGCAACTCATGCCAGCAAAGCGACCCCGAGAATCGCCAAGCATCACCTTCGACGACTCTGATTTGATCGACGTAACACTCCCTCACATCGATCCATTGGTTGTCGCGCTACGCGTAAACCGGTTCACCGTCGAACGCGTGCTTATAGACCAGGGCAGCACTTCGGAGGTCATGTATTATAAAACCTTCATCAAACTCGGGTTCACCGAATCGGACCTGACTCCGGCCCCTTATCCACTATTCGGCTTCAATGCCAACCCTGAATATCCACTGGGAAAGATCAACCTACCCGTTCGAGCGGGTTCCAGAACGGTGGATGTAGAATTCCTGGTCATCCGGCTGCCATCGCCGTACAATCTCATCATGGGGCGATCGTGGTTGCATACCTTACAGGCCGTCCCGAGCACCTACCATCAATTGTCACGTTTCCCAACAGAACACGGCATTGAGAAGATCCGCGGCTCCCAAAAATCGGCACAAGCATGTTACCTCCTGGCCGCCAAAATGCCAAAGGAATTGCAGGTAAACTCCATTGAGGTACCCAATCGGGAAATCCTGGATGACGTCGGGCGGCAGCCAAGCGAAAAGGCCACAGAAGGTTTAGACCGAGTTGACATCGATGGAAGCCCAGAAAAGTTCTTCACAATCGGCACCACTTTAAACCAAGCCGATAGACAGCAGCTGATCTCCTTTCTACTCGCCAACCTCGACGTCTTTGCGTGGACTCCGTACGAGATGCTGGGTATAGACCCATCAGTTTCACAGCACCACCTGAACGTCGACCCCACATGCAAGCCCATCATTCAGAAAGGCCGTCGGTCTGCCGCAGAGCACACTGCTGCCGTCATAGAAGAAGTCGACAGACTGCTTGACGCCAGGGCAATTAGAGAAGTCACCTACCCTACGTGGCTCTCCAACACAGTGGTGGTGAAGAAGAAAAATGGAACTTGGCGAGTGTGCGTCGACTTCACGGATCTGAACAAAGCTTGCCCCAAGGACTGCTTTCCCTTACCTAGAATCGACCAACTCGTCGATGCAACGGCGCGCCACCAACGCATGAGTTTCCTCGATGCTTACAGAGGCTACCATCAGATCGCCATGCATCCGGATGACCAGGACAAAACTGCATTCCTCACCCCAAGAGGAACCTACTGCTACAAAGTTATGCCTTTTGGGCTGAAGAATGCAGGGACAACTTACCAAAGACTGGTCACCGCTATGTTCAAAGAACAACTCGGCCACACTATGGAAGTCTACATCGACGATATGGTGGTCAAGTCCAAAGAAGAATAGGATCACATAGCCGATCTAGAGAAAACATTCGGCATCTTGCGCAAATACAGAATGAAACTGAACACCTCCAAGTGCGCGTTTGGAATCGGCTCCGGCAAATTCCTGGGTTATATCGTCAACCACCGTGGAATCGAAGCCAACCCGAGGCAAGTCACAGCAATCTTGGAACTCGGTTCCCCCCGATCAGCGAAAGAAGTCCAAAAGTTGATGGGGATGGCCGCTGCACTCAATAGATTCATCAGTTGGTCAACAGACCGCTGCAGACAATTCTTCCAGACGCTACGTCAAGGCAAAGCTTTTGAATGATCTGCCGAGTGCGAAGCAGCTTTCACCGGGCTCAAGACTTACCTCTGGTCAGTACCTCTCTTGACAACACCAGCTGCCGGTGACCCCCTCATTCTGTATCTGGCAGTCTCCGATAGGGCCGTTAGCGCCGTACTGTTAAAAGAAAAGGAAGGGCAGCAACGGCCAGTGTATTATGTGAGCAAGGCAATGGTCGATGCCGAGACACGTTATCTTCCGCTGGAAAAACTCCTCCTAGCCTTGGTCATGGCAGCAAGAAAACTGATGCATTACTTCCAGGGGCATAGCATTGGGGTGATAACAGATTATCCCCTCCGATCAGTACTACGGAGTGCAGAAGCATCAGGACGTGTTTCAAAATGGGCTCTTGAACTCGGCCAATATGACATTCAGTTTTTACCCAAAACCGCAATCAAGGGACAGGTGCTGGCCGACTTTATTGCCGAATTCACAGGCGAGCTTTCCGACCTTAAACCTGCCGACGTTCTTCCAAAGGCTGAAGTTCGATCAAAGCCGAACTGGAGAATTTATGTCGGGGATATTTGGCAGCTATACTGTGATGGATCGTCTAACCAACGGGGTTGCGGCGCCGGCGTAGTAATCATGTCTCCCGACAGCGCAGTAATAGAGTAGGCCGTCAAGCTTGGCTTCGAAGCATCAAATAACGAGGCCAAGTATGAAGCCCTCTTAGCCGGTCTACGAAATGCACATATTCTCAGCGCTCGGCATTTGCTAGTGTTTTGTGACTCAAAATTGGTCATCAACCAGCTAAAGGGGGAGTACGCTGCAAAAAACGACCGTATGGCGGCCTATATGAAAACAGCCAACTCTTTGCTAACGAAGTTTGACCATCACGAACTGAGCCAAATAACACGTGATCAGAACACACACGCAGATGCCCTGGCATGCCTAGCCTCCGCCATCAATTCTGAGCTCAAATGGACAATTGAAGTAGGTTTCATCCCGGAGCCGAGTATTGGCCCTTCGGAGGAAACCCACGTAAACGTTATAGAATCCGCATCAAGCTGGATGGACCCCATTGCCGGATTCCTCTCTTCTGAACAACTCCCAGAGGACAAAAAAAGAAGCACACAAGCTACGCAATAAGGCCCTGCGATACTATCTGGATCCACAAGGAGGGCTTTGTAAAAAGTCCCTCTCCGGTCCCTATTTTGAATGCGTACACCCGGATAAAGTGGAGGAGCTTCTAACTGAGATACATGAGGGCAGTTGTGGTGCCCACTCTGGCGGACGCTCCCTGGCCCATCGAGCCATAACACAGGGGTATTATTGGCCGACAATGAGAGCCGACGCAGAAGATTATGTCAAAAGATGCGAACAATGCCAAAAGTTCTCCCCATTAACCCATTTGCCCGCCGAAGGGTTGAACTCTATCACCAGTCCCTGGCTGTTTGCTCAATGGGGGCTTGATATCGTAGGACCGTTGCCAAGGGCCCCAGGAAACAAGCGATTCTTAATCGTAGCAACAGATTACTTTACAAAATGGGTTGAAACGGAGGCTCTAACACATATACGAGATGCCGACATAAAGCGATTTGTATGGAGAAACATCATCACGCGATTCGGCATTCCAAGAGCTCTCATCTCAGAGAATGGCACCCAGTTCGATTGTGGCGTATACCGAGAACTGTGCAGCAAATACGGTATCGTGCCTTACTTCTCTACACCCGCATACCCCCAGAGTAACGGTCAAGTCGAAGCCTCTAACAAAACCATCTTGGACGGCATCAAAAAGAGGCTGGAAAGAGCTAAAGGCAAATGGGTCGAAGAATTGCCGAGTGTATTGTGGGCGCATCGCACAACGCCGAGGAGGTCCACTGGAGAAACGCCGTTCGCTCTATGCTTCGGAACCCAAGCAATCTTACCCCTGGAAATCGGCCTCCCGACTTTGAAATCGCAAGCCTTTGATACGGGCCGAAATGACATGATGCTCGCCCTGGACCTGGATCTAATCGAGGAACGAAGAGACCGCGTCCTGGCCTCCATGGCACGGTATCAGCAGCAGCTCGCTAAGTCGTACAATCAACGAGTTCAGTTGCGCCGTTACACCCCAGGAGAGCTGGTCCTGAAGAAAGTACTTCCAGCCGACCGGAGACCGGCCGACGCAAAGCTGGGTCCGAACTGGGACGACCCCTATCAAGTAGACTCTATTGCAGGAACAGGGGCATATCGGCTCTCGGACATGTCAGGAAGAAGCCTGCCACGGCCTTGGAATTCAACGCATCTACAAAAATTTTACCAATGACCCGATTTGTGGGCTTGGTACTTGTACATACTCTGCTATAATGCAAAAGTTTCTCGTTTTTAAGCCTCAGCTCATACGCTTCTTGATGGCCGAATAAGTCTCCGGATTCGGAGCGCCCTTCGTGGATATCACGATTGGCCGAATAAGTCTCCGGATTCGGAGCGCCCTTCGTGGATACCACGATTGGCCCAAGTCTCCGGATTCGGAGCCCCTTTGAGTGCATGACATCTAAGGGCCGAATAAGTCTCCGGATTCGGAGCACCCTTCATGGATACCACGATTGGCCCAAGTCTCCAGATTCGGAGCCCCTTTGAGTGCATGACATCTAAGGGCCGAATAAGTCTCCGGATTCGGAGCGCCCTTCGTGGATACCACGATTGGCCGAATAAGTCTCCGGATTCGGAGTGCCCTTCGTAGATATCACGATTGGCCAAATAAGTCTCCGGATTCGAAGCGCCCTTCGTGGATACCACGATTGGCCGAATAAGTCTCCGGATTCGGAGCGCCCTTCGTGGATACCACGATTGGCCCAAGTCTCCGGATTCGGAGCCCCTTTGAGTGCATGACATCTAAGGGCCGAATAAGTCTCCGGATTCGAAGCGCCCTTCGTGGATACCACGATTGGCCGAATAAGTCTCCGGATTCGGAGCGCCCTTCGTAGATATCACGATTGGCCGAATAAGTCTCCAGATTCGAAGCGCCCTTCGTGGATACCACGATTGGCCGAACAAGTCTCCGGATTCGGAGTGCCCTTCGCGAATTCCACGGTTGGCCGAATAAGTCTCCGGATTCGGAGCACCCTTCATGGGGATCACGATTTAACTGACCAACAACATGGTTCCTAATTGGAGCCGATCGATGCATGATCAAACATTTACATCACGCAATACAAAAGCTGACAATAAATTGAGATAGGGCGTTTAATTATGCGCAAAACATTTCAAAAGCTGCTAATAAAGAAATTCTATTTATTCAAAAGCCGCCAAACATTTCAAGCATTTGATAAAGTAATTCTATTTATTCAACATTATGGCCCACTAAGTCAGCGTCTTCGTCGTCGCTTTTCTCAATTTCGAACTCGGGATACGGAAGGTAATGCCGATGATATAGGGACGAAGCCGAATTTATGCCCACGGACCCAAGAGCCTCCACGGTTTGAAGGGCCCTGATCCAGCCATGCTTGAAACCACGATTTTCGCATCGGCAGACTTCCTCTGATAGGTCTGTTTTGGTCTTCTTGATCCTGGCCTTCAAGCCGTCCCGATATCCTCTCTCATAACCCGAGGCCTCTCGGTTCGCCCTCTCCCCCATGCTTTTTGCTTGACTGTCCACCACCGACTCGGCCGCTCGAACGCTCTTCAGCTCCCGAAGCTCACTCTCAGCCTTTTTCGCACAAACCTCCAGACTACGATTCCTTTCATTGTTTTTCTCACTCTCGCGTCGGGCTTCGCGCAGACGCATCCCGACTTCATAAGCGCTATACAGTCCCTTGACAGCCCCATGTATGCCATCCCGAAATACTTCGAAATCTCGACGTCCGACCATCGACTGTTGGACCTCCAGCGGAAAAATCTGCCAAGCGAACTCGACTGCTACATCTGGGTCTTTAATTATAGAATCCGCCTCCGTCATTGGTCTATTCTTCATGAGAACCACAAAACTCAATGGTCGCAGCACTGCGTCAGGCTCAACTTGCGGTCGTGGGCGCGGGGAATCTCCCCGTTGTCCGTCCTTTCGGGGTGATCTGCTTCGACGACTAGAGGGCCGCTCTTTTTCCCGATCCACGGATGCCCTTCTTCCCGTGTGAATAGGCTCACTTCTGCGATTCATTTTGACCGCTAAACCCAGCCAGTGTTGGCCCCTGCCGGGTTTGCATCAAGCCTGAATAGAAATGAGTCAAGAATTGCATGAACTCGCCCATTTATTCTGGGGTACATGCAGCCCCCCCGAGAAAACGTCAGAAAGACCGAGCGCCAAACATCGTATGCCCCTCAGCCAGCCCACGATTCAGAGCCATCGGCTTATTGGGTTCCTCAGGCTCGCGCCCTGGCCAAGGCAAGGGCAGATTCATTAATCTAGTCGGCTATATTTCAAGCGCTATCGCCGGTTAACCTAAGATCGCTGGGGCAAGGGCGAATTCATTGATCTAGCTAGCTATATTTTCAAATGATAACGCCGAGTAATTTATGCCTCAGCCAGCCCACGATTCAGAGCCATCAGCTCATTCGGTTCCTCAGGCTCGCGTCCTAGCTAAGGCACGGGCAGATTCATTAATCTAGTCGGCTATATTTCAAGCGCTATCGCCGGTTAACCTAAGATCGCTGGGGCAAGGGCAGATTCATTGATCTAGATGGCTATATTTTCAAATGATAACGCCGAGTAATTTATGCCTCAGCCAGCCCTCGATTCAGAGCCATCGGCTCATTCGGTTCCTCAGGCTCGCGCCCTGGCCAAGGCAAGGGCAGATTCCTTAATCTAGTCGGCTATATTTCAAGCGCTATCGCCGGTTAACCTAAGATCGCTGGGGCAAGGGCGGATTCATTGATCTAGCCGGCTATATTTTCAAATGATAACGCCGAGTAATTTATGCCTCAGCCAGCCCTCGATTCAGAGCCATCGGCTCATTCGGTTCCTCGCTCGCACCCTGGCTAAGGCAAGGGCAGATTCATTAATCTAGCCGGCTATCTTTTCAAGAGATCACCGAGTAACTTATGCCTGAGCCAGCCCACGATTCAAAGCCATCGGCTCATTCGGCTTCGCGAGCCCGCGCCCTAGCTAAGGCAAGGGCAGATTCCTTAGTCCGATCGGCCGAGCTCAAAATTAAGTAATATCATTCTTCATCAGCAAAATCGAGCACAACTCATGACATTTTATATATGCAAAATAAATAAGCTATCAGCCCGCACAAAAATGTCTGACAAAACAATTGTAACAATACATCTGTGAAATCCCAATACATTTGTGAAATCCTAAGTCAAATTGCCCAGCTCAGCCTTCGAAATCAGTCTCCAATGGCTCGACATCCACTTGCTCATACGGCACTGGCATAGTCAGTGAAACTCCAGCTGCAGCAAGGGCTTTGTGCCAGCCATGTTTGAACCCCCTGTTTTCGAACTGCGGGACCTGGTCCACATATTCGGCGAGCCCAACATCTTTCCCGGCTTCGAATACTTTGGAAGCAGCCGCCTTCATGTCAGCCAACTCAGCCTCCAAGCTGGCAACCGCTTTCTGGGTCAATCTCAGCGCCGCTTCGCTCGCGTCCGCCTTCTTCTCGGCGTCCGCTCGGGATTGATCTGCAATGCGAGCCTTTTCTACTTCGGCCTCGGCCCGAGAAGCTTCCTTGTTCGCTCTCAAAACTGCATCCTCGGCCCTCTTCCTCTGGCCCTCTACTTGCTTTCGTAAGCGGTCAATCTGTTTGACGGCGTCAAGATGCCGACGTCCCATGTCGGCTATCCTTCCGACGGTCTGCAAAGGAAGAACCCAAAAACATAACCTTAATAGTACTTGGATAAAGTGAAGAAAAGTCAGAATACGTACCAGAAGTGCCGATTGCGCGGTTAGTGCTGTCGTATTCGGATCTGGTTCCACCCGGAAAGCCTCCATATCAGACGGCAACGACACGGACGTAGCCACACCGAATGCAACTTCTGGATCTTTAAGCGCCGAAGCATTAGAGGGAACCGGCATGTCCTTTACCATTGGGCGAATGACAAAAGGAACAACCTCATTAGATCCCTCCAATCGAGGACGCTTACCACCTTGTTCGTCTGAATCGGCCTTGAGGTTAGCAGAGCGTTTCTCTGCCTTTTCCTCAACTTTTTGGCCGACTTCTCCGACCAATGGAGATTCGGCATTCTGACCTTTTTTCGCCTCCTTTACAACCCCCAAGGACTCTGATTCGGCAATAGGGAGGGGGAGTCGAGATTCAGTAGCGGTCGGTATTTCAGACGAAAGGCCCTCCGCTCTTCGCCGTGCGGCTAACCTCTCCGCATTCGCCTTTTTGGCAAGCTTTGTCAGACTCAATCCGGCCATATCCGCGGAGTCTATGACGGGAAGATCCTCTAAGCGTTGAAAAACCTCGGCAGAAGGAAGATTCCCTGGTCCCGATGTAAATGGAGGATCGGCGGGATCCGATACCTCCTCAGACTCGGTCTCGGATTGATCTGATTCGGCGATATCAGCTACCTCATTTTGTTCCGAATCGGACCCTTCAAAGCCTACCAGCCTCAAGTTTTTGAAGTCAGACAGAATAAGAGCAGTAAGGGAATCTTCACCCTTCAGAATCGGTATGTTTTCCGCCGCCGAGAAGGTTGTATATGTCGGCTCGTAACAAAGCAGAATGTGAGCCGCCCTCCCCTGTTTCTGAAGACTTCGACGGCCGAAATACCTGAGAGCAACCCTAATATCTGAAAGAACGGCGTCGTGGGTTGAAGATAGTACCTTTTTCAAACCCCTCCCTACACGAGACGAAGCCGTAAGATTTCAATGGAATAGGTTTTACAATGAAAATGAACACGACAAAAATAAGGAGATACTCGGCGACCTGGCTCGCCCCGCCGTCTAGGAATAGGGTCAACACGATCCTCCCCTTCGCCAAATTCCCAGTTACCCTGGACAACGACCATAACATCATCAACTCGTTTCCCAGAGCTGGAAAGCATAGTGATTAGTTGATGGTCGGTGTCCTTAGCTCTAAGGAAATAACGCCCTTGCTGACCAGAGGACTTAGCCAAGGCATAGCAGTGCCGGATAGCCAGAATGCCAAGGTTAATTCCAAGGCGACGATTCAACGCTATAATCCCCATTACAATTCTAAAGAAATTCACGTTAGGTTGAGAAGGGATTAAATCCCAATGGCGAAGCACAGCCCTTAGAAATGGGTGTAGAGGGAAGCGGACTCCACCCTCTGGGATTGACAAAAGAGGAAAGACGATTGTGGTTTCGTCCTCCCTCTCCATGTCAAGGGTGCCGTCTGCCAAAAGTGACAGACGGACGCCATCAGGAATAGAGAAATGGTGTCTAAAACCAACAATTCGATCTGATGAGAGGAGGTTTTTCAAATGTTTCGCCATACGCTACAGTTGACACAGATATGCCAAAGAATAAAATGGGAATAGTTCTCGAAGCAAAGAAGTGGAAAACTTACAGAGGGTGAAGAAGATATTGGAAGAGAAAAAATTGCAAGAACGATCCAAAAGGCAACCCAGCGACCAGTATCATGGAATGCGAATTCGAAGGGACGCCAATATTTAAAAACAAAATGAATAGGTGTGTACGAAGAGGCGGGAAGTCGGTACGACAACCAAAAGGAAAAATTTTGGTTGGGTATTCAAAATTCGGAACCAAGCACTCCAGCCAACAGATGTTGGGAGAATGCTTGGGGGGCAATTATGGGAGCCGAATGAATAGAAGAGTCGGAAGGGATGTATCCCAGAAGTCAGAGACTGTTCGGCTCCGTACTAATCAACTAAGATACCGAATACATTGAGATCGCCGAATAGACAGGGAGATGTATGTTGGAATAAACAAAATGATAATAAGTAAAAAGTGGGTTCTGGACCCGAGGTCCAGAGAATGAGTATAAATACAATAGCTTCAGATTTAGAAAGGTATGTAAGAATCACTTCACTAAACTTAGTAAACAAGTTTTCTTGAGTATAAGAACTGACTTGCCCGTCGGAGTGCTAACCCCGGCACCCTCGACCGGAGTGTTTGTCTTTACAAGTGACTAGCTGAGGATCAAGAGCGTCTCCCAGGATCTGAAGAGTATTTCCAGAACCACTTCCCCACACATAATTTTCTTACATCCTTTCTACTAAAATGTGTGAGACTGTAGTTCCTTATTCGTTTACTTAAAATGTTGTATTTATTTTGCATAAATGCTTCTTTACAGCCCTCTTTGCATAATCATAAGTTATGCTCTTGCATCGTGTATGTTCATTTGTATTTTGCCCCAGCCTGCGGGCACATCTGTATTATCTTGCCTGTTTATCTAAGTCTTCAGCCTTGTCAAAAATGGGTCGTCTCTGGGTTTTGACATTCACTCCCCTCATTCATGACTTACGAGTTCTGTCAAAGAGGGGGCAACTGTAGACACCCAATTTTTAACCGACCTCAAGACTTTGATGTCATCGTTTGTGCATTCAGTGATTGCGCATGTTTGTGCTCATTATGAGTTTCCGGAGCTTTCGGCTGAACGCCTTGTCTCGGGACCTCTTAACTCTCTTCTTTTTGGTTTGTTTTTGGACCATACCTTGTTACCCCTTGCCTGGAGGGAGGGGAGGACCTGTCGGCCACTTTTGGCAGCTATAGGCCACTTTTTCCTCTTGTAGGCCACTTGGAGTGGCTGGTAGGCTAGTGGAAGTGGCCGGTCGGCCACTTGAAGTAGCCGACGGCCATTTTTTTGTTTTTGCAGATATTTTTGGTGCCAGCTGTTGGGCACAGTGTATGGAGGGATGGTAACAAGCTTCTAGCTTGTCAAACAAGCTTGAGGCTTGTAATTCTATATAAGAGGAGGTGCCTCCCCCTTCTTGAGGGTTCAGAATTTTTAGAAGCAAATTTTGACTCTCTCTCTAGAATTCTCTCTCTCTCTCTCTCTATATTATGCTCTATAGTGCTTGAAGGTGAGTGTTCTTGGCATATTTGCACATAACCCTCTTAGCCTAACATCTTGACCTTGGAGCTGAGACTCCATAAGGCTTGTTTGGGTCTCCTAAAGCTGGTTTTTGGCTCAGAACTTGTCCTCTTGCTGCTGTGCTTCAAGGGTGCGCATATTCCCCTTTTAAGCTTATTTTTGTACACCATCTTGGCTACCTTTGCATGTTGTTTTAGGCTTGGTTGTTAACTACAAAAAGTTCTATTTTTTAGTGTTAAAAATGGTAGTTTAAAGTGTTTTTGGAGTTAGGGGTGTTTCACCCTCTTTGGTGGCTTATTTGCTAAGCTTCTTGCCTTCCTTTAAAGCTTTTGAAACTATCTTGTTTTGGCCTTTTAACCACTGAATTCCAGAGGAATTTTAGTGGTGAAAAACTTGTTTTGAGGTCCCAAATAGGAGGGGGTGGTCCCCCCTCCTCTTGTCTTGTTAGTATGTGTTGTTGGCCTACCAAATGAGCATGTGTTTCTCCTTTCTTGAGGCTTAGTTTGAGCATGTATTTGTGACTTTTTGGACCTACTATAACTCTGTTTTTGGTTGGTTGGGTCACCTCTTGCTTGGTTCTAGCACTTGTAGTGCAATCATGCTCATTAACCTAGTGTACTTGGTGATTTGGCTTCCCATTCTAGCTTATTTTGGCTACACTTCAACATGTTTTTGGCATTGTTTTGACATGCTTTAGGACTATTTTGAGTGGTCTTGGTCATGTATGGCTTGCTTTGTATGGCTATAGCATGATAGGCTTTCATAGTCTTGAGTTTTGAGACTCTTAGCATGCTATATTTGTGATGTCTGTGTGATATGGCATCATTTGGTATGTAATTTTAGAGCTTATATCTTTGCCATGCTTCCACTTGAATCACTTTTTCAATGCTTTTGAGAAGTTGAGCATCATGCCTTGTTTGTGAGCCAATACTTGAGCATATTTTTCTTGCCATCTATGCTGCAAGTCTAGCATGTTTTTGCTATTGTTTCGAACTGCCTTAGGCCTATTTTGAGTGGTTAAGGTCATTTGAGCATTGCTTAATATGGTTGTAGTGTAAAGAGCCTTGACTAGCTTTGAGTTTTGGGGCCTTTAACATGTTGTGCATGTGACATTTGCATGGTATGGCACCATTTAGCATGTGATTTCAGTGCATATAGTGTAGTCACACTCTCATATACTTCACTTCTTCATAACTTTTGAGGGTTGTATATTATGCCTTGCTTATAGGCCAACATGTGTGCATGTTCTCCTAGCATTTTGAGCTCCCATTTCAGCATGTTTAGACCATTATTTTGGCATGATTGAGCTCTGTCCAGAGCCGGTTTGGACATTTGTGCTATGTATTGCATGCCTCTTGTGTATTGCTCTTTACTAGCTTTTGTTGTTTTTGGTCCTCAACATGCCATGCTTGCATGCTTTAGTGTCTTTGTCATGCCATCTCAGCATTGAATATATGCCATTACACTCCATTCTTCACTTGTCAATTCACTTTTGAAAGTGGTCTTAAGCCCTTTGTTGGTTTGAGCACGAAACTGAGGCGTTCATGCCTAATGGTTTTAGCCTTCTCTTGAGGGTTTCAACTAACCAAGGGCATGATGCTTCTTTCATGCTCAAGACGCTTGTGGCTTGGTCCATCTTTCCAATTAGTGGACTTCTCACTTTTGGACTTAATCGGTTAAAGGACTCATCGGTAATCTAAAACGAGTAAACAAAATGAATCAAAGTAAAACATGTCAAGATAACATATTTATGTTGCATTGCATGTGTTTGGATCGGACGTTAATCCAAACACGAGAAACGAGGGGCGTTTCATACTCAAAGTGATGAAACGTGCCTCATTTCTTGGTCACCAACACCCTTGATCGTGTATGATAGGGTGGAGGTTTATCAAGTCTATTTGTGCATTCATTGACTTGTACAAACTTGGCTTCTCGGCCATCGTGCATTGCGATGCTCGGTTGGTGGCCCGAGAGTCGAGTACCACACTCCTTTGAGCTTGAGAAATGATAAGGAAGGTGGTTGTACACACATATCCTGCAAAGACCTTGCTTTGACTCTGTTGTCCCCTGTTTGCAGCAAAATTAGAGCATGCAGAAGCAAGTGGTCGACCGGCCAGAGCAAGTAGCCGACCGGCCATAAGAAGTGGTTGACTGGCCACTTTAAGTGGCCTACAGCCTCCTTAAGTGGCCGACAGTTCTTAGGCGGAGAGGTGGTCAAAAGTTGTTCTTGTTCTAGTTCTGGAGCAGAAACAACCTGGAGATTGGTTTGGTGTTCAGGGATCAAGGCGAATGCAAACAGAGGCAACCGGTGGCAAAGTTACGGATTTTCAGGACAACGCCAACCGAGCATGCATGCATCCCTCGCTTTCCGAGGCCGTTCATTTAATGCGCTTAGCTAATTTGATTCATCTCTGTAATATTCTAATTAGCTTAGATTAGCTAGTCATTCAATTTCAATTGTGTTGTAATAATTAATTAGCTTAGCGTAGTTAATTAATTGGTTTGTAATAAGTTGCTTAATTAGCGTAGAGTTGGCTTGTTTATTCGAACCCTCCGTCGAGAGGGCGCAATGTTGTAATAAGGGTGCGTGCGTGTGTGCATGTCTTCCAACCCCCATTTCTTTCTCCCTTTTACTTATCAGCTTTTGATTGTTAGTTTAGGGCATATCTCGATTAGCATACCTTATGCTTTGCATGTTTGCATCATTCATTTGTATTGCATGCACCAGGCTTGGCGAATCATTCAAACTACATTGTATGTCAATACCTATTTGAATACATGATTATCAAGTGTTGCATTCATATGCCATCTTAGATAGCCGAGCCCATTTTAGTTGCATTTTTGCATGTGTTGCATTAGGCACTTAACATAGTTAGGATTATGAATATTTCTAACTAGCTTTCTGTCTTGGCTCGGAGTACACTGTAAGTGTTTACGTTTTAGCATACTTGCATGAGTGTGAGTGTTGCCATGTTTAGCATGCTTGCCATGAGGCTATTTGCTTAAGTGTTTAACTGCATGAATGCCTGTGGGTGAAGGTTTAATTGCTTGAATTGGGACAATTCAACAAATGTGAGTTTTAAGCCCACTTTGCAAAGTGGCAAAATCATCATGTTTTAAGCCCACTTGAGGGTGACAAATCTGCGCTTTAGCCTACTTGCGAGTAGCACTTTCAAACCATTTTCGAAAACAAACATGAATTGTTTTGTTCCAATTCTCGTGATTGAGTCTATTCTTGTATGCTGCGCGCATCACGTAGTAAGTTAGCTAATAATCAGAACAAGAACATATGTGTCTTTAAAACAACATATCATGCTTAGTAGAGGCCGATCCTTTGATCGGGCGGGTGGGGGTGCTCATGTTATGACCTTCCCCTCTTGTACCCAAGTTCCCGAGCTGAGGTAACTTTGGTGATGACGGACACGTGGCCTTTGGCACGAGTCAAGATTTCCTAAATTTCCCAAAACAAAATATTTAGGTGGCGACTCTGAAATCTGGTAAAGCAGTCCATGTTTGGCACTTTTGATTCAAAATTGATTTTTCAAAACCAATTGCCGGATTTGGACTCTTTGGTGATTTATCAGTCTTACATTGCACTTTGTGAGATTAGATTCAGAACCGTGACAGGAGTTTGAACTGTAGTAGCTAGAACCCAATTCGCGCCTGTGGTAGCTGAATAAATAGAAGAGTCGAAAGGTGCGTACCCCCGAAATCAGATACTATTCGGCTCCATATTGCGTGACTAGAATGCCGAATACGTTAGGAAGGCCGAATAACCGGAGGTCAGTAGCTCCGAATAAATAAAAGGGGGAATGGGATAAAAGTAGGCTTAGGCCCCGAGGCCCAGAAAGCAAGTATAAATACAAGAACCAAAGATTTAGAAAGGTATGTAAGAATCACTTCACTTAACTTAGTAAACAAGCTATCTTCAGTGTCTGAACTAACTTGTCCGTCGGAGTGCTAATTCCGGCACCCCCGACCGGAGTGTTTGTATCTTTTCAGGTGACTAGCTGAGGATCACTAGTGTCTCCCAGGATCTGAAGAGTATTTCCAAACCACTTCTCCACAATTGGCGCCGTCTGTGGGAATACTCAAATACATCTATGGTAGGCGTGACTAAAGATCCTCCGATAGCCACTGACGAGACCACACAGAGAGATGACCTCACTCCAGCAAACTCGCTTGGACCAAAAACCATCGCAGCAAGACTTGCCTTGGACCTCTGCTCATCTTCAAACCCAATGCAAAAGACAATACAAGTGACCATGGCACAAGCTAGGCAAACCAAACAGAGGTTGGATAACGTCATCGCTGAGAACGAACGCCTTCGTCGTGATCTGGCCTCGGAAATAGCAAAATCTAAACAAACAGTGCGCCAGGCTTCTATGCAACCCCCGAGGGCAGATGATCGACGATCTCGAGCCCGACAGTAAACAACTGACAGCTGCTATGCCTCAACAGATCATCTTAAGGAGTTGGCAAAGGACGAACGTCTCCAACAATGCGCCCGAAGGAGTGCGATCAAAACACCTGCCCTTCCGAATGATGCATTTCCGCCTGACACCGTCCACATGATATACAGCCTACCAGCAGCCTCGGCCGTGCATGCGATCCAATCACATCCAGGTCCCCAACAGCAACTCACGCCATGAGATTGTTCGACTCTGATTTGATCGGCGTAACACTCCCTCACATCGATCCATTGGTTGTTGAGCTACGCATAAACCGGTTCACCGTCGAATGCGTTCTTATCGACCAGGGCAGTACTTCGGAGGTTATGTATTATAAAACCTTCACCAAACTCGGATTCAATAAGTCAGACCTGACTCCGGCTCCTTATCCACTATTCGGCTTCAATGCCAATCCAGAGTTCCCGTTGGAAAAGATCAGCTTACCTGTTCGAGCAGGTTCCAGAACGGTGGATGTGGAATTCTTGGTCGTCAGGCTGCCATCGCCGTACAATCTCATCATGAGGCGATCGTGGTTGCATACCTTGCAGGCCGTCCCAAGCACCTATCATCAACTGCTACGTTTCGCAACAGAACACGGCATCGAGCAAATCCGCGGATCCTAGAAATCGGCACAAGCATGTTATCTCCTTACTGCCAG
This sequence comes from Camellia granthamiana, assembly GCA_036172215.1. Lineage (NCBI taxonomy): Eukaryota > Viridiplantae > Streptophyta > Magnoliopsida > Ericales > Theaceae > Camellia > Camellia granthamiana. The sequence goes on along the minus strand of CM069917.1, from coordinate 14,901,582 downwards.
AACGCCAAAGGAACTGCAAGTAAACTCCATTGAGGTGCCGAATCGAGAGATCCTTGATGAGGTTGGGCGGCATCCAAATGAGAAGGCCACGGAAGATTTAGACCGAGTTAACATCGATGGAAGCCCAGAAAAGTTCTTCATGATCGGCGCCTCTCTGAATCAGGCCGACAAGCAGCAGCTGATCTCTTTCTTGCTCAACAACCTCGACGTCTTTGCATGGACTCCGTACGAAATGCCGGGAATAGACCCATCTGTTTCACAGCACCATCTGAATGTCGATCCCAAATGTAAGCCGATCATTCAGAAAGGTTGACGGTTAGCCGCGGAGCACATTGCCGCCGTTGTTAAAGAGGTAGACAGACTGCTTGACGCCGGGGCAATTAGAGAAGTCACTTACCCTACGTGGCTCTCCAATACAGTGGTGGTGAAGAAGAAAAATGGGACTTGGTGAGTGTACGTCGATTTCACGGATTTGAACAAAACTTACCCCAAAGACTGTTTTTCTCTACCCAGAATCGACCAGCTTGTCGATGCGATGGCACGTCATCAACGCATGAGCTTCCTCGATGCTTACAGAGGCTACCATCAAATCGCCATGCATCCAGATGACCAGGACAAAACCGCATTCCTCACCCCAAGAGGAACCTATTGCTACAAAGTTATGCCTTTTGGGCTGAAGAATGCCGGGGCAACCTACCAAAGACTAGTCACAGCCATGTTCAAAGAGCAACTCGGCCACACTATGGAAGTATACATCGACGATATGGTGGTCAAGTCCAAAGAAGAACAGAATCATATAGCCGATCTAGAAAAGACATTCAGCATCTTACACAAATACAGAATGAAACTGAACGCTTCCAAGTGTGCGTTCAGAATCGGCTCTGGCAAATTCCTGAGTTACATCGTCAATCACCGAGGAATCGAAGCCAACTCGAGGCAAGTCATAGCAATCTTGGAACTCGGCTCCCCTCATTCAGTAAAAGAAGTCCAAAAGTTGATGGGAATGGCCGCTGCACTCAACAGGTTCATCAGCCGGTCTACAGATCGTTGCCGACAATTCCTTCAGACACTACGGCAGGGTAAGGCTTTTGAATGGTCCGCCGAATGCGAAACAGCCTTCAACGGACTCAAGACCTACCTCCGCTCAGTAGCTCTCTTGACAACACCCGCCGCTGGTGACCCGCATATTCTATATCTAGCAGTTTCCGATAGGGTCGTCAGCGCTGTACTGTTAAAAGATGAGGAGGGGGAGCAACGACCAGTGTATTATGTGAGCAAGGCAATGGTTGACGCCGAAACACGCTACCTTCCGCTGGAAAAACTCATCTTAGCCTTAGTCATGGCGGCAAGAAAACTGATGCATTACTTCCAGGGACATAGCATTTGGGTGCTATTAGATTATCCCCTCCGATTAGTACTACGGAGTGCAAAAGCATCAGGACGTGTTTCAAAATGGGCTCTTGAACTCGGCCAATACGACATTCAGTTTTTACCTAAAACCGCAATCAAGGGGCAGGTGGTGGCCGACTTTGTTGCCGAATTCACCGGCGAGCTTGCCAACCTCAAACCTGACGAAGTTCGACTAAAGGCTGAAGTTCGACCAAAGATGAACTGGAGAATTTATGTCGGGGATATTTGGCAATTATACTGTGATGGATCGTCTAACCAAAGGGGCAGCGGTGCCGGAGTTGTAATTATGTCTCCAGACGGCGCAGTAATTGAGCAGGCCATCAAGCTTGGCTTCGAAGCATCAAATAACGAAGCTGAATACGAAGCCTTTCTAGCCGGTCTACAGAATGCGCACCTTTTCGGCGCTCGGCGTCTGCTTGTGTTTTGTGATTCAAAATTGGTAATCAATCAGCTAAAGGGGGAGTACGCGGCAAGAAACGACCGTATGGCGGCCTACATGAAAACGGCCAATTCCTTGCTGGAAAAATTTGACCATCACGAACTGAACCAAATAACACGCGACCAGAACACACACGCGGATGCCTTGGCATGCCTAGCCTCTGCCATCAACTCTGAGATCAAACGGACCATCGAAGTAGGTTTCGTCCTGGAGCCGAGTATTGGCCCTTTGGAGGAAATCCATGTCAACGTTATAGAATCCGCACCAAGCTGGATGGATTGGATGAACCCCATTGCTGCATTCCTCTTTTCTGAACAACTCCCAGAGGACAAAAAAGAAGCACACAAGCTGCGAAATAAAGCCCTGTGATACTATCTGGATCCACAATGAGGGCTTTATAAAAAGTCCCTCCTTGGTCCATATTTGGAATGCGTGCACCCCGACAAAATGGAGGAGCTTCTGACAGAGATACATGAGGGCAGTTGTGGTGCCCATTCTGGCGGGCGCTCCCTGGCCCATCGAGCTATAACACGAGGTATTATTGGCCGACAATGAGAGCTGATGCGGAGAGTTATGTAAAAAAATGCGAACAGTGCCAAAAGTTCTCCCCATTAACCCATCTGCCTGCCGAAGGGTTGAACTCTATCACCAGCCCCTGGCCGTTTGCTCAGTGGGGACTTGATATCGTAGGACCATTGCCGAGGGCCCCAGGGAACAAGCGATTCTTAATCGTCACAACAGATTACTTCACAAAATGGGTCGAAGCGGAGGCTTTAACACATATACGAGATACCAACATTAAACGCTTTGTATGGAGAAACATCATAACGCGATTCGGCATTCCGAGAGCTCTCATCTCAGACAATGGCACCCAGTTTGATTGTGGCGTATACCGAGAGTTATACAGCAAGTATGGCATTCGGCCTTACTTCTCTACACCGGCCTACACCCAAAGCAATGGTCAAGCCGAAGCCTCTAACAAATCTATCTTGGACGGCATCAAAAAGAGGCTAGATAAAGCTAAAGGCAAATGGGTCGAAGAATTGCCGAGTGTATTGTGGGCTCATCGTACCACGCCGAGGAGATCCACTGGAGAAACGCCGTTTGCTCTATGCTTTGGAACCCAGGTAATCTTACCCCTGGAAATCGGCCTCCCAACTCTAAAATCGCAAGCTTTTGATACGAGCCGAAACGACATAATGCTTACCCTGGATCTAGTTCTAATCGAAGAACGAAGAGACCGCGCCCTGGCCTCCATGGCACGGTATCAGTAGCAGCTCGCTAAGTCGTATAATCAGCGAGTTCAGTTACGTCGATACACGCCAGGAGAGTTGGTCCTAAAGAAGGTACTTCCAGTCGACCGGAGACCGGCCGATGGAAAATTGGGTCCAAATTGGGACGGCCCCTATTAGATAGAATCCATCACAGGAACAGGGGCATATCGGCTCTCAGACATGACAGGAAGAAGCCTGCCACGGCCTTGGAATTCAACGCATTTACGTAAATTCTATCATTGACCCGACTAGTGGGCTTGATACTTGTACATATTCCACCGTTGCAATACAAAGTTTCTCGTTTTCTCAAGTTCGCTCGCAAGCCTCTTAAGGTCGATTAAGACTCCGGATACAGAGTGCCCTTCGTGGATATCACGATTGGCCGAAATAAAGTCTCCGGATTTGGAGCCCCCTTTTGGTGCATGACACCTTAGGGCCAATTAAGCCTCTTAAGGCTGATTAAGACTCCGAATTCGGAGCGCCCTTCGTGGATATTACGATTGGCAAAAACAGTCTCCGGATTCGGAGCCCCCTTTTGGTGCATAACACCTTAGGGTCGATTAAGCCTCTTAAGGCCGATTAAGACTCCGGATTTGGAGTGCCCTTCGTGGATATCACGATTGGCCGACATAAGTCTCCGGATTCGGAGCCCCCTTTTGGTGCATGACACCTTAGGGCCGATTAAGCCTCTTAAGGCCGATTAAGACTTCGGATTTGGAGCCCCATTTTGGTGCATGACACCTTAGGGCCGATTAAGACTCCGAATACGGAGCACTTTTCGTGGACCACGATTGGCTGAAATAAAGTCTCCGGATTCGGAGCCCCCTTTTGGTGCATGACACCTTAGGGCCGATTAAGCCTCTTAAGGCCGATTAAGACTCCGAATTCGGAGTGCCCTTCGTGGATATCACGATTGGCCAAAACAGTCTCCGAATTCGGAGCCCCCTTTTGGTGCATGACACCTTAGGGCCGATTAAGACTCCGGATTCGGAGTGCCATTCGTGGATATCACGATTGGCCGAAATAAAGTCTCCGGATTCGGAGCCCCTTTTTGGTGCATGACACCTTAGGGCCGATTAAGCCTATTAAGGCCGATTAAGACTCCAGATTCGGAGCGCCCTTCGTGGATATCACGATTGGCCGACATAAAGTCTCCGGAGTCGGAGCCCCTTTTTGGTGCATGACACCTTAGGGCCGATTAAGCCTCTTAAGGCCGATTATGACTCCGGATTCGGAGCGCCCTTCGTGGACATCACGATTGGCCGAAATAAAGTCTTCAGATTCGGAGCCCCCTTTTGGTGCATGACACCTTAGGGCCGATTAACACTCCGGATACGGAGCGCCCTTCGTGTATCACGATTGGCCGAAATAAAGTCTGTGGATTTGGAGCCCCCTTTTGGTGCATGACACCTTAGGGCCGATTAAGACTCCGGATATGGAGCACCCTTCGTAGACCACGATTGGTCGAACTAAAGTCTCCAGATTCGGAGCCCCCTTTTGGTGCATGACACCTTCGGGTCGATTAAGCCTTTTAAGGCCGATTAAGACTCCGAATTCGGAGCGCCCTTCGTGGATATCACGATTGGCCAAAACAGTCTCTGGATTCGGAGCCTTTGTAAGAGATGCATTCGGACCACTTCACTGGCCGAATCAATATTCACAGAATTATTCTTAATTCGAGCCGGTCAATGCATGTTTAAACATTTGCACCACGCAACACAAAACTTGGCAGTAAGTTGAAATAATACGTTTAATTAAACACATAACATTTCAAGACCAAACACGAACGTTGAAAATAAAAGAAATTCTATTTTTTCGGCACGAAGTCTGTTCTCGCGTTCCAAAGTCTATTTATTCGGCACCCTCATCGTCGCTTTTCTCAATTTCAAAATCGGAATAGGGTAAATAGTGATGATGATACAGGGGCGAAGCCGAATCAATTCCCACGGCTTCGAGAGCTTTCTCGGTTTGAAGGGCCTTGATCCAGCCGTGCTTAAATCCACGATTTTCACATCGGCAGACCTCCTCGGCAAGGTCTCGTTTGGTATTCTCTATCCCGACCTTCAGGCCGTCCTGAAACCCCTTTGCATAATCAGAGGTCCGTTGGGTCACTCTCTCCTCAATGACCAATTTAGATTGACCGGCCGCCACCGACGCGCTCGTTTGAACATTCTTTAGCTCCCGAAGCTCACGCTCAGCCTTTTCCGCTCGAATCTCCAGACTGCGATTCCTTTCATCCTTTTTCTCACTCTCACATCGCGCTTCCCGCAGACGCATGCCAACTTCGTAAGCAGTATATAGTCCTTTCACGGCCCCATGTATGTCGTCTCGAAATACTTCAAAATCTTGACGTCCGACCATCGATTGTTGGACTTCCGGCAGGAAGATCTGTCGAGCGAACTCGACTGCCACACCTGGGCTTTTAATGATAGAATCCGCCTCCGTCATTGGTCTATTCCTTACAAAAACCGCAAAACTCAACGGTCGTGGCATCGCATCAGGCTCGATTCTCGGTCGCGGGCGCGGAGAATTTCCCCGTTGTTGCCTATCCTTTTGGGGCGATCTGCTTCGACGACTAAGGGGCTGCTGTGTTTCCCGATCCTTGGACATTCTTCTTCCCGTACGCATAGGCTCACTACTGCGACTCATTGCGGTGTCTAATTCAGCCAATCTTCATCCCTCCCAAGTTGCCTGAATGGAAATAAGTGCGGCCTCTGGCGTGCACCCGCCCCATTTATCCTTCAATGTATGCAGCTCTCCTGAGGCAACGTCAGCAATCCTAAACGTCAAAAGTCGGATGACAATTGTCCAGCCCATGAGTTAGGCCCATTCGGCTTCGCGAGCTCGCGCCCTGGGTAAGGGCAGATTTACTAATTTGGTCGGCCATGTTTTCAAGCGCAAGCGCCGACCAATCTGTGCCTCAGCCAGCCCACGAGTTAGGCCCATTCGGCTTCTCAAACCAAGGGCAGATTTATTAATCTGGTCTGGCTAAGGCAAGGACAGATTTACTAATCTGGTCAGCCATGTTTTCAAGCTCAAGCGCCGATCAATCTGTGCCTCAGCCAGCCCGAGTTAGGCCCATTCGGCTTCTCAAACCAAGGGCAGATTTACTAATCTGGTCTGGCTAAGGCAAAGGCAGATTTACTAATCTGGTCAGCCATGTTTTTAAGCGCAAGCGCCGACCAATCTGTGCCTCAGCCAGCCCACGAGTTAGGCCCATTCGGCTTCACAAGCTCGCGCCGTGGCCAAGGTAATGGCAGATTTACTAATTTGGTTGGCCATGTTTTCAAGCGCAAGCGCAAGCGCTGACCAATCTGTGCCTCAGCCAGCCCATGAGTTAGGCCCATTCGGCTTCTCAAACCAAGGGCAGATTTACTAATCTGGTTGGCCATGTTTTCAAGCGCAAGCGCCGACCAATCTGTGCCTCAGCCAGCCCACGAGTTAGGCCCATTCAGCTTCGCAACTCGCACCCTGGCTAAGGCAAGGGCAGATTTATTAGTCTGGTCGGCCAAATACCTAAGCTAAGCAGCCGATCTAACCATAACCGAAAGCAATATCATTCATCAACAACATTTTTCATCAACATTTTCCTTAGCAAGTTGAGCACAACTTATGAAATTTTATATATGCAAATTACTAAACAAAAAGCTACAAGCCCGCATGAAAATGCCTAGCAAAAAACAACTATGACTGTAGCAACACATGAAAAATACCAAATTAAAACCTGTAAAAATACATTCGACATCCTAAAAACTATGTTAGTCGCCCGGATCAGCCATCGGAATCAAACTCCAATGGCTCAACATCCACTTGCTTATATGGTATTGGCATAATCAATGAAGCTTTAGCAGTAGCAAGGGCTTTGTGCCAGCCATGTTTAAATCCCCGATTTTCAAACTTGGGGACTTGGTCCAAATACTCGGCGAGTCCAGCATTTTTCCCAGCCTCAAATACTTTGGAAGACTCCGAGTTGGCTGTTTCCTTCGCCGCCTTCATTTCAGCCAACTCAGCCTCCAGTTTGGAGACCGCCTTCTGGGCCAATTTGAGCGCATCTTCGCTCGCGTCCGCCTTCTTCTTAGCATCCGATCTCAATTGATCCGCGCTGCGAGCCCTCTCTATCTTGGCCTTGGCCTTTGAGGCTTCCTTGTTCGCCCTCAAAGCTTCGACCTCGGCTCTTCTCCTCTGGCCCTCAACTTCCTTTCGTAAACGACCAATCTGTTTGACGGCGTCGCGATGGTGACGGCCCATATCGGCTATCCTTCCGACGGTCTGCAAAACAAGAATTTAAAACCATAACTTCAACAGCATTTGGATAAAGTGAAGCAAAGTCCGAATATGTACCAAAAGTGCCGATTGGGCGGCTAGTGCTGTTGCATTCAGATCTGGTTCCACCCAGAAAGCCTCCCTGTCAGACGGCAACGACACGGACGTAGCCAAGCTGAATGCGACTTCTGGATCATTAAGCGCCGAAGCATCAGAAGAAACCGGCATGTTTTTTATCATCGGCTGAATGACAAAAGGAACGATCACATTCGATCCCTCTAATCGAGGACGTTTGTCACCTTGTTCTTTTGAGCCAGCCTCAAATTCGGCAGGGCGTTTCTCTGTCTTTTTTGCCGTCTCCACCTTAATAACGCGCAAAGACTCTGATTCGCTAACAGGCAGGGAGAGTTGAGATTCGGTGGCGGGTGGTACTTCAGACAGAAGGGCCTCCGCTCTTCGCCGCGCGGCCAACCTTTCCGCATTCGCCTTCCTGGCAAGTTTTGTTAGGCTTAACCCGGCCATGTCTTCGAGGCCTGCGGCGGGAAGATCCTCTAAGCCGTGAAAAACACCGTCAAGTGAAAGATCCCCTCGGCCCGAAGTGGATGGAGGATCAGCCGAATTCAATACCTCATCAGACTCGGTTTCGGACTGATCTGATTCGGTAACATTAGCTACATCCCGCTCCGAATCAGACCCTTCAAAACCAACCTGCCTCAAGTTTTTGAAGTCGGACAAAATAAGAGTGATAAGAGAATCTTCACCCTCTGGAACCGGGATATTTTCTGCTGCCGAGAATGTCGTATATGTCGGCTCGTAACGAAGCAGAATGTGGGCCGCCCTCCCTTGTTTCTGAAGACTTCGACGGCTGAAATACTTGAGCGCCACTTTGATATCCGAAAGAACGGCGTCGTCAGTTGAAGACAGGACTTTCTTCAAATCGTTCCCTGCACAAGCCAAGCCGTAACATTTCAAAGAAGAGGCTTTACAACAAAAATGAACAAATAATAAAAACGAGAAGGCAATCGGCCACCTGGCTCGCCCCTCCGTCTAGGAATAGGGTCGACGTGATCCTCCCCTTCGCCAAATTCCCAGTTACCCTGGACAACGACCATAACATCATCAACTTGTTTTCCAGAACTGGAAAGCGTAGTAATTAGCTGATGGTCGATATCCTTGGCCCTAAGGAAGAAATGTCCGTGCCGACCAGAAGACTTAGCCAAGGCATAGCAATGCCGGATGGCTGGAATGCCAAGGTTAATCCTAAGGCGACGGTTGAGCGCTATAACCCCCATTATAATTCTAAAGAAATTCACATTGGGTTGGGAAGGGATTAAACCCTAATGGCGAAGCACAGCCCTAAGAAATGGGTGAAGGGGAAAACGGACTCCACCCTCTGCGATTGACAAAAGAGGAAAGACAATCGTGGTTTTCTCCTCCTTCTCCATATCAAGAGTGCCGTCTGCCACAAGCGACAGACGAACATCATCAGGAATGGAGAAATGGCGTTTAAAGCTAGCAATTCGATCTGACGAGAGAAGGTCTTTTAAATGTTTCACCATACCCTACAGTTTATAAGAATAAACCAGAAAGAGAACTTATAAAGGACAAAGAGGATATCAGAGAAGAGAGAGTTGCAGGGACGATTCAAAAGGCAATCCAGCGACGAGCGTCATAAAATACATACTTGAAAGGACGTCAAAATTTTAAATCGCAATAAATAGACATGTACGAGGGGGCGGGAAGTCGACACGACAACCGAAAGGGGTGCACTTAAATATCCGCATGAGGATGAGGCCAACTGCCGAATTTTGGCTTTGACTTTTCGAAATTCAAAACCAAGCACTCCAGCCAACTGTCGTTGGTAAAGTGCTTGGGGGGCAATTGTGGGAGCCGAATAAATAGAAGAGTCGAAAGGTGCGTACCCCCGAAATCAGATACTATTCGGCTCCATATTGCGTGACTAGGATACCGAATACATTAGGAAGGCCGAATAGCCGGAGGTCAGTAGCTCCAAATAAATAAAAGGGGGAATAGGATAAAAGTAGGCTCAGGCCCCGAGGCCCAGAAAGCAAGTATAAATACAAGAACCAAAGATTTAGAAAGGTATGTAAGAATCACTTCACTTAACTTAGTAAACAAGTTATCTTGAGTGTCTGAACTGACTTGTCCGTCGGAGTGCTAATTCCAGCACCCCCGACTGGAGTGTTTGTATCTTTTCAGGTGACTAGCTGAGGATCACTAGCGTCTCCCAGGATCTGAAGAGTATTTCCAAACCACTTCTCCACAGCACCCTCTCTGAAAGGGGGGGGCGCGCGGAGAGAGTTCCGGGCGGTCTACAAATGCTAGATAGCTAATTGTTTGAGTTTCTAAGCCAACCTTCCAAGTTCTTCTAATTTCCTCAATACTCTAGTTGAAATCAAGTCTTCCTTCTCTCTCTCTCTCTCTCTCTCTCACGTTTAAACTCCAAAGATGAGGGAATAAGAGTGTAAAAGTGTATAGGAAGGAGTAGAAGTGGCCTTATATAGGCTTGATCAAAAATTAATTAATTAACTTACTACTAATCTATTGAGTATTAAATTATTCGAATTTAATTTGTTCTTAATCGAATTTTAATTGAACTCACCGTAAATTCCTAAAAATTCCAAATAACACATAAATCAAGTTAATTTCGTGGTCGGATGCCGACAAGACCTTCAATTCATAGAACGAAACAGAAATGGAAACAGATATTTCTATAATAGATAGATATAAGCACATTAAGGCATCACACACATGCAATAAATTTGGAATTTCACCTAAATTACTGATTAGGCTTATTTAACCATGAATTAACGTAAATCAGAGGTCGGGGTTGTTACATTTATTTCTCTTTTCAGTTCAAACGTCAGTTTGGGCATGATCAGACCTGTCCAGAGGAGGAGGTAGAGTACCCGGTTTCATTCCCCATCTGTGGTTCACACTTGGCTAGGTACCTCACTGCTTAGAGGACGAGAGAGCTTTTGACCCCTGTCCCTAGTTTTGGTTGCGCCCTTTCTGGCGAATGCTTGGCTTGGCACGAGGATGAGGCACAAACCGGGCCCACTTTGGCTTCAGAAGCTTCCACAAGCATAAGTGGAGGACGCAGGAGCACCTGACTCATCTATGCCCCTAGTTTATTGCTTTGACCTTTCTTGTCAAGTTTTTTTTTTGAATGTAATAAAAGCAACTTTGATTTGTATCAGAGAGTTGGAGAACTTTATGTTGAAATCAATGAAATTAAAGTTGTGAGCATGGAAAGTTTTCTTTTTTGGTCCAAAAATGGTCTAAGTTGTAAAAGGTAAAATTTGAACAAAATCAACTTTTATTAAAACTTTCCAAAACCATTTTCGAAAAGGATCACCACCTAACACGCACAGAATCAATCCTCAAGGTGTACAACCCTGAATCAAAAGATCACAAACTGCCCATTGATTGAACACCACTGCTCTGCATTGTAATCAGCTCTTCTCTCAGAGTGAAGATTGCAACCGAACTTTTAGATAAAGGACGGACAAAGATGACCTGATCTGACACATGGACAGGATAGTTGAGTTGGAAGTTATTACGGTTGAACTTCAGGATGAAGTTGCCTACGTATCCCAAAGATGGGAATCAGGCCTTACATAGTTCGGTTCAGGTTCACTCAAGTATTAACTTTCTCCTTTTGTGCTCTAACTTTTTCCAAAGTCGCCCTTTAGGATTTTTAACCTTGCGAGCTCAGTTTTTCTTTATTTCTAATTTTTCATACTCTAACTTTTACCTAGGTCGCCCTTTCGGGTTTTCGGCCTAACGAGCCTCTCAGGGATAGTATTTCTTCAACTTATTCATGTTGATCGGTTGGGAAAAGACTAGGCCATCTAAGTCCATAACAATAACAGCTCCACCCGACCAAATAGTTTTGATGATGTAAGGACCAGTCCAATTGGGTCTGAACTTGCGCCTAGGGTTATGAATGGAAGCTCGGTTGTCTTTCAACACCATATCCCCCTCTTTGAGATTTCGAGACTTAACCTTCTTGTTAAAAGCCCTGGCAATTCTGCGTTGATAGCCCTAAATATGATACAATGCTTTCAGCCTTCTCTCATCAAATAGCATCAGCTCCTTAAATCTGCTCTGTTGCCAGTCCGCCTCTGCTATTTGACACTCAGCCATAACTCGTAGCGACGGGACTTCTATTTCAATTGGCAGAACAACTTCCATCCTTTAGACGAGAGAATATGGAGTTGCCCCTGTAGACGTCCGGATTGAAGTTCTATAGCCACAGAGTGTGAATGGCAATTTATCTAGCTAGTCCCCGTAGGTCTCAACCATCTTATGCAAAATATTCTTAATGTTCTTATTGGCGGCCTCAAGAGCTCCATTGGTTTGCAGCTTGTATGTAGATGACTCGTGAAAAGCCACATTGTATTTCTCCAACAAGTCGATCACCTTTTTCTTGAAGTAGGAGCCATTATCTGATATGATCTCATTTAGGACTCCATAGCAGCAAATGATATTGTTCCAAATGAACTTGGCTACATGCGATGCTTTCAGCACTACTTAGGATTGAGCTTCCATCCACTTTGTAATGTAATCAATTGCCACCAGGATGTATTCATGCCCAATCGAGCCTTTTGGTGTGACTGCGACGATGACGTCGATTCTCTAGACCGAGAAAAGCCATGGTGAAGTTATGTTGTACAATTTTGACGGCGGAATATTCATGCAATTGGCATGAATTTGGCATTTGTAGCGTCGCTGAACAAAACCAATACAATCCTCCTCCATAATGGACCAGTAGTAACCTTGCCTGAGAATTTTCTGAGCTAACATCACTCCGTTCAGGTGTGTTCCGCACTCCCCTCCATGGATAGCCTCCATCAGACGCTTTGACTCCTCTTCTTCAACACACAACTTGTGCATTCCCAGATGACCTCTTTTGTACAATTTACCTCCACAGACGATAAATTGGATGGCTATCCACCGTATTCCCCTTTTGTCCTTGGCATTTGCCCCTGGTAGATAAATCTCATTTTCCAAGAAGTTCGAAATATTGTAGTACCAAGGGTTTTTGTCTTGCGCTTCATCTATTGCGGCGATAGTTTCATAGGCCGGCATGTATCTCTGCTCAATAATAATAGGACGCATCCGGACTCCAAGTGGGATGTCTCATGGATGATAGAGTTGCTAAGGCATCAGCGAACCTGATGTTCTCTCTTCGTAAATGCGTGAAAGTCAGCTTTTCAAACCTAGGAATCAGAATATCCAGGGTCTGGTGATAAACCTTCATCTTTTCTTCTTTGACTTTCCAGTCTCTATTTGCTTGAGAAGCAACTAAGTTCGAGTCCCCGATAACATCCAATCTTTTTGCCCCTAGTTCCAGGGCGATGTAAACTCGACTTTCTTCGCACCCCACTTTTCGGAGAGGCTCGAATTGGTCCTACAGTTCGGACTCTTGTCACGGTTCTAAATCTAATCTCACAAAGTGCAATGTGAGACTGATAAACACCAAAAAATCCAATCCGGCAAATCATTTTGGAAATTCGATTTTGAATCAAATAATGCCAAAACTGGACTACTTTGCCAGATTACAGAGTCACCACCTAAATATTTTGTTTTTGGGAAATTTAGGAAACCCTGACTCATGCCAAAGGCTGTAGACGCGCTCCCGGGAACTCTCCGATATCCGCGCTCGTGAGGGGCGCGAATCTCGTTTTGTTCTAAGCTACTACAGTTCGGACTCAATGTCACGGTTCTGAATCTAATCTCGCAAAGTGCAATGCAAGACCGATAAATCACCAAAGAGTCCAAATCCGGCAAATCGTTTTTGGAAAACTGATTTTAATAAAGAAGTGCCAAACATGGACTGCTTTGCCAGATACAAAGTCGCCACCTAAATATTTTATTTTGGGGGGATTTAGGAAACCCTGACTCGTGCCTAAGGCCACGTGTCCGTCATCACCAAAGTTGCCTCTGCTCGGGAACTTGGATACGAGAGGGGAAGGTCATGCAATGAGCACCCCTGCTCGCCCGATCAAAGATCGGCCTGTACTAAGCATGATAGTTTGTTTTTGAAAACACATGTGTTCTTATACCGGTTAATTAGCTAATCTTACTACGTGATGCGCACAGCATACAAGTATAGGCTAGATCGCCTAATTTGGAACAAAACATTACATATTCGTTTGAAAATGGTTTGGAGTTTGCTACTCGTAAGTAGGCTAAATCAGGGATTTTAATGAATTGTTCCAATTCAAGTAATCCAACCTTCACCAACAGGCATTCAGGCAGTTAATCACATAAGCAGTTAGCCTCATGGCAAGCATGCTTTCATGGCAATCAATAACACACATGCAGTATGCTAAAGTATAAACACTCACAGTGTACTCCAAGCCAAAACAAAGAACTAGTTAGAAATCATGCATGACCCTAGTTCATTTTAAGATGGCTAATGCAACATATGCGAAAATGCAACTTAGATAGGCTCGGCTATTCTAAGATGTCATGTGAAGTGCAACTTGATAACATGCTGTTTGAACACGTATTCAAGTAAGAATTGAAATACTATGCAATTAGTATGATGCGCCGAGCCCGGTGCATGCAAAATAGATGAATGATGCACGCATGCGAGCATAAGGTATGCTAATCGAAATATGCCCTAAAACTAACCATCGAAAGCAGTTAAGTAAAAGGGGGAAAGAAATGGGGGTTGGAAGACATGCATCACACACACGCACGCTTATTACAATAGTAGGCCCTTTCGACGGAGGGTCCAAATAAAGAGCTAACTAGCTAATCTAAGCTAATTAAACTAATTATTACATCACAACAAAGCTAATTAACTAATCCTAGTTAACTAACTATTACGAAATAATTAAGTAGCTAAACGCATTAACTACTTAAATACAGAATCCAAAGCATAAACTAGCTAATCACGTTAGCTAAGTAAAGTAATAAAACAATGGTCCTCAGAGGGAGAAGAATGCATGCATGCTCGGTCGCCTCGTTCGGAAATCCGTCGCGATGCCCGATTTGCCTCTGTTCGCAAATGCTCTCAGAAACTTGCACCAAGCTCCAGAAAGCTTCTAACTCAACTTGGGGACCTGTGGGAGGATGGCCGACTAGTTGTTGGTGTTTGCAGCCACCTGCCGACCACTTTTTGCTACTGTAAACCAAAAAAAGTGGTCGGCCAGCTAGTTTTTCTGGCTGGCCAACCAGTTGTTGCTGCATTGTTGCAATTTGCTGCAACAGAGAGCAAGAAAGGGCACGGCAATGTATTTGCAAGGTATGTGTGCACAACCACCCTCCCTATCATTTCATAAGCTCAAGGGAGTGTGGTTCTTGACCCTCGGACCACCAATCGCGCATTTCAATGCATAATGGCCAAGAGGCGAAGTTGCACGATTCAATATGAAAATGAATGCACAAGTAAACACATAAGGCCTAGAACTCTATCATGTATGATCAAGAGCATCGGCGACCGAGAATTGAGGCACGTTTCATCACTTTAAGTATGAAACGCCCCTCGTTTCTCGTGTTTGGACTAACACCTATTCCAAACAAAAATGCAACACAAGTATGCAAATATGCAATATGACTTGAGCATGCAAACATGCAATGCAGCATGAACAACCTAACAAGGCTAATGGCATGCACAATGCACAATGCTAAGAATAACAACTAGCATACACAATGCTAATTGACAACTAGTATATGCAATGTAATGAAACAACATGGCATACACAATACGATGAACTACATGGCATACACAATGCTCAATGGACTTAAACCAAAATAGGTAGACCTTAGCCATGCCCAAATTAGTGGCCATAACACCAAAACAAAGGCACCAAAAGGCAAGGCATGCATGCACAATGCATTGGCCAATCAACTAGGCCTAAGAGCACAACTCTCAAGAGTGCTCAAGGAGTGATAAACATGGAAGTATGACAACACTAAATGCACTGAAATAAGGTATGAAATGATGCCAAATCATTCAAACAACACAAGCATAGCATGCAAAGGTCCTTAAAGCATGAAGCTAGTAAAGAGGACTACAAAGGGGGCATGCAATATATGGCACAAGTGCATGAACCAACCATGGACAGAGCTGAAATAGGTCAAAACAATGACCAAAACATGCTAAGATGGAGGCTCAAAGACCTAGGCATGCAAGCATACGAGCTAGGCCATAAACAAGGCAACAATGCACAATACTCAAAGGCATTTAAAACATGAAAGAAGTGGGAATATAGTCATGCTATAAGCTCTGAAATGAAGTATTAAATGATGCCAAATCATCTAAATAGCTCAAAGATAGCATGCATGAGTTATTAAAACACAAAACTAGCAAGGCCAATTGCACTACAGCTATACAAAGCATGAAGCATATGGCAAGGGCAACCCAAAATATTCCTAGAACATGTTAAAATGATACTAAAACATGTATGGAAGGAAGCCAAAACAAGCTCACATGAAGGGCATAAGGAACAATGCATACAAGGCAAATATAGTGGATTACATTACACCTATTAGGACCAAGCATGGGATGACTTAACCAATAAAAATCAGAGTTATATCATGGCAAAATAACCCCAAAAACACATTGAAATGATAGCTCGCAAGCTTAGGCATGAAGGCATACGCAATGACCCATGTTAAGGCATAAAGGGGCAAACCCTCCAACGCATTGAATGAGTGATAAATGCAAGTGCATGAGCATGAAACATGGACTGAAATCACATATGAAATGATGCCAAATCATTCAAATAGGCCGAGTAAATCATGCTAGTGGACTTGACACACAAAGCTAACAAGCTAGAATGCACTATAGCTATACGAAGCATGGCATGCATGACCAAAACAACACAAATCAGAGCTAGAGCATGCTAAAACATGGACAAAAGCTTCTTGAAGTTAAGCCAAAAACATGCTAGAATGACATGTTAAAGCATGATGCATGTTAGGCTAATTCATGGAAATACACTACAAGTGCATGGAGCATGCAAGAGGTGACCAAACCAAACCCTAACAGAGGTATGACATGGCAAAACATCACCAAAAACATGCTGAAATGGACTCAAGGCAAGCTAGAATGACATGCTACTTCATGAAGCATACAGAGCTAGTTTATGAGATTTACACTACAAGTGTATAAACCATGCATGGAGTGACCAAACCAAGTAAAAAAAGTGGTATGCCTCAGCAAAATAAGCCCAAATACAAGCTAAGATATGGCCAACATAAACTTAACAAACATGCTCACACATGAGGCATTCAAGACAAGTATTGAAGACACAAGGAGAGGTACCCTCTCCTTTTTCGGAGCTCAAAACACCATCCCCACCACTGAAATTCCTCTAGATTTCAGTGGTGAGAAGGCCAAAACAAGGTGGTCCCAAAAGCTCACAAAGAAGGCATAAAAGCAAGGCCAAACAAGGCCTAAGAGAGGGTAAACAACGCCAAATACAAAAGTGACCTTAAACAAAGATCTTAAGCACCAAAATTTAGAACTTTTTGTAGTTAAGAGTTAAGCTTAAAATAGCATGCAAGTAGGGCTAAAAGCTTAAGCAAAAATGGGGGTTTAAAAGGTTAAAAGCTCACCAGTGGAGACCACCTTCAAAGCTGCAACTCCAGCAGCTTCTTTAAACTCAAACCAGTCCAAGAACTCCCAAAAACAACTTCAAGGGACCTCAGCTCCAAGAGTATGGTGTTTGAGTATGTGTTTGTGTACAAAAGTGAGACAAAATGACACTTTAAGGCACAAAAATGAAGCAAAGAGAGATATAGAGATAAAGGTGTATCTATCACTCTCTAACCCAAAGAACTGACCCTGGAGGAGGGAGGGGGAGCCTCTCTCTTATAGAGAGCAAAAGCACAAGCTTCTTCAAGAAGCTAAGGCTCAAGGTCATCCCTCCATACACGTGTATGGAGGATGGTTCTTGTGCTCTCCAGCTGTGCCAGCTGGCCAAAAGTATCTCCAAAAAGGTGACAAAAAGCAGCCGACCACTTAAAGTGGTCGGCTAGCTACTGTAAGTGGTCTCCCAAGAAGACAACTGGTCGGCCATGGTGGGAGATGGTCAGCAGCATGAAAACAAGCAAAGGGTGTGGTGGCCGACCAGAAAAGATGGTCCAAAGACCAAGAAAACCAGTTTCTCGGCCAGAAAATTGGCTGGAGGGAAGAAAAGTGGTCTCCAAGGGGAAGAACTGGTCTCCCACCCTTGTGCCACCTTCTAAACAAGGAAAGCAAGGTTTGTATCAAAACAAACCAAAACGGATGCAAGCCGAAAGTTCAGGAGGCAAAGCGCGCAGCCGGGAGCCTCGAAAACTAGCTAACAAGCACCAAAAGTGGTTTACAACCACAAAAGTGGTCTCCCAAACCACAGTGGCCCTCCAGGGCAAGGAAACAAGGTGTGGTTAAAAAACCACGCCAAACGGAGAACGTTAAGCGGTCCCGAGACAAGGCGCACGGCCGAAGGTCCTGAAAATCGGAAACAAGTCTCCAAACGGGAAAAGTGGCCTACGACCACGAAAAGTGGTCTACGACCACAAGAAGGGGTTTACAAGATCTCTCCTTTCCTCAGGCAAGGAAAACAAGGCTTGGTCCACAAACCAAGCCGAAGCACAAAGAGTTCAAAGGCCCGGAGGCAAGGCACTCGGCCAAAACTCCAAAACCTCGAAACAAGCACAACATGCACAATCACCGAGTGCTCAATCGATGACGTCTGAGTCTTAAGGTCGGTCAAAAATGGGGTATCTACAAAGGCCACGTGTCCGTCATCACCAAAGTTGCCTCGGCTCGGGAACTTGGGTACAAGAGGGGAAGGTCCTGAAATGAGCACCCCCGCTCACCCGATCAAAGATCGGCCTCTACTAAGCATGATATGTTGTTTTATAAACCTCATGTGTTCTTATTCCGGTTATTAGCTAACTTTACTATGTGACGCACACAAGCAAGTATAGACTAAATTGCAAGAATTGGAACAAATCAACTCATGTTTGTTTTCGAAAATGGTTTGAAAGTGCCACCCTCAAGTGGGCTAAAGCGCGGATTTGCCACCCTCAAGTGAGCTTAAAACATGATGATTTACCACTTCGCAAAGTGAGCTTAAAACTCACATTTATCGAATTGTTCCAATTCAAGCAATAAAGCCTTCATCCACAAGCATTCATGCAGTTAATCACTTAAGCACATAGCCTCATGGCAAGCATGCGATCATGGCAACACTCACACTCATGCAAGGATGCTAAAGCGTAAAACTTACAGTGTACTCCGAGCTAAAACAAAAGCTAGTTAAAAATATACATGATCCTAACTATACAAGATGCCTAATGCAACACATGCAATAATGCAACTAAATAGGCTCGGCTATCTAAGATGGCATATGAATGCAACAATTTGATAACATGCTTTGAAACACGTATTCAAATAAGTATTGAATTTACAATGCAGTTTGAATGATGCGCCAAGCCTCGGTGCATGCAAGACAAATGAATGATGCAAACATACAAGCATAAGGTATGCCAATTGAAATATGTCCCTAATCTAACGATCAAAAGCGGATAAGTAAAAGGGAGAAAGACATGGGGTTGGAAGACATGCACACACACACGCACACTTATTATAACATTGCGTCCTCTTGAAGGAGGGTCCGAATAAATAAGCTAAGCTAAGCTAATTATTACAAAACAACTAATTAACTATTCTAGCTAATTAATTACAACACAATTGAATAATTAGCTATGCTAAGCTAATTAAAATATTACAACACTTGAATCGAATAATTAGCTACGCTAACTAATCAAAGAAATTAAATGGCCTCGAGGGCAAGGGATGCATGCATGCTCGGTTGGCTTCCTTCCGAAAATCCACCGCCTTGCCTTTGGATGCCTTTGTTTGCACTTGGCTTTGATCTCTGAACATTGCACCAATTTCTAGACTGCTTCTGCCCCAACACAGGAACATTTTGAACAACTTTTCCATTGATGGCCGGTCGGCTACCATAGGTGGCTGTCGGCCACTACTACTGGCCGGTCGGCCATTGTTTGGGACTGTTGGCCACCAATGGTGGCCGGTTGGCCATGCTTTCCCTGGAAATCTCCCTTTTGCTGCAACAGAGAGCAAATAAAGGCAAAACAGTGTATTCTCACACAATATATGTACTATTACTCTCCTCATCATTTCTCAAGCTCAAAGGAGTGTAATTCTTGGCTCTCAAGCCACCAACCAAGCATTTTCAATGCATGATAGCCAAAGAGTCAAACTTGTACAAAGTCAATGAATGCACAAATAAGACTCGAAGGACCACCACCCTATCATGTAAGATCAAGGGTGATGAAGATGAAGGAGATTGGCTCATTTCATCACTTTGAGTATGAAATAGACCAATCTACCTTGTGTTCAATATAACATTCGATTGAACACATGCAATGCAAATACAACATGCTTATCTTGGTCATATTTTACTTGTTCAATTTGTTTACTCATTTTAGATTACCGATTAATCCTTTAACCGATTAAGTCCAATGTGATAGTCCTCTAATTGGAAAGATGGCCTAAACCACAAGTGTCTTGAGCATGAAAGAGGCCTCATGCTGTTGGTTAGGAGGAACCCTCAAGAGAGGGTTAAAACCATTAGGCATGAGAGCCTCAAGTTCATACTCAAGCCAACAAGGGGCTCAAGACCACTTTCAAAGAAAATTAAAAAGTGAAGAATAGAGGGAGGTTGCAGACTTTTCAGTGCTGAAATGGCATAAAAATGGCACTAAATCATGCAAGCAACACATGCACAAGATGTTCAAAACCCAAAAGCAATAAACTAGTGAAGAGCATTACACTAGAGGCATGCAATATCAAGCTCAAATGACCAAACCAGCTCAAAACAGAGCTACAACATGCTGAAACAGTGGCTAAAACATGCTGAGATTGAAGCATAAAAGGCAAGAAAAACATGCTCACATGTTAGCCCGCAAGCAAGACTCAAGGCACAACTCTCAAAAGTAATGAAAGAGTGATATAAGTGAGAGTGTGACAGAGCTATATATGCTGAAATCACATGTTAAATAATGCTACAACATACAACCATCTCATGCAAAACATGTTAGAGGCTTTAAAACACAAAGCTAGTGAAGGCAATTGCACTATAGCTATGCAAGACAAGGCTCATATGACCAAGAAAGCTCAAAACAGAGTTAAATCATGCCAAATCAGAGCCCAAAACATGTTGAGATAGAGCCACAAAAAGGTAGAAAAACATGCTCACATGTTAGGCTATTTACACTTGCAAACAAGACACAAGGAGGGGAGGCCACCCCCTTCTATTTTGGACCTCAAAACCAAGTTTTTACCACTGAAATTCCCCTAGAATTCATTGTTTTAAAGGGCCAAAAAGTTTGATCTTTAGTATGCTAAAAGATGATGCAAGAAGCTCACAAGCTAAGGAATAAAAGGGAGAGATAACCCCCTAACACAAAATAGGCTCAAACCAACATGTTAAGGCCTAAAAATCAGAGTTTTTTGTAGTTGAAAACCAGGCTAAAAATAGTGTAAAAAGATGGCAAAGCAAGCAACTAAAACAAAGCTTACAATGTAAAGTCTTATACCTTTGAAGCACAGCACAAAACATCCACTCTCTTAGGCTCAAACAAGCTTTCAACAGCCCAAAACAAGTTCCAAGGGACCTCAGCCCAAAGATATGCAACTTTGGTTAAGGATGGCTAGGCAAAGGAGAGGTGTATCTCTACTTCTATGCACAAAAGGGCAAGAGAGAGAGAAATCTAGAGAGAGAGAGAGAGAGATTTTAGAGAGAGAGGCTCTCAAACTTTCTAACCTTGCAATATGAGAGATATGGCCTCTATATATAGAAAAATACAAGCCTTGGGTCGAAATATCTGATTTAGAGATAGCTGGAGCATTTGGAAGACAGCTGGAGCAAAATATCTGCAAATTTTGAGCTTTCTGGACATTTGTGGCCGACCGACCATCATTGGTGGCTGACCAGCTACTAATGGTGGCCGAGAAGGGTCACTTCTGGCCGACCTATGGCCGGCAAACTCCATTTGTGGCCGGCACCCTCCCCCAGTGGCCGACAGCAAAAACTAGTCCTTGGCCCCGACTTCAAACATCCATAACTCCTTCGTCTGGACCCCTTTTTCAGGTCATTCTCGAGCCTAAATTGAATTCTCGGAAGTCTTCTTTCCAATGGTGGCAACCTCACATCAAAATTTCAAGTGTGCTAAGAGATATCCCCCTTTTAGTGAAGACTGCTCAGTTTCGGTCCAACTGGATTGATGCCTTACTTCAACCAGCCATATCTTCCCCATCTGGACTCGGCTTTAAGAGATTCTTGAGTGTAAAATGAAGCCCTAGAAGTCTTGTTTCCAACAGTGGTGGCCTCATAGCTGAAATCCAAGTGTACAAAAGGATAGGCCTGATTTAGCGAGGTCTGCTCGACTCTCTCTTAACGATTCATGCCCATCTTCTTCCCCAACTTGGTTTCTTCCCTCTCCTCCCATTTTCGTCAACTCCAAACCCCTAAATAAGGTGTTTTGAAAGATTTTTCAAAGATTTCACCTCTCTTTCATTCATTTCCATTTTGTCCTTGCTTGGTTTATCGAAAAGTGCAACATTTAACGAAATGCGAGCCTTGGAACATCGTAGAAACTTCTTTCAAAAATGTTTTGAAAGACAGGGTTTTAAGGTCTAAATATCATTTTAGTCAAAATGGTTTTGGTCCAAAAAGGGGTGTGAGGTTGGGATATGATGCTCTCCTTGCCGAAGAAATCGAATCCTTGCACTGCACAACTTTCACCACCAAGTAAACAATTAGTAGCGCCCAAGTCTTAAGGGCGGTCAAAA
The DNA here is from genome assembly GCA_036172215.1 of Camellia granthamiana. NCBI lineage: Eukaryota > Viridiplantae > Streptophyta > Magnoliopsida > Ericales > Theaceae > Camellia > Camellia granthamiana. The sequence continues at coordinate 14,879,342 of CM069917.1, read as the reverse complement.
ATGGGGTGTCTACAGGTGACTTCTAAACCAGCGATACATGATTCATATTCTGCTTCGTTATTAGACACCTTGAACTGGAGTTTAAAGGCTAAAGGTATATGGGAGTCGTCGGGTGCTATCAACAACACACTTATCCTATAATCGTATTGATTGGACGCTTCGTCAAAGTACATTGTCCAAGTCTTCTCCTCAACTTGCAGAATGGTTTCATCTGGGAATAGGTATTTCACCGCTTCATCCTCTTCTATTGGGTGATCTACCAAGAACTCCGCTACAGCTCTTCCCTTGATTGACTTGCGGGTGACATACTTGAAATCAAATTCGGAGACAAGAAACAACCAACGGGCTAGCCTACCCGTAAGCACTGGTTTCTCAAAGAGATATTTGATGGGATCTAATCTCGAAACCAGAATTACGGAGTGAGCTAACAAATAGTGCCTCAACTTCCTGGTGGCCCATACCAAAGCTAGGCAAGCTTTCTCCAATGGAGTGTAGCGGGTCTCATAATCTAGCATTTTCTTGCTAAAATAGTAGATGGCTTTCTCCACCCAATCCTCAGACTCCTGAGCAAGCATACATCTTATAGTAGTGTCTGTTACTGACAGATACAGAATCAAAGGCTTCCCCGGCTCTGGCGGCGACAACATAGGCAGATTCTGAAGGTACTTCTTAATCTGCTCAAAGGCGAATTGACATCGATCATCCTATCGAAATTTCTTCCCTTTTTTCAGGAGACCAAATAGTGGTTCACAAGTCAAGGTTAATTTGGAAATAAACCGTCTTATGAATTGCACTTTACCCAAAAAGCCTCGCACCTCCTTTTTAGTCCTTGGTGGTGGCATTTCTAAGATGGCCTTGATTTTGGAAGGATCTACTTCGATGCCCCTCTGTGTGATCAAAAAGCCCAGCATTTTCCTTGCTTTTACGCCGAAAGTGCATTTCTGAGGATTCAACCTCAGTCTGTATTCTCTGATCCGTTGAAAGAATTTCTTCAAGGCGGTGTAGTGGCCCTCCCTTTCTTTGGACTTAACAATCATGTCATCCACATACACGTCGACCTCTTTGTGGATCATGTTGTGCAGAATGGTGGTTGCATCCCTTTGATAGGTAACCCCGACATTCTTCAGCCCAAACGGCGAAACCCAATAGCAGTAGGTACCCTACGGGCATAGTAAATGCAGTTTTCTCTCTGTCCTCGAGCGCCATCAGAATCTGGTTATACCTGGAAAACCCCTCTATGAAGGATAGCAATGCATGACCTGCAGTGAAGTCCACTAATTCATCGATGTGCAACAAAGGGAAGTCGTCCTTTGGATTGGCTCTGTTCAAATCCCGGAAGTCCCACACACACTCGGATTCTACCATCCTTTTTTGCACTGGGATGATGTTGGCCAACCAAGTCAGATATTCGGATACTAACAAGAAACCTACCACGATCTGCTTGGTGACCTCGTCCTTGATTTTCAATGCCTAATCCAGACGAATTCTTCGTAACTTCTGCTTGACGGGTCAGGACTCGGGGTCAAGAGGGATCCGATGCTGTACAATCTCAGGATCGATTCCAGGCATGTCCTCGTAGGACTACGCGAAAACATCTTTGAAATCTTTTAATAAAGCGACTAAGCGCTCGTGCTCTTCCGAAGACAACATGGACCCAATCTGAACTAGACGCAGATCCTTCTCAATACCCACATTAATAGTAATGATTTCATCAGCACAGGGTTTTCCAAACCTCTCATCCTCTCGATTAATCAAGTTTTTCAAAACCAAAGGAATTCCTTCCTCTTTGTTTTCATTAAAATTCTGAAAATCTTGGTCAATACAATAAATAAGCGGCACAAAGAATACTCAGAATTGGCAACGTTCTCATTTATAAGATCCAGCTCCTCGGTTACAATCGACTCAAAAGCAAAAGAAAAAGAGGACTTGGACAAGACCTTGGCATCTGGGTTATTACCCCCAGGAATACCAGACTCGGAATTAGAAGAACTGGAATCTAATTCCGACTCCACAGACTCTGTGGAATCAGATTCTGGTTCTTCACCCGACTCAAAACTAGATAGGTAGCCCTCCTCCAACTGCCAGACAAGAGATGGTGCTTCAAATGCATCCAAAATGCTACTGGACGGGTTCACACCCGATTGGTCCCCGATCATGGAGATGGTAAGGTTATCCCCAAGTTCTCTGAGTCTGTAACGCCCTAAAAAAAAAAAACCCATAATATCATACAATCACGATAAAGAAAAGAGATTTCATATTACAATCAGCAGAGTATTCTTACAAACGGTATTACATGTTGACAACAAAAGTAAATGTCCTATAGGCTTACAACTTTCCAAGTCAACACTTGGTTACAAAAAGAGAGTACTAGCTCTACACAAAATAAGCCCTTGGCTTGATATATATATAATACAACAAAAATAACAAAAAAAGAGTCTAGCAGCCTCAAGCCTTCCAAGCTACGTCCTTGGAGGTGGCATGATACCTGAACCTGAAAATGATGTCCCACATAGGGTGAGCCAACGTCCAGTAGAGATATGCTAAACATAATATGAGCAATAACTAAAACGTTAGCATTTGATAAATGTTTAACTCACATAAATCGATTCATAACTCATTTCAATTACATGACAAATATGTCCATGTTTCATTCCTCTTTCCTTTACTTAACCGATTTTCAATTCATAAATATGGCTCAGAACTTGCCCAAACAATTCACATAAGACCACAGCTCATATCAACAATACTTCCATACTTCACAATAGATACACATATTTGCTGTATCAATATCACATAAAAACACTTCCATACTTCACAATAGATACACATATTCGCTGTATTAACACTTCAATAGATACACGTATTTGCTGTATCAACGGAGTCCATCCCCTATCTCCTCCTAAACCGTGGAGTACATCCCCTATCTCCTCCCACACAACACAATGTATATAAACACATATCATATACATAATCAATCAATACATAAATTTAATGTATTATTCTAACCGTCATATTCAATGACCTATTCAATTGATTAGTTTTAGTTTGCCTAATCATCATGCAGTGTCTACAACAATCAAAACTATCCTCCACCGATAGCCCAAAGCAATTATTTCTAAACAAATAATAATTACATCCAACAGATAAATTATCAACAATTTCCACAGATGAGTGGTTAACAATTCCAACTCCACCATTCTATCTCATAATGAGCCAATTTCATTATTCCCAACTCAATTTCACATATGCACAATTTTCCAAATTAATTATACCAGTTAATTTATACAACAAATTAAGGCTTTCTCCCTCATTTCTCAATATTGACCCAAAGGTCCAAATATCAACAATTTACAACACTAATCTCATATTAAGACCGAACATACTCATGTATTGGCCCAAAGAACAAAACCCCTTTTTCACATTTTGAAACCCTAACACCCAAACTTCCCAACTCTCAACATTTAATCAAAATGACCACGAGTTTATGTTAAAGACCATAAAAATAAGTAGTTATCCCTACCTCAAATTCGGAGCTTAAAGGAAGAAGATGAAGAAATTCAAAATGCTCCAAACCCCAATATTTTCGGATCAAAATGTAGCCCTCAACGATCTCCACACTTTTTACAAAGGCCCGAGGATAGAAGATGACTCCTACTAGATCAAACCCTAGAAAGAAGTTGGAGTTTTAGAGTGAGGTGCTCTCCAATGGAGGTTTTGAAAAAGTAGGAAAGAGAAAGAAAGTCAAAAAGTGATCCAAAGTGTCACTTTTCGGAGTGATATAAAAGTCGCCCCACTCAAGCGTGGAACTCCCCGCTCGAGCGTCAGACACAGACTCACGCTCGAGCGTCAAAAGCGCCGCTCAAGCGCCGGATGCACACCTCCAGAAGTTTTACAGACCAAGGTCCCCGCTCGAGCGTCAGACTCCCCGCTCGAGCGGAGGAACAAAACCAAAAGATCCCGCTCGAGCGTTCGATGACCTGTAGAGAAAAATACTGGGAGATGGATATTCATGCTCGAGCGTCCAAACTCCAGCTCAAGCGAAGAAGCAACAACAAAGGGCCTGCTCGAGCGTCAAAAGCCCCGCTCGAGCGTGAAGGCCAAAAACTGGGCATCAACCTTTGGTTTCTAAACATAACCAACCTGTTTCAAACTTGCCCAACACAACCCAAGACTCAAATACAAGAGTAAAGGATGGAAATGAGAATACAACATCAACACACTCACGGAACCAAGTCCGGAATACAACAATAAAAGGAGGAAGAACCAAGATCGCTATAACCTCCCCCCCTTAAGGAATTTCATCCCTGAAATTAAGTACAAGTTTTCAAAAACAAGTTTTCCTCAATTTCTCAATAACATTACCAACCAACATTCCATAACCTGACCCATTGCCAGTCATCCCATCTCTATTCAAGAGGCAATTTACAACATACAACTCAATATGCATCATTAGCATGATTTTCTTTGAAATTTACCAATTTCAACACATTTTCCATAACTCAATTATATATTCAATGCCAACGATATATTTGCATTTCTAAAACATCATTAACATACACAATGTTAAAATAAACTTCCATTTCAAGGCAAGTTCCACAATACTTCCATAAACCAAAACATTTACATTATTTTACAACTTAAGACATATTTAATGCTCTTAAAGTTTATCAATATTACAAAATTCTCAATACATGATTATGCATTAACAAAAAAGTCCGGATATTTCTCGCGGACCTCCAACTCACGTTCCCAAGTGGCCTTCTCCACTCTGTGATGTTTCCACAAAACCTTTACCAAGGGAATGGTCTTGCCTCGCAAGACTTGATCCCGCCTATCCAAGACCCGCACCGGTCTCTCCTCATACGAGGCATCCTCGTCAACCTCCAAGTCGGTCCAATCCAACACATGGGACGGATCCGGCTCGAACTTCCGAAGCATACTAACATGAAACACGTCATGCACCCCAGACAACTATGGCGGTAAAGCTAAACGGTACGCAACCTCCCCAATCCTCTCAAGGATCTCAAAGGGACCAATAAACCGAGGGGACAACTTCCCACTCTTCCCAAACCTCATCAAACCCTGCCTAGGTGATATTTTCAGAAAAACATGATCACCCGTCTCAAATGCCAAAGGCCTCCTCCTACGGTCGGCATAACTCTTTTGGCGACTCTGGGCTGTAACAAGCCTCCTGCGGATAAGCTCAACCTTCTCCGTCGTTTTCCTCACCAACTCCGAGCCTAACAAAGGTGAATCACCCACCTCAGCCCAACAAACTGGAGACCTACACGGTCGGCCATACAAGGCCTCAAACGGTGCCATACTGATACTCGACTGAAAACTGTTGTTGTAGGCAAACTCCACCAAGGGCAAATGCCTCTCCCACGACCCACTAAAGTCAAGGACACAACCTCGAAGCATATCCTCAAGGATCTGAGTAGTACGCTCGGACTGCCCGTCAGTCTGAGGATGATAAGCCGTGCTAAAGGTTAATCTAGTGTCCAAGGCACTCTGCAAACTCTACCACAACCTAGCAGTAAAACGTGGATCTCTATCTGAGACGATCGACACTGGGACCCTGTGCAACCTCACTATGTCCCGAATATACAAATCGGCAAGATGATCTATCGAATCTCTCACGTGCATAGGGATAAAGTGCGCTGACTTAGTCAACTGGTCTACAACCACCCAAATAGCATCACTACCCCACTGAGTCCTCGAAAGACCTACAACGAAATCCATAGTGACATGCTCCCACTTCCACTCGGCAATAGGCAAGGGTTGTAACAAACCCGCTGGCCTTTGATGCTCGGCCTTCACTTGCTGACAAGTAAGGCACTTAGACACAAACACTACCATATATTTCTTCATACCCCGCCACCAAAACTGGCGACCCAAATCACGATACATCTTGGTGCCTCCCGGATGTACCGCAAGACGTGAATGGTGAAACTCTCGGAGTACTTCCTCTCGGCATGACTCCGGTACAAACAAACGGTCTCGGTATCTCACACTCAGGTCGAGATACATAACCAAACCCTTCTCAACCTTCCCACTGGAGATCTTCTCTCGGAGGGATTCTACCTCAAGGTCACCTCCCTGTGCCTCTAACACTCAAGTCACAAGTGTAGGCTGCGCAACAACAGAAAACAAGGCCGCAGCCTCAACGGATTCGCCCAAAAGCAAATCAAACTCGCCAAGTGCACCCAACATCTCCCACTCCCGGATGGCTATACAAGCTACATAACTAACGGATTTCCTACTAAGGGCATCGGCTACAACATTGGCCTTTCCCGGGTGATAGTGCAACTCGAAATCATAATCCTCTATGAACTCCATCCATCTTCTCTGCCTCAAATTCAAGTCTTTCTGTGTAAACAGGTACTTCAAACTCTTATGATCCGAGAATACCTCGAATCTCTCACCATACAGGTAGTGCCTCCAAATCTTCAAGGCAAAAATTACTGCTGCTAGTTCTAGGTCATGTGTAGGGTAATTCCTCTCGTGTATTTTCAACTGACGTGAGCCATAGGCAACCACTTTCCCCTCTTGCATCAACACACAACCCAAACCCTCTCGTGAGGCATCACAATAAACCGTGTAACCCAACCCTCTCTCCGGAATAATCAAAACCAGAGCGGTGGTCAATCTAATTTTCAACTCTTGGAACGACTTTTCACAAGTCTCACTCCATACAAATTTGACCCCTTTCCGCGTCAATCTAGTCACCGTCGAAGCTAGGCTGGAGAAATCTTTCACAAACTGACGGTAATACCCAGTTAATCCCAGAAAACTGCGGATCTCAAAAACACACTTAGGCTGTGCCCAATCCTGCACTGCCTCAATCTTGGATGTATCAACAGACACCCCTTCCCCAGAAATAACATGGCCTAAGAATTTAACCTCTCTTAGCCAGAACTCACACTTCCCAAACTTGGCATACAGCCTATGGGCTCTAAGCAACTCAAGCACCACTCTCAAGTGTTCCTCGTGCTCCTCCTCCGAAGGCGAATAAATCAGAATGTCGTCCACGAAAACGACTACAGAACGATCTAAGAATTCCCAGAATATCCGGTTCATCAAATCCATAAACACTGTCGGCGCATTGGTGAGCCCAAAAGGCATCACTAGAAACTCATAGTGGCCATACCGCGTACAGAATGCCATCTTCGGAATATCCTCCTCTCTGACCCTCAACTGATGGTAACCCGATCTCAAATCTATCTTAGAGAAACAACGGGACCCTTTCAACTGGTCAAACAGATCATCTATACGGGACATAGGGTTTTTATTCTTAACCGTAGCCCAATTCAATTTTCAGTAGTCGATGCAAAGTCTTAAGGCACCATCTTTCTTTTTAGCAAAGAGGGCCGGTGCTCCCCACGGCGAAACACTAGGGTGAATGAAGCCCTTATCCAGCAACTCCTGGAGTTGAATCTTCAACTCACTCAACTCGGCTGGGGCAAAACGATAAGGTGCCATGGAAATCGGCGCCGTGCCGGGCACTAAATCAATAGAGAACTCAACCTCCCGATGTGGTGGCAAACTGATAAGGTCCTCGGGAAAGACGTCCGAGTACTCATAAACCACTCTCGGCAACACAGTCTGGGTCTCATCACACTCACTACTCATAAAGCTAGCGAGGAGACTATTAAGCTCACTCCGCCCTCGCGGATCATACACCGGTGGCAACACACTACCAACCCGATCCTCCAAGAAATGGAAACAATCCCCGCTCAAGGTACATACTGTGACCCTCTGGCGGTAACAATCAATAACTACCCGGTATGACGATAGCCAGTCCATACCCAAAATAACATCAAAACCCGACATAGCCATAACTACAAAAGAAATGGAAGCCGGTGGTCAGCGACCTCTATATCGCACCCTCTACACCCTTGTTTCAAAATCAATTCACCCCCAACAGGTGATACTACACAAATAGGAGATGCTAACTGTGCCAATTCCAGCCCCAAAACAGATGCAAATGCAGCAGATATAAAGGAATGAGATGCACCCGTATCAATCAACACATTGGCAACCGAGTTGCAAAACAAAAAGGTACCTCTCACAACAGATGGAGCCGGTACTAGATCCTGCGCGGTAACAGCATACACACGCCCTATAGGCCCCTGATCTACCTGCTCACCTCTAGGAGCAAAAGACTGCTGCATAGACTAAGACGATGAAGCCCCCTGATTGGCCCTCGAGGCCTAAACTGACTGAGCTGGTTGAAAACTCTGCCTCGACCCAGATACACCAGATGTGCCACTCAACTACGGGCAATACCTCTTCAGGTGCCCCGCCTGACCACACTGGTAACAAGAGAGTGGCTGGCCTCTGCCCTGACTCTAGCTCTGAGGTCGAGTCGAAGATGAAACTACTCTCTGACCTCCTCCCCTCTGCGGGCAAGCTGGAGACTTGTGGCCCAGCTGACCACATTTGTAACAGGTAATGTCTCCCTGACTACCTCTCCCAGAGCCTGCACTTGGCATTGGAAAGATAGATCTCGCAAAAGCACCCTGGGACTGCTGAGGGTTAGGACCCCTCTGCCTCCTGCCGTCCCCCTAGCCATCTTGACTCCTCTTGGAGCCTCTCTGCCTCTCCTCCTCCTCCTGCATCATAATCTCCATATGGGCTGCAGCGTCCACAAGACGCCCATACTCTCGAGTCATAGACCCCCCAACTCTCATCTTGAGCCCGTGCCTCAACTTCCTCTAGAACTCAATACAACGGCGTTCCTCAGACGCCACAAGCTCAGGTGCGAACCTGGATAAACTGGTAAATGCGGCCTCAAACTCGGCCACTGATAAACTCAGCTGCTTGAGCTGACAAAACTGGTCCCTCAGCTTCTCCCTGACAGCTGGAGACAAAAACTTCTCCTGGAAAGCATCTACAAAGGCCTCCCAAGTCCCTCCAACACGACCTCTCATAAACTTCCACCACTGACCCGTATCCCCCTTAAGCTGGAAAGATGCCAAGGTCACCTTCAATGCCCTGTCTTCGATGCCAAGCATCTCAAACGTCTTAGTCATTTGCTCTAGCCACTCATCAGCCTTCAGTGGCTCCTTAGGATCCCCAACAAACTCATCCGGATTAGACCGGTAGAACTCCCTCTTCAGAAATGAAGGCCCTGCCTCAGCAACATGAGCCTGGACCTGATTCTCAACTCTGAGAATGCCCAAGGATTCCCTCAAAGCTCCTGCCATCTCGCGGGCTAAGGCGCCCATGGCCTGCTGACCTACTGGCTCGGCCACATTGGCCTGACCAACACCCTTCTACTGCTCCAGAATCTCATCCGGTATTGGCATCTCCTACCTCCTAGGCCTACCTCACCTACCACCACGTCCTCGTCCTGACATCCTAATAAAGGTAACGAAGAATAGTAGCACATTTACAAATGTGCCGAAGCTATAACACTCGCGTCCTAATGCAATGGACAACAGTAATTCACTCTACATAAGCACATAATCAAATAAGCACTTACGAATTTCATTTCCAGATAATGATAGTCCCATGGCGTTACTAGAGTTCCAATTAGAAATAGTATTGATCAAGTGCTTTTCCAACAAGACTCACAGAAACCCAAGGATCCAATCAACATCCTGAAAATTAAATCCCATATCTAAGTAGTCACATAAACATGTTATCACATAAGCACATAACATTATATCTGAGTCTCTAACCAGCGAGACAAACCCATTGTGATACAAATCACTTTCCACGTACCCATTGTATTCAAACCCGGTACGCTCCGATACCAAGTTGTAATGCCCTAAAAAAAAAACCCATAATATCATACAATCACGGTAAAGAAAAGAGATTTCATATTACAATCATCAGAGTATTCTTACAAACGGTATTACATGTTGACAACAAAAGTAAATGCCCTATAGGCTTACAACTTTCCAAGTCAACACTTGGTTACAAAAAAAGAGTACTAGCTCTACAAAAAATAAGCCCTTGGCTTAATATACATGTAATACAACAAAAATAACAAAAAAAGAGTCGACCAACCTCAAGCCTTCCAAGCTACGTCCTTGGAGGTGGCATAATACCTGAACCTGAAAATGATGTCCCATATAGAGTGAGCCAACGCCCAGTAGAGCTATGCTAAACATAATATGAGCAATAACTAAAACATTAGCATTTGATAAATGTTTAACTCACATAAATCGATTCAAAACTCATTTCAATTACATGACAAATATGTCCATGTTTCATTCCTCTTTCCTTTACTTAACCGATTTTCAATTCATAAATATGGCTCAGAACCTGGCCAAACAATTCACATGAGACCACAGCTATCAACAATACTTCCATACTTCACAATACATACACATATTTGCTGTATCAATATCACATAAAAACACTTCCATACTTCACAATAGATACACATATTCGCTGTATCAACACTTCAATAGATACACATATTTGCTGTATCAATGGAGTCCATCCCCTATCTCCTCCCAAATAATATCCGATTTAGGAGTCCATTCCCTATCTCCTCCTAAACCGTGGAGTACATCCCCTATCTTCTCCCACACAACACAATGTATATAAACACATATCATATACATAATCAATCAATACATAAATTTAATGTATTATTCCAACCGTCATATTCAATGACCTATTCAATTGATTAGTTTTAGTTTGCCTAATCATCATGCAGTGTCTACAACAATCAAAACTATCCTCCACCGATAGCCCAAAGCAATTATTTCTAAACAGATAATAATTACATCCAACAGATAAATTATCAACAATTTCCACAAGTGAGTGGTTAACAATTCCAACTCCACCATTCTATCTCATAATGAGCCAATTTCATTATTCCCAACTCAATTTCACATATGCACAATTTTCCAAATTAATTATACCAATTAATTTATACAACAAATTAGGGCTTTCTCCCCCATTTCTCAATATTGACCCAAAGGTCCAAATATCAACAATTTACAACACTAACCTCATGTTAAGACCCAACATACTCATGTATTGGCCCAAAGAACAAAACCCCTTTTTCACATTTTGAAACCCTAACACCCAAACTTCCCAACTCTCAACATTTAATCAAAATGACCACGAGTTTACGTTAAAGACCATAAAAATGAGTAGTTATCCCTACCTCAAATTTGGAGCTCAAAGGAAGAAGATGAAGAAATTCAAAATGCTCCAAACCCCAATATTTTCGGATCAAAATGTAGCCCTCAACGATCTCTACACTTTTTACAAAGGCCCAAGGATAGAAGATCACTCCTACTAGATCAAACCCTAAAGAGAAGTTGGAGTTTTAGAGTGAGGTGCTCTCCAATGGAGGTTTTGAAAAAGTAGGAAAGAGAAAGAAAGTCAAAAAGTGATCCAAAATGTCACTTTTCGGAGTGATATAAAAGTTGCCCTGCTTGAGCGTGGAACTCCCCGCTCGAGCATCAGACACAGACTCACGCTCGAGCGTCAAAAGCGCCACTCGAGCGCCGGATGCACACCCCCAAAAGTTTTACAGACCAAGGTCCCCGCTCGAGCGGAGGAAAAAAACCAAAAGATCCCGCTCGAGCGTCAAAACTCCCGCTCGAGCGTCCGATGACCTGTAGAGAAAAATACTAGGAGATGGATATTCATGCTCAAGCGTCCAAACTCCAGCTCGAGCGGAGAAGCAACAACAAAGGGCCTGCTCGAGCGTCAAAAGCCCCGCTCGAGCGTGAAGGCCAAAAACTGGGCATCAACCTTTGGTTTTCAAACCTGCCCAACACAACCCAAGACTCAAATACAAGAGTAAAGGATGGAAATGAGAATACGACATCAACACACTCACGGAACCAAGTCCGGAATACAACAATAAAAGGAGGAAGCACCAGGATCGCTATAGAGTCAGCTGGAGGATCTGTAAGGAGACATGCCAGTGCTGCCCCTACTCCAAGCTCACTGTTGTCCAAGTCACTTTTCATGCTCTGTCCAGCTTCAGCACTTGGTTCAGCCTTTTCCTCAACATCACTATCTTGTAACTGTAGATTGAAGAAGATTTCAAAGCCAAGAACACGCTGCTTCACAGAATTCATCTAGGCCTCGAGAAAGCCGCAAAAGGGGAAGTCTTCACCCTCTCAAACAAAGTGACCATTCAGCGTTCCTTGGATTGGCCTGTGAATGAGCTCATAGTGTTTTCCAGCCGGCTTAGCTCTAGCTCTCCCTACCATCTCTTTCCTTTTCCTGACACAATCCTCTTTGGTGGGTATATATCCCAGACCAAAGGTATGCGAATTATGCGCTACATCGGCCAATGCTATGACACCTTTCTGGCCACTTTTTCCAAGCCCCATTCCTAGCACATATTGCAATTTATTCATGAAATAAACAGACTGGGTGCTGACATACATGCCCTCATCTGCTGCCAAGATGGTTTACACTACCCGGGCCTCAGCCAGCGTAAACCCTGAAAGGAATACATCTTCTCCGCCATGAACGATCTCCAGCACTGGTGTAGTTACCTTTGGCAGGGGATGAATGGATGAATTCCCAAAAACAATCGCCACTCCCTTTCCATGAGGATATTTTAACATTTGGTGGAAGGTAGAGGAGATTGCTTTTACATGATGCAGCCAGGGTCTCTCTAGCAGTAAGTTGCTGAGCTGGGCCCACCTACACTCTGATTTGTGTTGTGCCCATAACCTCCCTACTTGTATTATCATATGCCCGAATCACTTAGGTTGTGGGCACAAAGTCTGCCGGTCTAAGGCCGATGGCATAAGCTATGCAGGAAGGATAGACATTGATAGCTGAATCGATGTCGACCAACACTACCGGTACCCATTTTTCTCTGCACTCAATAGATATGTACAGGGGTTTATTGTGAGCTGAGCTTTCCGGCGGCAGTTCTTTGTCGGAAAAGGTTAGGATTGGCACGACACCACCTAGGAAGACCAATCCCATAAGCTGTTCAGGGGTAGTATCAATGGACAATTTAGCTTTGTCCATTGCTGATAGCATAGCCTGTCGATGTACCCGGGAGGCCATAAGAAGACCCCAAATTGAGATGTCAGCTTGGATTTTCTTTAATTGCTTCAACACTGCTTCTTCTTCTAGCTGTTTCTCTTTCTATTTCTCAACCTCTCTATCTTTCCCAGATGCCTTAGCTTGATCTAAGTGTGGTGGCTTAAAATACCGCCCACTTCTCGTCATGTGATCTATCTCTTCTGCGTACCACATGTTGTCTGGGAGGCACTCACCCCAGTCCTCGTCGGTGTGAGCTAGAAGTAGGTCGTCATCCTCCCACCATACACCTATGACAGCCAACAAATAGTTGTTCAGCTCCGTTTGTATCACTCTCACATCACAAGTATCCCCCGTAGGGTGTTGGGCCATTACAGCTTTCTGGTTGTCTTCAACCCTCTCTTGTGCAAACTGCTTCAACGCAGCTTCCTGTTCTGTGTCTATAGTACTCACAGTGCCCAGTTCCTGAGCTGAATTTTCTACGTCGGTGTTCTCCAGCAGTTTTCCCTTTTCATCGGCTATTCTGGCCACTTCAGTAATTCTTGCTTTCTTTTCCTCCGATTTCATTTCAGTTCCTTCTTCCCTGTCCGATTCATCACTCAACCACCCAGAGTTGTCCGTTGATCCATTCAAATTGAACCAGTCAATCTGCACATCTCCTTGATCTTGTTCATCGAAGAACTGTAAATTGTCTAAGCCCTCCTCAAGTTCTGCCAAATCATCTAACCCTTGGCTCGGGCGATCCTCCCTAACCACATTGACCTCCACTAGAGTTGGCAATACCAGTTCCGGCTTGGCTTAATAAATCGGTAGAATATAGCAGCTTGGATCATACTCCCCCTCAGATAAGTCCTTAGAGCACTCAAGCAACGGACTCGTACCCTCCTCTAAGGCCAGCCTCCCTTCTTCTGCCATTGTCACCACCACAGGTTTAGGTTGAAGTATGGACGTGTCCATCATGGACAAATCTATGCTTTCAGGAATGAACACTGTCGGTTTGGATAGGTGGGATGGGGTAATATATATGTTAGGGTCGTAGGGGATGGCCAGTGTATGGATTAGGTTTAGATTGTGAGGTGGGGGAACTTGATTGTGGGCCGGAAGAGGTTAGTAGTTACATTTGCCTTTTGGGGTGGTGCAATCACCTTATTGTCAATGAGGTCTTGAATCTCATGACATAGTCTGAAGCTTTGGTCGGTGTCGTGACCATGCTGCTGGTGGAAAACATAGTACTTGGTTGGGTTGTGTTTAGATGGGAGAAGATCAGGTAGTGGGCGAGACTCTAATGGCTTGAGGTGTCCCTTTTTGATCAACACCTTCATGGCTTGAGATAAGGGCATGTAGAGTTGGATAAAGGTCCTATGGGATCGGGCAGGGTTGTTTGAAGTTTGTGGGGCTGTATTGGCAAAGGGATTGGCGGTCTTGGTTGTGGTGGTGGCAACGCTCACATCTAACGGCCGCGCAGTTGTGCTACCACTGGTGGTTGCATTAGAACTGCGCACAAAAGGCCTCTTGGCCTATTCTTTCTCATCAGTAATCAGCCCTTGCTTCACGGCGTCTTCGATCTGAACCCCTATATCATGGAGCTCAGTGAATGTGAACAGAGGTAGGACGATCATCTTCTGGAGCAACTTTCTGTGCAGATTGTGGACTACAATTCTTATCTGATCTTTCTCGGAAGGTCGTGTGGTTATCATTGAAGCTTTGGCCTTCCACCTTGTCACAAATTCTGAAAAGCCCTTCTTTGGCTCTTGGCGCGTTGCCTTGAGATCACGAGTTGTGACCTCGATTTGTGTGTTGTACGAGTACTATGCAACGAAGGCCTCAGCCATTTCCTCCCAACTCTACTTCATAGAATCCTCTAGCTTTGCATACAAAATGGTGGCTATATCAAACATAGTACGGCCTAGTCAGGCCCATCGGCCATAGGATGTCTAAAAATAGCCGAAGATGAACCATGGGGTCTCCGAAACCATCGAACCGATCAATGTGTGGCATTTTGAACCGATTTGGAAATGTCACTGCAGAGTCGGTATACCCGTCTTCTATGTTGAGGATAGAGTTGACACCTTGTGCTCTTTTGAAGAGCTTCTCCAGTTTGTTGACCTTAAGCACAGTCGGGTCAACCTCAAACTCAAATGAAGCCTCTGTTTGATACACAAGTGCTTTGGAGGCTTGTGGTGGGATCGGCTCTGCCGGATTACCCTAATTCTCAACATGAGCAATGGCTACGG
The DNA here is from genome assembly GCA_036172215.1 of Camellia granthamiana. Classification (NCBI taxonomy): domain Eukaryota; kingdom Viridiplantae; phylum Streptophyta; class Magnoliopsida; order Ericales; family Theaceae; genus Camellia; species Camellia granthamiana. The sequence continues at coordinate 14,864,121 of CM069917.1, read as the reverse complement.
GCACTAGGAAACCCATAGGAGGTACATGAGATGCAGAAGCAGCTGCCGACTATGGTTATTGTTGTTACTACCGATTTATTACCTCATCCTAACGTGCTGTGACCTCGTCTTGACGAGCAACGTCTTGTTGCATGGTTTCAACTATTTGCCGAAGATGATGGATTAGGTCCTCCATATTGACTGTGGGGTACTGTGCCATCGGAATTGGTGAGTGATCTCATACTGGAGTAAATGTAGAAGACTGAGCCTGACTAGATACAAGTGAAGTGAGGGGTGACTGCTGTAGAAATTGGACCAGCGAACTCTGCCTGACTCTCCTTCGTCTAGTAACCGGCAGGAGTGAAGTGAACACGGGCCGTCCCCTAACAACATCTCTGGCTTTGCAAAGCCTTTTGACACGGGTCCAGAGTGCTTGGGGGATATCTGAACTGTCTGAAGCTATAGTGTTATACTGCCTAGCAAAAAGAAAGCAGTAATCAGAAATCGCACAGCACCTCAGCTCAGATGTTAACAACACACAGATGTAATCAAAGCTATAGGACTACACTAAACACTGAATTCTGTCCCCAAAACGGATAATAACACTTGCGACTGATACGCACATTCCTGTACAGTTTCACTGTAAAGCACATACCAATTAAGTGAGAGCCAAAACACCCCTATGAGGGGGTAGGGTTACCCTGTCCTAGTTTCGTCAGGAACTAGGGTTTACTATTCAAACAAAGCAGTTTCACGCAATCCTGTATTCGGGTGAGCATCCTGTCCTAGTTTGGAACAGTCTCTATAGCTTTCGATATGCAACTAGGTCAAATGGTCAAAAGGAGTACCTCAACAAGACCACTTAATATACCTCTCACACTTAACACCAAGAAGTGAAAGAAGGATCAAACAGTACAGCGATAATCCAAATCCAAGGGTTGTGTTCCCATCATGGTAGAGCCCATGACCGGTCAGCCTTTTGGCAAGCCTTTTGGGCGAGCCTTCGGCAAACCGTCCATGAATAGTAGATGGCAATCACAGTGACTTAGGCGTACAAATGCAAATGCAAATGTAAAGAAACATATAAATGTAGATAAAATTTCATATCATGAATTTCAAGTCAAGTTCTCTATCTTTCCCCAATAGAGTCGCTAGAAAATGTAGCTCGACTTTTCACGCCCCCTTCCGAGAGTCGAATAAAGCCCTACAGTATCGGACTCCCACAATTCTGAATCTGATTCCACAAGTGCAATGTGAAATAGATAATCACCAAAGAGTCCCAATCCGGCAAATCTTTTTGGAAAATCGATTTTGAATCAAAAATGCCAAAAATAGACTACTTTGCCAGATACAGAGTCGCCGCCTAAATATTTTGTTTTGGAAAAATTTAGGAAACCCATGACTCGTGCCAAAGGCCACATGTCCGTCATCACCAAGATTGTCTCGGCTTGGGAACTTAGGTACGAGAGGAGAAGGTCATGAATGAATTTGAGCACTCCCGCTCGCCCAATCAAAGATTGGCCTCCACTAATCATGATATGATTTTTATCAACATTATATGCTCTTGTTTCGTCTATTAGGCTAGCATTACTATGTGATGCGCACACACACACGAGTATAGACTAACTTTGCAAGAATTGGAACACTTGATTCATGTTTGTTTGGAAAATTGCTTCGACCCAAACCCACCCCTATAGGTTTAGCGTTGTAACTGGCTAGTAATCCTTGGATTACTAAAGGCCTCTTAACAGAATAACATATAATTAGGGGCTGCGGAAGCAAATATGTAAAATATACATAGTCCATTGAGCTGTGAAGACATACATGGGATAGATAATTTTAAACTTTTATAAACTTACGAGTGACATCAAAAGATGTAGTATTTACACGCTACTCCATATACATACTAATAGAAATCTTATCCGAAACTTAAAGGAAACAAAGCTTAATGCATTCACAAAAATAGCCACTAAACTTGACTTGATCTGGAACCTTATCGGGAGGCACAAAGATTGGCTGACAAAAACTGAGACGCCAGGTCCTCAACTCTAAACCTGGTCACGTGCCTGATCACCTACATACATAAGATAAATAATGAGCGGAAGCCCAATGAATAATAACAGAGTAAAGGCTTAAATGAATGATGTCCCATAACTGAGTCTGTACATATAATAGATTCATATTCGTGTTCTTGTTTGAGTCTTTAACATAAATCATAATTCATACTTGATCATACATGGTTTATCCGTTAGCGCTAGCAAATCATATCCAGAGAGCATCATAGATCATACTTGTCAGTTCTATAGAGGAACCTCCGGCCGAGTACGAATAACTTGTCAGTTCCATAAGGAACCTCCAGACTGGGAATGAATAACTTGTCAGTTCCATAAAGCAACCTCCAGCCGGGTATAGATAACTTGTCAGTTCCATAAAGGAACCTCCGGTCCGGGTACATATTGCATACTTGAATCACAGCATTAATGTCACAATTATTTGTTAGAGGTGGACAATCATTCATAGTGCAAAAATATAGCATTCGTAGAATAGATCTTTTCCATATACAAAAAATAATTTAACTTGAACATAGCTTTACTAATTATTACTCACAGATAACAGATGGCTCTAAGTAAACGGATAGAGTAGGCAATTCAAATATCTTGTGGTGCGTGACCTACACAGATACAGAACAAATACGTACTAAATTACACACCCGGAATCATTAACTTAGTTCTTTCTTGTCTTGGTGTGTTTTTACTTCTTTATCCTCATCATGGTGTCTTAATCTTGGCCTAGGAATGCCTAGGATGGAATGAGGATACAAAAATGCACTTGAAAACACTTAACAAAACTTGCTGAAAGCAGGGTCCTCGCTTCAGCGTAACTTCCTACACTCGAGCAGACATGCAAAATGTGAGTGGTCGCTCAAGCGCAAGATCTATTGCTCAAGCGGTCTGTAAACTTTTGCAAAAGTGCTGGTTGCTTGATTTTTTCGCTTGACGCTCGTTCGAGCTTGAGAGATATGCCCTCGCTCGAGCGCAACTTTTGTTGCTCGAGCGGCCTGCAAAACATAAGAACTTCTGGGAGCATGCATTTCACGCTCGAGCGGACTTTAGGTCACTCGAGAGGAAGTGCACGCACTCAGAGTGGTCGCTTAAGCATAGATTCCTTCACTCGAGCGTAGAAGCAGAATTCTAGAATTTCCAGATTTGCTCCCAAGCTCAAAACTTTGATTGAAAGTTGTAAAACATGGTCTCTAGGGCCAAAAACTTAAGGAAGCTATAGGAAACACTTATAAATGGTAAAACCATGGTGAATTCAAAATCATTTTACAAAACCAAAGCTCAAAAGCTTGTCAATTATACAAAACCAAACTTGAAATGTTGAAAATATAGCTTGCATGTAATGGTATGAGTTTTAACCTTCTAAAACATAATCAAATGAGGTAGAAACGTGTGAAATGTGATGAACTTCCAAAATCAAGCCATGATCAATGCATGCATGTGAGGCTTCCTCAAAATCAAGCTCTAAATGCAAAAGAATTTGCATGTAAGTTTGGTTTTATTCTTAATTCTTCTTCCTAAGCTTAATTCTTAGCTTAATTAACTAATTCTCTTGAATTCATGCATTAAAGACTACAAATATACAACTAAATGAGTGAATTTCTACCTTAAGCCTTGAATTTTCAAGTGTAAGAGCTTAGTTTTACAAGTTCTCTCCAAATCCTTCTCTTTTCTAGCAATTCCTTTTAATTGAGCTCAAGTCTCACAAAATTCTCAAACTTAGAACCTAATCTTCCTACTCTTTCTCTCCCTCTCTCTCATGTTTGTGTGTGTTTGTGAGCTTAAAGATGTATATTAAATGAAGGAAAAGAATAAGTGGGGGTATAAAGGAGCCTTATGTAGGCTTAGATCAAAATTTCATTAGTTAGGCTTAATTGAGCATTAATTATTCTAATTTAATCGTTCCGAATCGAATTTCACTTAAACCTACCATAAAATTCTAAAAATCCCAATTAATACATAAATCAAGTCAATTTTTGTATCGGATGCCGATAAGGCCTTTAATTTGCAAACCGAAACAAAAACATGAACAGATCTTTCTACGTTAAACAGATATAAACACACATAAGACAACATATGATGCAGAATTTCACTTTAATTACTTATTAGGAATAATTAAGCATGGGTTAACGTTAATCATGGGTCGGGGTTGTTACAGTCTTTCCCCCTTAAAAAGTTTGGTCCCCTAAACTCAAGTTACCTTCATTCTGGAACAACACCGGATTCAAAGGAAACAACTCAGTGTATCTTCTCATTTTGTCTTCTTTTGTCTCCTAAGTTGCATAAGTTCCTCCATGATTCTGCCAATCAACCTTCACTAACGGAATTTCCTTGTTTCTCAATCTTTTGACTCGGTGATTCACAATTTGCATTGGCCTCTCCTCGTATGTATAATCATCTTTTAGAAGTACATGAGTCGGCTCAATCACATGTAGTGGATCTCTCAAATAATCCCGAAGCATAGAGATATGAAATACATTGTGTATATGTTCAATGACTGGTGGTAAAGCTACCTAATACGTCACTGAATTAATCTTCTCAAGGATTTCATAGGGTCCAACACATCTTGGTACCAATTTGCCTTTCATGCCAAACCGTGTCTGGCCTTTCATTGGAGTCATTTGATAAATACGTGATCCCCGACTTCATATTCCTTGTCTCTTCTTCAGACATCGGTATAGCTCTTCTGGTAGCTTTGTGCAGCTTTCAGTCTTTGCCGAATCAATTTCACATTTTCAGTTGTTTCTTGTACCAGTTCCGGTCCCAATAAAGGTCTGTCACCTACATCGGCCCAACAAATCGAAAAATGGCATTTCCAATCATACAAAGCTTCACATGGGGCCAGACCAATACTTGAATGGTGGCTATTATTATATACAAATTCTGCCAGAGGAAGGTAAATCTCCCAATTGCCTTAAAAGTCTAACACACACATTCGTAACAAGTCCTTCAATGTTTGAATGGTCCGTTCCGATTGGCCATCTGTCTGTGGGTGATAAGCACTGCTTAATTTCAATTCAGTCCCTAAAGCTCGTTGCAAACTCTGCCAAAATCTCGAAGTAAACTTGGGGTCTTTGTCAGACACTATGGACACTAGAACTCCATGTAATTTCACAATCTCATTGACATACAAATTAACCAACTTATCCGCATTATACAAAGATTTGATAAGCAGAAAATGGGCAAACTTAGTTAAATGATCAACAATGACCCAGATATAATCTATACCTTGAGAAGAGTGAGGCAGTCCAAAAATGAAGTCCATCGTGATATGTTCCCACTTCCATTCCAGTATTAGGAGCGGCTGAAGTAATCCAGTGGGTCGTTGATGTTCGGCTTTAACTTGTTGGCAGTGTAAACATCTAGCCACAAAATTTGCAATACACTTTTTCATTCCCGACCACCAGAAATTCTATTTCAAATCATGATATATCTTTGTACTCTCCGGGTGCATAGCAAATTTAGAATTATGAGCTTCAGTCATAACACACTTTCTCAAATCAAAACAATCCGGCACGCAAAGTCTGTTATGAAATTTCAACACATCGTTTGCCAATATAAATCCCGGCCTTGGTTTTGAGTCCATCTCATCCACAATTTTTTTTAGAAATTCATCTTGCAGTTACCTCTTTTTAATCTCTTCGATGATTGTAGGCTGAGCAGAAATGGCGGCTAAAATCCCGCCCTGTTCATGCATCACTATCTTAATCTCATTCTTTTCCATATCACTTAGCAATTCTTTCTGACTGGTGAGCAAACATGAAAAATTTCCCATTGACTTTCGGCTGAAGGCATCTACCACAGTATTAGCCTTTCTCGGATGGTACAAAATCTGTAAATCATAGTCTTTGATCAACTCTAACCATCTTCTCTATCTCATGTTTAATTCTTTCTATGTAAAGAAATATTTCAAACTTTTATGGTCGGTATACACCTCGCAAGTCACACCATATAGATAATGTCGCCAAATTTTCAAAGCAAATACCACTACTGCCAGTTCAAGATCATGAGTTAGGTAATTCTTTTCATGTGGTCAGAGTTGTCGAGGAGCATAAACAATTACCTTTCCGTTTTGCATTAATACACAACCCAAACCTTTGTAGGATGCATCACTATAAATCTGAAACCCATCAGTACCATTAGGCAAAGTCAAAATCGATGCAGTTACTAATCTGGTCTTCTACTCTTGAAAGGCTGACTCTCTTTGTTCGTTCCAATCAAATGATACATTTTTCTGAGTTAACTAGGTCAATGGCATAGCAAGCTTTGAAAAGTCTTTCACGAATCTTCTGTAGTAGCCTGCAAGTCCCAGAAAACTTCTAACTTCTGACATATTCGTCGGTTTAGGCTAGTCCACAATAGCTTCAATTTTATGTGGGTCTACCGATATACCATCCCTGTTGATTACATGGCCTAGAAAGGCTAAGCTGTCCAGCCAAAATTCACATTAGAAAATTTTGTATATAACTTCTTTTCCCTCGGGATTTGTAAGGCAGTTTTCAAATGATTCTCATGTTCTTCCCTGCTTTTGGAGTGAATCAATATATCATCAATAAATACAACAATAAATTCATCCAGAAATTGTTTCAACACCCTATTCATTAAATCCATGAACGCCGCAGGTGCATTAGTTACCTCGAATGGCATTACTAAAAAATTCATAGTCTCCATATCTAGTTCTGAATGCAGTTTTCTCTATGTTTTCTGCCTTGACCTTTAACTGGTGATACCCAGATCTAAGGTCAATTTTAGAAAACACTTGGGCTCCCTGGAGTTAGTCAAATAGGTCATCTATTCGAGGTAATGGATATTTGTTCTTCATGGTTACTTTATTCTACTCACAGTAGTCAATACACAGCCTCAAAGATCCGTCTTTCTTTTTAACAAACAACACTAGCGCTCCCCAATGTGAGGTACTCGGACGGATGAATTTCTTGTCTAAGAGTTCTTGGAGTTGAACTTTTAACTCTTTCAGTTCAAAAGTCGACATTCTATACTAAGTCTTAGAGATAGGTTGTGTTCCAGGTACTACATCAATGGTAAACTCAATTTCCCTATCAATTAGGTTTCTGGGTAGGTCATTAGGAAATACATCAGGAAATTCACAAACCACAGGAATAGTTTCCACGCTGGTACTATCTGAAGACACAGTTAACACATTGCACAAATAGCCCCGACAACCTTTTCTCAACTATTTTTTGGCTTTCATAAATGAAATCAAGTATGGCAAAGTAACTACCCCATTCCCAATGAAAACAAACTCAGGCATACCAGGTGGTTTAAACGTGACAGTTTAATTCACATAATCAATAGTGGCATAATATTTCAACAACCAATCCATGCCCAATATACAATCAAAGTGGTCAATTCTTAAAGGCAGCAAATCAACATATAATGTTGTATCACCAATCAAAACATCACATGCAGGATATACATAAGTGCACATCATAAAACTTCCTAATGGTGTAGACACAGATAGTATGCAATTCATAGGTTCCAATGATCTAGCCAACTTTCGTGAAAAAGCATGCGATACAAATGAATGCGTAGAACCAGAATCAATCAGTACATATGCATTCTATGCACAGATAGAAATTATACCTAACACTACTGGCTCAATATTCTATACATCCCCGAGTACTAGAGCAAACACTCTCCCTTGCCTTAGCGTCTCATTCCTGGTGTTATTTCTAGCATTAGTTCTTGAATTGGGCCTCGTTACAGGAGTAGATCCGGCTGAACTTGCTGTTGGATGATTTGCATTGTCAAACCTCATTGGACAGTCCTTAATTATGTGACCGATTTTGCCACACTGAAAACATGTGCCCGATGCATGATGACACATGCCTTTATGTTTCCTTCTACATTCTGAACAGATTGGCATAGACCCACTACTTTGGCTTAAGCTGCTTGAAGGTCTAGTATTTTGCTTTTTGTTTGTAAAGAATGAACAGCCCTTCTGAAAATTAGACCCATATCTTTTGCTTCTATATTCTGTTGTTGCTGCCTTGGCCTTTCGCCATTATCGCTTTGTCTAAAACTTCCATATAGGTAGGCAATTTCAAGACACCTACTTGGTCAAACACTTCCAGATCCAATCCGCCTTCAAATTTTCATGCCTTCTTGTAATCAGTATCCACCATATGTGGAGCAACTTGAGCCAACTCAGTAAATTTGGCCTCATACTCAGCCACGGACATCCTGCCTTGTTTAAGTTCTTGGCATTCAGAAACTTTCCAATCCCGGAAACACTAAGGAAAGTATTTATCGTAGAAGATCGCATTAAATTGTGCCAACATCATATTCCCATTACTGTTTCGGATTAGCAACCACCACCTCTAGGCTTCATCTTTCAAAGTGTAGATGGCCAGAAGGACTTTCTGAATCTCAGAACAAGGGAATACTTCAAATAGTTTCTCCATTTCAAGTAACCATATTTCTACTTTTAACGGTTCAATGCCACCCAAAAAGGTCGGTGGTTTCATTTTCAGGAACTTCTGAGTTAAATTTATGAGATCATTGTTATCCGGCTCAACTTGGACTGGCGGGGCTGAGGGAGGTAAGGGTTGTTGCCTCAGTTTGTTGTTGAGTCATTGCCTCAGTTAAAGCTACAAGCATTTGTTCCATACGGCTCATTCGAGTCTTAGATGATTCAGTTGTTCCATCACTTCTTGTATTTTCCATTTGCTATAGGTAAACAGAATATTATAAACATAGGCAAATAGTCCTTTTACAACATTCAGATCATTTGTTTCCATATCATGTGATCATAATCAGATTTAGGTTTTTACATTCAATGAACACACACTTACACATGCAAATGGAATGCCCCTACTTCTTACTAGGACATCCTAATCTCATATGAACTCGTGTGTATCGTAGAACATGTGCTCTACTACCACTCTGTCACGACCCAAACCCACTACTATAGTTTTAGTGTTATAACCAGCCAGTAATCCTTCGATTACCAAAGGCCTCTTAACAGAATAACATATAATTAGGGCTGCGGAAGAAAATATGTAAAATATACATAGTCCATTGAGCTGTGAAGACATACATGGGACAGATAATTTTAAACTTTTATAAACTTACGAGCGACGTCAAAAGATACAGTATTTACACATTACTCCATTTACATACTAATAGAAATCTTATCCGAAACTTAAAGGAAACAAAGCTTAATGCATTCACAAAAACAGCCACTAAACTTGGCTTGATCCGGAACCCCCTCAGGAGGCACAAAGGCTGGTTGACAAAAATTGAGACGCCAAGTCCTCAACTGTGAACCTGGTCACGTGCCTGATCACCTACATACATAAAATAAATAATGAAAGGGAGCCCAATGAATAATAATAGAGTAAAAGGCTAAATGAATGATGTCCCATAACTGACTCCATACATAGAATAGATTCATATTCGTATTCTTGTTTGAGTCTTTGACAGAAATCAGAATTCATGCTTGATCATACATAGTTTATCCGTTAGCGCTAACAGATCATATCCAGAGAGCATCATAGATCATACTTGTTAGTTCTGTAGAGGAACCTCCGGCCGGGTACGCATAGCTCGTCAATTCCATAAGGAACCTCCGGACTGAGAATGGATAACTTGTCAGTTCCATAAAGCAACCTCCAGCCAGGTATAGATAACTTGTCAGTTTCATAAAGGAACCTCCGGTCTGGGTACATATTACATGCTTGAATCACAGCATTAATGTCACAATTATTTGTTAGAGGTGGACAATCATTCATAGTGCAAAAACATAGCATTCGTAGAACAGATCTTATTCCATATACAAAAAATAATTTAACTTGAACATAGCTTTACTAATTATTACTCATAGATAACAGATGGCTCACAGATATAGAATAAATACGTACTAAATTACACACCCGGAATCATTAACTTAGTTCTTTATTGTCTTGGTGTGTTTCTACTTCTTTATCCTCATCATGGTGTCTTAATCTTGGCCTAGGAATGCCTAGGATGGAATGAGGATGCAAAAATACACTTGAAAACACTTAACAAAACTTGCTAAAAACAGGGTCCTCGCTCGAGCGTAACTTCCTACGCTCGAGCGGACATGCAAAATGTGAGTGGCCGCTCGAGCGCAAGATCTGTCGCTCGGGCGGTCAGTAAACTTTTACAAAAGTGCTGGTTGCTTGATTTTTCCGCTCGAAACTCGCTCGACGCTCGCTCGAGAACAACTTTTGTCACTCAAGTGGCCTGCAAAACATAAGAACTTCTGGAAGCATGCATTTCACGCTCGAGCAGACTTCAGGTCGCTCGAGTGAAAGTGCACGCACTCAGAGTGGTCGCTCGAGCATAGATTCCTCCGCTCGAGCGTAGGAGTAGAATTTTGGAATCTCCAGATTTGCTCCCAAGCTCAAAACTTAGATTCAAAGTTGTAAAACATGGTCTCTAGGGCCAAAAACTTGAGGAAGCTATAGGAAACACTTATAAATGGTAAAACCATGGTGAATTCAGAATCATTTCAAAAAACCAAAGCTCAAAAGCTTGTCAATTATACAAAACCCAACTTAAATGTTGAAAATATAACTTGCATGTAATGGTATGAGTTTTAACCTTCTGAAACATAATCAAATGAGATAGAAACATGTGAAATGTGATGAACTTCCAAAATCAAGCCATGATCAATGCATGCATGTGAGACTTCCTTAAAATCAAGCTCTAAATGCAAAAGAATTTGCATGCAAGTATGGTTATCTTCTTAATTCTTCTTCCTAAGCTTAATTCTTGGCTTAATTAACTAATTCTCTTGAATTCATGCATTAAAGACTACAAATATACAACTAAATGAGTGAATTTCTACCTCAAACCTTGAATTCTCAAGTATAAGAGCTTAGTTTTCCAAGTTCTCTCCAAATCCTTCTCTTTTCTAGCAATTCCTTTTAATTGAGCTCAAGTCTCACAAAATTCTCAAGCTTAGAACCAAATCTTCCTACTCTCTCTCTCTCTCTCTCTCTCTCTCTCTCTCTCTCTCTTACGTTTGTGTGTGTTTGTGAGCTTAAAGATGTATATAAAATGAAGGAAAAGAATAAGTGGGGGTATAAATTTCATTAGTTAGGCTTAATTGATCATTAATTATTCTAATTTAATCGTTCTGAATCGAATTTCAATTAAACCTACCATAAAATTCTAAAAATCTCAATTAATACATAAATCAAGTCAATTTCTGAATCGGATGCCGATAAGGCCTTCAATTCGCAAACTAAAACGAAAACATAAACATATCTTTCTACGTTAAATAGATATAAACACACATAAGGCAGCATATGATGCAAAATTTCACTTTAATTACTTATTAGGCATAATTAAGCATGGGTTAACGTTAATCATGGGTCAGGGTTGTTACACGGTGCATGCAATACAAATAAATGCAAACATGGAGTATGCTAAACAAAACATTATGTCCTTAAACTAACCATTGTAAGCAGTCAAATAAAAGAGAGAAATACGTGGGGTTGGAAGACATACACGTTATTACATTGCGCTCTTAAGAAGAAGAGTCCAAATGAATAAACTAGCTAATTAACTAAGTAACTAATTAATTAACTATTACAAAACAAAATGAATAAACTAGCTAAGCTACTTAACTAATTATTACAACAACATATGAATTAACTAACTATTCTAGTTAATTAACGATTACAACATCATAACTAGTTAACTACTTTAACTAATTAAATAATTACAACACAAGTGCAATTAAAAGAAGTAATTAAGCACTAAGCTAACTACTCTGCCTCGGGAAGCGAGGGATGTTCATGCACATGCTCGGTTTCCACCCGAAAAAGCTACTGTTTTGCTTCCGGAGAGCCTCTGTTGCACAGAGAACACATACACTGTTGCCCACTTCCAGAATAACTCTGCTTTGCCTCACAAACACACTGCTGAATTTTGCATCAATGGCCGGCTGGCCAGTGATGAGGGCTTGCTGGCTACCAGTGATAGCCGGCCGGCCATCAAAGGTGGCCTGCCGGCCCTGGAAAATGGCCTGCTAGCCACTGTTGCCCAGTTCACCCTGCTGCAAAGCATGCACAGGATATTCTCAAGGGTTTGTTTGCACAACTCACCCCTCCTTTTCATGAACAAATCAAAGGAGTAGCAAGCTTGGTTCATAAACCATCAACTCAAGCAATTTCATTGCATGATAGCATACGAACTAAAGTGTGCAAGTTCAATGAATGCAACAAAATAAGACTCTAACCTCCTCCCTTTCATGAGTTGATCAAGGGAAGTGGTGACCTTGGAAACTTGAATCATTTCATCACTAATGAGTATGAAATGCCTTAAGCTTCCATGTGTTCAATTAACGTCTGATTGAACACAACACTTTTATTATCTTGCACTATTTTGTTCCCAAGTTTTAATTACTTCATTTTAATTACCTTTCAATTCTTTAATTCAATTGAGTCCAATGGTGAGTTTAAGTCCTCTAAATGGAATGAAGGATCAAACCAAGTGTTGTCTTAGGCATGAAAGAGACATCACACCGTTGGTAATGAACCCCAAAGGGATTAAACCGTTAAGCATGACATCTCAATCTCATGCTTTAAACAAACAAGTTGTTTGAACCACTTTCAAAGCAAAACAAAATCCAAGAAAGGAGGGAGGTTACAGAGATGATTAAGGGTGATCACAAGTATGGGAAGCCATAAATAAATGCAATCAACTCAAAGGAAATGGTGTCTAAAGCCTAAAACACCAAACTCATGAGGACTCTTACACTATAAGCATGCGAAACAAAGCTCAAATGCAACCATCAACCAAAAACAGTGATAAAACAGTCTAAAATAAGTCCTAAAACATGCTGGAATTAAGCTAACAAAAGCTAGATTAATATGCTAAAATATGACACAAACTAGGCTAATAAGCAAGACCCAAGGAAGGGAGGCTAACCCCTCCAAATTTAGACTTCAAAACATGATTTTGGCCACTGAAAAAGCTCTGAAAATCAGTGTTTAAAAGCTCAAAAACAGATAGTAAAAGGGTGGGAAACACAAGGGTAAAGGACTCCGAAACAAGGTACAAAGAAGGGTGAACCACCTCCGAACCTTTAATGACCTTAAAACCAAAGTTTTAGCCCAACAATATAGAATTTTTATAGCCTAAAAATAGTTTGAAAATAGCAAGAAAAAGAGTAGACAAAGTAAGCAAATAGGCAAAGCCTTATACCTTTGAAGAGGAAAACCAATTCCAAGCAACAAAACCAAGAAAACACACCCTCTAGAGCTCCAACAAGGCTCAAGAATACCTCAACTCAAAGATGAAGAGGTTTGGTTAAGAGTGTATAGGCAAAGGTTGAAGATTTGTAAGCAAAAGTGTAGGAATTTGCTAGAGACAAAATTGTAGAAAGAAAGGAAAAATTTTGCTCTAAAATTTTTCCAACCTTAAAACATGAAAGGGAGGCCCTCTATATATATAAAACATGAACTCTCCTCAAGAACATCCAACCCTACATGTGGGGGTAGATGCATGCATCTGTGCAAACAGCTGGCACAACTGTCACAAAATATCTGCAAAAGAAACTAGTGGCCGACTGGCCATCACTGGTGGCCGGCGGGCCACATTAGTGGCCGGCAACCAAAAAAGGATGGCCGGCAGGCCACCAGAAGCTGCAGGCTTGAAAAACTAAGGCTTGGTCCAAGAATGAGGCAACAAGAGTGTAGGGTTTGAAAAGCTCAAAACTGTGGCATTCCGCTGAGGACTTCGAGCACTAGACGAGCATAAAAAATCATCATCAGGTGTGCATGCAATGGCGTCCAAGTTGTAATAGTCGTAAAAAATGGGGTGTCTACACTATACCTCCTAGGTGCGCTCATGCATTAACCGCAGGTGGCGGAGTATGATTAGGGTGGTGTCGGTCTGGCCACCCTGTACTGCTACATGAGCTCTGTATCCTGTCGCAAAACGGATTCACTTGGCGGCTTTTGGAGGGTTTGGGAGGTACACCTCACACTTACTTTTCTATTTTGCTTTGCATTCTTTCAACTTTGCATTTCCTGCTCATACCTGCTTTGCATTTTCTATTTATATCTGTTCATCTATTTCACTTATGTTTCTCTTCTTGCAATTATGCGTTTACACGTATTTCACTTCTCTAGCTCCGGTCCTAGTGAGGCCAATTGAGTTGTCAGCACCCCACTCCCGATATTACAGATCTCGATTCGAGCGACGCCGACGCGTAGACAGAGACTTCCCTTACTTCTGCCACTTTTTCGACACCGTCACCGCAGATAGGGTAACAAAATATGACACTGGCCTTGATCTTTTACTGTTGTCTCCATACTGTTGTTTCCATATTGCTGTTCAAACCCCGAATACCTGATTCTTGCATTGCACCTTCTGCTTACAGGTTGACTGGCATCCTTGGGCAGGCATCCCTCAGGCATCGAGGGTGACTTACGCTGCCGCATGGGAGGCCTCCACTATGTGGTTTGAGGGTCCATTCGGCAAGGTATACTATCTGGGGAAGCGATTCATTTGCTAGACCCGAGGCCAGGCCAATCCTGATGTCCCACATCCTCCTCCTTTCAGTATGAGGATAGTTAATTATCTCCACAACGGGCCCCAGATCAATCACCTCGTGTAGGGAGAGGACAGTGACCGGTACCATGAGTCGGACGACTTCACTGCCTTCTTACAGACTTAGGTGATGGCACCTCTTACCCAGGGTGTGGTCCATGCCGTTTCGGAGGTTGCTGCCGCTGCCGCTAGAGGGGTTCCTGCTATAGCTCCCGTCTCTAGACGGGGTGATCGAGTAGATCCCCCTTGAGTACATTGAGAGAAGGGACCGCAGGTTGGTGCTTGCTCCCGACATTAAGCAGGTACACACTTCCCTTTATTTCTGCCCACTGTACTTCATTCTACCCACTATGCTTTATTACTTTCTACCCACTGTGCTCTATTACTTTGTTTCATATTCTCTAACCTTTCCTCTTTTGCAAGTGCCTGAGGGGTACATGGATGATCTTTTCCAGACAGTTGACAGACTGCTTCTGATGGGGCGGAGGAGGCAGACTACTCTAATCACCCATGGGATCAACGTACACTTTGGCCATAGTTTACTATTGATGTCTGTACTCTTTCCAGCTTGAGCCAACATCAGTTGCGCCTGCAGGACTTCATCCAGCTAGGAGACGGAAATAGGGCCCAGTGAGAGACAGGAGATGGGTTGATAGAGAGAGAGACAGAGTGAGACAACACTTACCTTCCGAGGAGTCTTTTGATGAGTACACGACCTCGAGGATGAGGGGGATGAGGTCGACATCCAGTCCAACAGTCCCAGCGATGATAGCGATGCATTTCCTCTACAGCCGAGGAGGAAGAGAGCGATGATGGGTTGCTAATTTTCTTTACTTTTCTTTTCTTTTGCTTTGTAGTTAAGAACTAGCTTCAGATAGACCCTTTTGTTTTACTTTTGAAGACTTTTCTTTTGTTTTTGCTATTTTGTAAAATGATGATCGAGGTTAGACCCGCCAATTTATGGAAAGAATATTTTTTGATGATTTCTCTGTATACTTGTACATGATGAATGTCTGACACAACTATTGCATGATAACCTTGTACAAGACTTTAAAACTAAATACTTGTTCTTGAATTCATTTTTGAATCGGATAATAACCTACAACCGGACAAAATGTAAAATACAACTCGATAACAGGAAAGCACAATGAAAATAACTTGAAAATACTGAAAAGCAAAGGCCAGCCTTTTTTGCAACTGCTCTAATCTGGGCCAACATTTAGACCCAGTCGGATCCAAATAGGCACGGTCGGGCCCAAAAGTGATGTCGATCAGTGTAGTCCAGCTTTCATACACTGCCTCTCCTCAAACTCTATAAATGGTGCTCCCAAGCTATTTTCCTAGCAAAATAGCAAGGCTTTGGTATTTTGCTCCCGAGATGGAAGTTTTGTTCAACAATAGGCTCCGAGACTAGATAGCCACTTTGGACAGCTCGAAAAAGGTGAACTTTCGCAGTTTCAGCCTAAACGCTCTTTTTCCTTTGAGCCGCACTTCACTTTGTTTTCCATCTCCATGCCGCTATTCGATGCTGGAACCCGATTACACATGTATTTCACTTCGAATTACAAGAAATTTTTCTAATGCTCAAAGAATTTCAAGAATTGATGGAATCCTAGCGCGACGAATAAATCATGCCTCAGCCCCGTTTTGGCAATGCCCAGGCTTTGGGACAGATGTGTGGGCTTACTTTGCACGAGGTTCGATCCTTGGCTCGTGATAGGGAGTTGGACATCCTAGGTTTGATTCATCGGTTTTCCGCCATTGCAGACAGAGGTGACCTCGTTTGGCGAGGTTATCGGCAACATGCCCTCTGCTTATGCCTACTCGCACACTTCCTTCTTGCCCCTAGTTGCAGGGAAGCCAACATTAGATTGATTGGGGTGGCTCAATGCTTGAAAGAGGACAAGAGTTGCATTAGTCTGGCACTGGTCGAGACCCTGATGGGTGTAGATGCTTTTCATCCATGAGAGACCACCCGATTTATAGGGAGTCCATTGCGTCTTCAAGTATTATTTCCCACCTTTTCTTATTTATGGTCCTCACGTCACTCGACATTCACTCTCTATTTTCTCTTAAAGCCCTTTTCTTACTTTTCTCTCAATGTACATCTCTCTATTCTTTAATCTCTCTTATTTTTCGTCCCTTCCCAAGTATGGCTCATGGATAAGTTGAAAGTGGTGGACCCTTACCCCGAGTATTCAGCTAGAGCCTACTTTTTCCATCAACGGCTAGTTGACTTCCTTTCAGAGAGATGGTGGTGTAATTGGATGTGCAGCAAATCTACGGCTGACATAGCTTGGCATTGCCCCTAGCTTAACTTGACAGAGATGAGCTACAGTATGTCCTGACAGCCAGTATACAGTTAATTGGCCTTATACACTGTGTGTTCTATTTTCCTTTTCGGTTCAGACGCCAATTTGGACATAATCAGACTTGTCCAGAAGAAAAGGTGGAATACCCTGATTCATTTCCCATTTGTGGTTCACACTTGCCTCGGTACCTCATTGCTTGGAGGACGAGAGAACTTCTGGCCCCTGCCCCTTGCTTTGGTTACGCCCTTTCTAGCGAGTGCTTGGCTTGGCTTAAGGACGAAGAACAAGTTGCGCCATCTTTAGCTACAGAAACTTCCACGGGCGCAGGCAGAAGACATAGAGCTACTTGACTTAGCACTGCCCCTAGTTTTACTGCTTTCATCTTTCTTTTCAAGTTTTATGATATAAAAGCAACTTCGATTTAAATCAGAGAGTTTGAGAATATACTTGTGTTGAAATCAATAAAATTAAAGTTGTGAGCACTAAAAATTTTCCTTTTTGGTCCCAAAATGGTCAAAGTTGTAAAAGGTAAAATTTTGAGAAAAATTAATTCATTAAAACTTTCAAAATAATTTTCGAAAATGACCACTGTCTGATACACGCGAAATCAGCCCTCAAGATGTATAGCCCCAAATCAACAGATCGCAATTGCCCATAACTGCATTCACCCTACCTGCTCTTCTGCCAAAATGAAGATCACACAACTGAGCTAACTGATAATAAAGAAAGATGGCCCGATCAAATGAACGAATAGAACAGTGGAATTGGAAATGGTTGTGGCCGAACTTCAGGATGAAGTTGCCTACGTATCCCAAAGATGAGAATCAGGCCTTACGTAGTTTGACTCCGGTTCACTCGAGTATTAACTCTCTCCTTTTGCGCTCTAACTTTTGCCAAAATCGCATTTTCAGGGTTTCAACCTTACGAGCTCAGTTTTTCTTTATTTCCAATTTTTCATGCTCTAACTTTTGCCTAGGTCGCCCTTTCGGGTTTTCGGCCTATCGAGCCTCTCAAGGATAATATTTTTTCAACTTGTCCATATTGATCGATTATAAAAACTCCAGGCCATCTAAATCCATGAGAATAATTGCCCCTCCTGACCAAATTGACTTGATGATATAAGGACCAATCCAATGGGGTCTGAACTTGCCTCTAGAGTCATGCATGAGAGCTCGATTGTCTTTCAATACCATATCCCCTTCTTTGAGATTCCTGGACTTAACTTTCTTGTTAAAAGCCCTAGTAATTCAGCGTTGGTAGCCCTGGATATGATACAATACCTTCAGCCTCTTCTCATCAAACAGCATCAACTCCTCAAATCTACTCTGTTGCCAGTCCGTCTCCGCTATCTGACACTTGGCCATAATCCATAGCGACAGTACTTCAATTTCAATTAGCAAAACGGCTTCCATCCCGTACACCAGAGAATAGGGGGTTGCCCCTGTGGATGTCTGAATCGACGTTCTGTAGCCCCATAGAGCAAACGGCTATTTATCCGGCCAGTCCTTGTAGGTCTCAACCATCTTCTGCAAGATGTTCTTAACGATCTTGTTGGCAGCCTCAACAGCTTCATTGGTCTGTGGTCTATATGTCGATGACTTGTGAAAAGCCACGTTATATTTCTCAAGCAAATCCACCACCTTTTTCTTGAAATGTGGGCCGTTACCTGATATAATCTCGTTTGGAACTCTATACCGGCAGATGATGTTATTTCTAATAAATTTGGCTACATGTGACGCTTTGAATATGTCATAGGACTGAGCTTCCACCCACTTCGTGAAGTAGTCAATTGCCACCAGGATGAACTCGTGTCCATTTGACCCCTTTGGTGAGACTGCACCAATAACATTGATTCCCCAGACTGAGAAAGGCCATGGTAAAGTCATATTGTAAAGCTTAGACGGTGGTATGTTCATGTGATTGGCATGAATTTGGAATTTATGGCATCGCCGTACAAAACCAATGCAATCCTCTTCCATGGTTGACTAGTAATAACCTTGTCTGAGGATCTTCCAAGCTAGCATCACACCATTCATGTGTGCCCCACACTCTCCTCTGTGAATAGCCTCCATGAGACGCTTCAATTCCTTTTCCTCCACACACAGCTTGTGCATTCCCAGATGACCTCTTTTATATAGCTTATTTCCGCAGATGATAAATTGGATGGCCAGACACCGTATTCCCCGTTTGTCTTTGGCATTTGCCCCTGGTGGATATGTCTTCTTTTCCAGAAGTTCCAAATATCGTAATACCAGGGGTCTTTGTCCTGAACTTCATCTATTACGGCAATTGTCTCATAGGCCGGCATTTATTTTTGTTCAATCAGACGCATCTTAACTCCCAGTGAGATGTCTACCATAGAAGATAGAGTTACTAACGCATCAACGAACCAGTTATTCTCCCTTAATAGATGTGTAAAAATCAGCTTTTCAAACCTCGGAATCACAATATCTAGGGTCTGATGGTAAGCCTTCATTTTCTCCTCTTTGACTCTCCAGTCTCCGTTTGCTTGAGAGACAACCAAATTCGAATCTCTGATAACATCCAATCTTATTGCCCCTAGTTCTAGGGCAGCTTCCAAACCAACAATACACGCCTCATATTCTGCTTCGTTGTTGGACACTTTGAACCGGAGTTTGAAGGCTAAGGGTATATGGGAATCATCGGATACTATCAACAACACACCTATCTCATAACCGTACTGATTGGACGCTCCGTCAAAATACAGTGTCCAAGTTTCCTCTTCTATTTGCAGAATATTTTCATCTTGGAACAAGTATTCCACCATCTCATCTCCTTCTACTGGGTGGTCTGCCCGGAATTCCGCTACCACTCTCCCTTTAACCGACTTGCGTATGACATATTTGAGGTCAAATTCAGAGAGAAGAAATAATTAATGAGCTAGCCTACTCGTAAGTGCCGGTTTCTCAAAGAGATATTTGACGGGATCTAATCTGGAAACCAAAATTACGGAATGAGCTAGCAAGTAGTGCCTCAACTTCCTGGTAGTCCATACCAAGGCTAGGCAAGTTTTCTCAAGGGAAGTGTAGCAAGTCTCGTAATTTAGCATCTTCTTGCTCAAGTAGTAGATGGCCTTCTCTGCCTTGGATTCTGACTCCTGAGCTAGCATACACCCCATGGTCGAATTTGTCACTGATAGGTACAAAATCAGTGGCTTCCTCGATTCTGGAAGCTATAACACAGGTGGATTCTGCAGATATTGCTTGACCTATTCAAAAGCAAATTGACAGCGATCGTCCCATTGAAACTTCTTCTCTTTCTTCAGGAGACCAAATAGTGGTTCACAAGTCAAGGTAAATTTGGAAATAAACCGTCTTATGAATTGCACTTTGCCCAAAAAGCCACGTATCTCCCTTTCAGGCCTTTGTGGTGGCATTTCTAAGATGGCCTTGATTTTGGGCAGATCCACTTCAATTCCCCTCTGGGTGATCAAAAATCCTAGCATTTTCCCTGTCGTTACCCTGAAGGTGTACTTATGTGGGTTCAACCTCAGTCTATACTCCCTAATCTGTTGAAAGAATTTTTCTAGTGCAGTGTAGTGGCCTTCTTGCTCTTTGGACTTAACAATCATGTCATCCACGTATACCTCAACCTCTTTGTGGATCATATTGTGCAGGATCGTGGTTGTAACCCTCTGATAAGTAGCCCTAACATTTTTCAGCCCAAAAGGCATGACTCGATAGTACTACGTACTCCATGGTGTGGTGAAACCCGCCTTTTCTCTGTCTTCTGGTGCCATCAGAATCTGATTGTACCCAGAAAACCCATCCATAAACGAAAATAAGGCATAGCCAGCAGTAAGTACACCAACTCATCAATATGTGGCAAGGGGAATTCATCATTCGAACTAGCCTTGTTCAGGTCTCTGAAGTCGTCACAAACTCTGATTCTGCCATCATTCTTCAGAACCGAAACAATAATGGCAAACCACGTCGGGTACTCAGATACAATCAAGAACTTTGCCTCAATCTGTTTGGTGACCTCCTATTTGATCTTCAAAGCCCAATCTGGGCGAACACTGCGCAACTTCTACTTAATTGGTCGGCCTTAGAGTCAAGAGGGATCTGGTGCTATACAATCTCAAGATCGATTCCAAGCATGTCTTCAAAGGACCACATGAAAACATCTTTAAAATCTTTTAACCAAGCGATTAAATGCTCACGTTCCTTCGAAGACAACATGGACCCGATCTGGACCAAGCAAGGATCTTCCTCAGTACCCACGTTAATTGATAAAATTTCATCTATACAGGGCATAACACGCCTCTCCTCCTCATGATCAACTAAATTTTTCAAAACCCGAGGAATTTCTCCCTCTTCGTTTAAGTCAAAATTTTGAAAATCAAGATTAGTGTAACAAACTAAAGGCACAAAAAAGTAAGTGAAATCTACAGCATTCTCATTCAAAAAGTCTAGATCTTCGATTACAGTGGACTCAAAAGAAAAGCTAAAAGACGACCTGGACAGGACTTTAGTATCCGGGTTACCACTCCCGAAAGTACTAGACTCAGAGGAACTAGAATCTGACTCCGACTCCACAAACTCTGTGGAATCAGATTTGGACTCTCTATCCGATTCAGAACTGCTAATGGCGCCCTTCTCAAACTTCCAAACCAAGCGTAGAGCCTCAGATGCATCCACGATGAGACTAGTAAAATATGCTGCCGATGTATCCCTAATCATTGAGATAGTAAAACTATCCCCCAAGTTGATAGGCTCAGTCCCAACATGAGAACTTATTAGTAGATCAGCCAATGCTTTTCCTAACAACTCCTCTTCGTCAATATCCAGGCTTGCAGTCCTACTTTGATCTGTATGGGTGCTTAGGTTTGTCTACTCATCCTCCTCTTTTGGTAACTGGTGCCCAAAAAAGATCTCGAATCCCGGGTACCTGGTCTTTGTTTCCCGATCAAACCAAGGCTTTGGAATCCACAAAACGGGAAATCTTCCCCTTGGCGGACAAAGCGTCCGTT
Organism: Camellia granthamiana; assembly: GCA_036172215.1. NCBI lineage: Eukaryota > Viridiplantae > Streptophyta > Magnoliopsida > Ericales > Theaceae > Camellia > Camellia granthamiana. The sequence continues at coordinate 14,842,228 of CM069917.1, read as the reverse complement.
CAAGGTTCCCCGTATTGGCTTGTGGACTAATTCATATTGCCTTCCAATTCTCTTTGCTCTAATTCTTCCTCTCAACTCATCCCCCTTCCGTTTCTAGTCTTCAGCGGTAGGTTTGTACCCCATCCCAAAAGCATGGGGGTTATGACTCATCTCTCTGGCAATTATACCTCCCTGCCTGCCATTCCTGCCTAGCCCAGATCCAGAAATATGCCCTTGTTTATTCATCATGTAGATGGATTGGGCGCTTACGTAGTTTCCACCGTCTTCTACCATGATTGATTGGACCAACCGAGCCTCCGCCAAGGAGAAGCCAGAGAGGAATACATCCTCTTCCCCGTGTATGATTTCTAACAAGGGCGTGGTAGTCCCCTAGGGAGGGTGAATTGTAGAATTGCCATACACAGTAGCAATCCCACCGTTAAAGGGGTATTTTACCAACTGGTGGACCATTGATGATACAGCCTTCATCTGGTGTAGCCAAGGCCTACCCAGGAGCAGATTGAAATTTGCCAGCACATCCATGACATGGAATTCCACCTCGTGCTTGGACAGACCGATTAGTATGTGGCTCTTGAACATTCTCATAACATCTCAGCTAGTGTTGTCATAAGCTTGGACGGCTTGGGTTGTGGGCGTGAAGTCAATCGGCCTCAAACCTATGACATAGGCAGTCCGTGCCGGACACACATTAGTCGTCGATCCAGTATCTACTAACACCGCCAGAATCCACTTTTTTCGGCTCTCCAGGGTTACATATAAGGGTCGGTTGTGGTTGGCACCCTCTAGTAACAACTCTTTATCTGTAAAGGATATTATTGGCGTAACGTCCTCAGAAGTGACCAACGACACCAGTTAGTAAATAGTGGTGTCGATGAGCAACTTTGTTTTGTCCATGGCTTTTAACAGTGCCTGTCTATGATCCCGGGAAGCCATCAGTAACCCCCAGATTGATATGTCTACCTAAATCTTCTTAAGCTATTTCAAGACCAGGTCTTCTTTAATGTCTTTCTCTTTTGCTTTCTCAGCCTCTTTACTGGAGAATTCTAGCTGATCTAGAGTTAGGGGTTTGAAATACCGACCACTGCGGGTCATGTGATTGATCTCGTCAGTATACCACGTATCATCAGGAGTATCAGTTTTCCATCCCTCGTCAGTGTATGCATGACTTAGGTCACTGTCTTCCCACCACTCTCTTGCAGCCATGGCCGGGCTATTATCAAGTTCTACCTGGAGCATGTTCATATCACACCCCCCATCATCATACCATCCCTCTTCCACCACAGTTTTGGTTTCTACATTCCAATACTTCATGAGCTTTCTCGGTATTCTTTTCCCGTCACTAGGCCTCCATTCAGTCTTTCCCATGCTCTGGATGTCATTCGTTGTTGGTTCGGCCTCTGCTTCTCCTATCCCTTTTCCTTGCTCTAGGGCTATTTTCCTTTGGATTTATTTTATTCTTTCCTGCTGGAACTGCTCCAACGCTTGTTCTTTCTCGGTCAGAGTTGGAGCCTCAGTATTGATGCCAGCACTAACTCCCTCTTCTTTCCCAGTCTCTCTTGTCTGTTCCTCAACATTTGACTCATCCTCACTTAACCACCCGTTGCTTGTTTCTGGCTGGCTTGGGTCCCACCACCAGATTTGTACACTGCCCGTATCCTCTTCTTCGAAGAAATAAAGGTTGTCTAGATTCTCTTCCAGTTCTGCCAAGTCCTCTTCTAACTCGACCAAGTCATTAGGGCCTTGTTCAGGCCAATCATTCTAATGTTGCCCTAGCTCATCCTCCCTAAAGGTGTTGATACTGAGAAAGTCCGGCAGTATGACCACTGGCTTTAGCTGATCGACAGCCACAATGTGTAAGCTGGGGTCATACTCCTCTACAAATGAGGCCCCCTTCTCTATGACTCGGGTGTCAATCGACCTAGTCTCTAGTGCATTTTTCTTCTTCATCTTTGCCATCATAGGCCCTAGTTGGGTTGAAGGTGTTATGTCCATCATGCACACATCTGTGTTATCTGGAATAACCACCTTAGGTTTTGGTAGTAGGATGAGGTAATATATGCGTTGGGGTTGAAGGAAGGTGGTAGTGTATGGATTTGGTTAATGTTTCTGGGTGGGAGGACTTAGTTATGAGCGGGAAGTGGATTGGTGGTTACATTTGGTTTGGCAGGTGAAGCGATGATTTTATTGTCAATGAGATCTTGGATCTCATGACATAGGCAGTAGCACAAGTTTATGGGGTGGTCATGCTATTGGTAAAAGAGACAATACTGGGAAGGGTCATGTCTAGGTAACAGTGTGTCAGGGAGAGGTTGCGGATCGAGGGGTTTAAGATGCCCCTTTTCCATTAACATTTTGAGGGCGTAGGCTGGGCTCATATGGAGAGAAGTAAAGATTCTTCGATTTTGGGGTGGGCCGATGTTTGTGAAGGTTGTGAGGCTGTTGCGGCAAAGGGATTAGCCATTTTGGCCGTTGTAACAACAGTACTGACGTCTGCAGGCTGTGGAATAGTGCTATTACTAGCATTGGTATTCCTGGAGAATGGCCTTCTTGTAGGTTCACTAGTTCTTTAGATGACACCTTTCTTGAATGCACTCTCGATCTGGACCCCCAATTCGTGTGGGGAAGCAAATAAGGATAACGGTGCCACTATCATTCTCTGCAGCGTATCTAGCTCAAGGTTCTGGACCACCAGTCGGACTTGCTCTCTTTTAGATGGTCTATTGGTCATCCTAGCTGCCTTTGCTCTATCTGGCGACAAAGTCAATAAAAAGCTCTTTCGGGTTCTAGGTAATTACTTCTAACTCAATGACGGCTACCTCTATCTGAGTATTATATGAATATTAGTTAACGAACCCCTCAAATAGCTCCTCCCAGTTCTGCTTCATAGAATCCTCCAGTTTAGCATACCAAATGACCGCTAAGTCAAACAGAGTCCTTCCAAACAATGACAATTTCTGAGCCCGAAAGAGGCCCATTGGTCTTAGCACATTAGAAAATAGGCGAACATGTATAATTGGATCCCCATTCCTATCGAATTTGTCAATGTGGGGCATCTTGAACTTCTCCGGTAACCTAACCGAAGCCTCAGTGTACCCATCTTCAATATCCGGAATGGAATTGAAGCCCTGGGACTTTTTCAGTGCTTTCTCCAACCTGGCAATCTTGATCAGAGCCGGGTCGATATTATTGATGTCAAAGGGAGGAAGTTCCCCGTGAGGCTGCACTACACTAGAGGCCTGAAAGTTGGAAATTGTGGGAACGTCTCCTGATAATCCGGGGCCGGAGGGTTTTCAATCGACGAAGGTGGATCAAGATTAGGCTAAGCAGCCGGGATTGGGTGGACAGTTGATGCTGATGCCCCAAATGGGCATCGCAGATCAGCGATAATCTCATCCTATGCAGCCATCCTTTGATTTACAATATCCATGGTTCTCTAGAATGTTGCCATCATGGCAACAAATTCTTTTGTGTTCTGTGCTGTACTATATGCCATTGTTGGTCTAAGTGAGCTAGATGCTAGCGAACTGATTGGGTGGGAACGGACAGGGGTTTGCTGAATGCTCTGTGCTGGAGCTACTGTAGACGTCCCTGAATGCCCCGGGAGGGTGAGTCCCGTTCTGTTCGTTTGTGGGTCTACTACAGTTCGGACTCAAATTGTCAGGTTCTTAATCTGAACCAAAGAGTCCAAATCCAGCAAATCGTTTTGAGAAAACAGATTTTTGAAAGAAGTGCCAAACATGGACTACTTTGCCAGATACAGAGTCGCCACCTAAATATTTTATTTTGGGAAATTTAGGAAACCCTGACTCGGTGCCAAAGGCCACGTGTCCGTCATCACCAAAGTTGCCTCGGCTCGGGAACTTGGGTACGATTGGGGAAGGTCAGCTATGAGCACCCCCTCTCGCCCGATCCGAAGATCGGCCTCTACTAACCATGATATCTTATTTTAAAAACATTATGTGTTCTTATTCCGGTTATTAGCCTAGAATTACTATGTTATACGCACAGCAAACAAGTGTAGACCAAATCGCCTAGATTGGAACAAAATATTACATGTTTGTTTTGAAAATGGTTTGCTACTCGCAAGTAGGCTAAAATGCGGATTTTACCACCCTCAAGTGGGCTTTAGAAAAGATGGTTTTGCCACTATCCAGTGAGCTTAAAACTCACAGTTTCAATGCATTATTCCAATTTAGGTAATTCAACCTCCATCCACAGGCATTCAAGCAGTTATATCACATAAGCAGCTAGCCTCATGGTAATCATGCTATTATGGCAACACTCACACGCATGCGGTATGCTAAAGCATAAAAGCTTACCTAGTACTCCGTGCCAAAACAGAAACTAGTTAGTAATCACATGCATGATCCTAGTTCATGTTTAGAATGGCTAATGCAACACATACAAAGATGCAATCTAGACAGTCTTGGCTATTCTAAACATGGCATGTGAAATGCTACAACTAACATGTATTCAATTTGGAATTGAAATACAAGTGCAGTTAGCATGATGTGCCGAACCCGATGCATGTAAGACAAATGTATGGATGCACGCATGCATTGCATAAGGTATGCTAATTTAAATATGCCCTAATCTAACCACTGAAAGCTAGTAAATAAAAGGGAAGAAAGACGTGGGGTTGGAAGACATGCACACACGCACCCACACTTATTACAAATACGCCCTCACTCGGAGGGACCAAAAGAATAATACAATCCGAATAATGAATTACTTATCTTAGCTAATTAATTATTACAGACCCTCTAATTAATTAACCAAATTAAATGCAGAATAAAGGTGGCCGCAGCCCTGCCTCGGGATGCGCGAATGATGCATGCTCAATCCATCTTGCCCGGAAACCCGTTGCCATAGCACTACTGCCTCTGTTTTCACTGCCTTGCTTCTCTGAAAACTTCCAAAGTCCCAGGGTGTCTTCTATGAACGCTGCAGAACACCATCGGCTAAAGGAAATGACCACCGGTCATGGTAAAATGACATCGGCTGCTGATGAAGTTATCGGCCATTCACCAATGGCCGGTCGGCACTAAATGTTGCTGGTCGGCAAAAAAAAATTCTGCAGAAAACAGTTTTGACAGCAACAGAGGACAAGTAGTGCGTGGCATAGAATTTCAAGCACATGTAAGCATGGTCATGTTCCCTATCATGTATAGGACTCAGGGGAGCATGGCCCTCGATCCTTGGGCCATCAATTGTGCATGATAGCCTAAGGGACCAAGCTTGCCATTCAATGTAAAATGCATGCAACACACAAATGAGGACCAAGACCCTATCATGCCAAAGTCAAGGGCCTTGGTGACCGAGGGTTGAGATGTGTTTTGTCACTTGAAGTACAAACACGCCTCACCCCTCAAGTTTGGTTTGACACCCCAAACCAAGTAATGTAATGCATGTATGCAATAATGTCTCAAAATGCAACAAGAAGCTAAGATACAAAGCATGCCAAAATGTGATGTAAACTAAACATGTAAATGCATAATGCTAGGCATGCAAGATGCAATGCAATACACTCTAACATGTGAGTCGAGACATGAAATGCAACTAATCAATAATATGCAAACATGCAAGTATGATATCATGCAAGCAGGAATCCAATGCTACATGATCATGCAATGGTGGTTCCAAATCACAAAAGGCAGACCTCAGCCCACCCGAAACAGTGACCAAAAATGCCCGAAACAGTGGACAAATATTCATGCAAACAAGCATGCTAATAAGCCCAAGGACTAAGGTACAAAATGGAACACTTTGCTACCACTAACAAGGCCACTCATGGCATGAACCAAGCAACCAAAAACAGAATTTCAGCATGCAAGATGGGCTCCAAAACTCACACACATGGCATCTCAAATGATCCAAACACATAGGCATACACAATGCACATTTCAAGGCATGAAATCACCATACTTCCAAGCATTAAAAGAGACACAAAGGACAATGTAAGACCACATTATATGGACTGAAACATGATATCAAATGATGCCAAATGATGATACTAAGCTTATGCTAAGCATGTTAGCGACCCACATAACTAAGGCTTACAAGCCAAAATACAAGGCAACTATACCAAGCATGTCAAACATGACAAAATCAGTGGCCAACAGACCTAAAGCATGACAAATCATGACCAAAAGCTTCAATAAGCTAAGCTAAAACATGAGGATATACTAGGCTAAACACATGGCACATTTCTAGGCAAGATAGAGAATTACAAGGCAAGTATAAAATGTATGCTAAGGACCAACAAACCGCCATTGGGCAGGGATATAATATGACCCAAAACACCCAAAAAAACTCTGAAATGGTACCAAATGCAACTACTCATGCATGCTATCCTTATGAGCCAAAAACAAAGGTAAAAGAAGGACAAAGGGGAGAGGGGTGTCCCTCCCCTACACAAGAATTCAAAACCACTTCATCATCACTAAAAATCCACTGGATTTCAGTGGTGAGAAGATCAACACAACAAAGTAAGCAAGGCTTAAAGAAAATGCACCAAAATAGGCCAAAAGGGGCCTAAGAGGGGGAGTTCGACCCCCAATGCCAAAACACCCTTAATGGAAGATGTTAAGCATGAAAATACAAGACTCTTTCATGTTATACACAAAGCTTAAATCAGCATGCAAGATAGGTAGAAAGCTAGTGCAAGATTGGGGAAAATAAAGTAAGAATCTTACCCTTGAAGAACACTTCAAGAACAGGGGCTCCAGCCACCCTCCTCTGACCAAAACCAGTCCAAAACTTCAAGAATCAACCCTCAATGCCTCTCAAACTCGAAGTAAGGTGTAATGGTGTGTGTATTAGTGCAATAGTAAGGTCAAAATGCACTTTTAGGCTTCCAAACACACCCTAAGGATGAGAGAGAGGGAGATATAGAGAGAGAGAGGATGATATATCATATATATAGATATAGAAGCTCTGGTTTTTTTTTTATTCAAAAGCTCCAACCCCTCACAAAGGGAGAGGATGAGTGCTTATATAGGCAAAGGCCAAGGTTCTAGGCTTCTCCAAGAAGTTAGATGAAAGGGGCAAAGGGTGCAAAGGGTTCTTGGCTTCTAGGAGAAGCTAATACAGCTGGCCAAGCTTTCCCAAGAAGCTTGGCCAAAGGGTTCAAGCTTCTAGAAGGAAAGGGGGTTCAAAGGTTCACACCAGCCAAAAACTGCACGGGGAGGAGTGATGGTGCATTCCAGCTGGCACAGCTGGCATGCACCATGCCTCGAGGGTGCAAAGGGGTCACACCGGCCAGCAAAAGAGGTCGCCGGCAAAATAAAGTGCCGGCCGGCCAAATATAGTGCCGACCGGCCATTGATTTTAAGAAACCATGGCCGGTAGCACCCATAAACAGCCGATGAGGCAAAGGTAGGGCCGGTGGGATGTGGGGATGGCTAACAAGCCATTCCCTGCCCTCCAAGCCAAGAACACAAGTGTTTGGTGCCAAAACCAAACACGGAACAGTCGAGTCGAGAGATCCTGAGGTAAGGCGCGCAGCCAAGACTTTCGGGAACTCGAGACGAAACACAAACAAAGAGGATCACCGAGTGTTCAAGCAGTGACGTCCAAGCCTTGAGGACGGTCAAAAATGGGGTGTCTACAGCTACTGACTGTCTATTCCTTCTTCGTTGAGTAACCAGTGGAAGTGAGACTAACACTGGCTGGTCGTCAACAAGATCTTAAGTTTTGCAAAGCCAGCCAGAACTAGTTCACACAACTTGGGGAATATTAGGTCTTTCTGAAGTTATGATGGTAAACTACCTCGCAAAAGAAAGAAAAGAAAAACAAATCGAACAGCACGTCGGCCCAATCCACAATAGTAAAAAACACACAACTGAAGGACTGTAATCCCTACTGATCTCTGTTCCCAAACTAATACCAACATTTGTACCACTGATATGAACATTCCTGTACAGTTTTACTGTAAAAGCACATACCAGGTAAAAGAGAGCCAAAGCACCCCTATGGTGGAGTAGGGTTATCCTGCCCTAGATTTTTGACATGATCTAAGCTGCACTACTTCAAGCAAGTAGTTTCATAGCATCCTGTATACGGGTGGCATCCTGTCCTAATTTGGGATAGTCACTAGAGCATACTATATGCACTAGGCCAATTGGTCCAAAAGGGTACCTCGGCAAGATTACCTAATATAACTCTCACACCTAACACCAAGAAGTAAAAGGAAGATCAAGTGGTACAGCGGTAATCCAGATCCAAGAGTTATGTTTCCAATGTGGCAAAACCCATGACTAACCAGCCTTTTGGCAAGCTTTTTAGGCAATCCTCCGGCAAGTCGTCTAGGAATAGTAGATAGAAAACATGGTAACTAAAGTAACAAATGCAAATGCAATGCAAAGAACATATAAGTGTAAATAAAATTTCACATCATGAATTTCAAGTCAAGTTCTCTAATTCCCCAGCAGAGTTGCCAGAAACTGTAGCTTGCTTTTCGTGCTCCTTTCGGATACGATTAGCCTTACAGATCGGACTCCCATGGTTCTGAATCAGATTTCATAAGTGCAATGTGAAATAGATAAACACAAATGAGTCCAAATCTGCCAAATCTTTTAGAAAATCGATTTTGAATCAAAAATGCAAAAAATGGATTACTTTGTCAAATTTCAGAGTCGCCACCTAAATATTTTTGAAAAATTTAGGAAACCCGTGACTTATGCCAAAAGGCCATTAGTCCGTCATCACCAAAGTGTCTCTGCTCAGGAACTTAGGTATGAGAGAGAAAGGTCATGAATTTAGCACCCTACTCACCTGATCAAAGATCAGCCTCTACTAATCATAATGTGATTTTTATTTACAATATAAACTCTTGTTCTGATTATTAATGCTAACTTACTATATGAGGCACAAAAGTATAGACCAATTCATAAAATTTGAAATGCATTGATTTCATGTTTGTTTTGAAAAAGTGCTTTGAATACATGTCACTTAAAAAAGCAAGCTCGTATTGACATTAATCAAGCCTCTATCCACAGGCATTCAAACAGGTATATCATTTAAGCACTTAGCCTCATGGAAAGCATGCTCGATATGGAAATAATCACACAGAATGCAACATTCACCTAGTACTCCAAGGCAAGCCAAACAAAGCAAAATAATTAGAAAACATGTATGTTTCTAAACAATGCAATATGACTAATGTAACACATACATTATGCAAATAACAAGTTCAGCTACAAACATGGTATTTGAATCAATCCAAGATATGGGATAAAGCATGTATTCGAGCAATGAATTTGATATTTGACATTGGTTAGAATGATGAACTAAGCCCTTATGTATTCAAAACGAGTGGATGCAAATCATGGAAAAATGCTAAGGAAATATGATGCTCAATACTACCATTGTAAGCAATTAAATAAAAGGGAGAAAGAAATGGGGGTTGGAAGACATACACAATTATTACATATTTGCCCTCATGCAAGAGGGTCCGAATGAATAAATAAGAAATACACTAGCTATCTAATTTATTACAACAAGGATATTATAACAATACTAATTACAACAATGAAATTGCAACAATAATTATTTACAACAATAATAATTACAATTATAATATTTAATGCAAGCAACAATAAAGCACAACAATCGCATGTACAGTGTCCGGAAACTGCTCTGTTTGTCCAAACTTGCTCTGTTTCACCCTCAGTCACTGCCTTCTATTTCTGCCAGAATTCACTGTTTACCAAACATTAGGGATCGCCCGACCCCAAATGAGACTCGACCAGGTCCAAAAATAGTCGGTCGTGCTCTAATTTCATGCCAAAAATATTTTTGTGCTCTGAGGTGAGAACAATGCAGACAGAGCCTTTCTAGGCCCTGTTTATCCCTTCTGCTCTTCTCTGTCATGGAGAACTCAAGAGAAGAACAAATTCGAGTCTGAAACCACCAACGATAGCAAGTTAATTTCGGGCATGTTTGGAAAAAAAAAATAATAAATGCAATGAATACAACCACCCCTCCCTCTTATCATGGAAATTCAAAAAGGGAGATAGACACGTCTCAAGACTCATCAAAACATCATGAATTGGTATGTGACGATTCTTGACAAAATGGACTCGGCATAACATCCGGCCGAATCCAACTATTCTAATTCCTTTTGTTTATGTTAGTTTCATGGATTTTAAGCCCATTTTATTAATCATTTCCATTCTTTAGTCAATTTGTCCAAAATGATAGTTAAGTCCACTAAATGAGAAGAAACATCAAATGAGAAGCGATTCTTGGCATGAAAGAGGGACTACACCTTGACAATGAACCTCCGTAGAGGTTAAGCCATTGAGCATAGGTCTCTTTCCCATGCCTTGAATAACCATCAATCTTTTGAAATAACTCTCAAACAAAAGAAAAGAAGAAAATAGGGAGGTTGCAGAAATGATTATACGAGATTGATTATTAAAGTGAGACTCTTGACATGAAAACCAAGCAAAGGAAAGCTATCAACTCGAATGACTCGGTGTCTAAGGCCTAAACAACCGAAGCCATGAGGACTTACAACACAACAAGCGAAGTATTCAAAGCCTAAACGAATTAAATAAATTAAATCAACCCTAAACAGCCCCAAAACATGAAAAAACAATGGCTAAAAATTATGTTAAGAGCACCAAAAAAAAAAGGGTAATAACAAGGAGATACCAAACTAGTAAGCAAGAATAAGGAGAGGTGGCTAACCCCTCTACTTTTGAAACTTCTAAACCATTTTTTTTAGCCCTTTTAAACTCTGAAAATCAGTTTGTAATCTAAGAAGAATAGTGATAAAACAAAGGGGATGAGCTATGAAATAAGGTGCAAGAAAGGGTGTCAACCCTCTCTACCTTTGGTAACTATTCAAACCCAAGTTCTAACACTTGAAATGGATCCAAAACAGCACAAGAACACAAGAAATAGATAGATATAGATTGAAATGAAAGCAAAGACAAAGGTGATAAGCCTATACCTCTTGAAGAGAGTAAGCTTTGATTGTTGATCAAACTTGATCCAAAGGCCCTCTCAAGTTTGAATTGTGATTCTCAAGGCTCAACCAAGGCTCCAAGGTTAAGGTTTGAGGGTGTGTATAGTGTATGGATATAGCAAAATTTCACGACCCAATCTCGGCAAGGCAACCCCCGCCAAGTGGGCACACTTCAAACGCTATAACACCTGTACACAATAATCACCTGTATAATTCTTATATCACATCACCAATAGTGCATAAGACCCTTCGATTGGCCAACATATATGAGATGATCCATTCAAAGACAAAAATATCATCATGCTACTAAGATAGTTCCCATGCACCACTACCTCAAAAATAAAACAAACTATTCATGAATCCATCAATACATCCAACTTCACAAAGCAAATATTTACAATCAACCTCCTTCATAAAAAAAAGGATAAAACTACATCCTAGAGTGACTCTAAGCAAAACCTCAACTACAAGATGCTCACATTTGATCCTCCAAAAACTCTAATCTTCCAAGTTGAGGCGAGCCACACAAAAGTCTAAGAATCTGAAGAAAAAAAAAGTAATTAAAAAAGAATGAGCTAGAGCCCAATGAGTATACCAATCCCATGGACTCATAGAGCTTGCTCCTTCCAATTGGGTTCAAAATAAGATAATAAACACAAAAGCTTAATTGGACTGAAATCTATACAAATTGAGAAAATTTTGCATAAACCGTTATCAAGATTTTTCTAAACAATTTCATAATGCATGAAAAATACATTTGAATAAGGAAATTAAACAAAAATACAACTTTTCAATACATTAAGATTTCATATCCATCATACGAACCACTACATAGCCTTAGGGTCGCGTTACCTCGCAACTTAGGTGGTGACGGTACCATTACCCAAAACATAACCATAGGAACATAACTTATGTCATCGTAGCACTTCAATTCTCATTTCAATGTTTCGGTCCCCAAGACCCCTTATGTACAACGACCCTTATGGTCCTTAAAACATTTCAGTCCCCAAGACCCCAAAGCATTTCGGCCCTTGTGGCCCCAAAGGCTATGTTCAGTTATATGATTAATAAAAAAAAAAATACTCTCGCATAATGTTTCATTGTCATTTAATCATCATCATCATAAAATTTCATGGACTCAACTTAAATAAATTCTCATAAAAATTAATGCTTCATTATACAGATGAAATCATATATTTATTTAAAACTTAACCTTTGACCTCAATAAATTTATAGATTTTCTTTTTATACATATATCATGATGAAATGTGTTACTTCCTTTAATTCAAAAATATTTCAAACTTTGTATTAAAGATAGAGATAAGGTAAATTTCCATGGTAAGTATACTCACCTCCAAAATAGCAAAAGCGTAGATTTGAAAACCTATGAGTTAATTCCCAAGAGGTGTAGAGACGCCTTCCTCCAATCCTAATAATTAGTAAATAAGATCTAAAATTAGGGGAGAGCTTTCAATGGAAATTACAACATCTACAAAATTGATTCTAAATAAGATATGCTATGGACTGAGAGCTAAAACCAAGCTAAAGAACTCCTCCAACTTCAAGTCGCCCAAACAAACAATTATCCAAACTCCACAACACCCAAACTTTGTACATTTTTTAGTTATTAACTTTTTTAAATATCCAACCAATTTATATGCACAATACCACCATCAATTAAACCACAAAAGTCAAAAATCAACATTTTCATAAACTCAACAACTTAGGTAAAACCACTTCAATCATTAATAAAATTCCTCCAAAATCGTTTATAGAACATAGAGATACCCAATCCACCATTTATCAAATCAATTTCAATATATAAATTTCCTAACACCAAAATCTCCAATTTTTACATCACATTCAAACCTAGATTAACCCAAATCTCAATCTCCAAAACAACCATTAAATTGATCATTTTTCTACATGTAAAACATTCATAGAAACTAATTGAGAGTATAAAACTCAACAATCAAACCCCAAATCATAATAGATCTAAAATAGAAAAAAAATGCATCATCTCTAACTCAAAATATGTAAAACCTTAAACTAAACTTTGAGAAAGATTCTTACCAATTAAAAGCCTCTAATCCATCAAGAAAATAAACCCCAAGCTTTGATTCTTCAAAAGATTAAGAAAAATCTAAAGTTGGTACTTCTATTGTGCTATTTTCGGATAGAGTGATGAAGTGGCTGACCGAACCCTTTTCCGGCAAGATAAGATGGCTGGCGGTGGTAAAGATGGTGGGTTAAGGTGGTGGTGTAAGGGTGGAGCAAAGGTGGGGTGTTTGGCCACCAAGAAAGCAAAGGAAAATGGGAGAAAATGTAGAGAGAAGAATGAAGACAATGAAGTAAAAAAATCTGCACTTCTTTTTTTTTTTTTTAGTTGAAATGGGGTGTTTGGTCACACCTACTATCAAGTTTGGAGTTGGGTTTTGATATCCTAAATGGAGATTAACTTATGAGTGGGTTTGGCTTTAGATCAATGTTGGGAATATTATACTCAAAGATGGCTTGTCAAGAAAGAAGGAGCTCTCAAGTGAGTGTATAGGCTCTTTGGAAATTGTTCAGCCCTCAAAACAAATATATGACTTTCTATTTATAGAATTTGACAAAATAGGTCAAAAATACCTTCAAAAAATAGACAGTTGGTGGGCTTCTGCCCAGAACAGTGTTTATCGCCAACAAGGCACTGCCAGCCCCAAATGGCCACGGGTAGGCTTAGAAAACATGATTTTGCCACTCTCAAGTGGGCTTTAAAACTCGCAATCGATGAATTGTTCCAATTCAAATAATCCAACCTTCACCCACAGGCATTCAGACAGTTATATCACATAAGCACATAGCCTCATGGTAAGCATGTTGTCACGTTAACATTCACACTCATGCGAGATGCTAAAGCATAAACACTTACAATGTACTCCGAGCCAAAACAATAAACTAGTTAGTAATCATGCATGATCCTAGTTCATGTTAAGATGGCTAATGCAACGCATGCAAAATGCAACTAAGATAGGCTCGGCTATCCTAAGAATGGCATATGGGATGTGACAATCCAATACATGTATTCAACTTGGAATTGAAATACAATGCAGTTAGCATGATGCGCCGAGCCCGGTGCATGCAATACAGATGAATGATGCAAACATGCTATCATAAGTATGCTAATTGAAACGTGCCCTAAAACTAACCATTGAAAGCAGATAAGTAAAAGGGAGAAAGAAGTGGGGGTTGGAAGACATGCACACACTCACGCACACTTATTACAAAATTCGCCCTCTCGACGGAGGGTCTGAATAAATAATACAAACTGAATAAATAATTAACTACCCTAGCTAATTAAATATTACAAAACCCTAATCAATTAATAAATTAATTACAAAAGGAGGTGGCCACAGCCCCGCCTTGGAATGCTTGAATGATGCATGCTCGATCGCCTCGCTCAGAAACCCGTTGCCATGCCACTGTTGCCTCTGTTTACACTGTTCTGCACCTCTGAGAACTGTGAAAATACTTGCGATGCTTCTGGAACACTCCCATAGCACTGTGGGATGTCACCGGCCATAATTCAAGTCCACCGGCCACTGGAATACAGTTATCGACCAAAAGTGGGACCACCGGCTAGACTTTGATAGCCGGCCGGCACTAAAAATGGCCAACCGGCCATTTCTTCCTGCAGAGCACTGGTTTTGCTGCAGCAGAGGACAGACAGTGCATGGCAAAGCATTTTCAAGACAATGTGTGCATAGCCACTCTCCCTATCATGTAATGAACTCAAGGGAGTATAGCCCTCGGTCCTCGGGCCACCAATCACGCATTTCGATGCATGATGGCCAAAGGTACCAAGTTTGCAAATCAATGTAAATGAATGCAACAAAACAAATAAATGCTACACACTCTATCATGTTGAGATCAAAAGTGTCGGCGACCGAGGATTGAGACGTGTTTCGTCACTTTAAGTACGAACACACCTCATTCCTCATGTTTGGTTTGACACCCCAAACCAAACATAATGCAATGCATGTATGCGATATGGCTCAAATATGCAATATGGCTTAAATATGCAAAATGGCTCAAGTATGCAATATGAAGCTAAGTTAGCAAAGCATGCCAAATGCAATGCAACCTACACATGCAAATGTACAATGTGCTAAGCATGCAAGATGCAATGCAATGCGATCTAACATGTAAGCTAAGCTAATGTAACAAGAACATGCAAACATGATATAATGCAAGCATATAACGAGATGCGACATGATGCAACACACCAAACATGCAACTACGTACAAGGATGGACTTAAACTGAAATGGGAGGACCTCAGCCAATCCCAAAACAGTGGCCAAAATACCAAAAATAAGGCACCAAAATGCGAGATAAACATGCACATATGTTGGTCAATCAATTAGGCCACAATGCACAACCTTCAAACATGAGCGAGATGTGATAAATATGAGGATATGGCATTTCAATAAACTCTGAAATCACATGAAGAATGATGCCAAATTGACTACACAATGCAAACATGGCATGTTAATGGAGTTAAAGCTCAAAGCTAGCTACGAGACTTGAACCATGACTATGTCAACCAAGCCCCAAATGGTCAAAGCAACTCAAAACAGTCTCGAGGCAGACCAAAATGAAGCTAAAACTCATATGGAACAAAGCCAAAACATGCTGTAAAGAAGGGCACAAAACAAAACGCATACAAGGCCCAAAAGGGCAAATGCACTACACCTCTTACAACCGAACATGACATGACTTAGGCAAATAAAATCAGAGTTATAATACACCAAAACAAACCCCAAAACCCAATGAGAAGGTCTTCCAAAGACCAAATCATGGAGGCACATGCAATGGTCCAAATAAGAAGCATGAAACAACTCTCCAAAGTATAGAATAGGTGATAAATGCAAGTGTGCAGCCACGAAACATGGACTGAAATATGATGACAAGTGATGCCAAATCACTGAAATAGCTCAAATGAAGCATGCTAATGACTCACACACTCGAAGCCAACAAGCTAGAATGCAAAGAGGCTATATAAAGCATGACAAGCATGACCAAATTGACACCAAACAAAACTTAAACACTTTAAAACATGACTAAAAACTTCACAAAGCTAAGTCAAAACATGCAAGCATGGTGGTCTAAATGCATGATGCATTTCTAAGCAAAATAGAGAAATGCAAGGCAAGTGTATGGTGCATGCAAGGGGTCAACAAACCAACCTAAAATAGAGGTAAACCATGACCAAATATCACTAAATACCCACTGAGATGGAGCCAAAATCAACTAAGCATGCATGCTACCCTTATGAGCCAAAAACACAAGCATATGAGACACAAAGGGAGAGAGGTGTCCCTCCCCTATACAAGACCTCAAAACCACTTCACCACCACTGAAAATCCTCTGGATTTCAGTGGTGAGAAGGCCAATACACGAAAGTTCCAAAGCTCAACAAAGAAGGCATAAAAAGAGGCCAAACAAAGGCCTAAGAGGGGGAGGACGACCCCCAACACCAAAATGACCTTAAACAAACATTTTAAGCATGAAAATACAGAACTTTTATCAGTTATACACTAAGCTCAAAACAGCATGCAAGATAGGCTAAAAGCTAGTGCAAAAATGAAGAATATAAAGCAATAGTGCTCACCCTTGGAGAATACTTCAAGAACAGCAACTCCAGCCCCCTCCTTCTGATCAAAACCAACTCAAAACTCCAAGAACAACCTCTCAACACCTCAATAACCAAGGTATAGTGTAACACTAGGTGCTTTAGTGCAAAAATAAGAACAAAACACACTTTTGAACACTATTCCACACACAAATGTAGAGAGAGAGAGAAAGATATAGAGAGGGAGTGATATATGTGATATATATCTCTGATTTGCTCAACCCCTCTAAAGGAGAAGGAAGTCCCTCTTTTATAGAACAAAACAGGGGCTTAAGCTTCTTGGAGAAGCTTAGGCAAAGGGGTCAAGCTTCCTCAAGAAGCTAAAGCAAAAGGGTGCAAAGGGTGCAAATCCTCCATACACATATATGGAGGATAGGTCTGTGTGCTCCAGCTGGCCCAGCTGGCCCAGCTGGTATGCACAATGCCTATAAAAGGCAAAAAAGAAGTCCTGGCCAGAAAATATGGCCGACTGACCAAACAAACGGCCGGTCGACCAAAAACAATGCCGACCGGCCATCACCAATGGCTAGTAGCAACAAAATAGGGCCGGTGGCCTTAAGCCAAGGCTGGTGAGGTGTGGGGATGACCAACAAGCCATTCTCTGTCCTCAGAAGCAAAAATAAACAAGTTCTTGGTCCACAACCAAGCATAGAACAGGCAAGTTAAGAGATCCTGAGGCAAGGCGCGTGGCCCAGACCTCCGGGAACTCAAAACGAACACTAACATGGATGATCATCGAGTGTTCAAACGATGACGTCCAAGTCTTGAGGGCGGTCAAAAATGGGGTGTCTACAGGCCAAAATGTACTCTGTTTCAGGCTCAGTGTAGGATGGCACAATGTTCAAAAAGGGACCTCTGAGGTAAGGAGTGTAAATAGGAAGGTGTTGGGATTGTTTCAAAGCTCGATCTTGGATGCCTTCGTTGAGAATCTGAAGCATACACAATGCAACTTTCATCATCGAGTACATAGGACAAAACGCCCGAGTCTTGCGGGCGATCAAAAATGAGGTGTCTACAAGGTTTAGCAGCAACATGGATAGAGTTTTGTACACATCCCTTTTACATGGAATAGAGCTCTGAGTTTATTTTTGTTAATGTGTTTTATCTAAAGATAAGCATTACAGGTGGAGAAATATATTCTTGGCTAATCATACCATTTCGGATGCAACCATGAATTCTGTTTTTATAGATTTGGACAATTTTTAATTGTAATAGTTGCATTTCAATTTGTAGAAGTTTTATTTGTAGTTTGTAATAGTTTCACCATAATGAAAGGAAAGGGGGGAAGAAAGAAATTATAAACCTTCCGATTTAGAAAAAATCTTTGGGATTAATTTTATTACTTCCAAAGTGGTTTGATTTTCTGTAATAGAAATCAAAGTGTTTAGCCTTGGCTAAAGAGTATTTCCAAGTTATGTTCAGAAATGACAACTAAGATGGATTTGGTTTCAAACCTTTGTGATTAGAGAAAGTCTTTGGGTTTAATATTTTTATTCCCAAAGTGGTAGGAAACCATGTTTTAAGAAAGTCTTTGGTTATAATCTGATTATTTCCAAAGCGTTTTGTTTTGAGAAAAGAAGCCAAATTTTAGCATTAGCTACAATATTTCTTATTTTTATTCAGAAATAATGACCTCAGTTCCGGGACTACCAGTTAACTTTTATGATTGATGTAATTCTGATAGTAATTTTTAATTGCTTGTAAGTTTTGTAAACTTGATTTGTTTTAACCTAGTTTATCCCTTGAAAAACTTAATTCTAAATTTGTTTCCCATGGAGTAGGAGTCAACATGCTCTTGAAAATTTTATCGAAGGTTAACTAGATCTTAAGTGGGACCGATGTGACCCCTACAGTCTCCTTGAAAACTTTCCTGGCCATGTTCGATTCTAGGGTAAGTGGTGAGATTAGTTTTGAATTAAATTTCAGACTTTGGATTTTCTAGTGCTAAGTTTAGTTTCTGGAAAAACAGAATAGTGAAATTCTGTTGTGATTTTTAAGAAATGGCTTCAAGAGGTGACAACAGAAAAATATTGTTCTACCTGACAACCTTAAGTCTTTTAAGGTTCTTAAAGGAAGATCTAGAGAGATCAAGTGTGATTAAAGGAAATCATAAGATTGCATGATAATATCTCTAAATTAATCAGAGGCAATTAGTATGTTATCCTTATGTTAATTATAGCATATATGATTGCTATGTGACTTTTCTTGAGAGCAAAGATAAGACAACCCGTTAGGGTATATGAATGTATTTTTTGAATTTTTATAATTCTGAATGTATTCTTGAATTGGTGGCTCCTAGTGAGTGCAAGATCACTTATCACAGAGATAGAAAACTGGTAGTTGTAGACACCCCATTTTTGACCGACCTTAAGACTCAGACGTCACCAATTGAGCGCTCGGTGATGTTGCATATTGTGCTCGTTCTGAGGTTTCAGAGTCTCGGCTGTGAGCCTTGCCTCCGGACTTCCAGACTCATTTGTACTTTGCCTCGGTTTGTGAACCAGGTCCCGTTTTCTCCGTTTTCTCTTCCCAAAGGGAGGGAGAGGTCTCGTAGATGATCTCTCAGTGGCCGTAGGCTACGTTTTGTGGTCGTTGGCCATTTTTCCCGTTTGGAGCCCGGTTTCCGGTTTTTCAGAGCCGTCGGTCGTGTGCCTCGGTTCGGGACTGCTTAACCACCTCCGTTTGCTCCGATTTTTGGCACACACCTTGTTTCCTCCCTTTTGAGGGACACTGTGGCCCGAGAGACCAACTTCGTGGTCAAACGCCACCTCTGGTGCTTAACAGCCAGTTTTCGGGGCCCCGGGCCGCGCGTTTTGGCCCCCGAACCTCCGTTTTGCATCCGTCTTAGCCCATTTTTGGCAAGGACCCTATTTTCATGGTTAGGAAGGTTGTAGGAGGGTGGAGACCAGTAATTTTTCTGAAAAACCAGTTTTCTCATTTTCTCTCTCCTAAAGCCGGTTTTTTTGACAAAAAACTGGTTTTTCTGACAGAAAACTGGTTTTTCTCACTTTTGAGCCACAATTTCTGATTTTTCATACCACCATTGTGATCTACTCATCTGGGAGGCCACCAATATGGGTAGGCCGACCAGTAATTCTTCTTGACCCTTTTGAACCCCTCTAAAAAGCTGATTTTTCTCTCTCCTAAACCACATTTTCTGGCTTTTCTCTATACAGCTGTATTCTACGCATCTGGGAGGCCACCTTTCTAGGTAGGCCGACTAGCAATTGTGCTTGACCCTTTTGACCCCTGGTCGGCCGACCAGGAAAGGTGGTCGGCCGACCACCCTGAACCTTTTGAGCTGGCCGGCCAGTCTTGCCTCTGTGAGTGTGTTCCAGCTATGCCAGCTGTTTTGCACTTGACCCACTATCCGAGGGTTTTGTCCTTGTTTTGATCCTTTTAAGAGTGGTTTTGCACCCTTTGCTTAGCTTCCAAAGGAAGTTTGACTCTTTGGTCAAGCTTCTTGAGGAAGCTTGACCCTTTTGGTCAAGCTTCTTTTAGAAGCTTTGACCCCCCTTTGAGGCTTGTCCAAGAAGCCATGGCCTTCTCCCTCTATATAACCAACCCTCTACCTCCATTTGCAATGGTTAGAAAAAGTTTTGGCTGGAGCATACATACAACTCCCCCTATCTCTATACTTCAAGCCTTCAAACCCTAATATTCTTGACCATTTTACACTACACCTCATAGCCTACCACCTCCACCACCCATTTTAACACCTTGGAGGTCATTTGCAGAGGTTGAAAGCTCACCTTCTTGGTCCAGAAGTTACTGCATTGTTGTGCTACAAGGGTAAGTCCTCATTTCCCCTTTACTTGCATTCTTTTGCTTCATACTCTAGCCCCTTTTGCTAGCACTTCTGGGCTTCGACCTGAACAATGAAGTGTCTTATTTTGAGCCCCTCTTCAACTTTGTTTAAGGATACTTTGCTGTTTGAGGCCATCTACTTCCTTGTTTGCCCAATCTCTCTTTTAGGGATATTTTTGTATCCTATCTTAGCCTTACTTGTGAACATTTTTGAGATTTGTTATAAACTGAAAAAAGTCTTGTTTTGACCTTCTCTTTAAGTTTGTTTGAGGTCACTTTTCTGTTTGGAGTCATCTCCTTCCTTGCATGCTTCATTTCCACATGCTTTGAGCCATGCATTTGAGCATTTGCATTGGCCTTGTTTTGGCCTCTTAGCCACTGAAATCCAGTGGATTTTCAGTGGCTTTGATGAGGTTTTCAGCTTTGAAATCATAGAGGGGTGACCCTCTCACCCCTCATTCTCTTTACTAGCATGATTGGCCTTCCAAAGGGGCTCTATTTTGTATGTTGTAAAGTCACATTCCAGGCTCTATTTTGTGAGTTCTAAGGTCTGCCTTGACTCTATCCGATGCCCCTTTGGTCATATTTTATGTCTATGATGCATGTATAGAGCAATCCTATTCAAGGCCTTCCAAAGGGCCTTCCATTTGCATGTTTCTTAGACCAATTCCAGGGCCTATTTGGTGAGTTTTAGGGCTGCCATAACTCATTTCCAGAGTTGGTTTGGTCATGCTAAGTATCTATCTTGTATGTGTTAAGTAACCCCTTACATGGCCTTTCAAAGGAACTCATCATTTTTGCATGTGTTGACTGCATTTCAGTGGGTATTTGGGGTATTTTTTTGACATGTTTTATTCACTATTTTTGGCTGGTTTAATGAGATCTCATATGCTTCATATACATGCCATGTAAACCATGCTTGCTAGCCAATGTTGCATGTTATTTTAGCCCATCATGTTAGCATTTTTTGGTCATGCTTTAAACTAGTAATGTGTATGTTTTGGGACTGCCTTGGCTCTGTCTTTGTGCTTCGTAGTCAAATAATGCTTGCTTTGCATGGTTATGGTTCAATACATGTGCCTAGTTTTGAGTTTCGGGGCCTATAGCATGCATTGTATGACATATTTGCATGATTCGGGACCATTTAGCATCATGTTTCAATGCTGAAATTTACATGTTTGAATGCCATGCTTCATCCTTGTCATGCCTTGTTAGAGTTGCATGTTGTGCTTTAGGTTCAGTCCTCGGTTTGCGCGCATGTGTGCACGCATTTCGGTTGTCTCATTTTCATCTTATGGCCACTGATGTGAGTGTGGCTGAGGTCCACTCATGTTGGTGTAAGCCCATACTGCATTATGTATGCCATCTTAGTCCATAGCATTGTGTATGCTAGGTTGTATGTTAGAGCATTGCGTATGCCATGTTACATCGAGCATTGTGTATGCCATTTCATAGCATTGCGTATGCTGGGTTGTATGTTAGTCGCATTTATGCATGTCATGCATATTGCATTGTGTTTGGGATAAGAGTTAGCCCAAGCACGGGAAACGAGGGACGTTTCGTACTCAAAGTGACGAAACGTGTCTCAATTCCCGGTCACCGACACTCCGGATTAACTATGATGGAGTCTCGATCTTGTTGTGTTTTCATATGCATTCATTTCATATTGAGTCGTGCAATTCGACTCCTCGGCCATTATGCATCGAGATGCGTGATTGATGGCACGAGGATCGAGGCAAGCATACATATGTGAAAATACGTTGCCATGCCCCTTTCTTGCTCTCTGTTGCAGTAAATCAAGGATCAACATCCTTCAAGAGCTTTGCACAACATTTCGGGATTAATTGCAAACAGAGGCAAACCGGGGCATCGCACTGGATTTCCGCGCAAGGCAACTCAAGCATGCATCATTCATCATTTGGAACAAAGGTGAGGCGGTCTATGGGCTTGCATGCTAATTTACTGCTTTCCTAGTTAATTTGTTAATTAATTAGGGTTTTGTACTTATTCGGACTGTATTATTTATTCGGACCCTCCGAGCGAGGGCACAACTGTAATAAGTGTGCGTGCGTGTGATGTATGTTTTCCAACCCCACGTCTTTCTCCCTTTTATTTACCAGCTTATGATGGTTAGTTTAGGGCATGTTTCAATTAGCATACAGTATGATAGCATGTTTGCATTCACTCATCTATTTCGCATGCACCGGGCTCGGCGCATCATACTAACTGCATTGTATTTCAATTCCGAGTTGAATACTTGTTAGTTGTAGCATTTTACATGCCATCTTTAGAATAGCCGAGCCTGCTATAGTTGCATTTTTGCATGTGTTGCATTAGGCATTTCTGTATAGTTAGGATCATGCATGGATTTCTAACATAGCTTCTGTTTTGGCTTGGAGTACTCGGTAAGTGGTTACGCTTTAGCATCCTTGCATGCATGTGAGTGACTGCCATGATAGCATGCTTACCATGAGGCTAAATGCTTATATGATATACCTGTCTGAATGCCTGTGGGTGAAGGTTGGATTATCTGAATTGGAGCAATGCATTGACTGTGAGTTTTAAGCCCACTAGATAGTGGCAAAATCATGTTTTCTAAGCCCACCCGAGGGTGGCAAAATCTGCATTTTAAGCCTACTTGCGAGTAGCAAACCATTTTCAAAACAAACATGAAATGTTTCATTCCAATTCAGGCGACCCAGTCTATACTTGTATGCTGTGCGCATCACATAGTAAATCTAGGCTAATAACCGGAATAAGAACACATAATGTTTTCAAAACTTGATATCATGGTTAGTAGAGGCCGATCTTTGATCGGGCGAGCGGGGATGCTCACAAAGTGACCTTCCCCAATCGTACCCAAGTTCCCGAGCCGAGGCAACTTTGGTGATGACGGGCACGTGGCCTTAGGCAACGAGTCAGGGTTTCCTAAATTCTCCTAAAATAAAATATTTAGGTGGCGACTCTGTATCTGGCAAAGCAGTCCATGTTTGGCACTTCTTTACAAAAAATCTGTTTTCAAAAACGATTTGCCGGATTTGGACTCTTTGGTTCAGATTAAGAACCGTGACAATTTGAGTCCGAACTGTAGCGGGGCCCGAGGGCGCATCTACAGTAGTTCCTAGGAAGTGTTAGACCACTAGCTATGCAGTTATGAGATTATAGTTCCTAGTAGTAAACAGATTACTGATCATATGTTAAGATATAATGGCTCATAGTAGTAAAAGAGTCTACTGATCATATGTCAAGACATAATGATTCCTGGTAATGAGAGAGTCTACTGATCCTATGTCAAGACGGTGTGATTCCTAGTAGTGGAATGACCACTGATCACATGTCAAGATATTGCGATTCCTAGTAATAAAAGTCTGCTAACCACATGTTAAGAAATTAGTGATTCCTAGTAATAAAACTACTGGTCATGTTATGAAGTTCCGAATAGTTGACTATTGAACACTGGATCCGTGTTTCCTAATAGTAAGGCTATTAACTTCAATGTGATTTGTTGGACCAAACTTGTTTGGTGCCTTGAATTCGGAAAAGACCTAATTTGGTTGATGACGGTTTGGGAATGTGTTTTCTGTGATATGATTTTGAGAGTTTCATAATCATTGTGACACAAGGAATTATTTAAAGACCCTGTATGAATTTTTGAAGAGGCCAGGAGCCTTCGTATAAATTCTACAAATGTGGGGGTGTCATGCAAAAGGTGGCAATACCTAAACCCAAGTGGGTAAGATGGGCCTAAAATCTGTTGACTTTGTGTTCAACGATTATGCATAATATAGTAGTGCATATAGATTTCCTTGTGGACGAATCTGATATTCAGATTTACCCAAAAATACTATCATGGAATTTCGGAAGCGGTTTTCATGAGAAAATAGATAAGCCTAGAAGGTGTTAAAGGCTAGAACTTTAAAATTCTTCTACCTAATGTTTTAAACTTATATGGTGGCTAGTAAAGATAAAAGCTTCTTTGAAACTGTGATTTCTCTAGAAAGAAGTTATTAAATTAACTTGATCTTGCATGGGTAGTAAGGCTTGGGATGCAAGTGAATGAAAGCCAATGAGACAGACTTGTTATCAAATGATACCAGCAAAGAGAAAGCCTGGATTACTTTGATATGTGATCATTAGTTATGATGAGTGTGATTGTAATTGTGTGAAATCTAAAGATACATCAAGATGGGTATTCATATAGCTTTCCTATAAAGATTTAGTTAAATAAATCTATATGGAATAACCCGAAGGGTTTGTCGGTTCCAGGACGAGAAAAGTCTTTAAGCTTGAGAAATCATTATATGATTTGAAACAAGCACCAGAATAATGGTATAAGAAATTTGAATACAATATGTTGTCAAGTGGGTTTTAAATAAACAAATGTGTGTAGGTGACATGCTCATTGTTGGTAGTTATGAGAAGATATTGAATACTACCAAGTGGATGTTGAACTCTAAGTTTGACATGGGCCTTGCAAATATATATCTGAGAATTAAGATTTCCTGACTATCTGATGGTAGTGTACTTTCTCAGTTTCATTATTTTGATAAGAGTCTTGAGAAGTATAAGTCAGATACAAGTGTGTTAAAGACTTCGGTAAACTTTAGTCTCCGTTTGACCAAGAATAATGGAATATTCATTGGTCATTGGAAGTTTGAAGTATCTGATGAGTTGTACAAGGCTAAGTAGATACACGAGTAATCCTAATGCCTATATTTAGAAGGCATTTGTGCGGGTACTAACATACTTACGATGAAGCCGGGATTATGGGTTGCATCACACTTGATATCCAGTTGTACTAGAAGGGTACAAAGGCATCTACTGGATATCTAATATAAAGACTACGAATCCATTAGTGGATATACTTTCTCTAATTGTAGCTGCAACTGTGTCTTGGAGATCTTCCAAGCAAATGTTTATCACGAGATCAATGATGGAATCAGAATTCAGTGCTTTAGATAAAGCTACTAAAGTAACTAAATGACTTTGCCGTAATCCTGAGGGTATTCCATGTTGATCAAAACTTATTCTAGTAATTTTGTATACTTTGCGACAACTAATCAAGTATTAATAGCGCACAAATGGAAGGTCTAGACATTTTCGTCAAAAACATAGTTCCATACGATGACACTCTCGTGTGTTATCACTATGGACTATATACAGTCTCAGGATGATATTACGGATCTGTTAACCAAAGGGTTAAATCGAGAGTTAGTAGAAAAGTGGTCAAAAGGATAAGGCTAAGGCCTTTAGGAAATGTTACCAGAACGGAAAACCCAACCTAGTTGATTGGAGATTCCAAGATCTAGGTTCAGAAGAACAACCTAATTGCGTGTAATGGGTGAGTCACTGAAGAGGTAAATCATCTTGCTCATTCCTTTATACAATGATACCTTGTGGGATGGAAGGTTAAGTTGATGCTTTTAAATGACCGAAGTGCTGTGAATAGTCAACCATGGTATCACGAGATACCTTATGTAGATCACCTATGTGAGTGCGAAGTAAGACCGCTTCTTTAAGAATTGATAAGGCCGAATTCTTTAAAAGCACTCACTGAACCAAGCTAGTGTTCCAAGGCCAAATCGAACACAACAGTGAGAACAGAACGATGGTTGGAGTAATTCCTATGTGAAGTCTATTGTCTCGGTTTACACAAGCGGTAAAATAGTTCAAAACATCACATTCACTGGTCAGCCAGTAAATTTGATAGGCTTTCACTACAAAAGGTTCAAGGGCAATAGCTACCTTTTCTGATGAAGGGATATTCTGTGTACTCTCTCTCCAAGTCTTTGTTGTTTATCGTTGTTCGTTTTTCTTTATGCGGCCAATTTTATTCATGTGGAGAATTGTTGGAGATAATGATTTTTCGGCAACTTTAATTTAAAATTAAAGTGGGACCCAACCGCCAGTTGAGGTGGGTCTGAGTGGTTTTATATTATCTTAAGTGAGAAGATTGCAATACAAAAATAATGAGCCGAAACTATTAAGTTGTGAATGAGAATTGTCTCATAAAGTAGGCATCAATAAAGTTAGGTTTAGATTTGGACTTAATCTTGGTTTGGACAAGGCCTAGGCATGTGCTTGTGCATGTGTTGGGTTTGGTCTTGGACTTGGACTTAGACTTAATCTTGAGCTTAGGCTAAACTATGTTGTGTTAGGCTTAGCTTGTGCATGTGTTTGAGAATTGGGCTTGGATCGGATTGTGACCCAACATTAGTATCCATTTTGTGACCCATCTAGTTGGTTTATTCAAACATCATTATGTACATGTTTATTTATATATATTAAACACATGAGAAATGTAAATTTTGTAACTCTCATCATTTGATGATGGAATTAATGACTATATTAGTAGCCATAGGTTTTCAACCTTGATGGCCTTAGTTAATGGCATTTGAAGACCCTATTGATGTATAGCTTTCATGACTGGGGATTCCCCTACTTGTATAAATAGAGGCATTTCCCCTCCAACTTGGTAGGATAATTTTTGAAGAGATTTTTTATGAAAAATGGAGATAGTGTTTTGAGATAAAAAGTTGGGGATGTTTTTTTTTCACCAAAGAAAATTTTTTCTATCTTCTTTTACTAGCCCCTTCTTTGATTCTTGTTAGAGATAGTGCAGTCATTGTCAAGTTCGCCGAAGCTATTCAGAAGGTGTTTCTGCATAAGCTGGTTTCGACTATTGTATCCTGGGAGACAGACGTTGGCATACCTCTAACATCCATCGGGAGGCGGAGAATCTGTTTTAAGGAAACCATAGTATTACACAGGTTTCGGTTTGCATCTCTTATCTTTTGTTCTTTAAACTTTTAGATTTAAACTATTTCTTGTATATTGTTTTATATGTTCATGGGAATCCATCTTGTAATATATTCCATGATGTAATCTAGTTATTTATGTATTTTTAGTTATGTAGTTTATTCTTTATTTCATTCTTTAATAAATAAATTGTTTTGTCATTTCTATTTATTTTATTTTATATATTTTTCTTATATTATTATGGGAAAATACCAACAAATTGCTCATGAATCACATCATTTTGATTGAAATTTATGCATCTTCATTATGGAGTTTGAATTTATTGGGTTTCATTTTAGGATAAAGCACCAATAAATCTCAAATCTAGATCTTATAAACCATCTAATCCTGCCTTTTTTTCTTGTAGACTAATAAGTCCCATTTCAATGTAAAAGACCCTTTTGTACATTGTTCCACCATATGGTTTTTGGAAATGTAAGGGTAAACATGGGGTTTTGTGATGTTGATTTTACCAATTTGTCCAAAAGCGTACTGTATAGTTTTTTGGTTTTCCCTCTTAGTCAATCATTCCAGAAGAGATGAAGATGGCAAGGTTTGGGGCTGGCAATGTTACTACATTGAATGTTCTTTCAGTGTACACTGTTTTCGTAATGTTAACTTGGTATTCGTAGTTGCCCCAAATAACATTTGGCTTCCCTCTCAAACTTTAGAAATACAAAACTCCACTTGATGTGTTGTAACACTGAACTGTCGGAAGCCACTGGAATTGTGCAAGTTTATTGTCTTGGTTACCGTTAGCAATGTGATTACCGGTAGCGTGAAGTTTACCTTCACCCATCATCGGCATCTTTGATTGTGTTGGTGAACGATGGTATCGAGAATGTGGCACCCGATTTCTTATTCAATAGGTTTTATGGTTCATTATCCTTAGGGTGTTTGAGTGTTTTGGTTAATGTTAAAGTATGTGCATGTATATGACAGGTAAGTAGCGATATTTGTTCTTTGTCTATGATGTTGTTTGATGGTAATGGTTGGGTGGGTTTGGAATTGCAAAAGGGTATAGTCGTGGAATGTTTCAGCTATATTTTGGGTAATATAACATTTGGGTATGACATTTGTTTGATTTTGCGGTGATTTGTGTGTGTTGTGATCATATATTGCTGTCAATTTAATGATGGTGCCATTGTAGGGTTTGTTGTGTTAATTTGTTGTATTGACGCAATGATTCCCCTGTTTTTCCAATTGTGTATGTGTTTGCAATGTTGTGGAGTGAGTAGGATGTGCATGTTTAGGTAGCGGGATCTTTTGTCGTAGTGTCGGTAAGTGGTTGGGTTCTCTTTCGTTTTGACTATAGTTACGATTATATATGTAAATGTTAGAATGTGTGACATGTTATTCGAATGCATGTTAGTAAACATTACACGTAGTGGTAGTTTTGTTGGGTTTTTATGTTTGTATATGTGTTTGTTTGTGCGTGGTGTTACAGGTGTATCCTCTGGTTGTTGCTGATGTTATTGCGATGTGTTTGTTACTGTGTAAGTTGATTTTTCTAGCGTGAAGCTTGTGTGTAATTTTCTCACTAGATTTTATTCAGTGGAAGTTGAATGGGTTCCCCTGTTCACATGTTGTTGTCGCATTTCGTAGCAACGGAAGGAATATATACGATTCGATTGAGAGGTTCTATTATGTTGATGAGTTTCGAGCTTCGTACAACGGAACAATACACTACAAGAATTTTCACTTTTGGTCACTAAATTTTTAGTTGCCAAAAGTCAATTTTTAGTCACCAATGGCTTTTAGCGACTAAATTATTTGGTCGCAGCATTAGCCGCTGAAGAACTGTCGGGAAAGGTAATTGGCGACTAAAATTATTTTTGTAGCCAAATGTATTCAATTGCCACTAAATTTTTAGTCGCCAAAAGGTTGGAAATAAAATTAAATAGCACATTTTCGGCTACTAAAGGTTTAGTCACCTAAAGTGTTATGTTTTTGGCTACTAAAATTTTAGTCGGCAAATAGTTTGTGTTTTGGCTACTAATATTTTAGTCGGCAAAAGTGTTATGTTTTGGCTACTAAAGGTTTCGTTGCCTAAAGTGTTATGTTTTTTGGTACTAAAATTTTAGTCGGCAAATAGTTTGTGTTTTGGCTACTAATATTTTAGTCGGCAAAAATGTTATATTTTTGGCTACTAAATTTTTAGTAGGCAAAAGTTTTTTTATTCTTCAGCTTTTGTTTTTAGCTATGAAATATTTTAGTCACCAAATGTTTGATTTTTTTTTGCTATAGAATTTTGAGTAGCTAAATATTTCATTTTTTTTTTGCTACAAAACTTTTGGTCGCCAAATGTTTGATTTTTCTTTTGGCTACAAAACTTTTAGTCACCAAATGTTTGATATTTTTTTTTTGGTTACAAAACTTTTAGTCCGCCAAACTATTTTTCCAATTTCTTTTTAGTTACTAATTATTTAGTCGCCAAAAACATGATCTTATGTTTTATCACAAAATTATAATTTCTTCACAACCCGTCTATATTCCATGCAACTTGTAATACATATGTAAACAAAATAATACGTATACTATCAATCATTCCACAATCTGCATCCGTATACAAAAAATGAATAACTTTAAATGTCAAAGTCCATACAAACCAACTATTGTCCAAACTAAAATAATAATTCCATACAAAATATAGAATCATACAAAAATCAAGCCCTCCATATACAAAAAATACTTTCACAAAAACAGAGGAAGACATAGTTAGCAGGATTATACAAAAGTGTCAAGTGTCCTCCATAAACAAAAATGTAGACTATCCACAAGTCTACGCCAAAAGCCATCTACAAAAAATAAAATAAAAAAACAATTGCATCTATTACAAAATATCAATTTAGAAAAACATAGGGAAAATGTTATAATAACATGCATTTAAGGTAGAACAATCTATAAAAATATTTTTTCGAAACACAATCATATGTATGTATCATGAAAGATTTATTTCAAACTTTATTTCAATTTACAAATAATACAATTTTTAGGAGCATACTTCTTCATAAAATAAATTTTTATGAGTAGAATGTTTTGGTGGTAAATTTATTTTAACTCTTCTCCATTCTCATTTTCCTAATCAAAGTAAAATGATTGAGTAATCTACGGGGTTATTTCCATAACCAGATCATGCTTTCTTAATACGTTTACCACCCAAATGACCACCGTGCACGATGAAACAATGGCATCATTTACAATGAAAATGTTAAACAGTTATTGGATGTCAAACTCTCCCTTTTTCAAATAAGTTTAAGTCGTTTCTGGCTCTAATTCCCAAACTATATGTGCTAATGACATTCTGTCTATTGTCACAAGTCCTATATGTCACAGGGAAGCTATCCGTTATATCCCTACGGTGGTTCCAGGGCTGTTTCGATTCTTCGCTCCCTTAACGTCTTTTTGAGGTTAAGTTTAAGGCATTTTTGGCTCTAACTCCCAACCTACACGTACTAATTACATTCCGCCTATTGTCACAGGTCCTATTTGTCACAGGGAAGGTGGCCATGATATCCATACAGTGGTTCGGGGGCTGATTCACGTTTTCGCCCCCTTAACGTCCTCTTTCGGCTAAGTTTAAGGCATTTTCGGCTCTAACTCCCAACCTAAACATGCTAATTACATTCTATCTATTGTCACAAGTCCTATTTATGACAGGGAAGGTAGCTGTGACATCCATACGATGGTTCCAGGGCTGTTTCGCTTTTTCGCTCCCTTAACGCCCCTTTTCGGTTAAGCTTAAGGCTTTTTTGGCTCTAACTCCCAACGTACACGTGCTAATTGCATTCTATCTATTGTCACATATCCTATTTATCATGGTGAAGGTGGTTGTGACATCCGTACGGTGGCTCGGGGGTTGATTCGCATTTTCGCCCCCATAACGCTCTTTTTCGGTTAAGCTTAAGGCATTTTTGGCTCTAACTCCCAACCTACACATGCAAATTACATTCTGTCTATTGTCACAGGTCCTATTTGTTACGGGGAAGGTGGTCGTGACATCCGTACGGTGGTTCGGGGGCTGATTCGCATTTTCGCCCCCTTAACGCCCTTTTTCGGTTAAGTTTAAGGCATTTTTGGCTCTAACTCCCAACCTACACGTGCTAATTACATTCAATCTATTATCATAGGTCCTATTTGTCACGAGGAAGGTGGCCATGACATCCGTACGGTGGTTCCGGGGCCGTTTCACTTTTTCGCTCCCATAACGCTCTTTTTCAATTAAATTTAAGGCGTTTTTGGCTCTAACTCCCAACCTGCATGTGCTAATTACATTATGTCTATTGTCACAGGTTCTATTTGTCACAGGGAAGGTGGCCGTGACATCCGTACGGTGGTTCAGGAGCGGATTCGCATTTTCGCCCCCTTTACTCCCTTTGTCGGTTAACTTTAAGGAGTTTTCGGCTCTAACTCCCAACCTAAACGTGCTAATTACATGCCGCCTGCTGTCACAGGTCCTATTTGCCACAGGAAAGGTGGCCCTGACATCTGTATGCTGGTTCGAAAGCTGTTTCGCATTTTCGCCCCCTTAACACCCTTTTTCGATTAAGTTTAAGGCATTTTTGGCTCTAACTCCCAACCTAAACGTGCTAATTACATTCCGTCTATTGTCACAAGTCCTATTTTCCATAGGGAAGGTGGTTGTGACATCTGTATGCTAGTTCGGAAGCTGTTTCGCATTTTCGCCCCCTTAACGCTCTTTTTCGATTAAGTTTAAGGTGTTTTTGGCTCTAACTCCCAACCTACACGTGCTAATTACATTCTGTCTATTGTCACAAGTCCTATTTGTCACGATAAAGGTGGCCGTGACATCCGTACGGTGGTTCGGGGGCTAATTCGCATTTTCGCCCCCTTAATGCCCTCTTTCGGTTAAGTTTAAGGCGTTTTCGGCTCTAACTCCCAACCAAAATGTACCAATTACATTCCGTCTATTGTCACAGGTCCTATTTGCCACGAGGAAGGTGGTCGTGACATCTGTATGCTGGTTCGGAAGCTGTTTCGCATTTTTGCCCCTTTAATGCCCTTTTTTCGGTTAAGTTTAAGGGGTTTTCGGCTCTAACTCCCAACCTAAACGTGCTAATTACATTCCATCTGCTGTCATAGGTCCTATTTGCCATAGGGAAGGTGGTCGTGACATTTGTACACTGGTTCGGAAGCTGTTTCGCATTTTCACCCCCTTAACGCCCTTTTTCGGTTAAGTTTAAGGCGTTTTTTACTCTAACTCCTAACTAACACGTGCTAATTATATTCTGTCTATTGTCACAGGTCCTATTTGTCACGAGGAAGGTGGCCATGACATCCGTACAGTGGATCGGGGGCTGATTCGCATTTTCGCCCCCTTAATGCCCTTTTTCGGTTAAGTTTGAGGCGTTTTCAACTCTAACTCCCAACTTACACGTGCTAATTACATTACATTTTGTCTATTTTCACAGGTCCTATTTGTGACGGAGAAGGTGGTCGTGACATCCGTACGACAGTTCGGGGGCTGATTCGCATTTTCGCCCCCTTAACGCCCTTTTTCGGTTAAGTTTAAGGCATTTTTGGCTCTAACTCCCAACCTACAGGTGCTAATTACATTCTTTTTGTTCTCACAGGTCTTATTTGTCAAGGGGAAGGTGTCCATGGCATCCGTACGGTGGTTCCAGGGCTGTTTCACTTTTTCGCTCCCATAACACCTTTTTTCGGTTAAATTTAATGTGTTTTGGGCTCTAACTTCCAACCTACACGTGCTAATTACATTCCATCTATTGTCACAGGTTTTATTTTTCACGGGGAAGGTGGTCGTGACATCCATACGGTGGTTCAGGGGCTAGTTTGCATTTTCGCCCCCTTAACGCTCTTTTTCAATTAAGTTTAAGGCATTTTTGCCTCTAACTCCCAAAGTATGTGTGCTAATTACATTCTGTCTGTTGTCACAGGTCTTATTTGTCACGGGAAAGGCGGTTGTGACATCCGTACAGTGGTTCCGGGGCTGTTTTGCTTTTTCGTTCCCTTACTGCCCTTTTCGGTCAAGCTTAAGGCATTTTCGGCTCTAACTCCCAATCTATGGATCTGAATTACATTCCGTCAGTTGTCACAAGTCCTATTTATTATGGGGTAGCTGTCCGTGAGAGCCACACGATGGTTCGGGGGCTATTTTGAATTTTCACTCCCGGAAAGCCCTTTTTCGACTAAGTTTAGGGCATATTCAGCTCTAACTCCCAACCTATTGGTGCGAATTACATTACATCAGTTGTCACAAGTCCTATTTGTCATGGGGAAGCTGTCCGTGAGAGCCACATGGTGGTTTGAGGGCTGTTTTGAATTTTCTCCCTCGGAAAGTCCTTTTTCGACTAAGTTTAGGGCATATTTGGCTATAACTATGGTAAAGCCATAAACATTCCTAGTGGGCTAATTGAGTGCCAAATTAGAAGTTGATGCATGTGGAATCTGATTCAGAAGTGAGATTACACCACTTTTCATGAGTACGATCGTGATTATAAAAGTGAGATTACATTTGGGCTTCCATTGTGCAATACCAGACAGAAATTGGAGGGGCAAATAAGATTAAAAATTCATCCAAGTTTCAAAGAAAGTAAGGGAGTATTCCAATTTTCATTTATCAATTAAATAATATTTGAAGGAAAAGATGAGAAGTATCAAAGAATATGATAGTCTCCTAATTTTTATTTGTCAGTCAAATGAGGGACAAGTGCATGGGCAAATTTTGTATTATTAGCAACAATGACAATGTTCTGCATGAATCCATTATCTTAAAACATATATTTACATAAAAGTATGGCAGATTGTAGAATAAATATATAGGATATGACTAGAGGACAAGAGAACATACTCAATGTATCCGTTAGACAGTTCACAACCACCAACAAGACTAGGTCCTCCAATTTTTGGGTGCTGAAATGAAATAAAAAATCAGACCGCATGGCGTGAAATATCATAACTAAATCTAAAGAGTTTTTAACAAGTACCTCAATAATAACAATTCAGAGCCATTCACTATAACTAAAAGAGGAACAGAAGTGCAAATAATAAGTATATCTTTTACAGTTTATAAGCAATAAAATAATTGACCACATGATTGCACACTCTGTTACTTGCATATTTGGATTTAATTTTACCATTAATTCACTTCTATACTATAAGATACAATGAGTGAAATTAATTTAGATTTAACACGCTTTGAAATTTCTTAACATTTAATGCAAGGAACTTCTGACAAATTCACCTTTGGCACTTAATATCAAGGAACACCCCTCCCCTGTCTTCTTCTCTTCATGCATTTTACCACTCCTAAACCAACAATCTAATCTCACCACCTTTAAAAATAGTCGCTTCCTTCTATTCAAATGCCTTACCTACCTTTCAAATACTCCCAACCTACAACCAAGATATTTACCCTACCTCTCATTGGAATGGGAGGTTAAATAGAAGGGTAGCTGACGATTATCGAGTAAGCTATTTGTATGACATATAATAAATTGGTAAAAGTATAATTTCAAACATGTCCCAAGCATGTTGTGTCCAAATAGGGGAAACCAAAAAATCAAGGGCTAACCCATCACCTCATCTAAGAAATCAAGAAACAAAAATAAATCCGGATCTACAACTAGCAAATAAACATTTGAGAGAAATTAAAACATATATAAAATAACTACTATGCATTGAACAAGTCTTTGTGATGTCATAAAAATACACCCAAAAAAAAGAAAGTGATACCCAACATCAACTTTTAAAATTATCCAAACACGAACTAAATAGATTATTCTCATCAAAATGAAACAACCAAACTCATCAAGTATAGTTTAGTTGCATTTGTTGCATTATCAAGTATATTATAACTATTTTTGCAAAGACGTGATAGAAAGAATAATGTCAAATTGGAAAATACATGAAGCATACTTGGGACATTGTGAAGTTAAGTTTTCATCTTACTTGAGCCTTACTTAACATCTACATTATGCAATGCAGCCAAGATAATATGGGACTTGCAAGAAATCAATGTTGATTAATATATTTTAATTTATTAATAATCATTGGGACCCACAGAAATACTATTGCTAAATTTTCATTTTATTAGGACTTTAAGAGGCTTACATGAGAATTTTAGTGGTTATTACGTTCGATAGAGTTAGTTTTAATATGTTTGGTAGACCTAATTTTAATGTGGTTTTTATGTGAGAAATAAGTATTATCATTTAACAAAAGTAAATCATAAACAGACTAGAACAATCTAGTTCCAATACCGAGTATGGTAGTTCAAACAAAGAAACCAAAAGGCCAACTGAAATAGAATCCACAAAGTTGTTTCTTCATTATCAACAAAAACAACTACATCTCTATACAAGTAAAAACAAAAATTATTTAACTAAAGCTCAAGATTATTTTTTCTTTCTATTTAACTAAAGCTCAAGATCAAGAAACATTTAACTGAAGCTCAAGATTATTTTTTCTTTCTATTTTTTTACAAGAAGCACATAATTTATTTTTAAGCAACTCAATGCCCAAAGCGGGCTTCTGAAACTTCACTTTGTTAAAATCTTTAGCCTATGATTCATCTAAAAAGCATCATCTACGAAGCAAATAAATTTCCTTTCTATAATAAGTGGAAATGTTCACTTAACACATTCAAGAATTCTACAATCCTCCTTCTACTCCTCCTTTATAACCCGCATTCCATACAATTAGAACATGAGCAATAAAACATGTTGTTGGACTCCAAAGTCAACATTTTCATTAATAGAGAACAAGAGCAGCATTTTTATTGCCATGTCTCACAATAAATTATCAAACTCTTGACATAGACTTAGTCCTACATCAAAATTAAATTTTCTCAAAAAGTCTTGAAAAAGAGAGCAAAGATGTCACTATCTGGCAAGTGGCTAATTGTCTATAAGCTATTCGATAGATTAATATGCTAAGATAAATTTCAGGAGACAAACCTGGGATCCATAGTTACTTCGTTTGCTGGTCATACAATTGTACATGGTTGAAAAGGGCTATGTTGTATTCTTTCTTCCCCATATGTGAAGACGGGCCATGCAGTAATCAGACAATTATGTTCTGACATGAAAATAGATACAACTATGGATTAAGATACGATACTGTCAATTGCTGCAATAGCGAGGGGTAGTCAGTTCTTAAACTTTCAAACACATTTTTAAACATTTGGGTATTGAACCAACAAACCAGTCTTCAAAACCTCTATATGACATTTTTACATACACTTGGTGAGCATAAATCAAAAAGATTAGTTTGATCACCAACACAGGAAAACAGACTAACCCTTTTTCACAAACATTGGCACATAAGGCATGAATGAATGACAGATCTCTCTTGCAACCCACTGAAAGTTGCATGTATATATATATATATATTCTTGATTTCATTAATTAATCCAGCTGAAAGGGGGTCATAGGGAGGGAAATAAGGGGTTTTACAAAGGGGTTTGGGAAGAGGGTTTCACCTAGTGGTAAGGGAGTAACAAAGAGGGGGAAATGGGAAGAAGAGATAGATTGAGAAGGATATATCTATTACTTCAAAATAATTCACCAAGTCAATTTTTTTATAATTATTTCGATAAAACTTTATTTTTAAACTACTAAAATACAACAAAGGTTAAAATTAAATTATTTAGGCCCTTTATTTTTTAAACAAAAATTTGGGTCTTCTGTGAGACCGAGGTCGACAGACCCAAGAGAGAGAGAGAGAGAGAGAGAGAGACCGAGAGTAAGAGAGAACTTGGGAGGATGCGGCAGTGGTCGTCGTGATTTGCGGCGGCAGCGGCGGCAACGGTGGCGGTGGCGAGCGGCGAGCGGCGAGCGGTGGTGGTCTGCGCTAAGGTGAGGTTGGGTGAGGTTTGGTGCTGATAGAATCTATGTGTGAAAGAGAGCACCAGATGTGTAAAATTAAACAGGCGCCAACATTTATTCATTTCCCTCTATTTCATTCAACCTTTAGCGACAAAACTATTAATTTGTCGGAAAATAGTGGCAAATGTTATTAACGGCGACCAAACCATTAGCCGCCAAAAGTGAATATTGGTCGACTAACTTCCTAGTAGCCAAAGACTAACAGTAAATGTCTGTTTTGGGTTGGACACAAAATACATAAATAATTAATAACAAATCGTGACTAAATATTTTAGTCGCTAATTATTTTTTAATCCCTCCAAAATTTGAAATCTCCCTCCAAATATTTTAGTTTTTGCGACTAAAATATTCTTTTGTCGCTAAAAATATACTTTTGGCGACCAAAATTGGTCGCCAAAGATAAAAAATAATATTTTTCTTTTCATTCGGCTACTAGCCAATTTTAGTAGCTAAAACTAACTATCCGGCTACTAAAATATTCTTTGTCGCTGAAAATATACTTTTGGCGACCAAACTTTTGGTCATCAAATATAAAAAATAATTTATTTTTTTTTCATTCGGCTACTAAACAATTTTAGTAGCCAAAACTATCTATACGGCTACTATTTTTTTTTTTTTTAGTCGCCAATTGTGATATTTTTAGCGACTAAATTTTTTTTTAGTCGCCAATAATCAACATTTCCCGACTAAAAAAAATTAGTAGCTAAATATTTGACTTTTGCCGACTAATATTATTTTTAGTCGCCAATTCCACAACTTTTGGCGACTAAATTGTTTTTAGTCGCCAAAAGTGCATTTTGTTGTAGTGATATATCTCATTCCAACTATGGAGAAACCGACGTTCACACCCTGATGATTACATGATCACGCCACCAAAGGTGAAGCATTCGCTTAGAAGGCCCAAACAGAAAAGAATTCCATCAAAGGGTGAGGTAGTGTAGCGTATTCATTGTGGTTGGTACGAAAAATTGGGCAACCACAACAGAAAGACATGCAATGAGCCAATTTAGATGCGCCACATTATGATTAATTTTTGTGTCCCAGATTGTGGGCTTGTTTCTGATTTATCGCATCGTGATGCCATTTTCCTTCCCTGAACTATTTTTACATTTCTCTAAAGTTGCGAACCTTAATGTTTTCAATTTTAATAAATATGTTGTAGTATGTGGGTTTGTTTCCCATTTACCGCATTGTGACGAACACGATTTTTTCCTTACTCCAACTGATTTAACGTTTCATCGTACTCATGAAACAAAATCTTTTCCAATCTCAAAAATGTGCTATGACAGGTGGGTTGTGTTTTCTGTTAATGGCAATGTGACAAACACATTTTCCATCCCCCCCAATCATTTTTACGTTTCAATTAGATCGTAAACATTATGTTTAGCATTTTTCATAAATGAGCTATGGCATTTGCGTTCTAAATAAGCAACCAATATGTTTACAGCATTGCTCAGCCAAAAACTGCACAAATATCATTGTGTGTTTCATGTTATGAGAGGAGGTTCACATTCTTCTACTCATGATTGCGTTGCAATTATTTTTATTATTTTTTGTAATGTTGCTTGGGTGGGAAATGGCTATGGATTTCATACTAACTACCTCAAAGCCAACTTACTACTAGCAGCATTTTTTTGGTATACAGAACATCTGCCCATTGACAGATAAATCATCAAAATTGAAATGGTGTTAAGTGCACAAAGCACAAGATATTGAAGCTCAATGGGCCATTCACTATCATGAAGTTTGGAGACGTTACATTGAACACACACAGCACACATCGTGCTTCATTACAAACACGAGATTTGTGACGTTAAACAACCATTACAATAATGTAATATGTCGCACAAATTTAACAACCATTACAATAACGTAATATGTCTCACAAATTTAAATTAACATCCATTCTCCATCACAATGCAAACCCAATAAAAAAGAGAAGTCTATGTTATTGTGTAGCAACTTGTGGTTCGGGGAATGATGTACCCAAACACGAAGACTGCTACATTTAGCACCAATAACACCCAACACGCTGTTGTCAACATTCAATCCATGAACCTAATAATTCATTCAAATCAGTCCATGAACCTAATAATTCGTTCAAATTTAAATTAACATCCACTTCAATCACAATGCAAACCCAAAAAAAAAAAAAAGGGCCCACGTCGGACTAAGCCTACAGCACATTGCGATTCAGGGAATCAAGTACCCCAAGTCGAGACACGTTACGTTAAGCACAAAACCCTCCTGACATGCTATCCTTGACATCCAATCCATCAACCTAATAAATCATACACACATAAATTAACATCTATTTCAATCACAATGCAAACTAAAACAAAAGAGGACCACGTTTGCAAAGTTCCGAACATAATTTCAAAACAGTTTTGCGTCTCTAAATTCGTATGTTGTTTTAACAAACAAAACCATAACTTTCGACAATGGGGCACGAAATTAGTGTTCCATCAAAAAATCAATGTCAACTAAAAAATAAATAATGTTATGTCCAACACATTCAATGAAAATAAACCAAAAATGTATGTGCCATCAAAAAATTAATGGACCACAAACTTCGTGTATCCGGGGATAATGAACAAGAAACACACCGACCCCAGCACCAAGCTATCAAACTTTCTAGATACATCATCAACCAACCGTGCAAATGTGAAAGCTTACTGGAGGCGAACAACCATACCAATCTGCCCATATGAACACAACAACAACAATGCAAACTCCACACCTGTGGTAAATTAAAACACAACACATAACGTACGACCCATAACACTGCAGTTATTGAAAAAACCCCAACCCATCTCACACATAAGCAATCAAACAACAACCCATAATGCGAAAGAAACATTGTCACTCTAAAAACCAAACTCCTCGACATACCCACACAAAAATTGAAAACCACAACCAACGATATTGATTCAACAACAAACACAACATATGAAACCAACCTGCAAAAATGTCACACAACATGTCAATAACACAATACCGACACCGACTTGCAATTTTGCAAACAGCATTACAGACACCACAACACCAAACGCAGCAATTGAATATTGAAAATCCCCAACACCTACATCACCAACCCACGATTCCACATTAAAATTACAAAACAAATGGGTAACATCATACAACCCCACAAATCACTTCACCAAATCCCAAACAAACAAATAAAAAAGGAAACTATAACCATACCTTAACAAACCCATCCAAAACATCAGGCAAAAATCAAAACCAAAATCACCTCCAAGGGTAAATAAGTAAATTCTTCAATCCCCAAATCAAAAACATACCAAAAGTAAAAAAGGACCAAACGGTTTAAAATAAAATTTCTAGGACTAGGAACAACATTTCTCCAAATGAGATTTTTGAGTAATTTTTCCTTTATTTTACTTATTTTTAATGAATTTATTAAATTTTAAATTAAATTGTTTACTATTTAGGCCTTTTTGGATTAAATTACCCTAAAATTAAAAATGGATTTTTTTTATTAAAGATGACATATGCCAATTTGAATGGTGTTTTTGACAAAAGTAGATATTTTCGTCTTTATAAATTTAAAAATAAATAAATAAATTAGGATCGTTTAGTCCAAATTAAATTTAAAAATTAAAAATTAACTCCAAATTATTTATTAAAAAAAAAAAAACTTGAAAGTGGAGCCAAAAGATTTGTAACACTCTGTTTAACGAGAGGCTGATATGTATCTAAAGATTCATGTTTGCATCACAATCAAATGGAACCAACCCTTTGATTGGTTTCAAATGAATATATCATCATCATCAACACAATAACTCAAGTGCCAGTCAGTCATATCTCAATATCAGGTGGGCCCTTGGATTGACACCTTCTTTCAAAATGACGGTAACAGAATGAGTTTTTCACACCCAACAGTTAATTCTAGGATCATCTCCAATAATTTATTAAATTTATTATCAAATTTAAATTTGATAAAAGAAAGTTTCTTTTTGCTCTTTTAATGATTTATTAAATTCATCATCAAATTTACAATTTTTTTTTTTTAATCAAATTGAGAATCAATGTGTTTGTCATCAAATCACTATTCATTACCATTAGATTTTTACTATCAGATGTCCCCCTGGATGTCTCCCGGATTATCACCTTAAGACAAAAATTTGTAAAAAAATTACAATAGCCGGTCGAGTCAGTCGTCTGTCCGGTCATCCACCCGGTCAACCGGTAATTTGATGAAATTACAAAACTCTCCATTGGAGCACTTAATATCAAAAAGAACTTTTATTCAAATTTTTATTTAAATTTAATGAAAAAATTGAAACACCGTTAGAGATGCCTTAATAAGCATTTCCATAAACTATCTTGAAAAAATACAAACAAAAAAATCTATACGTAACTTATATAGTATTGAGACTTATTATTTTAAAATAAAATAATATTTAATTATAAAAATATTATCGCTATATCATTCTGGAGAAAAGATCTATATAAAAATTTTATAAGAATAACATTTTCCCTAATATTAACATAACCCATTTTGATTGCCATCTATCTAAACAAAAAAAAAACCCCTCATTGTATATTATATATTTTTTTATTTACCATCTTATGCGTCATAGTTACACTCTCGTTTAATGAACCTCACAATTTCTATATGTTATGTGAGAAATCTAGATATCATAATATTGTTAAAAGAGTCTTGCTAATAAATATCTTTCAAAGTGAATAGGAAAAAAAAAAAAAAAAACTTTTACTAATTTTAAAAATTAATAATAATAATATTTTTTAAATATTTCTTATATAAATTTTAATATTACACAATATCATAAAAATACTTATTTTGTTAGCATTTAGCTATTGAAATATGGAATATACATCTCTCATCCTCGCAACCAAACATGTCCTATCACATTATTGGCACATTTTTAATATTTTGCCTTTGCCTTTTGCTTGAGTGGGCTGTCCCTTCTTGCATTTGTGCCTTTTTGTGATTTGAGGGTTCTCTATGCTCTTCCTAGAATCATAAATCATAAATGATAACAATAATATGCTTTTATTAACATGTTTCTTTTTTCATTTTCTTTTTTGGGCCTAAATTCCCATACTGGCTCTTTTTGGATAAATTCTGCGTTGTTTGGTTAAAATATATTTATTTCTCCAAATAGTATATTCCAAACAATTGTTTTTCCTACTAATGAAATTATATTTAGTTGTTGTGACACTGATCCTCCGATATTATCTATGCTTAAGTGAAATTAAGCCCAAAAAAAATTCAAAAAAAAAAAACCATTATCAATTATTACCTATAATAGCACAGTCGCAAATAGTGATATGTATATTTACAATTTCCTTTTTGCAATGTGACTAAGAACTAACACTTATCCGATAAAATTTTACAGTTTCTACTAAACTTTTGAATAATTATATACATACTAAAAATCTTATTAAAAACATAAGAGATTAAAGTGATTGGTTGTCAAAAAAAATAATAATATTTAAGCATTCAATGATATTTAAACATCTATATCTTTATTAGTAAGATTGTTAGTAAGAACTTAAGTAGATGTAACATTATACTTTGACTTTAAAAAGTTTTAGCTTATATCTTTTATGATATTTGACATCACGATCATGGTCTCGTAGATAAGACTGTTAAATAAACCAAGTCAAACATATTTTAAAAAGTCATTAAAATTTCAAACCAAACTTAAACAATGTATTACTCAGCTTGTCTCAATTATATGCACTACAAAAAAAACAAATTAAAGCACTATTTGGTAAAGTTCTGGAATCCTAATTCCACCCCTTGGTTTGAGTTTAATATTTGATTAGCGCTTTCAAAAATTGATTCCATACTCACTTTTCAAAACACGTCTACCCCGTCATCCCCTTGGACGTCCGGCCGGTTGACTGTAACAATGTTCGGGTTTTTTTTTTTTTTTTGCACCTATTTTTTTATATTTCAAATAAAAAATATTTTCATAATCTTTTTTAAATTTTTTATGAGCTTTGAATAGAATTTTGGGTTGTGTGTTTGATTATGAGTTATAAATTTTTGAATTAAATATTATATGTTAGCAATGAGTATTTAAAACTCTTTTCAAAACTTATGACCAAACAAATTTTTCACACTCAAATTATAATTTCAAAACTTAGAAATTCAAAATACAACTCTATTCTCAAATCATAATTCTAAAACTCTACCAAACGCTACCTAAATTGCTCGATCACAATTATATTGAAGTTATACGAGTATAGAAATAATCTTCTCGTATAATCCTATTAATCAAGTTTGTACTCCTCCAAACTTCGTCGCTTAGCCACCTGAAAACACAAATGTGAGCTAACCGGCGGATGTGTACTGGAAACCTCTCCGATGCCTAAGTCAGCAACTAGACAATAAGCTTTGTGTATCCTAGAGTAAGAATTGGGATACATGTACATTGGTCCTGCTATAAGCTTTTATATATTCTGCCTGGCATAATCCTAGTAGGATTCCAACTCTCCTTATAAGAGTCCTCTTAGAAATCACACTCCCAATGAAGAGTGTCTATCCTGATAACACTCTACTCACTACCAACCAAGTAAGATGGTTTGCACAATCCTAGTAG
The DNA here is from genome assembly GCA_036172215.1 of Camellia granthamiana. Taxonomy (NCBI): domain Eukaryota; kingdom Viridiplantae; phylum Streptophyta; class Magnoliopsida; order Ericales; family Theaceae; genus Camellia; species Camellia granthamiana. Next base: position 14,798,508 of record CM069917.1, on the reverse strand, counting down.
GACTCTACTTTCCTTAGCAGAGTCCTCCTAGGAATTACATTCCCAAGGATAATGTATATTCTGATAACACCCTACTCACTGCCAACTAAATGAGATAGTTATCACCTTACTTGGCTCGCTATGCCTAGCCGAGCTACCTGGCGCAAATACCCTAACCGGGCCACACGATCACCAATTGCTTTGAATCCTCTCACCGGGCTACCTCTAGCTCGGCTTCCTATATATGGCCGACATAGCACTTCGACTCGCTCACTGACCGCAACTGAAGCTCACAGACCGGCCTATCAACCATTGTTCCCACACCGAGCTATCCTGAGCTCGTAACTTGACCCACAACACGACCCAATATTCAAAAACAATGCTTCCTAGCTCGGCCCAATTTGACTATACAAATTACCCTTTCAATTGTCCCTTAATTCTATCTGCGAAGCATGATTGGGATTACTTTCCTCTAGCCAAGCTAAAAACGCTCAACTCTGCCAAACTAGAGAAGTTGTTCGGTCTCACAACTCGTTCAGTCCCAACAAGTCTTGTCAGTTGCTCAGCACGTCCTTCCACTAATCTGGCATGTTTGATACGATGTCATTCCTAGGACACATAGCGTGCCCCTATTAGCCCCGTTCTCCTGTTACAACCGTCATGTACCTTCCAAAAATTTGAATAGCTCGCATTTTTGCCTTCAATGTATATAACTTTCGAGTTCGCAATCGTCCGGCGAGTCGTTCTTTTTGTGTCTCGCTGAGCAGACTAACTCAGTTTACTAACCCTGCCAACCTTCCTTGGCCGAGATAACCATCTCGGCCCAAGAGTTCAAAAATTTATTGGTCAAACTTGCCAACCTGCTTTGGCCGAGGTAACTATTATCCCGGCCAAAGAGTGCAAAAAAATTTGTTGGTCAAACCTGCCAACCTGCTTTGGCCGAGGTAACTGTCATCCCGGTCAAAGAGTGCCAAAAATTTGTTAGTCATACCTGCCAACCACCTTTGGCCTAGATCCTTATCTCGGCTAAAGGGTGCAAAAATTTTGTTGGTCAAACGTGCCAACCTTCTTCAGCCTAGATCCTTATCTTGGCTGAAAAAAAAACCGTCTTGAGCCTAGATCCTTATCTCGGCTGAAGAAAGGAAAGTGTTGGTCAAACCTGCCAACCTCCCTGAGCCTACATCCTTACCTCGGCTTGAGGAAGAAAAAAGTGTTGGTCAAACCTGCCAACCTTCCTAAGCCTAGATCCTTATCTCGGCTTAAGGAAGAAAAAATGTGTTGGTCAAGCCTGCCAACCTTCTTAAGCCTAGATCCTTATCTCGGTTAGAGAAAGAAAAAAGTGTTGGTCAAACCTGCCAACCTTCCTGAGCCTAGATCCTTATCTCGGCTTGAGGAAGAAAAAAGTGTTGGTCAAACCTGCCAACCTTCTTAATTGCCTCCCAGTCGAGCAAAGATCTGTTAGAAAGAGTTGGTCAAACCTGCCAACCCACTTTGTCCCTAGTTGGGCAAAGACTTTTGCGCGGTCGGTCCTGCTTGTCAACCGTGCTAACTCTCGCCAAACGCTTTTTGTCTGGTATCGCTGTTGTGCCGGACTCTTCCTTGGTGTGCGCCTCATCTTCCTCTACCCGGATGTGTTGGTGCACTCTCTTCATCAGGGCTTCCATAGTAAGGGTGGCGTCATTGTCATTGAACCCCTCAACTTATTTCCAGCCGGCAAACCTCGTTTGTACTGTGCGATAGCTAGGTTTGTGGGGTAATCTCCAATCTGATTAAAAGTCTCCCAATACTGTTATTGTAAGACCTCAATGTTTCCTTCTCGCCCATATCTATGGAGAGAAGCTGGTCAATCTTTACAGGTGTCTTGGTCTTTGTTCTGAATCTAGTCACAAATGCCTCTGCTAGTTGCGCCCATGAAGCTATGCTACCTTCTGGCAACCTTTCAAACTATGTTAGACCCAGGTCACCAAGGCTGGAAAGAAATATGATACACATTAGAGCCTTGTTTCGCCGATACACCGCCATAACTTGGCAGAAATGGCTCAAATGCATGTAGGGGTCCGACTTTCCCTCATAAATAATGAATTTAGGGTGGTGGAAGCCGGAGGGTAATGGTGCGTTCTTTATCGCCGAAATGAACAGCGAGCTCTGTAACCTTGTTAACGCTTTATCTGCCAGTTCATAGGCAAGACGCGGCTCTGGCATTCCAACCTCGACACTCCCATGTGTTCTAAGAGCCAACCGTTGTAATGCGGAGACTCTGTAGAGGTCGCGAGCCTGAGTGTCTTCTCTCTTTCGAGCCCTTTCTTCAAGCACTGTTCATAGGTCCGCCGACCTAGGCAACTCCGTGTGCCTAGATGTCGTCTGGTGTGAATGTGTGGACCGATAGCTACTTCCTTCTGTGTAAGACCTTTCAATCCTCCTTCTCTCAGACCTGGAGTAACGAGTCCTGGAAGTCCTCGATTGTGTATCGCCTGACCTGAGGCTTCTACTTTCAGCTTGTGATGGTGTAACTTGTCTGTCACGATCTTCTGAGTGGCAAAGGTGCGCCCTACTCTTGCCCACCTCTTCTTCTGCCACCCCTTTGCTCTTTATCTGGCGCTTCATAGTCTCTATGTCTACCACCATCCTCCGTATCAATTTGTCTTGCTCCCTTACCCAATCTTCTAGAACTTGAGGATCCAACCTTCACCTCTGCCTTTTAAGGCTTTGGGAGCAACGAGGACTGGAGCCCCGTCTTTCACAGGTATCCCTCCACGAGTATTCCTCCGTGGGTTTCGTCGTTGGGGATCTAACTCTGCCATGGGCGGGATAAAAGGTAAGCCTTCGTGCTTTCCGCCCCCTTCTGGGGTTTGCCCATCAATGGCAGAGTGTGGTAAGTCTTCATTGTGCGCCATTGAAATCAGTTGAAAGAGAACTTAATCAAGAGGTTCGTTCTTTGTGATTGCAATTCCCACAGATGGCGCCAATTGTACGAGTATAGAAATAATCTTCTCGTATAATCCTGTTGATCAAGTTTGCACTCCTCCAAACAACGTCGCTTGGCCACCTGAAAACACAAACGTGAGCTAACCGGCGGGTGTGTGTCGGAAACCCCTCCGATGCTTAAGTCAGCAACTAGACAATAAGCTCTGTGTATTCTAAAGTAAGAATTGGGATACATGTACATAGGTCCTGCTATGAGTTTTTATAGATTCTACCTGGCACAATCCTAGTAGGATTCCAACTCTCCTTATAAGAGTCCTCCTAGAAATCACACTCCTAATAAAGAGTGTCTATCTTGATAACACTCTACTCACTACCAACCAAGTGAGATAATTTGCACAATCCTAGGAGGACTCTACTTTCTTTAGCAGAGTCCTTCTAGGAATTACATTCCCAAGAATAATGCATATTCTGATAACACCCTACTCACTGCCAACTAAGTGAGATGGTTATCACCTTGCTTGGCTCGCTACGCCTAGCCGAGCTACCTAGCGCAAATACCCTGACCGAGCCGTATAATCACCAATTGTTTTGAATCCTCTCACCGGGCTACCTCTAGCTCGGCTTCCTATATGTGGCTGACATAGCACTTCGGCTCGCCCATTGACCGCAACTAAAGCTCACCAACCGGCCTATCGATCATTGTTCCCACACCGAGCTATCCTGAGCTCGTAACTTGGCCCACAACGCGATCCAATATTCAGAAACAATGCTTCCTAGCTCAGCCCAATTTGACTATACAAATTACCCTCTCAGAAGCTCATTTGAAATTGACTCGAAAAGTAAACAAATTAAATAAAATTTAAATACATTTTAAAACTCATTAAGTTTTTAATCCAATTTTAAATAACTTATTACTTGGCTAGACTATCCATGGATCCGTCCTTAGAAGGTTCATAAGAAGCAACGCTCGACACTAACATAGACGATAGAAGAATTGTTAACTCTATACTTCACTTGACCTCTTACATATAAAAGGAAAATAATAATCATACATACTTTTTATAAAAATAATATGACAATATCAACTTTACAATTATGAACTAGCGTAGTAAAATGAATGAACTTTGTACATAAATTTTATTTATCTAGCATTATCCTCGGAACAATAAGTACCGCATCAACATATCTCTCTTGATAACCATACGTTATGACGCACTTAAAATATTCAGTTTTTCTATTCATGTGAAGTTTTGGAAGAATCATTCGGGATTGAGTGTGATGATGTTTGGATTTGCATTGTCCGATTTGATCAGATGAACTTATAAGAGAGAGTGAGAATCTTGGATGAGCATCAGTATGGTGCTGGCTAGATGAGCATCACTATGATGCTGGCTAGAGATCCTCCGATATCTAGTTAATAAAATAAAATAAAATAAAAATTTTAGGAGTTTTGTATCTTATTTATCTTGTGTTCTTCTCTTTCGATTTTTTACAGAAAGTTTCACTTATGACTCCTTAGTAATAGGGGAATTCACATCTACTAGGCCGATTAATCCATAAAATTGAATGGTAATTGTGTAGAATGGTTCTATTATATACACTCTATACCATATACCATTAGTTACGTTATTTTATTAGTTAGTTATAACTAGTTTTTTTCTTTAACTATGATATTATTTTGAGATATTTAACTATAATTTTTTATATTTGATTAGTTATAACACAAAAAATATACAGTTATACAATTTTTTTATAATTATAAGGTACACATATATAATCTTTTCCTAATTGTGTATACATAAGAGTGCATTAAAGAATTCAATAAAGAAAAAAAATCTGATATTTTTCTGACAGAATCAAAATTTATATTGGTAGGATCAAAAAAATCTTTTGGTGTGTGAGGGAGCTTTTGGGTTAGTGGAAATCTCTCTTTTCTCCTTGGTGGTTGGCACAAAAATGTCCCTGCACATTTGCTTCTCTCTCCTCTCCTCTTTTATGTCAGTTCTCTTTCTCTCTCTTCTCCATTATATAAGCCCTCCTTTGGGTATATTATATCATACATTGCATTCTCAGCTCTCACTTAAGTCTGCAGCAGCTCTCTCACTCTCTCTCTTTCTCTCGAGGAGCTTTTAGATATTCTTTGCATCTCTCACCTTGCTTTTTTGTCACATTAATTCTGCAATAATGGAGAGAAGCCAAATGCATCGACAGCTTGCCAACATGAGGAAAGCTCTTTTTGATCAGGTTCTTATCTTGTTCTTCTTTACAGTAGAGATGTTGTTACCGCCTTTAGCAAGGCATTTTTTTAAATAAAAAATAAAAATTACCTCTAAAGGCAGGCCTGGACCCACCATTTTAGCATAAACCCAAATGAAAAATCTTCATACCACTAATTTTATCACCACTAATGCATCACTAATGATGTGGCATCATGTAGATCCCACCACTGATATAATAGTTTGGCCTTTATTTTTTTTTTTATTTTTTTTTTTTATATTGCCACCTCATTAGTGATGTTTTTAAAACTTCAAATTTAGTGTTCTAAATCACCACTCAACCCGAATACATAAGCCTCGTCTAGAAACAAGCTTTTTTTTAGTAACTTTTTAATTTTTTGATTAAAATGTGATATAAAAAAAAATTAGTATGTTTCGGATGATTTTTTGATTTTTTATAAAAAAAAAATATGCAAAAAGTAGAGAGAAAAGAGAATTTTTGACTTTTTGATATAAATTTTTGACTTTTTAATTTTTTTAGTGACTTTTTGACTTAAAAAAATCATTTGCCAAATGAGGCCTAATAATCACTTACAAATTACATACATCAGTTATATATTAGTTAAGAGAAAAATTAGGGATCATGAAAATGATCATGAAATTTTTATGATTTTTGGATTACCTTGATTAGTGTGTGGTACTTTATTCTAAGTGTAATTCAAGAGTCACAAAACTTTCATGATTATTTTTATGAAAGATTTTTCATGATACCTAACATTGCTGATTAGTTAAAGAGTTAAAATCACGCTTAAATATAAAGACTCGCTACATACATTGGTAAAGTCTATGAAATTTTAAATCCAAGACTTCTGAGTTTGCAACTCGCTCTACAGTTTATACCATAATCACTGGGCTACTTGTGTGGCTACTCTAGTTTTCTCATATTTTTTGAAGCCTTGCATGCATTAATACATCCATGAGAGTCCTACCATTGCTTTTGGGTTCTCAACTTAAATTTTTAATAACACTGAAGGCATTAAACTGTTTGAAAGTAGATAACTTCTTTCTCCTTAAACTGTTCTTTTGTGAGTGACACTGAAAACTGAGTATTTGAGGGTGGTGCAGGGATTTCTTGACGAACAATTTGTTCAGCTAGAGGAATTACAGGATGATGCTAACCCTAATTTCGTCGAGGAAATTGTTACATTGTTCTATAGGGATTCATCGCGATCAATTCTGAATATAGAGCAAGCATTGTGAGTGAATTCACTTTGTTAATAATGTGAATGTATTTCTGGTTGCACAATCATCACTCGAGATTCTTATGCTTTGAGATTTACATCCCATCATGCAGTTGATTAAGACAGTTGATTGAGAGTGCATTAAAGTAAGATAACAAGAATTTTGGAGGCAAAAGATCTTGGCTAGTGATTATTGAATATTTATTTATTTGGGATTTATTGCAGGGAGAGGAGCCCTCAAGACTTCACTAAGTTGGACAGCTATATGCACCAGTTCAAGGGAAGTAGTTCAAGGTAATAAATAAATGGGAAAATTATCAGTGGCAATTTTAAAAAGTTATTACAGATTTATAGAAAAGTTTATAATTTTAATTATTAATATTTATAAAGTTTATTATTTATTTCTAAAAACACACACTATACTGAAATTTCTCTAAAATAAATAAATGGTAAACATTAAAAATTATAAATTAAATCAGATATCATCACCACCAAGTATATTCTGTTTTGGCTTTAACATAACATATCTCTCTCTCTCTCTCTCTCTCTCTCTCTCTCTCTCTCTCTCTCTCTCTCTCTCATGAGTACAGCATTGGAGCCAAAAAGGTGAAACATGAATGCACAGAGTTTAGGGAGTACTGCAAGGAAGGAAATGGAGAAGGGTAACCTCATCCTCCACTTTTGTTTCTTATCATGACACAGTCTGGATTCAAATACAAGTCTTGAATTCGAACAATTCACATTTATTTTTGGAGAAATTACGAATCAATGGTCGTTTTAAAAACTTATTATTGATTCATGATAAAATTTATGTTTTTAATTATCAATATTTATAAAGTTTACAACTTATTTGTAATTTCAAAATGACTCCTGAAATGAAATCTCCTCTTTATTTTTTTTCTGAATAAAATTTGTTTTTCCTTCTTTTTTATTAGTATCTAGACTTGGAGGTGTAAAATTAAAGCTATATCAAGGGTTGGGATGTCCATTTCACTTGTATATATTTTGCCCACTTGGCTTCAGTAGTTGTGGAAGAAAAAGCATGCATGCACATAAATGTCAATTATTACTAGGAATCTTCCTTTTTTTAAAGCTTGATTTGGATTTATTCTTAAATGGGGTTTGCATGCATGCATGAACACAAAGCAGATGCAAGAGGACTTTCCAACAACTCAAGAAAGAATATTCAACCCTCAAAAAGAAGCTTGAAGCTTATTTTCAGGTCTTTTTATCAATCTCCCTTACTCTAAATTGGCAATTGATATATACTAACTTAAACAATTTTGGTTCTGTATGTGTATGTATATAACAGTTCCGTTATAAATACAGAAATAAATCACAAAATCATACATAGAAAATATTTTATATGATTAGTGGGGTCTATTTCTAAAAAAAAATTATCCGTCTATAAGCATTTCATGTCTAATTTTTTAATCGATTTATGTGTTTATAAACTTATTCTATATTTAATTATCAGTTATATTAAATGTTACATATTTTATTTTTGTGTAGTTGGCAAGACAAATTGGACCTATTGAGACTGCGACTCGCCCCAAGTAAGGAATTAATCGAGAGTGATTTGGAAAGCCATGATTGGTGAATTTCATAGAATATGAATGTGGAAATCTACAATTCCACCCTAATAGAAAATAATGTAAGGTTGTAGTAGCTAGGGTTTTTGGTGTTGGACCATGCCTGTAAGCTCAGCATATTTTGATCAATGAATCAGAAATTTGCTTTTGATCCAAGATACTTGTTGTGGTTCCTTTTGTGTGGTGTCTGTGTGTGAGAGAGAGAGAGCGCGATTGGGAATTATTGAATTGGCTTGATTTAAAATAAAATTAAAAAATGGCTACACTTGATCCTTGTTTAAAACAAGAATTTTGAACATATATATATTTTGTCTGTAGTGGAATTTTTCAATTTTTGATTTTTATTTTTTTTTTTAAAAATGGGAGAATATCAAAAAAAAAAATTGAGTGTAGGAAAAATAGTTACAAAGTAATGGATGTACAAGTGAATCATGCATTGGATTGTGCAAATAAGACTTTTACCTTCATCACTTTGCAATTATATTTTTTACTCACTATTTTTTTAAAAAAAAATTTCCTAAAAAAATTAGCCGATGAAAATTTTAAAAAAACCTATTAAAGATGAGAAATCTTATTTAATTGAAAATAAAAATGCTGTTTAAGTGGCTCTTTTTTGTGTTTAGTGGAATTTTTTAATTTTAATTATTTCTAAAAATTCTATGGATCTTTAGACTAAAAAAGCCCCAAAAAATTTAAAAATCAATTAAATTTTGAAAAGTCTACTATACCGAAGAAAAACCAATTATTTCTTTTTTAAAACTGTTATACCAAACTAAGCAGAAGGCGATATGTGACCTAGCATTGGCAGGCGAAGAGACAGAGAGAGATTTGGCCCAATAATGTTCAACATCTTGATTCTATAACATTTCTATTCGCTAAAAGAAAATTGTGAAAAAAAAAATCTTTTTTATTAGTGAAAATTTTGTTTTTATTTTTATTTTTGTGGGTTTTTTTAAGCTTTCTAAACAGACTTTTACATTTTAGATTTTTTGGTTTAAAAAAAATTATCTTTTCCCAAATAAGGATTACAAAATCAACCACAAAAAATACAATCGGGAGTGGTTTCTTTAGTGACAAATCCCATTGTGTGATATGTATGGCCATAATTATTTGAAAAATAATATTTTTTGATTGGTTATTCGGTATTCTAAGAGTAGGGATACGTGGTGCTCCATAAGATTTTGATTGGTAGAGAGGGATAGGAACCCACGATTTACGTTAGGGATGGGAGAATAACATAGGGGTTAAGTAATTGGTATTTGCTTTGGAGTATGGCCATTGGTATTCCGAAATTATTAAATAATTGGGAGAATAATATAAGGGTTAAGTAATTGGTGTTTGCTTTGGAGTATGGCCATTGATATTCCGAAATTATTAAATAATTTCCTTGAATGAGACAGTTCCTAAATAATTGCATTCACAAGAGAATCTTTCAGGTGCACAGAAAATACTTGCACCCTCAACAATGATTGAGACTCCAAAAAACTCCCATTTTTTGGAGACTCCCACAACCCCTTTTGGATTTTCATCATTAATGGTGTAGGCCCTACAAATACATAAGTAGATCCCACACATACATCAGTGGTAGAGATTTAAAAAGGGTTATGGGGGTCTCCAAAAAATGGGGGTCTCAAGCATTTTTCCTTGCACCCCATACATGATAGACATGCACCCCATGAAAATGAGATTATTTTATCACTGTCCAACTGATTTGAGATTTCTCTAAATTATTTTCTGTAAAATATTTTACACTCGAAAATATTTTTTATGTAATTTGATTTTGAAAAAAAATATATTTGTCTTTTTATTTTTTGGTATTTAATTGACACTTTAAAACAAAAACTTTCTACTATATGTGTTGAGTAGAAGCCAAAGCCACCATTTTATCATTGAAAAGATCAATATGTTGAAAGGGCCAAGCTAAAAGTGAACTTCCTAAAAATCAATTTATGGAACAATGATAAAAAAATATATTTTTTTCTTACTTTTTATTTAATAAAATAAAAAAAAATATTTTATTTCGAAACGAGTTTGAATGATTTTGTGTCTAGACAATTATTTTGACAAGAATGGCTTAGGCCATGTTCAAATCAAGATGAGATGTGGGCTGGGCTATTTGTGATTGTTTTCAGATGTAAGCCTGCTATCTAGTCATCTGGCTCATCCAGGTGTGCCAAATCCTTACATTGGGCTAGAGATTCACCCTAGTCTAAACCAGAACCAGGTTGAGGTTGTACTAGTAAGCCCATCATTGACCCTAACCAATAACCATTGGAAGCCCATTATATATACTTACGCCTCGTTTGAGAACAGATTATTTTAATAATTTTTTGACTTTTCACGAAAAGATGTACAGAAAAATAGAGAAAATGATGTGATAACTTATAGTGACTTTTTGATTTTTTGGCTAAAATTTAAAGTTGCCAAACGAGGCCATAGTGCCCTATTTTGTTGAATTGGAAAGAGATTAAATGAAATGAAATGGAATGGAATAATTATTCGTTTATAATAGTGAATAATGGTTTCATTTATAATATATATTTTTATTATTTTTTTAGTCAACTAAACATGGGAATGAAAATTTTGTTGGAATAATTTTTTAATTTTAGTGATTCAAACAATACCTAGTGTAAGAGGATCCAAACATTCATGATGTTTTATCAACATAATAAAACTAGATAGGAGAAATTTCATTTATTTTCCTTTACTAATTTATAACGTGAAAACAACTATTGATGCTAATGAGAAGAAATTATGAATATTTTTTAGTACTCGAAGGGAGAAATTTGTCATAATCATAAAATTTCTAAGTTCCAAGATTTTGATTTTTGTATTGTTTTTTTTTAGTTGTGAAATTTTTCAAATTTTTTATAAAACTATTCTATAAAGTTTTATTATTCATTATTTTTATAACATTTTTAGTTGTATTTATGTTCATCCCTATACCAAAACTGACTAACTATAACAGTTCAGTTAAAGAAAGTTAGAAAAATAGCTCTCACAATCCAAAATTTCTATCCATAATGAGAATTGAAAGTCCTAATTCCAATTTTTTTAAGAGTTCTGTGCGGGGGTGATTTCCGCACTATGAAGAAGGGTTGAACTTCATGGATAAACAGCGTGCTTTGAGAATTGAAGATCTGCACAGAATAACAAACGGTGAGGCTGCCCGACCGGGGTTTGGTCGGAAACCCCTCTGATGATAAAGTCAGGGACTAAGGGAAAGGAAGATGAGAGAATACAGAGTGTATGTGTTAAGTGTGTGGATTTTCGAATCCCTTGAGAATGAATAGTGTTCACCTTTTATAGGAGAAGGTTGTTTGTCGTTCAAGTCCTTCTCTCTCCGCTATCTGTCCAATGTGTCTTATTCATGGTCATCTCCCATTGGAGGAGAACGACCACTCCGCCTAACATTCGGGTGCAGGTCTGTTTTGTTTGTCTCATTAGCGGACATCTCTCATTGGAGGAGGACGACCACTCCGCCTGTCATTCAGATGCAGGGTCTGTCATATATGCACCTTGTCCCTCTGCACCTCCATCTCTCCACATTCTGTTCATACAGAGGGAGAGGAGCAGAGTTGTTTGTCTCTTATGGGCCCAAGAAAGATCTTCAGTGAATTGGCCTTCTTAGAGTTAGCGTACTCTAGAATGGTTGTCCAACCAAGAGGTCCAATATATTGCTCAGCCCACTTCGGAGTGGTTGTCTGTCCATCCAAGAGGTTCAACATGTTACTCAACCTACTTCGGAGTGGTTGGTTGCCCGTCCAGGAGGTCCACCATGTTGTTCGGCCCACTTTTGAGTGACATTCGTACATTGGGCCGAGCTCCTATGATTGTCTTGCTTCGGAGCAAGTGTTGGCCATAAGGCCGAGGTCCAACCTAGCTCAACCTCGGAGTGAGCATCGCATTGGGCCTAGCACCAAGACTTGATTAATTTTTACCCACTTCATTTGCCCCCTGGCTTGTGCTTACGTTTGGCGAAGCGGAAGCCAATTCTGTCACAAACTTCAAAGTTTGGTTGATCACAACTTAATTTGAGCTTCGTGAGTTAGATTCAAAATTATTGTTCGGCCCAACGTTTGCGTCTGCCCAATATTTTATAGCTCGGTTATGCCACCAAACTAAATGTGTATCTTCACTAGCCTCGTAATTGTCTAGCTTGGTGCTTTTTCAGTTGGCTGAGCGTCGCTGCTTGACTTGAAAAAATATATATATACACAAATTTTTTTTTTTATTTTTAAAAATATATATATACAAAAAAGTTTTTTTTTTTTTTTTGCGTATATATATATTTCTAAAGTTGAACAATTGGACCGAGCAATACAATCTGATTAACAGCAGTCCAAGCATGCCTTATCATAGCCAACTTTTAACTTGTTCCGATCAAAAAAAATAGCCAACTTTTAACTTGTTTTGATAATGTTGATGGGTAATGCCTTGTGAGCCACACATTGATTGCCATGCATGGTAATATCATGCAAATACTGCTTGCTGGGTGCTTGGTATTGTCTTGCACTTGGTGAAATAGATGTGGGCCCTACAAACTTGGTACTCCAAATCAAATTTTGGAAGTTTGCTTATGGAAATGTTTGGTAGGCCACGTACTGATCACTTTTTTGCACTAATTGTCTAACATGCTCTAATGCATTTTCCAACCAGGATAGACAACAATAAATTTTGTCTGCTCGGTCCCATTTAAGAAATGAAAAAGTGATACTCAGTGCTTGGTCGGTCATGCTCCATCTTGTTTGAACATAATTGGCAAATCAATTGTTCGGCTCATTTTTCATCTCCTCTGCTCGGTTATCAACTTTCTTCATATTCAAAAGCACTTTTCTTCCTCAGTCATCTTTTTTGTTCGGTTGGACTGCTGCTCCGTCAAGTCTATTCTGACACATGATGGGCCGAACAATTCCTGTTTATTTTACGCATGACTTACCCAGCTCGGTCATTTTAATTTACGCACAACACTGCCTCAATTTCTGCTCGGTTCATTCTCGTTCGGTGGTCATCTCTTTTCATATCCAGCAGCACATTTCTTCCGTAGCCTTTGTTGTTCAGTTGGACTGTTGCTCAGTCGTGGGTTTGCCATTGCTTGGCCTTAGAGGAGCATCACATTAAATTCATAGCTCGGTCGCTAGCTTGGTTCGTCGCCGTCGACGAATGAGTTCGGTCGGTTGCCGTTACTCTGTAGCTTGGTTCGCACCAGCTTTCATGCTGCTCGGTGATCTCCAATTTGTGCTCGGTTACATCTTTTCAGTGTCGCGCTCGGCTGGCCACCATCATCTTCAGTACTGGCATCCAATGAGTCAAATGTCTCCGTAGAGCAAAGTGATACGTTGCTAATTTGAAGGCACAAACAGTTTACAGAACTACCAAACCTAGCAATGGAACTTGATTTGTGCACCACCTTGAAATAGTGTGCTTTAGCTCAATCTAAAATGCTTCAGTTGACCCGTTCGTGAGCATCGCAGCTCGGTTGTCGGTGATCTTGGCCTTGTCACCGAACCTTAAGCTAGACCCTGTCTAATGCACTCACTCGGACTGTCGAGCCATCACGCGTCCTTATTTGATTAGTTTGGGAGCTGCCAACGTGACGTGAAAGCAAGCCCATTTTTCATAACACTTTCTCACTCTAGAAATTTGAATTTCCAGACCCATTTTTTCCATTTCTTTGCTGCCTCACTTTTTGACTCCAGGAGCAACAGTACCCATTTTTTGAACAAAGGCTCTGACTTTGTTTTTATCCTTACGTTTTCTTTCCTTGGAACTATAAAACAATTTTAAAATCTGAGCTTGACCTCTAGTCCTCTTTCTATAAATTCCAAACTTCTTTTTAGAAAGGTTGGAGCTTGCACCAACAACGTGGTCTCCTCACTTTCTCACTCTAGAGAATTAGATTTTCAGAGTCTGGAGACAAACCCAGCATTCTCTTCTTCGAACTTCATCTTCCGGCGGCCCGTCGACATTAGTTGTTTGCTGCCAAAAATATCTTCGCCATTCTGTTACTTCACTACAAGAAAATGCACAATTGGCGACTAAAAAAAGCATTTTCGTCGCTGAAAGTCGACGAAATGGCGACTAAAATCAGTTTTGTCGCCAAACCTAAGCACTTTTGCCGACTAAAGAACTTTAGTCGCCGAATGTGGGCCTTTTGGCGACTAAAAGTCGGTTTAGTCGCCGAATATAGTAGTTGTAGCGACTGAAAAAATTTTAGTAGCTCAAGGAACGGTTTTTGGCGACTAAAAACCATTTAGTCGCGAAATCTATAGGTTTTGGCGACTAAAAAAAACTTTAGTCGCCGAATATGGGTGTTTTACCGACAAAAAATTTTTTAGTAGCTAAAACCTGGACAAGTGGCGACTAAAATTGATTTTAGTCGGCAAAATTTGAGCTTTTAGCGACAAAACAGAATTTAGTAGCCAAATGGCACAGAATTGGCGACTAAAATTCACATTTAGTCGCCAAAAGTCGGCTCATATTTTTTTTTTAATAAATACTTTATTTTTTTACATAAAATACATTAAATAAAAATAATTATTTATTTAATGTGTTTGTATTAATACCGGTATAAATAGTATATAAATAATATATGTTGCATTAATATTCGCGTGAGGTTGTAGTGGCATAGTGGGGGAGAGAGTGTTGCTAAAGGTTGACAAAGTTGGGACTTGGTGGTCACGGGTTCGAAACTGGGCAGCAGCAAAGGGAAAAAATTTTTTTTGTGAAAATACTTTCGGCGACTAAATCCTTTAGTCGCCAAAGGTGTTTTTAATTAAATTAATAATATAAAAAATTAACTATCGGCGACAAAAGGTTTAGTCGGCAAAGGTTAAATTTCCAAAAATGAAATTGACAATTGGCGACGAAATCTTTAGTCGCTGAAGACCACAGAAATGGCGACTAACAGATTTTTAGTCGCCAAAGGCAATTGGCGACCAGGTTTTGGCGACAAGATGGGCGACTAAAACTTTTAGTCGGGGAAAGTCGAATTTTGACATTTGGCGACTAAAATGGGACCTTTGGCGACTAAAAATTTAGTCGCCAAAGGTGTTTTTTTTTGTAGTGCTTACAACCTGTTCATTTTGCCTCTTACTCACTGGTTGTGTAAGTCTTCAGGCCACTGTTACCTTCCCTCTTTTTTTTTTTTTTTTTTTGCTCTTTAATTGCAGTTGTTCACTCACCACTATTTCTGGTGGTTTCTTTTTTCTTTTCTTTTTTTTCTTTTCTTTTTTTTTTGGTGAACTGATAATTTTTCTCTTGGTTGCCACAGTGGGACTGCTTTGTTGGAGAGGCTCGCCATCGAGTTCCCCTTGATTTTGACACTGTAAGTCATAGAACCCATGTATTTCCTTTCCACCTGCACCATTACTTTTTTGGTTAAGTGTAACATTGAGAGTCGTTTAGCACACGGTTGCTCGGTCGGCCATTGTACCTCCAACCTTGCAAGTTGTCCTTAGTGTAGTTGTTTGGTGGAACGTCGCACCTCCCATGGGTAAGTTTCAGAACTTAGTGGACACTCCGGCGGGAATGGATGAGTTCCGCCGAAGATATAACATTTCCAATGATGTCACGTTGACATTGGCGGCGGTAGGCACGGATCGGTCGTGTACGAGCACCACAATGCCCTTCTCAATTGCCTCCATCGTAGAGGGGGGTGTTAGGTTTCCGTTGAACCCTTTGTTGCGTCGATTCTTTTCTTATTTTGAACTTACACCAATGCAAATATCAATGAACACATTTAGAGTGGTAAACGGTGTCTCGGTCTTGAACGACCTCTTAGACTTGGACTTGGGTATTTGGGATATCCTTCATTGCTATTCCTTGTCTCATAACAAAGGCGGCAAAACCTACTATGTCAAAGCTCAATCATTGGACCTCCAACTCGTCACTGAACTTCCCGATAATGACAAACATGGCTCTGATTTCCTTCAAGTCGGAGGGAATTGGGAGTTTTCGGCCGAGGAGGTGGTCCGATCAAAACAGGTACCACGGGAGAACGGCCACCCAGGTCATTCTTCGTTTTAGTTTCCTTTTGTCCATTCGCTTATTGTCTGTGATTTTTTTTTTTTTAAAGTGTTGTTGTTCTTACTTGCAGGTTCAAAGAAGCTGAAGAGGAGGCCAGAGAAAAAACATCCGAGGGACATCAAAGTTGCATTGAGGTACGAAGATCGGTCGGCCTCACATTTGCTTAACTATGTGCGAACTTACAGATATCTCATCCAACAAAAACTCAAAGTAAATGACTTCTCGAGGGACTCACCTAAAATAGAAACCGAAGAGCAAGTTGGCCATACCACCGGAGCTTCCTCTTCCACTGTTGTTTGTTCGTCAAGTGGATCACTCAGTAAAGGCTACTCTCAGTCGCCAGACTTAGCAAACGAAATGGCTCGTCGCCAAAAGCTCAATCTTGATGCCTTAGTCTTTGGATCTGATGATGAGGACCTTCTAGCTGTTTCGACGGTCGACACACGAGTTCCTTCTCCACCGATTGAGAGGTCTAAAGGTGGAAAAAATCATGTTGTTGTTCCTCCTCCTCTCGTTGCTACTCTTGCTCTTCCTGCTGATAAGGCCTCAAAGAGGAAGAGGTCCAAAGGTAAAGAAGTTGCTAGGGGTTCTAATGAGCAAGGCTCAGTTGAAGAATGGGTGCCTCCCTTGGAGCATAACGGCCGAGCAATCACTACATCGGATAGCACAATCTACTCAAGCGACTTGGCCTTTGACTTATCAAAGGCATTGCTGCTACCTTTGGATATGGCAAAGAAAAACATTTCAAGCGACGTGTTGATCAAGGGTTCGGTGCAGATACTAACCGCAGTAAATCTTCTTTTATGTCTTTGTCATTTCCTTAAATTTGGTTGTTAAGAATATGACATTTTGGTTTGGTGCAGTGCATTCAGAGGATGCACATCATGGATAAAAGGCGACATCGTGAGAAGCAAGAGAAGGTTAAGACGATCAACATGTTGGCTGATGTTGATATGTCCTTGAAGGCGGCCGGAGAGGATCTAAAGGAGATGGAAGATGCAAAGAAGAAGGCCAAAGCACTGATGTTCATGGCCGAGCGGAGGGCTGCAGATGCCGATGCTGCTTTGAAGTTTTTAAAGGCTAATTATCAAGAGATGGTGGACGAGGCCGAACAGAAGGGCTATGACGAGGCCGAAAAGACCTATTCGGAGGAGATTTTGAAGCTGAGGGACAAGATCTTTACTAAGGGTTGGACTGGGGCTCTGCGCGCTACTAAGGTGGAAGAGGCTTCTCCTCTTTATGATATTGACAATATCCCAGTCCCTTCGAAGACCACTGCAAAGGTTAGGATGAGAAGGCCTCAGGGGGATGGAGCTACGGGTGTTGATCGTTCTGGCCTTTCTCCTTTCCTGCCGAGCTCTTCCTTAGTTAGACAAACTGTCAATCCTACAGAGGAAGAGCACCGCGAGGATGGACACTACGAGGAGGAGCAACGCGAGGAATAAGTTGTTAGGTTGCCTCGAGTTTTTGCTTTTACTTCTGCTTTAGTAGTTCTTTCGTAATGAAACTTGGAAGTTAATGAAGTATCTTCAACTTTTGCTTTAGTGCTCGGTTGGATATGCTATGATACAAACCGAGCTCCCTTTTGTAATGAAGTACCTTCTAAATTTGCCAAGTGTTGAACTTGCAACTTATACTTTTTTATTTGTCTTGGAGTTGGGTCGGCTGGACCTCTTCTTTTATGAGGCCGAACTCTTTTTTGTAATTGAAGTTTCACTTCAATGCACTCGTTCTTACATTTTCACAAGTGTTGAACTGCTTATCTTCAATTTTTGCTTGTATGTAATGTTTGCCCCCGGCTGAGCAGAGGCTCTGTGGCCTAGCAGGCCATCTGTTCGGTCTGATCAGGCTTCGTGCCTTAGAAAAAATTGAGTGAGTTTTTGATGCCCCCAGTCGAGCATGAGCTCTGTGGCTCTGAAGGTTGTCTGTTCAGTCAGACCATGCTTCATGCCTTAGTAGAGAAAAAATTGTGAAAGTTTTTTATCATGTTGTTTGGCCGCCACCTGACTTGGTCAAGTTTTGGCGTGATTTAACCCTTCGTAGAGTGTAATTCTGCCCTTTCTTCGAGCGCGAATTATGAATATGGACCGTGCTTTAAGTAACGATACTTGGCACAAATTCCACCAAGTTATACCACTTGGCAGCCCGCTCCAACCAAAGGGTTAAGCATCCGGGATTGGCTTGAGTTAAGACCCGTGGCTAATTTGCTCCACCGAGCATAAATGTACAACACAAGTAAATAAGGACAAACTGTAAAATAAATTTCCATTCATTGATATTTGTAACTTTTGATTACATCAAGGCATGTTCTGAGAAATACATTACTGTAAGTACTTCAACTTAAGAATCACATCACTGGAAGTACTTCTTTAGGTTGGCGACGTTCCATGGTCTAGGGATTGCCTTCCCTGATAAGTCAGCCAGATAGTATGCGCCATTGCCAAGTGCTGAAATAACCTTGTAGGGTCCCTCCCAATTAGCACCGAGTTTCCCTTCTCCAGGAACTTTCTTGTGATCCATTACCTTCCTGAGTACCAAGTCACCTGGTAGGAATTGCCTTGGATGCACATTCTTGTTGAAGCTCTTAGTGAGTTGCTGCTGGTAAGCCGTCAATCGAATGAAGGCAGCTTCCCTACGTTCTTCAGCCATGTCCAGAGCTTGGGCGATGGCTTCATCATTGTCTGCTGGCTCAAAGATCTCAGAACGAATGGTAGGAAGGCCAATCTCCAAAGGGATGACTGCTTCCATCCCATAGGTAAGAGAGTAAGGTGTCTCACCGGTTGACCGACGAGGAGTAGTTCGATAAACCCAGAGGACATTCGGTATCTCTTCCACCCATTTGCCCTTGGCTTTTTCAAGACGCTTTTTTATCCCGTCAATGATCGTCTTATTGGACGCTTCAGCTTGGCCATTGCCCTGTGGGTAAGCCGGAGTGGAGTTTCGGAACTCTATCTTCAAGTCAGCGCAAAATCTCCTGAAGATCTTGCCATCAAATTGTGTACCGTTGTCAGAGAGAAGGACTCTGGGAATGCCAAATCGAGTCACAACATTGCGCCAGACAAACCTCTTAGTATCTGATTCTTTGATCTTACACAAGGCCACCACCTCCACCCACTTGGTGAAGTAGTCAGTTGCAGCGATGAAGAACCTTTTATTCCCAGTTCCCCTAGCTAATGGTCCAACAATGTCTAAGCCCCATTGAGCGAATGGCCAAGGACTGGTGAGGGGGGTTAGAGCTTTGGCTGGCTGGTGAATGAGAGGAGCAAACTTTTGGCACTTGTCGCACTTGCGGACATACTGTTGGGCCTCCTTTTGCATGTGCGGCCATCAATACCCGTGTGTTAGGGCTCGGTGTGCCAAGGACCGACCACCAGTGTGACTCCCACAGATTCCATAATGGATCTCGTAAAGCACATCTTCCACCAGACTTGGATGAACACAGAGTAGATAAGGGCCCATGTAGGACTTCTTGTAAAGCTTGCCAGATGGGGAGACCCAAAATCGAGTAGCTCTATGCCTTGTCTTATGCGCTTCTTTTTTGTCCTCAAGAAAGGTGCCATTCTTCAAGAAGGCCAAGAGTGGGTCCATCCAACTTGGGCCCAAGTCAGTGCAGAGGACCATTTCGACGGGGTACATATTCCACCCATATTTTGCGGCCGACTCTGGAGTCGACCGAGGAACCCAGGCAAGCTAAAGCATTAGCGTGACCATTTCCCTCTCGGCCAATCTTCTCGACTCTAATGGCTTGGAACCTTCTGATCAAATTTCTGGCCTATTCTGCATAAGTGGCCATCCGCTCATCGCGAGCCTCGTAAACTCCAGAAAGTTGGTTGACCACTAATTGGGAATCACTAAAGACGAGTAGCTCCTCCGCGTTGAAGTGTTCGGCACTTCATAGGCCGACTAGTAGAGCTTTATACTCTGCTTCATTATTAGAAGCTTTCCAGCCCAATCGAATGGCCTGCTCCCACATGAACCCTTCAGGAGAAATAAGGACAACTCCTGCCCCTGAGCCTTTTTGGTTAAAAGAACCGTCCACAAACAGCTTCCATACGTCTCCAACAAAAAGTTTCCATGCTTCGGCTGGGGATTGCCCTTTATGCTGGACAGTCATAGTGACCAAAGCCGAGCTCCCTTCGGAGAGGACAGCTGGTCCCGGGGTGAATTCTGCAACAAAGTCTGCTAGGACTTGAGCTTTGATTGCTGTTCGAGGTTGGAACTTGATATCAAACTCTCCAAGCTCCACCGCCCACTTTGCTGTTTGGCCTGAGAAATCTGCTCAACTAAACACCGACTTGAGGGGGAATTCAGTGAGGACGTTGATGGTATGTCCTTGAAAGTAGTGAACAAGCTTCCTAGAGGCAATTAATAGTGCATATGCCAATTTCTCCAATGGCAAGTATCTAGTTTCGGCATCTAAGAGTGTCTTGCTAACATAATACACTGGTTTTTGCTCCTTCCCATCCTCTCTAACTAGCACTGCACTAACAGCATGATCAGAAATAGCCAAGTAAAGGAAAAGCTCTTCGTTGGCGACAGGTGTAGATAGAAGGGGAGGAGAGGACAAATACTTCTTCCAATCTTCTAGTGCTTCGGAGCACTGGTTTCCCCATTCAAAACTGGTTTTCTTCCTTAGAAGTTGGAAGAAGGGCTTCAACCGATCAGAGGACCGACTAATGAAACGGTTAAGTGTTGCAGCCATGCCAGCAAGTTTCTGGCGTTCCTTAGCCTTTGTAGGCGCTTTAAGGTCTTGGAGGGCTTTGATTTGGTCGGGGTTAGCTTCAATGCCCCGCCTAGTCACCATATACCCCAAAAACTTCCCTGATCCTACTCCAAAGGCACATTTTGAGGCGTTTAGTCGAAGCTTGTGAGTTTTCAGAATTCTAAACACTTGCTCAAGGTTCTTTAGATGGTGCTCGGCCAACTTGCTTTTGACGACCATGTCATCAATGTATGCTTCCATGGTTTTGCCGAGCTGGTCCTTGAACATTTTGGTGACCATTCGCTGGTCGGTCGCACCAGCGTTCTTCAAGCCGAAGGGCATCACTTTGTAGCAGTAAGTGCCTCTAGGGCTGATGAAAGCCGTTTTCTCCTGGTCAGGACCGAACATGGGGATCTAGTGGTAGCCACTGTAGGCGTCTAGAAAGCTCATGCGCTCATGTCCAGCCGTTGCGTCAACAAGTTGATCTATTCGTGGAAGAGGGAAGCTATCCTTGGGGCAAGCTTTGTTAAGGCTAGTGAAATCAATGCAGACTCTCCATTTGCCATTCTTCTTCTTCACCACGACGGTGTTGGACAGCCACTTTGGGTACTGCACTTCTCGAATGACTCCAGCAGCTAAAAGTTTGTCCACCTCTTCGATCACTGCATCGGTGTGTTGTGTAGATGACCGTCTACTTTTCTGGACAACCGGTCGCGCTCCTAACTGGACATTGAGTCTATGACAAGCATAATTGGGGTCCAACCCAGAAGTGTCATAGGCCGACTAGGCGAACACTTCGATGTTTTTACAGAGTAGAGCCAGTAATTGCTCTTTCTCTCCAACAGTGAGGGAAGTGCCGAGCAGGAAGAACTTGTCTGGGTTTCCTTCTTCTACTAAGACCGTCTCTAGGTCTTCTACCATCTTCTCGGTCGGCACTCCGCCGACGTCTTCCAAAATTGGCTGGTCAGGTACTTCCACCATCTGCACTTGGTCGCAGACTTGTTTGGTTTTCATAGCGGCGATGAAATAGTGTTTGGCTGCCACTTGGTCTCCGCAAATCTCTTCTACTCCATACTTGGTTGGAAAGCGAACGAGTTGGTGATAGGTGGAAGGGACTGCCTCTATCTGGTGAATCCAAGGTCGGCCAAGGATGGCATTGTAGGGAGATGGGGTGTTTACCACCAAGAAGTCAACAGAGACCCCCTTGGACTTAGCTATGACAGGCAGAGTTATTTAGCCAAGCGGCCATTCTGTTTGCGAGTTAAAGCCAACTAAAGGGGAGGTGGCAGGTGTCAGGTGTTGCTCACTGAGGCCAAGTTTCTTGAAAAGCTCATAATACATGATGTCTGCGGCACTTCCTTGGTCAACTAAGACTCGCTTCACATCGAACTTGTTGCCCACACCAACTGTAACGATGAGGGCATCGGTGTGGAAGTGTTGGATTCCCTCTAGGTCCTTTTCGGTGAACACGACATTAAACCGAGAAGGTCTGGCTTCTGTCTTGGACTTTTTGGGAGAAGGTCCTACCGACATTACCTGTTGAATGTGGGTGGCTCGTTGGATTTCTCCTCGAATGGTGTTTTCTCTTTCGAGGTCAGTCATTCTATGGATAACGTTGATGACCAACCTCGGGGCATAGTTCTTTTCAAGAGGGGCTTGGTCTAGTCCTTGCTTTTCCCTCGTCTTATCAACGTCTATTCATTGTTGGAGGTGTTCCGCTGTAACTAAGTCCTCCAAGTGTTGTTTGAGAGCTCTGCAATTTTGCGTCTTGTGTCCTTTCTCTCGATGATAGGTGCAACGCAGTGTCTGATTGCGCCGAGTAGGGTCTCCAGGCATCTTAGCTGGCCAAACAAAGAAGGCTTCCCCTTTAAGTTTCTCGACGAGCCTGTATATTGGCTTTTTGAAGACGGTAATGATGCCTTCATAAGACTTAGCCCTTTCCTCTTCGTTTTCTGCTGTGGAGTGGTTCCTTTGGCCATAGTTCTTGCGTTGCTCATCCCTCATTGGCTGCTTAGTCTTAGGTGGTCGAGGCGGTCTGACTTCTTCTTCAGCAACCGCAACATGTACTGAAGCAGCGTCATCTTCCGCATCAGCTTGTTGCTCTATTCGAGCCCTCAAATCCTTCATGGTGGGGGCAGGTCGTTTCGTCAACGACTGTCTTAGCTTGTGCGAAGGAAGTAGGCCTTGCTTGAAGTATAGCACGGCCAATTGTTCACTGCAAACATTTTCCTCCAAGTCGCCATATTCCTCCCAATACCGTCACGCGTACTGGCATAGAGTCTCTTTCCTGTCCTTTCGGATATTGAACAAGGTATGTAACTGCTTTGGGACTCTGCTGTTAGAGACAAATCGGGCTAAGAACGCCTCAGAGAGCTGCATCTAGTCATAAATCGAGCCATTGGGGAGTTTGTCAAACCATCGGAGGCCAAGTTCTCCAAGGCTAGAAGGGAAGACTTTGCACATGAGTGCGTTGTTGCGATTCCAGAGGGACATCATCTGGTGGCAATGGCTGATGTGGGTCAGAGGGTCCGTCTTCCCATCATAGAGAATGAATTTCGGCGGGCTATACTTCCGTGGAGGTTCTACAGCTTCTATCTCTGGGGAGAAGGGGGTGGACACCAACCGGTCTAGAGTGCGACGCTATTGTTGGTGTATGGACCAATCTAACTGGTCTCTTTCCCTATTGAGCCGGCGTTCCTCCTCCCTACCTCATCGATGTTCTCCTTCCTTGCATAGCCGTCGCACCTCTTCTCTGTTATCATTTAGCCAACTTCTCAAATCGTGTGGTCGCTCGTCGCGACGACAATGAAAGGTTTCAGATAGGCGGCTAACGGTCCTTTGCCTTTTATGAGAATTCTCTCGTGGGATATTTTTTTGTAGGTTATTCGTCCTACTGCTGGCCCCTTCACTAAGTACCGGAATCGGCTGGCTACGCTCTCTACCAGTTGGGCCACGGCTGTAGTGCTCTTTGCAAGGCGGAGGGGGAAAAGGGGTACGTCTCCTTTGCGATGGTCCACCAACGGATTTTCTTGGCTCCGCTGGGACCGCCATGAACTTCATCAATTGGGTGCGAAGCTCAGTGATCTCCAAACCCATTGAGTCAATGATGCGGTCACGGTGGTCTTTCTCAACAAAAAGACGCTGAGACGTCTCAACGGCAATGACACGGCGTCGCTCCGCCGCGTTGGGTATCTGATCGTCGTGGTCCGTAGGGTCATTGTGCACTGGAGGGAATGCCAGACCCTTATCTTTGGTTCTCTCCGTCATTGGAGTCCTCTCTGCTAGCCCAGAGTGAGGTATATCTTCGATTCCCATTGTCAGAGTTCGTCACGAAGCAAATAGTGGTTTTCCCATAGACGGCGCCAATTGTGCGGGGGTGATTTCCGCACTATGAAAAAGGGTTGAACTTCGTGGATAAACAGCGCGCTTTGAGAATTGAAGATCTGCACAGAATAACAAACGGTGAGGCTGCCCGACCGGGGTTTGGTCGGAAACCCCTCCGATGATAAAGTCAGGGACTAAGGAAAAGGAAGATGAGAGAATACAGAGTGTATGTGTTAAGTGTGTGGATTTTCGAATCCCTTGAGAGTGAATAGTGTTCACCTTTTATAGGAGAAGGTTGTTTGTCGTTTAAGTCCTTCTCTCTCCGCCATCTGTCCAATGTGTCTTATTCGTGGTCGTCTCCCATTGGAGGAGGACGACCACTCCGCCTGTCATTCAAATGCAGGTCTGTCATATATGCACCTTGTCCCTCTGTACCTCCATGTCTCCACATTCTGTTAATACAGAGGAAGAGGAGCAGAGTTGTTTGTCTCTTATGGGCCCAAGAAAGATCTTCAGTGAATTGGCCTTCTTGGAGTTGGCCTACTCTAGAATGGTTGTCCAACCAGGAGGTCCAACATGTTGCTCAACCCACTTCGGAGTGGTTGTCTGTCCATCCAGGAGGTTCAACATGTTACTCAACCTACTTCGGAGTGGTTGGTTGCCCGTCCACACTACGCCAAAAATGAGCATTAACGGCGGTTTTTTACCGCCGTTAAAGGATGTAAAACCGCCGTTAAAGCCTTTAACGGCGGTTTTAACGGCGGTTTCGTTACCGCCGTTTATGCGCGTGTCGGAAAAAGTAAAACCGTCGTAAAAAGCGAAAATACCGTCGTTAAAAATCGACCAAAAACGGCGGTTTTGTAGGGCCAAAAACGGCGGTTTTTTACCGCCGTAAATAGGTTAGAATTTTTCAAAAAATAATTCTTTCTTCTTGCACTCCCCAAGTTTTGAACCCATGACCTCTCATCCACCAACACCACCAACCACTTTGCCACAGCCACTTTTCATGAAATATATTACCTAAATAAATATTTAAACATTACTTTTACTTTGTAGATGGTTTCGCCGGAGTGTCGCCGGAGCTTCGCCGGAGCTTTGCCGGCAAAGACCGCCGGCATTAACGGCGGTAATGGTTGAGCATTAGCGGCGGTTTTATTACCGCCGTTAAAAGTGGGCATTAACGGCGGTTCGTTACCGCCGTTAAAAGTGAATTTAATTACCGTCGTTAAAGACACTTTTAGCGACGGTTTTTTTAACGGCGGTAACGAAACCGCCGGTAAAAGTACTATTAACGGCGGTAACGAAAACCGCCGTTAATAGTACTTTTAACGGCGGTTTTCGTTACCGCCGTTAAAAAAACCGCCGTTAATGCTCATTTTTGGCGTAGTGCCAGGAGGTCCACCATGTTGCTCGGCCCACTTTGGAGTGACATTCGTACATTGGGCTGAGCTCCTATGATTGTCTTGCTTCGGAGCAAGTGTTGGCCATAGGGCCGAGGTCCAACCTAGCTCAACCTCGGAGTAAGCATCGCATTGGGCCTAGCACCAAGACTTGATTAATTTTTACCCACTTCAAGTTCCATCATTTTTAATCTTGTGAAAATATAATTACTAGTTTCATAGTTGACATACTATCGAGTTTTATCAATTTTAGTCTTAGCTTTTTTTATTAAAATTGTATATGTACAGAAAATATGTATATATATTTAATTTGGGTCTCGAGTATGGGATTTTTGGCCCATTGGACCGGGTATAATCAGCCCATCCACGGCCCACGTTAGAACAAAGCTTGAATGACCGGGTCAGGCTCAGGCTAGCCCATGAACCATGGACTTTTTGATGAGAAATAAGTGCTTGATTTGTTATAAAAAGTTAAGATTGCTTTTAACTTACCATACACATGTGAATTTCACGGTCTGAAAAAAAATCCTTAAACGATATTTCCTATTTTTTAAGTAGAACAGGGAGGTTTGAGACTTATAATTTAAGTCTCACAATTTTATCATAATGACATAGAGCTTATGTGTTCAGCCTCCTTGTTAGAGGTGCAAACTTGCGCGAGTTAAACTTGGGTAATCCAATTTCAACCTGAATTTCTTTAAGGATAAACCAATATATTTTTTTTTAATTTGGTGAGCATTTTGGCTTAAATTCATAAATCTAAATTAAATTCGAGTAGGTTTCGATAGAGATATCAAACAACCTATACAATTCAAAGCCCCAATTATATATATAAACATATAAAAATTTTAAATATAAATTATCATGTGCAACCATCATTTTTTTTTAATAGAAAATTTAAGTTTTACCAACTATAACTTTCAATAAATTTTTTTTCCTTTTTTGGTTTTAGCAAGTCAGTTTTTAGCTATTTAAGTCAAAAAATATTTTTGCTTTTGATTTTAATTTGTTTAATTGACAAATGAGAAAAAAAAATCAACAAGATTTATCATGATTGGCAAGTGCAAAAAAAAACATATATTCTTAATAGGATCATTCCCATGTGAGAAATAAATTTCGAGTTTGAGTAAACCATTGCAAATTTATTAATTAGTTATAAGGGGAAATTGTAATGAATATATATTGACAATAATTAAAAAAAGTATTGAAAATGAGAGAGAAAAGTTTGTGAGCTGAAATTTTAATTTATATTTGTTATTGTCGATAAATAATTTTTTTCAATTTCATAATTTTGGTTTAAATTTGGAGGAGATATCTTAATGGGGAAAGATTAAGTGATAATTAATGAAAATTACTAATATATTTTAACAATATTTCGCAATTATATAAATATAAATAAATATAGAAATGTGATTTAATTTTCTTATACGTGTCAAGAATTAACAGATTTTAATATATTAATTAAACAATTAATAATTATATTTAACAAAAGAACTAATAGCTACATGACATGTGTTTTCATATTTTATAAATTAAAAAAACATCTTAGAAAATAGAGTTTTTAGAGCTTAAAGACCCAATAATATTTTGCAATTATATGTAGTATAGATAGATAAGTTAGTCAATAGTGTTTTTTAAAGAAAATTATTTTTGATTAAAAAATTCACAAATTTAGGTGGAAACCTTCACAATGCTTCCCACAAAAATAATATGTATTGTCACGACCCCATTCCGCCCCTAGTAGAATGGTGTCATGATGGCCAGTAATCCGAGATTATCCAAGGCCAACTTACAAGGATACACACACGATCAGAGTATACATATGGGGCTTACATGAGCGGAAGTAATAAATTTTAAATCCAATTAGTCCATGAGAGCTGTGCATAAGTCAAATGAAATGGCATTCATCTTTACATGGTTTTACAACTCGAATATAAGCAAAATAAGGTACAAAAATACATCTTGACCAAAAGGCTTCTCAAGCCGGCATATACAAAAGAAATGGAATACAAAGCCGAGAAGCATGGTCTTCAAGATATTGCAAAACATGAATCCAAAACACGTCGGCAAACACATCGGCAAAACACAACTAGGCGTCACCGCCGTCCTACTCATCACCTGCATATATATAGAGAGGGTGAGCTTGGATACTCAGTGAATGGTATAAATAATAAAGGGGTTTGCATGACTGATATTCAAGAAATTGACAAACAATACACAACATATCCGGTATAAAATCGAGGGATGAACCAAGTCCATCTATCAAATCTTTCAAAGCTTCAAGGGATGCTTACTAGCATCAACATAGTACAAGGGATGACATTCCGGACAAACAAACCCACGCGGTAAAACCGTCGGTGGCAAGACAAGACAAGGCAAGACAAGGGAGATATCTCAAAACAATGGTATCGTTGCATTATAGTCCCCGGACACTAAGGACTTGTGCTACAAATGCTTATAGTCCCCTAGCACATGCAGACTTTCAAAGGGTTGTGCTACGAATGCTTATAGTCCCTTAGCACATACGGACTTCCAAAGGGTTGTGCTACGAATGCTTATAGTCCCCTAGCACATACGGACTTCCAAAGGGTTGTGCTACGAATGCTTATAGTCCCCTAGCACATACGGACTTCCAAATTTGTGCTGCAAATACTTAGAGTCCTCCAGCACGTAAGGACTTTCCAAGAATGTCATCACAACAAGATATAATACTTGATACACAAAATAGGAATAATCATTCATGCTTACAAATACTTTCCAAAACAAAGCAAAACAAGACTTTTATCAAAACATTGTAACATAGCTTTATTAAAAATATCACTCACATAGTTCTTCAAACGTCAGGGTCGAGGTAAGTCCAAGCCCTACAAACACATGGCAAGTTTATTGAATGCACTTTCAAACAAGCTTCACATGCATACAAACGATATCGGCATTCTTCAAAACTAAGTGAAATGAAAACAAACACTATTTCTCATCTCGGGAAAACATGCTGGGCACTAACCAGGTCTTGGCCGAGGTCCCACACCTCCTCGCCGAGGTGAGGTCCCGATGGCCACATTCAAGGAAATGAAGTCAGGAAAAATCTGGGTTTCCCGTTGCTGAAGAACATGAAGAACATGAACATGAAGATTATGAAAAACATGAATGCTCAATCACAACTCGTTATTACAAAATCTGAGATTTCATCCTATGAGTTTGAAAACATGGACCTGGGTACCCATACTTGAAGATCTTATGAAGACAAACACAAAAACATGAATCTTGATGCAAGCTTTCGGATCAAACAAGGCTTTTATTCAAGAACACATGAACACTAACTTTCTCTTTCTAAAACCAACTTTAAATCAATGCATGGCATGCAGAGCAGATTCGATCATGCAATGCAGCTAGATGGTCGATAAGAATAACAAGAGTAGACTAAGATTCTAACCTCAAAACTCGAATCTAACGGTTTAAACTTCAACGATCAAGCTTGGAAGTCTACTTTCTCACTCAAAACTCCCTCTTCCTCTCCTAGAGCTTCTCTCTCCTCAAGAACAAAGATATGATACAAAATGATACATTTCTAGGCTTGCCGCTGACTTAACACTCAGCCCGGACACGTGGCAACGGTGGGTTGGCCCTGCTCAAAAAGGTGACTGATTGAAAAGACAAGACTATGACAAGGTGTGTTCAACAAGTTCGGTGACAAGGGTACTCCGGCAAGTAACAATCTCGGCTAAGAATGAGGCTTCGGCAAGTAAGGTCTCCATGATCTCGGCTAGGAAGGACAACACTTGGCCTAGCTGTGCCACACCTCGGTCTAGGTCATACCTGTCCAGAAACAAAATCACTTGGGTTCAAGGATAACATCTCGGCCTAGATAATACACATCTCAGCCTCGGTGATGAACACCTCGGCTTAGATAATGACATCTCGGCCAATATGCCAGGGTGCGAGTGGAGGTCGACCAAAGAGATCCCAAGATGGTTCTAAGTGTAAGAGTATTAAAGGGGCGACCTAGGCTTAAGATGACCTCGGCTGAAACACACCAAACAAGGGACATAGCACGCAAGTAACACTTATGCAAGACAAATCAGGGTTTTGCAAATGCAACATATCAAGACAAGATCGTGTAATATATGCAAACATGAATAGAGTAAAGTGAGGGTTGTTACATGTATGGATATGGACATATAGATTTTAAATTTATTTTTTTATAATTAGAACAATGACAATAGTTTCCTTAATTGTGTGGGTTTTCATTTTGGGAAGGGATTCCTTATTAGATGTATAAGATTTTTTTTAAAAAAAAAAATTTAAAAAGGAATGTCATAAATTATGGACATATATTTGGTAACGCTTTTAAATTTTAAATTTTAATTTTTATTAGTCAATGAAAAATATTCTTCCCTCATAATATTTTCATTATTGCCCTGCATTAATAGCTTAGCATTTCAGCTAACACCAATCTATCTATCTATACTATATATTAAGCAAAAGGAGGTTTTCAACCCCAAGTCTTGTGGGAGCTCCACACTCCCAATCTAAATTTCCTGATTTTTTGATTTAAAAAAAAAAAAAAAAAACTTAGCATTTATTAATTTCTCCCAACCTCCAAGTCTTACTCTCATAATAACATTTTAATGCATTAAGAACAAGCATAAAAAAAAATCTTTGAAATCCAACACATATGAATTCTTTGAACAGTCCCAACACATATGATTATTATCCCTCATAATAACACTTTAATGCATTAAGAACAAGTATAAAAAAAAATTCTTGAAAAATCCAACACATATGATTATTATCAAAATATTAAACTTTAATAAAATATAATTAAAAAAAAGACATTTAATTCCTTGAAAAGTCTAACACATATGATTATTATCAAAATATTAAAATTTAATATAATATAAAAAAGAAAAAAAAAAGGCATTTAAAAAAAAAAAAACTCAACATTTATTGATTTGGTCAAAATCTCCTGATCAGCATTTATTAACTTTTTTCAATTCACATGTCTTTCTATATACCTGCATTTATTGATTTGGTCAAAATCCCCTAATCAGCATTTAAAATCCCCTCATACAAATAATTATAGATACAACTCATGCATAGTTATTGTAGTACCTTTTTTAATTTCTCTCATACACTATGGTTAGTGATAAAATTGTTAAATTATTTTTATAAATATCTTAAAAAACATAATTTATATATTAAAAAAATCTAAAACAACAATAAATATCTATAATTATCCCGTGCATAGCACGGGTAATAGGCTAGTAAGTATGAAACAAATATAAGGAATAATAATAAGAACAGTAGTGCATGAATGGGCCCAAATAAAATGATGTGCATATTATTTAAAATAGAAATGATTAAGAAAAAGAGTAGTGATTGATAGCTCGAAACCAGTCCCCCCCGAATCCCCCTAAAGGCAAAACGACGTCGTTTTTGCGTTCTTTTTTTTTTTTTTTTTTTTTTTTTTTTTTTGGTTGAATCAGAAACAAAGCAAACAAAGAAGAAGAAGGAAGGAAGAAGAAGAAGAGGAAGGAGAGAAGGAAGGAGAAGAAGGGAGGGAAGAAGATGAACAGGAGGGGGCATAAACCAGGGGAGAAGGAAGAAGAAGGAAGAAGAAGAACTAGAGAACCAGGGGCGGAGGCGCGGCGATCGGCGACGGAGGCGGAGGCCGAGCTGCGACAATCGGGGCGGAGGCGCAGCGATCGGCGACGGCTCCGAGCTCCTCTGCGACGAGCGACGAGCTCCTCCCCTCGCTTCTCTTTCTCTCTCTTTCTCTACTGCAAATTTCGGGGGATTCGGGGGGCGAATTCGTGCTCCCAATCTTTATCCTAATAAAAAATAAATTAAATTCAAACAAAACAACGAAAATAAAATCCAATGCATAGACAGATAATATTGAACTATAAGCATAAGTTATTAAAGTGGTGCATCCCTTCAAAATTCTACTCTGACTTTTGGGATTGACACTGTGATGAATGCAAGCATATAGTATGCCTCACTATCAAGTTGTTTTTAAAATATTTAGGCCCATTTATTGACCAAATATTGCATATTAAACATTAAAAAATAAATAACCTATTAACCTATTAAGAGAAGGAACCTAATTTCGCATAGAGATAGGGTGTTAGAGAACGAAAAATAGACGTGATTTTATACACAAAAAATAAAGAGCGAATGTTGGAAGAGACACAAATCCACGCACAACATACACACTTTGGGGTTATTTGGGATATCCTAAATAATACTTTTTGAATTTTTAGACTAAAAAGTTGAGGAAAAAAATATAGTTATTTGGGTTAACTTTTTGACTTTTTATAAAAAAATATGTATTAAAAAATTATATAAATTAGTATGTAGGGAAAAATTAAGATTGGGAGTTGTGCAGCCGTACTTTTTAACTTTTGGTGAATAGTAATAATTTTTTAATTTTTTGAGTAACTTTTTAACTTTTTGACTTTTTAGACACATGTCAAATTTGACCAAAATACCTGATGGCCTAGAAGGAGAGAGACTATCTTGGAAAATAATACAGGTAATAGGGGTAGGTGCATATTGTGGATAAATTTTATTTTATTTTTTTTAATGGGAGGCATTAGCCAAACAACTTACAAAAACATGGTTGAAACACTAAAAATAAAAAATGTGGGAGGAGGTAGAGTTTCTATGTTAAGATGAAAATTGATTGGGGGTGAAAGAAAGAAATATTACGAGTAGAAAATTAAAAAAGAGAAAAATATTAATGGAGAGATTTTACAAATTTATAATTTTAATTGTAATTACCAGGGCCGGCCCTGAGTTCGTCAGGGCCTAAGGCGAACTTCAGAAATGAGGGCATTTTTGTATGAAAAAAAAAAAATTTATGAATAAAACGATAAGTTACAACTTTTTTATTTACTTGTAGTCATAAAAAAATTTACTTACACATATAATCATTAAAATTATAAACAAAACAATTTAATAAAACAAAATTAGAACAAAAAAATTAGGAAAAAATTATTCAATTAAAATTGATAAAGACCTAGGTAAAAAAATTTGAGTAAAATTATTTATTCCACTAAAATCTAATAGATAAAGAAGGTAAAAATAAAAAATAAAAAAAATAGGGCCCATATATTGTATGTATTATTTTTCTTTGAGCCCAAACACTTCTTTTTTTTTAATATATATTTTCATTTTAATAAATATGGACCAAACTACACTTATAAATAAATATGGAGTAAATCATACATGGACCCAAAAAAATATTTTGGGGCCCTTTAAATTGATCCTAAAACTAAAAAAGAAAACATTGAGCCTATAATATTTTACCAAATTTAGGGGTCCTATTTTTGGGCCAAATTTAGGGGCCCTATGTTATATATGTTTATATGTTTTACCAAATTTAGGGGCCCTATTGTTTTATTTATTTATTTATATATTTTTATTTTAATAAATATGGGCCCAAACACATTTATAAATAAATATAGGCTAAATTATACGTGGCCCAATAAAACATTTGGGACCCTTTAAATTGATCTTAAAACTAAAAAAAAAAAAAGAAAAAAGTTAGACCTATAACAATTTTTTAAATTTGGGGGCCTTATTTTTTGGCCAAAATATGAGGCCTAAGGCACAAGCCTTACCTGCCTTAGGGCAGGGCCGGCCCTGGTAATTACATTGTTATGAGCCAATAGTTTTTTTTTAAAATACTTTTAAAATTATAAAAATTGAAAATTTTAGAATGACACTTTGAAACTCTCACAAAGCTTTTAGTTATAAACCTCATTTTTCTTAATATATATATATATATATAGATTTGTAGATACTGACACAAAATTATGGTATTTGAAACATTGTAATTATATTACTACTAGTGGTTGAGTACATGCATTGCACGTGATATATGATTTTCAATCAACTGTTAGTACTGTAATGTTTTTCTTTTAAATTGTTGTGTGATATGTGTATAAAATATGGAAATTTGTATGGATAAATTGATTTATATCTAAAATACAATTAAGTAATAAATGAATACATACTCGGTTGAAAATTTTAAATGAGAAATGAGAAATTTTATAAACATAAATATTAATTTATAGCTAGATTGTTGAGATCATAATTTTATCTTAAACAATAAACAATAAGCATATTCTTTAAATATATAGCATTATACAAATCTTTTTCTATCAACTTCTCACTTCAGTTTTTCATAATTTGTACCTATAATACAATCAAATGAATGAAATTAATTGCATAATTACACAATTTTTGTTTAATAATTTATCCCATAATACAAATTCATTAAACCCACTATTGTATATTATTTGCATACTATTGGAGTAAGAATGCATTAATATCAATATGTAATATATTTTCATACATCAAGAGTTGTTGAGTCTCATTTTCTATGCCACGAATATCTTGCATGATGAAAAGTATAACATTAATCATTAGTATATTTTCATTTATGTAGAAAATGTGGAATAGTTTTTTTAAGTAAATAGAATGATATTGTAACTTAATATTTCGATCGATAGAGGAATTTCATAATTGTTTTCACGAGATTTATAGATCCATACTTATAAGTGTTTGCAAAGTCACATTCAAGAACTGTCAAGTTACATAATTTATTATGGCATCTGTAAGTAACCAACATATAACAAAAATTGATCGAAATTTTTTATTTGATGTACTTACTTTCTGTATTATTGAGTTGCTACGATAATGTTTAGACATCATTTGATTTTTTCTTTATAATTTGACTAAAATGTGTGCATGAGGTACATTATTTTTCTTGAATTTCATAACAGATAGGACAATTCCTATTTCAATTCGTCTAACTTTATTTGGAGAGCATGTTGCAATAGATCTTCTGTAGTTTTTGTTTCATAACCTTCTTGTTTTTCTTCTTGCTTACCATTATAACTCATTGTAATAAAAATATTTTAATGAGTAAGAGTTTGAGGCGATATCATATTGTTATAAATTTCAAAATCAATTTTTCTTCAATAATGTAATTTTTTCTATGAATGAAAAAAAATACAATTATTGTCATGATGGAGGTGTTTTGCAAAGTCTTAGTTTGTTATTGAAAATGTTTGTTGTGGACACTTGTTTGTATGGCATGTATGTATATATGTATTGAACATAAATTGACAGGAACAATACACAATTCCGTAATTTTTTCAAAGCAAATATAATTATATTACTACAGCGATACATGTTAGAAAATTAAAGTATCCAATAGTAATATAGTTGTGACGCCCCTCAAATTTTAAAACTTAAAATCAATTTTCTTAATTAAAAACTTATAATCATTGTTACCACAAAGTTTACTATCATTCATTAATTAATAACACAAAAATTAAAAATTCTCAACTTACAATTTCAATCAAACTCAAGGCTTAGTCTTAATACAAAAATAAATAAATAATAATAATAACACAAATATAAAAGGAAAACTAGAGAAAAACTAGAAAACTTAGAAAAATGGTTCATAGAACTTGGGCACTCTTCAAGCTGACCATGGTTGAATGTTGCCTTGCAAGGCCTCGATGTTTCCTTCGGTTTCTTAGGTACCTGGCATAAAACGGCAGGGCAATGAGAATGCCAATAAGCAACGAACTCAATAAGATACTACAATCCGAAAATATCCACCCTGATAATAATACTCACAATTAATGAATACTGTGTAGAATAACAAGTAGCATTTAATAAACATAACAGGGATGCTATCAGTTGAAATAATAACAATAGATAATAAGAACAAGGGTAAGCGGAAACAATATTTCATCATAAGGAAAAAAATGCCAACTTTTCTTTTAAATTCACATAGATTTAGTATATCAGGTAATTTTAAGTAACTCCCCGCGGAGCACTATTTCCACTCAACCGCTAAGCAATGGCCATGGGCGATTCTGACTTCCCCTTAGTCAAATATTCAAATGTTACTTGCGGTAACTACCAATGATGCCTACGCATCAGGGTTACGTACCCGAGTCGTAACATCACTGTCGACCCCAAGGGAACGATCTATTTTGTGACATCCGCACCACCAACCTTACATTGCCTATGCCAATAAGAGCCGAAATACCTTCTTGTGCCATGTTAGGGTTCGAAATTCACTTGCACAAGACTCTAAACTGGGCTCACCCATCACTTTTAAACTTTAATGCATCGGTTAAATTTTGTGTTTCTTTATTTACTTTGTCGAATTCACATTTTGATGCATTACAAGTTTTCGTTTCCAAACCACTGTGATCTAAGGTTTATATAGCACAACATAATCACGTATGGCAACCAAAATAAATATTATAGAGTGTCTTTGTAAGGTCCCGATGTCCCATATCGGAAATGGAGGGGGAGTTCCTGGGCTATAAAAGTAAAAACCTAAATCCTTGTATAGCATCGAGGCCTTTTCCTGGATGGTAAAATCCCTAGCAGAACTTTGCAGCTAAGCGTGCTTAGGCTGGAGTAGTTCTGGGATTGGTGACCCACTGGGAAGAATAAATCCGTGCGGGCGTGGCCCAAAGCGGACAATATTGATGACATGTAAAGGGTTGGGGCGTTACAAATTACATCAGAGCCGACTCTCTAGAGTACCGAGTGTAGGCCCCTGGCGTCTCTCGATGCATGTGGGTGGGCTTGCGAACTGGTAGGCTACTACACGAGGACGTGCAGCCTTAAGGGGGTGGATTGTAAGGTCTCGATGTCCCACATCAGAAATGGAGGGAGAGTTCCTGGGCTATAAAAGTAAAAACCTGGATCCTTATATAGCATCAAGGCCTTTTCTTGGGTAGTGAAATCCCTAGTAGAACTCCGCAATTAAGCATGCTTAGACTGGAATAGTTCTGGGATGGGTGACCTACTAGGAAGAACAAATCCTTGTAGGCGTGGCCCAAAACGGATAATATCGATGACGTGTGAAGGGTTGGGGCGTTACAGTCTTAGGAGTCATCACAAAATTTCAATGAATTTCTCACACTTCTTCTTTTCTATATGTTCAGACTAAAAATAATGAAACCCATATTAAACAAAGTTCAATTATTACAATATTTTAACTGGTGCTAATTCATTGAGTTAGGAAAATATTTCATGAAGCAAAATAGGGCTAAAAATAATTTTAAAATGGAGAAATAAAATTTGGAAGAAAATTGGTTTTTGGGACAGTGAGTTACAGTAACTTCCAGCACAGGTGATCTGTGTTTGAAAAATAAAAACGGAATCAAACGGTGTCAAAAAGAGGTATGGTCTGAACGGCTTGCTAGATATTTGAGTTTAGAACATATTTCCAGAAGAGTTTGAAGACTGAAAATGAATGGAAGATGGTCAAATAATTTTTTTGAGAAAATATGACAGATTCTGTCGCAATTTAGTAAAACTACAATTTCTCCCTTTAGGCTTATCCATTTTTTGTGAAATCAGCGGCAAATGAAAGATAACTCTTATATCTAACTATCCCAAGTGGTCGTGTAGAAAAATACCATTTGCAGAGAAATAGGAACTGTTTGAAGTCACTATTTCTACTGTGTTGTGAACAACACTTAGGACAAATATTTATTTCGGTAAGAAAATGGTGTCAAATGATTTTATAAAAATTTACATGTGCATAGAACACCTATATATACTCCCAATAACAATAGATTTTTGACACAAGTTATTTTCAATTTATTAAAGCATTTTACCTCCGATAAAATCTGAGACAATGAAGAAAACATAAGTTTCAAGTAAAAATGAACCAACCTTATCTCATTTTACCCCTATGCAAGATTATTTCAAACATGGAGAATATTTGAACACATAAGAAGATAAAATCAGTAGCTAAACCATCTAATCTATGCTTGCAAGAAGGAATAGAAATCATATGATCATAAAATTATTATTCTATCAAAATGTAAACATACAATGAAGAAAACATAAGTTTCGAGTAAAAATGAACCAACCTTATCTCATTTTACCCCTATGCAAGATTATTTCAAACATGGAGAATATTTGAACACATAAGAAGATAAAATCAGTAGCTAAACCATCTAATCTATGCTTGCAAGAAGGAATAGAAATCATATGATCATGAAATTATTATTCTATCAAAATGTAAACATACAATGAAGAAAACATAAGTTTCGAGTAAAAATGAACCAACCTTATCTCATTTTACCCCCATGCAAGATTATTTCAAACATGAAGAATATTTCAACACATAAGAAGATAAAATCAGTAGCTAAACCATCTAATCTATGCTTGCAAGAAGGAATAGAAATCATATAATCATGAAATTATTATTCTATCAAAATGTAAACATGTATTGAGCTATTCTTGCTATGTGTGTATCAACAATGCACACTTTTGCATATTTTTAATATATAGATTCAGTAAAAAAAAAAAATCTAAGGGAGGATAGAGGTTGAGTATTCCTACCTCAAGAGCTTTTTACAAACTATTCTCAAAATTTGTTTTGAAATGGTGACCACCAAGCACCCTCTCCTCTTCCTCTCTTTTTCTTTTCTTTTTCTCCTCTCTTTTTCTTTCTTTTGCTCAGCTGTGTGTATTGAATGAAAGGGCTAAACAGTGCTCTTATTTATAAGAGTTTGGTGACCTATTTTTATTTTATTTTATTTATTATTATTATTTTTTTCTTTTGGCTTAGGAAATATTACCTACATGTAGGCTTAGAGTGTAGATGTATGCATGCCTTGGCACGCATTGGCTTGCCTCCAGCTGCTTTCTTTCGAAGAAAAGGCAGCCAAAGTGTTCTGCCCGAAAATCTGATTTTCTTTTTTTCTTTTTTCTTTTTTTATAAATAAAATCAATGTTTATATATTACATGTTCACTAGATGTTTTGTTCCCTACTATCCTCTAACTAACTTAGTTATTATTTATTTAACTCATTTAGTTTCCACAACTGTATTTAGATACAGAAATTTAATCACATAAAGATAAATAAAATTATTTAAAGGAGTTTAATAGTAGTATTAATCATGATGCTATTAACATTATAATTTAATAATCACTATTAATTGACTTAATATTGTTATTAACAAACTAATTAGCTGTCCAAAAATTCAGGTTCTTACAACCTATCCCCCTTAAATAATTTCGTCCTTGAAATTTCAACGCGTACCTTTATCTTCAAACAACTGAGGGCAGTTGGCTCGTATCGCATCCTCTCTTTCCCAAGTAGACTCCTCCACTCCTCGATACTGCCACAACACTCGCATCAAGTGGATGACTTTGCCTCTCAAGTTCTTTTCTCGTCGATCCATAATCTTTATAGGCCTTTCCTCATATCTTGCATCTTCATTAAGATCAATCTCTCCCCAATCAATAACATGGGAAGGGTGTGGCTCATATTTTCATAACATTGAGATGTGAAAAAACATTGTGCACCGCTGCGAGTTGTAGTGGTAGTGCTAGACAGTATGCCATCTCTCCTACCTTGTTCAGAATTTTAAAGGGTCCCACATAACGAGGTGTAAGTTTTCCTTTCTTCCCAAATCGTGTAGTACCTCGACGAGGTCGAACTTTGAGAAAAACATGATCCCTTACCTCAAACATTAAGGGTCGTCTCCTTTGATCTGCATAACTCTTTTGTCGGCTTTGGGCTGTGATTAGCTGTTGCCTGATCAGTTTTATCTTTCCAGTGGTCTCCTGAACCAAGTCTGGTCCTAACAAGGTTGCTTCCCCTACTTCAGTCCAACAGACTGGTGATCGACAAGGTCATTCATAAAGTGCTTCATACAGTGTCATTCTAATACTGGCTTGGAAACTATTGTTGTAAACGAACTCAACGAAAGGTGGGTGTTTCTCCCAACTTCCCTTAAAATCCATAACGCAAGCTCGAAGCATATCCTCCAAGGTTTGTATCGTCCTTTCAGACTGCCCATCTGTTTATGGGTGAAATACGGTGCTAAAGCATAGGTTCATTCCCATTGCCTTCTGCAAACTCTGCCAAAATTGAGAAGTGAATCGAGGATCACAATCAGACACGATGCTAACTGGTACTCCGTGTAATCTGATCACTTTTTTGATGAACAATCTACTGAGTGAGTCCAACGTATCTGATGACCCGACAGGTAAGAATTAGGCTGTCTTAGTTAGTCGATGTACCACTACCCACACGCCTTCATGTCTCTGTGGTGATCAAGGCAAACCCGTCACGAAATCCATGGTTATGTGTTCCCATTTCCACTCCGAGATTAGTAGAGGTTGAAATGTTCCTACCGATCTTTGGTGTTCAGCATTTACTTGTTGACGTGTCAGGCACTGAGACACAAACTTTGCTATATCCCTTTTCATTTCGCCTCACCAATATTGGCATTTTAAGTCTTAGTATATCTTAGTACCACCTGGATGCACTGCGAATACTGAATGATGGAATTCCTTAAGTACCTTTTTCCTTAGTGAGTCACTGCTTGGTACGAACATTCAACCTTGATATTTCAAACTCCCATCTGTGTGAATTTCCAAACCAAGCATTGTTTCATTAGATTCCATTCGTGCCTTGATGAATATTACCTCATAATCGTACTTTTGTGATTCTAATATCTCGCTCAAAATTTTAGGCATAGCAATCTAAGCACCAAGTTAAGCCTTTTCATCTTGAACCTCCATTTGTACCCCAAATTCATTGAGCGTTCCAACCATACTCTATTCTCTAAGTGTTAAACTAGCAACAATCCCTCTATTCTTGCTACTTAGCATATCTGCCACCATGTTAGCCTTACTGGGATAATAGGAAAGGGTAAATTGGTAATCCTTGAGATACTATATCCAGCGTCTCTGACACATGTTCAGATCCTTTTGGGTGAACAGATACTTCAAGCTTTTGTGATCGATAAATATCTCAAACTTTTTACCATACAGGTAGTGTCTCCAAATTTTGAGTGCGTGAACTATAGCTGCTAACTCCAAGTCATGAGTGGGATCATTCTTCTCATAATTCTTTAATTGCCCTGATCCATATGCCACCACCTTACCATTTTACATCAATACGCACCCCAAACCTTCATGGAAGCATCACAATACACATTGTACCCAACGTCTTATTCTGGTACAATGAGAATAGGGGCACTCATCAATC
Source organism: Camellia granthamiana (assembly GCA_036172215.1). Taxonomy (NCBI): domain Eukaryota; kingdom Viridiplantae; phylum Streptophyta; class Magnoliopsida; order Ericales; family Theaceae; genus Camellia; species Camellia granthamiana. Next base: position 14,758,039 of record CM069917.1, on the reverse strand, counting down.
TTTTCTTGAGTTCTTGGAATGAATTTTCACAAAACTCGTTCCATTCAAACTTAACTCCTTTTTTAGTCAAATGTGTCATTGGTTTGGCCAATTTTGAGAAGTCTTGAATGAATCTTCGATAGTAACCAACCAATCCTAAGAAACTGCGAGTCTTGAATGTGTTCTTAGATTGCTTTCATTCTGTCACTGCTTCTACTTTAGTTGGGTCCACTGATATTTCCTTTTCAGACACCACGTGACCCAAAAACTTTACTTCCTTTATCCAGAACTCACATTTACTAACCTTATCATACAGATGGTTCTTCCTCAAGGTTTAAAGTACTATTCTCAAATGTTGTTCATGGTCTCCTTTAGACTTGGAATACACCAAAATATCATCAATGAAAACTACCATAAATTTATCTAAGTAAGGCGTGAGTATTTTGTTCATTAAGCTCATGAACACGCCTAGTGCATTGGTTAGGCCAAATGGCATTACTACGAACTCATAGTGGCTGTAATGGGTTCGAAAAACAGTCTTAAGAATATCTTCTTCCCGAATACGCAACTAGTGATACCCAGACCTGAGGTCTATCTTTGAGAAATACTTTGCCCCTCTAAACTGATCGAAGAGGTCATCAATCCTAGGTAGTGGATACCGATTCTTAATGGTTACTCTATTGAGTTGTCAGTAATCAATGCACAACCTAAGTGTCTCATCTTTCTTTTTAGCAAATAAGGCTAGTACTCCCCACGGGGATGTACTTGGCCTTATAAATTCCTTATCCAATAATTATTGCAACTGTGTCTTTAGCACTCTCAGTTCAGCTGGTGCCACACGATGTGGTGCCATTGAGATCAGTGATACTAGGTTGTAGTTCAATGGTAAAGTCTACTTCTCGCTTTGGGGGTAGTCCTGGTAGTTCCTCTAGAAATACATCAGCATACTTATACACCACACGAGGTAGCCCTAGTTCTATACGATCTTTATCTTCCAGAACTAAGCTGGCTAGCCACCCAGCCAGGTGATCATGCCACTTTGACTTTCGAAGTGTCGATGATAAAGAATCTTGTCTATCCCCCTTAAATAGGAATCGCGTTCCATCTTGAGAGTAAGCAATCACCGTCTTTCGATAGCAATCAATGGTGGCTGTATGGGTTGATAACCAGTCCATTCCTAGGATAACATCAAAGTCTGACATTTCCATGACTCGTAGGTCGCAAGTTAAACGCAAATCGAAGACTCCTAGTTCACATGATTTGCATACGAGACATACTCAAGTTTGACCTCCTAGTGGTGAAGCTACACTCATAAGTGTTCCCAAACGTTTAGGCTCTAATCCCAAAATTGTAACACATGAACCAGATATGAAAGAGTGTGATGCTCCAGAATCAAACAAGACTTGCACACAATAGTTCATAAGGATGAGTATACCTTGAATCACTGAAGGATTTCTAATATCTTCTCCTTCTTGGAGTGCAAAGACTCTCCCGGTGGCACCTTGATTTGGCCCCCAATGTTTCCTTGCATTGGCATCTCCTGGTTGTTGAGTCCTCGATTGTCCTACATTTCAATTAGCTGGTGGCTGACCTCTGTTGGATTGGGAATTTTGCGTAGTTCGTGTTCACTGAGTTGGCGCGCATTTGTTTCCTTGAGTGGCTCCCTCTTGATTGATGTAGTAGCCTGACCTTTGAGGGTAGTTGTTCCTGAAGTGCCCTTTTTGGCCACATTCATAACACCTTCTAGCCCCTTCCTTACCACATTGTTCAGGATTGTACCCTTGTTGTTGTTATGGCCCCCTAGCATAAGGTACCAAAGCGGTAGGGATCCTATTGTTCCTTGAGGGTCCTCCGCTTCTTTGTTGGTTGGCTCTAGATTGCTGACCTTGAGTCCTTGCAGTGTCCATCTTCTCTCTTTCTAGAGCAAGAGCCACATCTACTACCTATGCATAAGTAGGTAGCTGCACGGCAACTAGCTTGTCTCGGATTCCTGAGTCGAGTCCCCATTCAAAGCGCCTTACCTTGTCTGCTTCATTTGCCACTATAGTTGTGGCATGGTGAGAAAGAGCCTCAAATCAATTGGCATACTATGTCACAGTTATGCCCCTTTGTTTCAGTTGGAGAAATTCTTGGATTATCTCCTGTCTTACTGAGTTTAGGAAGTACTTTTCCATAAACAATTCCTTGAACTATCTCCAAGATAGTTCTGCCACTTGACGGCTTTCCTTAATCATTGTCCACCAGAAATCGGCCTCCCCGTCGAAGAGAAATGAGGCGAGGGACACTTGGTCCTGCTCGTTCTAAATCTCTAGCATCTCCAGTATTTTCTTCACTGACCTTATCCATGCCTCAGCCGTGTAGGGATTGGGCTCTCCGAAAATTTTTTGAGGCCTGAGTTTTTAAAATTTTGCTATTAATTCTGTTTTGTTGTCTCCATGCCTGGGTTGGTTTCTTAGTTCATTAGTAATTGCCCGATCAAAGTTCATGATATCACTGTTGTTGTTGTTAACGTTGTTGTTGTTGTCATCGTTGTTGTTGTTGTCATTGGATCCATTTCCTCTAGTTCTCCCTGCCATTTTCTATACGAAGGATATTAATTAATTATCTATTGTTATTATGTAAGTGTCTATTTAATTATTTATTTTGTGTGGACTAGTATTCAATAGGTTCAATTGGAACTGAAATTCTTCATTGCATTAAAGATCGATTACATGACTGGGAATTACAATTACTACATAACCGAGAGGATTCTGTCACCCCATTACTAATAACTGTAAGACTAGGCTTTTACAATGAGATCACAACAAAATTATTAAGCACCCTAGTCTACCCCCCTTTAATCCCTGTTAATTGAAGAGCTACGGATAGTGTTGATGGACTTGCTAGGTATGCTCCCAACTCACATCGTAAAGTCCGTAGCAACTCCAACGGACTAACAGCCTAGGTCCTTTCAATCCCATGTGCTAGCTCAGAATCCTCACAAGGACCTCTTCATAAATAAGTGGGTCCTGGAAATTCAACGTCCCATCCGTAGTGATAATCTTTTCCGGTCAGTGGGGCTACTAAGAAATGTCCCACTGGTGGAAGAGGTTGGTGTAATTGTCGGCCAAGACTGGTGATAAAGGGTCGACCTCATAAATGGCCCTAACAAATTCCTAGATGATTCTTACAGGTCCCATGTATTTGTCATCCTCCCTTCGATGCTTCCACTCGCAAGGTATTATTGGTTGTAAGCTGACATACACCCTAAGTCCAATTGGGAATGCCATCTCCTGCGCCATATTTCCCGAGTCCGCCTCGTCTTCTTCGAAGGCATATTCTATGGAGGAGATGGGGTCCGACTCCGTCTCGCTCTCTTCTCCTTCAAACTCTTCAGGGAAAAGGACGGCTAAGGGCTCCACAAAGTTTATGTCCATATGAACCTCCTTGCATACCTCTTCTATCACTTCTTCTTCCGGATCCTCTTCATTTGGTTCAGACTTTGAAGTCTCGGCCCCTATTTCTAGATCGCTCAGTAATGGCTCCTCTTCTGGCTCAGATTCTGGATTCGAGAGCCAATCATCATTATGGGGTGGGCTAGACATCCTACAGAGGAAATACAACACTATTATACTTTTGGTAAGGTTTTAGATCATAAAATGTTTTTAATTGAAGTGTACACTAAGAGACGTGTGCTTAAGTCTACCCAAGGTCTGACGGGTTTCTAGACCTAAGCTCTGATACCATGATGTGACGCCCCAAAATTTGAAGACATCATATTAAGATTTAAAACTTAAAATCAATTTTCTTAATTAAGAACTTATAATCATTGCTACCACCAAGTTTACTATCATTCATTAATTAATAACACAAAAATTAAAAATTCTCAACTTACAACTTCAATCAAACTCAAGGCTTAGTCTTAATACATAAAATAAATAAATAAATAAATAACACAAATATAAAAAGAACACTAGAGAAAAACTATAAAACTTAGAAAAATGGTTTATGGAACTTAGGCACTCTTCAAGCTGACCAAGGCTGAATGTCGCCTTGCAAGGCATCGGTGTTTCCTTCGGTTTCTTCGGTCCTTGGCATAAAATGCCAAGGCAATGGGAATGCCAAAGAACGACAAGCTCAATAAGATACTACAACCCAAAAATACTCACCCCGATAATAATACTCACAATTAATGAATACTATATAGAAGAACAAGCAACATTTAATAAACATAACATGGATGCTATCAGTTGAAATAATAACAATAGATAATAAGAACAAGGGCAAGTGGAAACAATATTTCATCATAAGGAAAAAATGTTAACTTTTTTTATTTAAAATTTACATAGATTTAGTACATCAAGTAATTTTAAGTAACTCCTAGCGGAGCACTATTTCCACTCAACCGCTAAGTAATGGCCACGAGCAATTCTGACTCTCCCTTGGTCAAACATTCAAATTTTACTTGCAGTAACTACCAATGATGCCCACGCACCAGGGTTACGTACCCGAGTCATGACATCATGGTCTGCCCCAAGGGAACGGTCTATGTTGTGACACCCGCACCACCAACCTTATATCACCTATACTGATAAGAGCCAAAATACCTTCCCATGCCATGTTAGAGTTCGCAACTTACTTGCGCAAGACTCTAAACCGGGCTCACCCCATCACTTTTAAACTTTAATGTATCGGTTAAATTTCGTGTTTCTTTACTTACTTCGTTGAATTCACATTTTGATGCATGTATGAGTTTTAGTTTGCAAACCACAGTGACATAAGGTTTATATAGCACAACGTAATCACGTATGGCAACCAAAATAAATATTATAGAGTATCTTAGGAGTTATCACAAAATTTCAATAAATTTCTCACATTTCTTCTTTTCACACTGTATGGTCAAACTAAAAATAATGAAACCCATATTAAACGAAGTTCAATTATCACAATATTTTAACTGGTGCTAGTTAATTGAGTTAGGAAAATATTTCATGAAGAAAACCAAGGCTAAAAACTATTTTAAAATGGAGAAGTACAATTTGGAAGAAAACTGGTTTCTGGGACAGTAAGTTACTATAACTTCCAGCACAGGTGATCTGTGTTTGAAAAATAAAAAAGGGCATCAAATTTTGTCAAAAAGAGATATGGTCAAAACGTCTTGCTAGATATTTGAATTTAGAACATATTTCCAGAAGAGTTTGAAGACTGAAAACGAATGGAAGATGGTCAAATAATTTTTCTAACAAAATAGGACAGATTCTGTCGCATTTTAGTAAAACTACAATTTCTCCCTTTAGGCTTATCCATTTTTTTTTAAAATTAGCGGAAAATAAAAGATAACTCTTATATCTAACTATCCCGAGTGGTCGTGTAGAAAATACCATTTGCAGAGAAAATGGGACCTGTTTGAAATCACTGTTTCTGCTGTGTTGTGAACAACACTTAGGACAAATATTTATTTCGGTAAAAAACTGGTGTCAAATGATTTTATAAAAATTTACACATGTATAGAACACCTATATATAATCCCAGTAACAACAGATTTTTGACACAAATTATTTTCAATTTATTAAAGCATTTTACCTCCAATAAAATCTGAGACAATGAAGAAAACATAAGTTTCGAGTAAAAATGAACCAACCTTATCTCATTTTACCCCTATGCAAGATTATTTCAAACATGGAGAATATTTGAACACATAAGAAGATAAAATCAGTATCTAAACCATCTAATCTATGCTTGCAAGAAGGAATAGAAATCATATAATCATGAAATTATTATTCTATCAAAATGTAAACATGCATTGAGCTATTCTTGCTATGTGTGCATTATCAATGCACACTCTTGCATATTTTTAATATATAGATTCAGTAAAAAAAAAAAATCTAAGGGAGGATAGAGATTGAGTATTCCTACCTCAAGAGCTTTTTACAAACCATTCTCAAAATTTGTTTTGAAATGGTAACCACCAAGTACCCTCTCATCTTCCTTTCTTTTTCTCTTCTTTTTCTCCTCTTTTTTTCTTTCTTTTGCCCAGCTGCGTGTATAGAATGAAAGGGCTAAACAATGCTCTTATTTACAGGAATTTGGTGACCTATTTTTATTTTATTTTATTTTATTTAGTTATTATTATTTTTTTCTTTTGGCTTAGGAAATATTACCTACATGTAGGCTTAGAGTGTAGATGTATGCATGCATTGGCTTGCCTCCAAAAGCTTTCTTAGGAAGAAAAGGCAGCCGAAATGCTCTGTCCAAAAATCTGAATTTCTTTTTTTCTTTTTCTTTTTCTTTTTTTTTTTTTATAAATAAAATCAATGTTTATATATAACATGTGCACTAGATGTTTTGTTCTCTACTATCTTCTAACTAACTTAGTTATTATTTGTTTCACTCATTTAGTTTCCACAACTGTATTTAGATACAGAAATTTAATCACATAAAGATAAATAAATTTATTTAAAAGAGTTTAATATTTGTATTAATCATGATGCTATTAAGATTATAATTTAATATTAATTGACTTAATATTGTTATTAACAAACTAATTAGCTGTCCAAAAATTCAAGTTCTTATAATAGTATTACAGATTGACAATGTATAAATACAATAACATATATAAATTTATATTTATATTTTTTTATATATTTATTTATTTAGATATTGACATAGATAAGATATCATAAATGTAATATCTGAAATCTTTTGTAACAATATAATAAATGTAACAATGAGAAATTAATTATTTATAATTAAATAGTTAATCATAATATAGATGCTTAGTGTTATATTTTTGTGTATATGCACCACTTTTTATTAGATTATTAAATTCACATAAAAATTGAAATAAATTTTTGAATAATTTGTGTAAAATTAGAGATTAGTAAAGAAACATTTTTTTTAAAAAAAAAGAAGAAGATAAGTTTATAGTTTTTGGTTTGGTTTGTTTTTTCAAACTTTTGTTTTGAATTTTTTCGTTTTCATGTTTTTTTGGTCTTTGACACTATTTTTTTTAATAACCCTTTTATTTTCTTTTTAGATTCACTTAATTTAATACTTTTTTATTTTTTTATTTTAATTTTAAATTTAGATTCACTTAATATAAATACACTTAAAAAATAATTTGTTGTGTATTCTTTTTGGAAAAAAAATAATTTATATTAAATAATAATAATAATAACAAAAAATATAATAATAATAAAAAATTAGTACATGTTTGAATTTATAAATTTTTTTACTAATATTTTACTTTTAAATTCTATTTAGATTATTAGATATTAGATTTTCATGTGAAAGTCTAATTTAGATATAAAATATGAAGAAATTTCATTAACTTTAATCACCAAAATTGAGAAACTATGAAAAATCAAAAATTGAAAAACAAATTTAAAAACTAAAATCAATGAAAGTGGTGGAAAATATGAAAAACCAAAAACTAAAAAATAGATTTAAAAAATAAAACCAACAAAAATGATTCTTATTTAGAATTTTGACATCATACATTGATTACTAAAGTACCATATAAAATATTACAATTCATAAAATATAATTTAAATAAAAAGAAAGTGTGAAGATAACCTTTGAATTCTTGAGATGCAACACAAATATATGTTTTAAAAAATCATGCGTTTTCTTCTATCTAGATTTGACCGAATGCATACAACTTTCAGATTCAACCAAAATTATTAATTTGATCCTTTTTTTTTTTTTTTTTTATAAGAATGAAGACATTTTGTTTATATTTATATAGGACTCTTGGAAGTAGATATATTATTTTTGAGTGTTCAACTCTAAAAATAAAGAGATAATTGGTTTATATAGAACTCTTTATGACTTTTAAAAAATATAATAGATATGAGAGAGTAAAATTGAGATTTTAAAAAATTAGAAAACGTGATTGGTTCTTCGCACTTCTATAATAAATAGTACATTATTATTATTATTATTATTAAACTCAATATTATAACTGAAATACCATTTTAGATCAAATTAATTTCATATTTTTTAAACCATATATATTTTTTAGATTATAATCTTTTAATAGAAAAACACATGACTTAATACATTGCATATCTAATAATGGCCTCGTTTGGGAAGTGGCTATTTTAGAGGTTTTTTGACTTTTTGGCTATTTTAGTAGGCTATTTTAGTTTTTGTGTTTGGGAAGATGAGATAGATTTTTAGTTGGGTTGTTGTATTGAAAAGTGTGTTAAAATGATAGTTTAAATTGAAATGACAAATTTATCCTTGACTTTATTTTTTCCAAAATTGATGTATAGGGGTAATATTGTAATTTAACAAACCTGCAGCCTACACTGTTGGAGGCAATGTAGGCTGCGCTGCAGCAGCCGGTCAAAAGTCAAAATTTTTTTTTTTTTTTTTTTGAAAATCAGTAAAAAAAAGGCTGCTACAGCTAGGCTTTTGGGCTAATTTTCATTTTCAGGCTATAATAGCCCCAACCTGCGCTTCCCAAACAGCGCCAATAAGTCGTCTAATAAATCATATCAAAGTACAAAAATGGATAAAGAGAGCTTTTCACGCAAGAATGATTACAAACCTTCACACAAGGAGGAGAAAGCCTCCACAAAGAGAGAAAAATAGGGGTAGACAAGCCTCAGTCCATGCTTGCACTATATAATAAGAGAATATGTGTTATTTCAAACTTGGCTATGTGATATCAAGCCTAATATGGTCATTCTATGCCTGACGCTAAAAAAATTAAAATCTCAAACCTGCCCAATTAATCCAATAAATATGAAGTATTATTTTTTTTTTTTCTTCTTGAATAGATATTAAATTATTTAAAAAAAATTTATTTTTTATTTGAATTTGAAACGTTAACAAAATTCAATGGTAAAATAAATATGATTTTTAACAAATATTTTAATTTAAACCCTAAAATATGTATTATTTTTATTTTATATTTTTTCTACTTTATTTTATAACAAAAAATAATATAAAATTATAATTGATATTTTATAAATGGCGCAGGTTCTAGGTTAGATATCTTTATTTCAAGTCTAGCTTGAATATTAAATGAATACAAAATCTCAGCTAAACTTGTCTCGATGGGCAAAATAATTATTTTAAACCCTAAAAAATATTGGGATAGACTAGGCTGGTGGTCACCCTTGGAAAAAACTTCTATGCAGAGAGACATCATTACAAAATAAATAAATAAATAAAAATCATCAGGCACTTTCACGAATTATTCATCATCGCAATTAATAGTTGTGTCGTAATCTCCAACGTACAATAATGCATTTAACAGTGTCAAATTTCGATCATGAGTCAAAGTTTAGATTAAATATGAAAACTTTCTTGGTGATCGGCCGATGATCGAGATGAAAAGAGCGATAACGGATAATATGGTGATGATTGTCGAAGAAGAAATGGAAGAGAGAAGACGGATAAAAACGACACCGTAAAACAGAAAAAGAAAGAGATCAGCTAGATATTGTATATTTTTAAATACAATATTACATCTAGGGTAAAAAAACCCAAAAAGTAAAAATAAAATAAAAAATTCTAAAAATTCCACACACAATTTAAAATTTAAAAACAAACTAGGAGGAATGGGATGAAGTTTGGGTTTCGATTGAGTTGAGGTGGAAGGGCATTGTCCGAAAACAGCGACGCATGTAAGGCCCGGTATCTGGACACCTCTCTCTCTCTCTCTCTCTCTCTCTGCCCTCGCTGTAACGAAGCGTATATGCAAAATACTACAAATTGCTCTCTGCTCTCACTCTCCGGCTAGTCTCTCTCTCTCTCTCTCTCTCTCTCTCTCTCTCTATATATATATATATATATAGACTACACACATAGATACACTGAATACATACATCTCCGATGGAGTATCTATTCGTCTCCGGCGTTTCAGAGTTTGCGATCCGTGCTTTCAATTTCATCGAGCTAGGTTTTTAGGAACAACTCATATCCAAGTCTCACAACTCTCTCTCCTAGGGTTTTAATTTATTTCTTCATAGAGCTCGGCGAATCGCCATTGAATCTCTATCTCTCTCCCTAGGGTTTTTTAGCTGAAAATTCAAGGTAAAGATAGAATTTTGTTTTTGGGTATTGAATTTTGGTCTCATTGACAGTTTCAATCTCTTCTTTGATCTTCTGAGCCAAATTTTGAGTTTGATTCTTAATTTTTATAGTCAATTTTAGGGTATGGCGTCTTACAGGCCATTCCCTCCACCTCCACAGTCGACTTTTGGTCCGCCGCCTAATCAGAACCCTTTACCTCCGCCACCACCACCACCAGGTCCACAACCTAGAGGGAATCAGTATTCTCAGAATTGGGGTTATAGTGGTGGAGATGGGTCTTACAATTCTCAGAATTATAGTCAGATTCATCCAAATTCTGGGTTTCAACATGGTGGTTATGGATCATCATCATCATCTTCATCACAACAACATTATGCTCCTCCTTCAAGAAATCAACTTCCTCCTCAACAACAGCAACCACAATATCCGTATCCATTGCCACCGCCTCCCCCGGAGTCTTCCTACCCGCCTCCTCCCCCTCCTTTGTCTCAGAATTCAATGAATTTACCACCTGGACCTGCTCCAATGTACTTCCCATCATCCCAATTCTCCCAATTCAATCCATTGCAACCACCACCTCCACCGCCCCCTCCTTCCTCCCCGCCGCCAAGTTCTTTGATTCCTCCTCCGCCACCTCCATCACAACCTCCATCGCCACCGCCCCCTCCTTCGTCTGCTCCAACAGTTGGTCGAACTAAGGAAAGTAGAGCAGATGGTGAAAAAGGGCCTTCCAAGGATGTAACAGGGTCTGGGTGGCGTGAACTTGGTCATTCAAATCAAGGGGCGCACCCTAAACACCTTAAACCTCCTGTTCCCCCAATGGCAGCAAAGAAATCAAATGGGCCTTCTGGGAGGATTGAGACGGAGGAAGAGAGGAGGTTGAGAAAAAAGAGAGAGTTAGAGAAACAAAAGCAAGAAGAGAAGCATAGGCAGCAGTTGAAGGAATCCCAGAATGCGGTTCTGCAAAAGACCCAATTGTTATCTTCTGGGGTGAAGGGACACGGGTCGATTAGTGGGTCACGCATGGGTGAGAGGAGGTCGGCTCCACTTTTGGGTGGTGATAGGGTTGAGAACCGGTTAAAGAAGCCTACAACATTTATCTGCAAGTTGAAGTGAGTATTTTGTGACATTAAGTTTGGATTTTATGTTTATCTGACATATTCGTTTTCATGTTCAATCTTTAATGATACGTGAATAAATAAAAATTAGAAGTTGAGAAAATGAGGGAAAAAATTGGCTTTCTAATGTAGTAGAAGTCATCACCACCGTTACGTAATCCCCATAATGGTGTCATAACGGTCTATTATGGGCGTTACATACTGGTGGTGGCTGTTACGCCTATGAAGTTCAATCACACCGTTATAGTAGCCGTAACGGGTAGTGGTGACTGTCCCTACAATTATGTAACGACATTATGAAACGATTGCGGCCCATTTTTAACTCATTGTAGTTTGAAGTACCTATAAACAAACAAATAGTCTAAGCAAAAATGATAAACAAAAGTTTTCCCTTGCATCTCATGATCACAACAAATCATTCCTTTGAAAATTCGAAGGTAAGATGTTTAGCTTCTTGGCCCTACCCTTTCCCCAGACACTTCAAAAAGCATCTTGGGGAGGACCAAACATAGTCTCTTGGACATAAGTGACAAATGTTCTCGTCTCGTTTCCTTTTTGAACAAATCAAAGAACCACAGAATTTAGTGAGCGGCACCAACTCTTTCTTAAGTAGTGTTTTATCTGCTTATTTGGTAATTAGTTCATTATCAGTCATTTAAGTTCTTGTTAGGGGTATTTGCTCATCGTACTTTAATTTTAAAAGGCCATGTGATTTTAAGCATGTCATGTGACTCAGTTGTTTATTGTCTTTTATTTTACTGGATAAAAATAATAGTCTTTCAATTAGATTTACATAAAGGCGGGTTGATCTTTTACTTTTGTTAGGGCAGCCTTAAAGTCTAATAAAGGGTCGTTCCAGCTTGTATTCGAGCTGCGTTTTTCATTTGAGCCATCGTTTCTGCGATTATAGACTGCTATGGCAGCTCTCTCTCTCTCCCTCCCTTTGTTTTGGGATTGAGACATGGGTGTTTAAAGCTAATATGTAGCTTATTCTAGATTTCTGATTCGTCTTATATCATTTTAATTTTACTTTCAGTAGTGCATTCCATTAATTGCCAACCCAAATAGTACTGGTATCGAGGATCTAGAGGTCATTAAAAGAGATTATTGGCTGTAGAGGAAGAGGTGGGGACACATATCTCGGATTGGTAGGGGGTAACAAGTTGGTCAATGACAAACATTTTAAATGTGGGTATGATACTTCAGAGCCTCAGAGGTGATGTTTGTAGGGGATCTTACTTATCAAAAAGAAAGTCAACAATTGGAGAAAATGTAACTGTGTTTTTATGATTGGCAGTTATCCTGATTGAGAGCTAGCACCTGTAGCAGGCTAGCTATTGGAGGGAATAGTAAACTTGTAGCAGATGCCTTAGTCATGGCTGATGAATACCACTTTGGTGGGCATTTAATTTTTCTTATAGGAATGGAATGTACAGGTGCAAGAATGTCTTAGTGAATAGTTTTGGATTTGGCACAGTAATGACATAATGGTTAATGAAATATATATTGAAAAGTTTTAAAGCATTTATTATATTTTATTTTGAAATTTTTGTAAGTATCTACAAACTTTTGAGTTTCTCATGCTTGAAACTAGGTAGTTGTTATGACTAATAAAGCACAATCTTCAAATTAAAGATCTTTTGTCAATTTGAGCTATTGAATAGCGAAGGGTATAATTTTTTCTTTCTTTCTAAGGTAACCCAAGTAATTTCACAATTATGGTAGATATTGTGAAAGGTTTTGAAGTTAAAGAAATAAGAATATTTTGTATATAAAAGTTTAAATCCTCATATGGATTTCTATTTATTTTCTCATCACATTGTATTCCCTTAATTAGTTGTTTTTAAGCCAAATCATTTAGTTGCCATTTGATAACACTGCCAATTGTTTGTTACTGTTTACAGAAAGTAGGAGAAATGTTTTTGTTTTTTGTTTTGCAAAAGCACAAACATAAAACACGTTTGGTGCACATATATTTTCAAAACAAATAAAAACAAAAACAAGAAAACATGTTTGGTGAGTTATCAGAGGGTGGTCGCCGCTGGCAGGGGATGTCACCAGTGAATTACCGAAAGGGTTTTTGCTATTTTGGAACTGAGGTGACAGAAAGCACTAAGAAATTCTAGAAAAGGAAGAAGGTGGTTGTTCATAGTTGTTTGCTACATCAATAGATAGACAATTCTACTTGTTTTGGAAGTTTTGTTATTTACCTTGATAGATGGCTTTAAAGTTATTCATATTTACGTTAGAGCCTTTACATATGTTGTCGGTAAAGTAATGGCCTTGACATGGTTTTATTGTCTGATATTGCCGAAAGAGGACAGAACTGGCTTGTTGTATCCAGAAGGAAATGGTAGAGGCTAATCTGCTCTGATTTATGGGTGAAATTTTATGTGTCAGCATGTTGAACAGGAACAGATTGGATTTTATTACACTGGTAGTTAGTTATTGAAACAAATATGCTAAAGAGACTTCCTTCTTCCAGTCCCTTAGGTCTGAAGGACATATTCATTGATAGATTTATTTTATTTATCGATCTATCTGCAAAGAAGAATATTTTAAACGTTGACAACTTTTGTATTTTAGGAGACCAAAGGGATATATTCATATTGGACCTCTTAGATACTTCTAATTAAGTGCTATTTGTGAAATGCTGCTAATGCAGTCTGTACTGGCTGGTACTATAGTATCTATTTCTTATCCAGAAGACATTTTAAAATGCTAATTTAGTGTATTTGCGTTTTTAGATTATGGCCAATGCTACAATGAAATGTGGGATCTGTGTGTTGTTACAATTACTTTAAAAATAAAAATAAAAATTTGTAGTAAATTGAAAGAAAGGCATGTGTAGCAGCTTCATTACAAGTAGGATGCTTTGTTTGCTCTATATATCTGAAATTCCGAACCAAATAGTTTTAGTGAATAGTTGGGAAATGTACCTATGATGTAAGATTTTTTTTTGAAATTCTGAAAAAAAAATGAATCTGAGGAACTTTACGTCCTTATTTATGTTATGCTCCCTAAATGTACCATAACTCAATTGATTCCTATCATCTCTTTGTCTGTGCATTCTTAGGATGGAACTTGATTGTGCATGTGATTCCAGGCTCTGCAACAGTTATGTGTCTGGATATTGTAATAAACAATGTATATCTATACGAAGAACTATTACATACAAGATTAACTCTTTTGATCAGTAATTTTTCTTCAATTAACGATTCACTCTAACTCTTTTTTCATTGACATGCTTGTGTGTGTATATGTTAGGATTTGGGAATTTAGTAGCAATATCTTTTCATTGTAATCCCTTGCGGTGATATTTGGGCCTCCAAATTTTTTTTAAGAATATTGCTATTGAAACTTCAGATGGATAGGAGGGAGGGTTGGATTTAAAGGATGAAACAGTAGAATGACCATCATATTAAAACAGCTCATTCAACTTATGTATGCATTTGTCTCAAAGCCTTCCATGGCTATCTGCTTATTCAGACTTTCCAAATAGGTGACACTAAATCTTCAGAACTTTAGACGTCTCTGATACAACTGTTGACATACATCATGTACACATGTATTGTTAAATTAGGCTCCTGATCATACAATTTTTGCGAAAGGGGACTTCTTACTCTTATATGGAGCCTGTCTAACCAATGCCCTAAGTTTGTTTCTGGTAAATAGGTAGCTAATTCAGTAAATTCTGTTCTTCCTTTTCTTGAAATCTTTTTACAATGCTTTTTCTTTTTTCAACTAGGCATTTGACTTTATGCTGTCACATGTGTATCTTTTATTTTCATTAACTTTGGACTCACACCTAGTATTGTTAAGAATGTATCCTTTGCTGTTCTTATTTCGACTAGGCTTGTAATGTTATGCTATCACATATGTATGTTTTATTATCATTAACTTTGTACGCACACCTAGTATTGTTTTGAATGTATCCTTTGCTTTTCTTAACTAAAATCATTTTCTAATTCTTTAGTTTATTTGTGGCAGTCTTCTTGCATCTCAGAGTGCTGGGAGGGTGTGTTTTCTTTGTTATTAATACTAATCGCTTATTCTTTGTGTGCGGTCTTTGAAGATTCCGGAACGAGTTACCAGATCCATCTGCACAACCAAAGCTTATGGCTTTGAAGAGAGACAGAGATAGGTATGCAATCTTATTGAACATTTAACCTTATTCATACATGGTTATGCGCCCAGCCGCCCAGCCAATCACATGGTCACACATGCTTATAATTTTGTGTTTTAAATATAGTATGCATGAACGAATGAGTTGATTGGCTCATGGTGGTGTCTGCATCAATAGTAGGGTGTGCACTTTTTTTCTTGCCCCTTATTTATTAACTCCTCAAGTTGCTTGGAAGCACTTTTATTTAGCAAATCAAAATTCTCTAGCCACATATACAGAGGTTGTTGGATGCAAAATATATCAAAATACTGAATATATAGTAGTTAAAAGAATACATGAAATTTTTTTGATGAATGTGCTGAAATAGGACATCTGAATGTGTTTGGAGCAGTGGATGTAAATTCTTATTTTCTAAGTCTGCCTCTTTATATATCAAATTTTCAATTGGTCTCCTGATAAAGTTTTAGTATTAGGAAAATGCAACTGAAGCCTAACTTTTCTATTTGCCAAATGAACCGGACTCCAACTTCCCATTTTTGTAACATAAACCTCTCATTGAATCTGCTGTTTTTTTGCAGAACTTACTAGCCTCCAACTTTTTATCTGAAACAAAATCTCTTTAAAACCAAGAATTAAGATATCCTTATCCATACGGACCCCTCTTCAACTTCCCATTTTTTAAAAAATGAACCCCTTACTGAATTTGTTGCACTTTTCAGAACTTACATGCCTCCAACTTTTCATATTTCTGAAATGAAATTTCTCTAAACCCAAGAATTAAGATAGCCTTTTCAGACCCTAATGGAAGTAATATTACAGATCTATTTTCAAAATTTCAAATTTTGCTGATGGTTTTGTAATTTTTGGTATGGAAATAGTTGCTTTTGTCTGTTTTTTGTCCTCCTTGCCCCCTCTCTTTCCTCACTAGATGTGCACCAAGTAAATAAAAATGGGTACTGACTTGATTCTTTCGTTTACATTTACGGCACGATCTACTTGAACATGCCACAACTTGGAACTGTAATTTTTAACGAAAATTTCCAATGAGTCCTACTTTTTTCAAAAAAAAAATCTTCCCATCCTATTAACATATCATTAAACCTTATCGACATAGTAATGGAAATTTTGTGGGAAAAGTAGAACTTGTTTGAAATTTACCATTATGGAAAAATAATCAAATCTGTTATAATTGTTTTGAAATTTTGAAATTTCTAGTTTTATTTCAATTGTTTTGCTTTTGTTCCAAAGCTCATGATCCATATTTGCAGATTCACAAAATACACTGTTACATCATTGGAGAAAATGCACAAGCCTCGACTATATGTTGAGCCGGATCTTGGGATACCGCTTGATCTGCTTGATCTCAGTGTATACAAGTATTTTCTCTTGATAGCCCACTTTGAATTCCCTCAGCTGTTCTTTTTAGCAACGTAACCCTGATAGAACTTTTTCTCCTTGACTAGTCCTCCCAAGGGTGAAAGGTTGCCCTTTGATCCAGAAGATGAGCTGTTGTTACAAGATGATGATCCAGTGACACCTGTCAAAAAAGATGGCATAAGAAAGAAAGAACGGCCAACTGATAAAGGTGTTTCTTGGCTGGTCAAAACACAGTACATCTCTCCTCTGAGCACGGAAGCAGCAAAACAGGTAATCTATAACTACAGCATCATATGAGAAGCATTTTTTGCTCTTCTGACAAATTATTTGGAAAGCTTTGTCATTATTATTGCTATGCTATTTGCAGTCTCTGACTGAAAAACAAGCAAAAGAACTGCGAGAAGCTCGGGGAGGCCACAACATTTTGGAGAACTTCAATAATAGGTTTGTTTTATTCCATCATGTCCATGTGAAGAGAATGTAAGCAGAATAGACTTGTGTGTGATATCTATTCTTTCAATAAAAGATGTGTTTCCTACTTTTTAGGGAAAGGAGAATCCAAGAAATTGAGGCTTCATTTGAGGCATGCAAGTCACGACCTGTTCATGCAACAAATAGCAAGCTGCATCCTGTTGAAATTCTGCCATTACTGCCTGATTTTGAACGGTATGGACCTTATTTGTTGCATCTTTTGTTTATGCAATGTAGAATGTCCTTATGAGAGGCCAAATGAATAATTTAACTGGAAAAAACCTTAAACTCAATGATGGAGAACAGAATAGAGCGAAGAGAGGGGTTTGAGGCAATGTGATATTATATCCCTTGCTTTTCATTTAAATAATGGAATCATCGACTCTGATGAAGGAGTTTAGAGTGGGTTTGATAGAGGGTTCTTTGATGACATTTTCTCATCTCTTGTATGCGGATGATGCTTTGAAGTTTTGTAGAGCAAATCCAGTACTTGTGGATTATCTTCATTGTGTACTTTTGGGGTTTGAGGTCGTTATGGGACTAAAGATACATTTGGTTAAGTTGTAGCTAATTCTTGTGGGAGAAGTTCCAAATGTGGTTGAGCTGTAGAAACAAGTATCCTTCCAGTTACATATTGAGACCTTTTGTTTGGATCTTCTTTAAAGTCTAAAACTTTTGGATGGGGAATTGTTTGAAGGAGGTTAGCAGGATACGTTCACCTTTATTTTGGGATGACTTTGTGAGGTTTTGATATTTTTAGGGTGGGAAGAGGGTAGGGTGAAGTTTTGGCGGCAAAAGTGGTGTGGAGATGCTGCATCTTTCGTTCTATTTTTCTTTATGCTATCGATAAAGAAGCTTTGGTGGTGGATTACATCAGGGTTGTAGGCAACAAATTTTTTTCTGATATCAGCATAAGGAGGAATGTGAAGGACTGAAAATAGAGCAGTTGATTAATTTGCTTGATATGATTTTAGGGATTAGGAATGTTGGGTAGGTGCTGATTTTTTTAGGGTGGATTGTAGTTAAGGAAGGTTTGATGTCAAGTCTTCTTATGGGGCTTTAGTAGGGTACAAAAGGGAGAATTTTCCTTGGAAAGGCATTTGGACCTTGGGAGCTCCAACCAAGGTAGCCTTCTTTGTATGAAATGCAACTCATAAGGAGATCCTTGTGATTGATAATCTTATTAGGAGCTGACCGATTTTGTGAATTGGTGTTTGCCTTTGGAAGTGTAATGGTGAATCAAATGAGTTTGGCTCATTTGTATTTGTTTTGGTTTTCGTATAGGCAGCGGACAGAAGATCTTTTCCTGGTGTATAGTAACTTAAGAGTCTCTTTTTGTATTTTGTGTAGTTGATTGTTTGGGAGAGTTATCCCAAATCTTGATCAGATTGTGAATTTTGTTGATTCTCTTCAGTTGTAAGAGTCTCGAGGCCTTTTTTGGTCTTTTGAATGTATAGGCCACTTTTGTTAAAGTGTGGGAAGTTTTCATTGTTTAACCTTCCATACATGGGTAACATCCCATTTTGATTTTTTTATTTTTTGGGGGGGGTAACTATAACACAGTGAAATTTTGAAAAAATAATTACATATTAATGAAAAAATTTATAATTTTAATTGTTAATATTTATAAAATTTATCATTGATTTATAATTACCACTGATTTGATATCCCCCCCCCCCCCCCCTTTTATTTATTATTTTTTTTTTCTATACTGTTACCCCAAAAAAAAATAATGATAGTCCTTTTTTGACCATAAAGCATATTTTGTATCTGCTGATATAGAACATATCTGAATTCGGTGTGATTGTACTTGTGCAGAGGTTTGCTTTGTAAAAATTAAATTAGCAATGTAAAAGTTTTAGCCCTGATCTGTTCCATGAAATGCATTCATTTAATAGTATATCCTAGAATGATGAGAAGTCTGTCTGAGTGTGTAATTGAAATATGTTCCATGTTATGCATTCATTTAATAGTATATCCTAGCTTGTGGGATGTTTATTCTTGTCCTTAATGATGTTTTGGTGTCCATTTTTTTAGTGGCATTGAGCTTGTGTTTTTGTGCTAGGTATGATGACCAGTTTGTCGTTGCAACTTTTGATAGTGCTCCTACTGCTGATGCAGAGCCCTTCAGCAAGTTGGACAAATCTGTTCGTGATGACCATGAATCTCGGGTAAGACATCCATGGGTTTTCTATTGCATAGATATGACAGATTGGTAGCCCGATTATATGATATTACTATATATGTAGGTTAAGATTCAAGTATGGGCACTTTATTGATCCATTATGTTCTTTACCCTAGTGTAATAACAGGTGGCCAGAATCAAATGTATAATATGTTTCTCTACTTTGGAAAGTGTTAAATAATTGATAAAACAGAAGTCAAAAGAAGCACAATTTTGCTAGTGTCTTTAAAAATAGCCTGTTGTCTGAAATACATTTCAGCATCTATTGATTTGCCTCTGATTGTTTCACCAGACAAGTATTATTTGTTTGTTTGCTGTTCAGCAATAGATCCTCATATTAGTGTGAAAAATCCTTGGTCGGTATTTTGTAGTGTGAAAAATTAGGTATCAATCACGGTCATAAAAAATGTTATAACTTGATGTCCTTATTTATGGAATACCCTTTCCAGCAAACAGGCTGGAAACACATTCCTTTTCTCCTCCTAAATGTATTGCAAGTGTTCCAAAAACATGGATCAGAACTAACTCGACGACAAGCATTGCATGAATGTGTGTCTTCTATACTAAAAACAAGTCTTAAATGGAAATTAAATTTTCCATGGATCCTTGAAGTTATTTTCTGCGGTTAAACTAGTGGTTACGTTATGCTCTATTTTGGAGCTTTGTTATTTCTGGCACTTCAATCTCTCATACCAGATTTCAACATCAATCACCCGGTTTCTATGCAACATAGAAGTGAGTCTTCATTTGATTCCAAGCATTTAAAGAATGTATGTTGAAAGCTCCTTGATAGCTTTGCAGTAGTTAAACTATTGGTGCATAACTATGATCTACTCTCTATTTGCTTCTAGTTTCTTAACAACTTTTAGTTTCGCTTCGATTGTTTGCCATTTTGATATTGTATTACACCCTCTCTCTCTCTCTCTCTCCGTGTCAATTGTATTCAGTTTCATATTTCTTCTCTCAAGTTTGCTTGTCATGAGGAATTCTTTTTTATCATTATGTCCTTTGCCATCTTTCTGTCTGGACTAATCTGTCTTTTGTTTGTCTTCGATACTGAAGATGTTTTCATGTGATGCTGCTTTAAAATTTTAATATTATTTGAGATAGATACGGCTGTCCTGTCTTTAACCGACTCTTCATATGATTCCCATAGGCCATCATGAAAAGTTATGTGGCAACTGGCTTGGACTCTTCTAAGCCTGAAAAATTCTTAGCATACATGGCACCTGCACCAGATGAGGTATATTTAATTGAAATGTTAAAGCATACTTTCCGATATAATATTTCCAAGCTTTGATCTTGTACTTGTAAGATTGACTTTAATTGATCATCTATTTATTCATTTCAAATTCTGGTGGTTGCAGCTATCAAAGGATATATATGATGAAAATGAAGATGTCTCATATTCGTGGGTTCGGGAGTACCATTGGGATGTATGTGCCAAATTGTTGAAACATTATCTAGAAAGATGGTTTTAGTTTAGTCAAAACTGTTACTGAATTTTTTTCTCTTTTTACGCTTCTTTAGGTACGTGGTGATGATGCTGATGACCCTGCAACATACTTCGTGTCATTTGGTGAATCAGAGGCACACTATGCGGTATCGACCTGGACAAGTTTGCTTATTATCATTACCGAGTTTTGTTTCAGTATATTGCTGTGCTTTTACTGATTCTTATTACAATGCAGCCTCTTCCAACAAAGCTCATTTTAAGGAAAAAGAGAGCCAAAGAAGGGAAGTCAAGTGAAGAAGTTGAGCATTTCCCAGTACCTTCAAGAGTAACAGTAAGGAAAAGATCAACTGTTGCTGCAATCGAATTGAAGGAATCAATGGTATGATGTGGATTTTGATGTGCTGGATTTTGCTTATGGTGAACTCTGCTTTTAGTCACTCTTTTTCTTCTTCCATTCATGATTCATGATAACATTTCTCTACTTGGCGGTGATTACAGGGTTACTCAGGTTCAAAAAGAGGAGGGGCAGACATTGAGGATGGTGTTAGGGTGAAACAGAAGGTTGTGCATGACCAAGACCAAGACATGGAGCAATCTAGTGGAGGCGAGTACGACATGTCGGATTGATTGCTGTTTATGCAACTGTTGAATAAAGGATAATAATAGTTGAACTTAATAGAATAGTAGTAGTAAGTAAAAAGGCTAGTAGTTGGATAAGTAACTTTTGTTTTGCATGGAGTAAAACTATTTTACTTCGGGTGCTCGGTTTTTCCCAGCAATCATAATTTGTTCTTTTCATCTTTGTTGCTGGTTTAAGTGGTTGCTTGGTTAATTCTTGTGGTATAAGTTGAGAATTTGATGTGGTAAAAGTAGAGATAAATCCAGTGGTAGGTAGGGTTTCATTATGTGGCAAGTAGAACCAAATTTTGAAAATATTTACCTCATTTTTTGTATTTAATTTTATTTATTATCAATCAATGGTTTAAGTTCTCTTATTCAGATTTATTAGTGTTGTTAATTGCAACTTAAATTAAGTAGTTCATGCTATTCTTTATTTTGAAATTATGTGTCCAATCATTAGTGTTGTTAATTGCAACTCAACTTAGTTGTTCATGCTTTTCTTTATTTTGAAAGTGTTAAATCATTTGTTATAAACGTCTTCTTACAGTTTATTCTGTTTTGTTTTTTTTTGTTTTTTTTTTAATAAAGAAATTCTTTTTTAGTGCATTTGCCCAACTGATTTTAGCCATACCAATTTGAGTATGAACTTGTTGAAAGTAATGGTTTAAGATTCTTTTCTTTGTTTATTTTTGGCACCATACCATCAATTAACATTTTATTAGTTCTCTTAAATTGTTGACATTAATTGCCTTGAGCTTTGGAGTGAAGTGCATTTGATAATTGATTTATTAGTTTAAATACATGAAAAATGCTAAAGACTACTCAAAGGGCATTTGTGAAAGTGCAGAAATGTGTAAAAAAAAAAGGGAATTTGGTGATAGACCCCTCACTATCTAATTTGTCTTTCAAAAAGACAAGAATTATATAAGTACTTTTAAAATTCCCTAATATTTTAAAACTTGTTTCTTTTACTATATTACCCTCATATCTATCAGCTCTCCTATTAAGCTATCTTCACTGTGTATTTCAAAGTAAAGTTTACTATGATTTAAAGTAAAATTTTATATTGTTAAGTAAATCAACATGTTTTTAACCAAGGTAAAATTTCAGAGTAAAGTTTTACTTTTTTACTCTGATTCAGAGTAAAATTTTACTCTGAATCAGAGTAAAGTTTACTATGATTCAAAGTAAAATTTTATATTTTTAAGCAAATCAACATGTTTTTAATCAGAGTAAAATTTTACTCTGATTCAAAGTAAAATTTCTGTGTGATTCTTATTAAAGAGATTCTTATTAGAGAGAGAGAGAGAGAGAGAGAAACTGAATAAATCATCCATTGAACAAGCTGAGTATGAATAGATCAATTCAAAAATTAGTAAAATGTTAGACTCTACACAAAAGTAAAATTTTA
This sequence comes from Camellia granthamiana, assembly GCA_036172215.1. Classification (NCBI taxonomy): domain Eukaryota; kingdom Viridiplantae; phylum Streptophyta; class Magnoliopsida; order Ericales; family Theaceae; genus Camellia; species Camellia granthamiana. The sequence goes on along the minus strand of CM069917.1, from coordinate 14,735,269 downwards.
CTCTGTATATACGAAAGTAAAATTTTACTCAGTATAAAAGTAAAATTTTACTCTGAAAAACGAGTAAACTGTGAGACTCTGAAGCTAAAAATAAAATGTTACTCTGCACAAAAGTAAAAAGTGTGTGGCGGCTGAAGTATTTGGAAATGACCACCTCTTGACAGTAAAATTTTACTGTCATTCTAACACGAGTAATTTTACTCATTATCTGAAACAAAAAACAGAGCAACACTCTGGTTCTGTCAAATGAAATTAGATTAAAAAACAACAAAAATAAATCAAAAAACAAACAAACAAACAAACAAAAACAAAACAAATTAATCAACAAATCAACATATCTAATTGAGAAGAAAAATTTCTAAAACTCGATCAACAATCACAAATCTCAATGAAAAGAATACATGTGTTCAACAACACTCATACACACATATATATATATATATATATATACATAAATATTCAAAACTCAAATTTGTGTTTAAAAAAATATGTATAACCAAACAACTCCACCAAATATGCCTTTGTCGCCTCCTAGAAGGGAGAGAGAGAGAGAGAGAGAGAGAATTGATTTGTAACTTTGCAAGAGGTGATTTTGAACAATCACTCAATGACTTTTCGATCGACGAGGGTATCATCAACGACAAGAACATGAACTTCATGAGAATTGGAAAGCGATACGTCGTCGTCGTCAAAGCTTTCTCCGATCATCTTCAACGATCTCTTCCGCCGCGAAACAACACCGGAAAATCGGAAGGCGATACGCCGTCATCGTCGACGCTTTCTCCGATCATCTTCGACAATCTCTTTCGCCGTGAAACAACACCAGTTCTAATCATCTCTCTAATCCGAATCTCTTAACCTTTACCAACAAAAAATTGATTGCAAATTGATCAAAAATTTGACACTCCCTGATTATATATGCAGAAGCTGTCTGTGAATTTAGAAAGGAAGAGTGTGGGGAAGAGAGTGGGAAGAATTAATTGAGAGTATAATAGTCATATAAAATATTTAAATAATAAATTTTGTCCTTTATGCAAGACTTTATAATTATGAGAGGGTTTAGAAAGTATAATTTTTTTTTTAGTCCTTTTAACAATGAAAGGAAGGTAAATGGGATTTATAGCTAAATTTCCCTAAAAAAAATTCAAAAAACAAATGCATAAAATGTGTAGTAAATTTTTTGGCATTATTGAAAACTTCTCCAGCGTCATGGTTAGCAGATACTATTTCTGGCGTTTAGCATGATAAAAATGGAAGTTTAAAATAAAATCCCGATCAACAGAAAAAAAAAAGTTTATTAAGACAAAAATATTTTTTTTCACTTTTAAAAAGTAAAATGTATTTTCGGAATTAAAGTTTGCCCCCCACACTAACATTAACACCACCATCCCTACCACTAAACAACCACTAGCACATTAGTTTCAAAGCCAAACAAATATTTTTCACCAAAACAAACAAACGGTATATCCTACTTTAGACCTTTCATAATGAAGCAACCGTGCATGCCCACAAAAGCAAAAACATATTTCATCACCATGATAAAGTTGTTTCTCACAACAATTCTGAATATACAATTGCACCTGATTAATGAAACAAGGACCAAACTTTTGCTTCCTGGGGAAAACTGAAAACGGAACAAATGAAATACACAAAAGAATACAAGAAAAACTGATTTAAAGATAATAATCTGTCATAGGCAGAACAACCTAGAAATTTCTCAACATTTTGCATATATACATATGCAGTACATATGGTAAGCTTGATAGCATGACAACTCTATTTGTCAGTCTCATGCTAAGGGGATCCTTCGATGTTTCACCACAAGGTCCACAACCAAATGCCGCCAAAAAACATCCAAACAAGTCGGTTGCAGGCATGTGCACTGATATTCCTCTGTCCATGTGCCCTAACATCAAAATAAACAAATATGAGACAACTTACATGCCCGTTTCATCGTCTTACGAATTAAATTCTTCGATATTTCCCTCTGGAACTCCGCCAGGGTTGTTAACAACTCTGCCGGTCCCAAGTCCGAGTAAAAGAGGAGGGTTGTGTATTAGATAACCGACAGCCAACACGTAAAAAGTCGCTCGGATCCCTTATGATAATGAATCCTACTTTGAATCGATTAAATGCTAAGTCGTTCCCCTCAAGTGACGCGTTGAGCCTGCTTCCGAGTGTTTCGAAAAATGTGCAAGGGGCGCAACATCGACACCTGGGTGCGGTGAGAAATGGGCAAAGGTTCCCGCATTTTTCTGGACGAGCACAGGTAAAGAAGCTAGTCCAAGACTATAGGTTTAGGATAGCCACTTGGAATATAAGAACTTTAACTAGTAAGACGATAGAATTGGTCGATGTTATGATTAGGAGGAGAGTTAGTATAGTATGCGTACAAGAAACTAAGTGGATTAGTGAGAAAGTTAGGGAAATTGAGGATACCGGTTTTAAACTGCATTATAGTGGTAAGGATAGGTGCAAGAATGAAGTAGGAATCATAGTTGCCAAGGGTCTTGTAGAAAATGTAGTGGCAGTTATTAAGAAAGGGGATAGGATTATGTTAGTTAAACTAGTTATTGGATGAAATATAGTGAACGTTATTAGTGCATACGCCCCTCAAGTAGGATTAGATGGTCAGACTAAAAGGGATTTTTTGGAACGAATGGATGAGATCTAACAAGAGATACAAGTAGGAGAATACCTAATTATAGGTGGATATTTCAATGGCCATGTAGGCATAGATAAACTAGGCTATGAAAGGGTGCATGGTGGATACGGTTTTTGTGATAGAAATGAGGTTGGTGAGAATATCTTAGATTTTGCGTTGGCTTCTGACTTGGTGGTGGCCAATACTATGTATAAGAAGAGGGAGGAGCATTTAATAACCTTTAAGAGTGGGTCAGTTAAGAGCCAAATAGATTACTTTTCAGTGAAAAAAGTGAACCGCCTAAAATGCAGTGATTGTACGGTGATTCCTAGAGAGAGCCTGGCCTCTCAACATAAGATTTTGGTACTAGATTTATGTTTTAAAGGGCAATACCAAGCTAGGAAGGATGGTGGGCATCGTAGGACGAGATGGTGGGACCTAAAAGGGAATAAGCTAGAAATATTTAAGAATAGAATGAATAAGGAAGGTACTTGGACTTGGAAGATGATGCTAACACTATGCGATGGCCAATTGTTTGAGGAGAATCTCAAGAGAAGTACTTGGAGAGTCGAAAGGAACGGGACCCAGCTCTAGGGAAACTTGGTGGTGGAGGGAAGAGGTTCAAGCGGTAGTTAAGGCAAAAGAAGAGTGCTTTAAAAAGTGGCAGAATGATAGAATTGAGGAAAACCTTAAGAGCTATAGATTGGCTAATAAAGAGGTCAAAAAGTAATGAGAGAGACTAAGTTGAAAGCTTATGATGACCTATACACTAGACTAGATAGTAAGGAGGGAGAGAAGAGGGTATACAAACTTGCTAAGATACAGGAGAGGAAAACAAGAGATTTTAATCAAGTTAAGCGCATCAAGAGTGAGGATTCTAAGGTATTGGTGAAGGATGAAGAGATCAAGGAGAGATGGAAGAACTATTTAAGGAACATGGAAGTACGTCAATAGAGGAAGAAATAACCAGTAATACAATAAACCAAGACTATAGGTTCCATCGCAAGATTAGGAATTTGAAGTGGAGATTGCACTTAAGAAAATGAAATTAAATAAGACTTTAGGACCCGATGATATCCCTATTAAAGCTTAGAAGTGTTTGGGTAAAAAAAGGGTTGCTTGGTTGACTAGGTTGTTTAGCAAACTTTTGTTGACTAGGAACATGCCAGATGAGTAGAAAAAGAGTATTTTAGTGTCAATCTATAAGAATAAAGGAGATGTCCAGAATTGCAACAATTATAGAGGAATCAAGCTAATGTGTCATATAATGAAAGTGTGGGAGAAGGTGATGGAACGCCGATTGCGAGATATAACAGAGGTGTCAAAGAATCAATTTGGATTTATGCCTAGTAGGTCAACAATGGAAGCGATCTATCTTTTGAGGAGAATAATAAAAAAGTATAGAGAAAAAAATAGAGACATTCATATGGTGTTTATCGACCTTGAGAAAGCATATAATAGAGTGCCTCGGGATATAATATGGTGGGTGTTAGAGAAGAAAGGAGTGACAAAAGGTTACATTGATGTGATTCGGGACATGTATGAAAAAACGGTGACCACTATTAGATCGCCTACTGGAAAGACAAATGAATTTCCTATCACTGTAGAGTTACACCAAAGATCTACCCTAAGTCCTTATCTTTTTGCTTTAGTTATGAATGAGTTGACGAGAAATATTCAAGATGACGTGCCATGGTGTAGACTTTTTGCATATGATGTTGTGTTAGTGGATGAGACTAGAGAAGGAGTTAACACAAAGTTGGAGATTTGAAAAAAAGCACTTGAATCTAAAGGATTTCGAATAAGCAGAACTAAGACAGAGTACATGGAGTGTAAATTTAGTAATAGTAACAATGAAAGCAAAGGAGAAATGAAGATTAAGAACCAAAAATTGCCTAAAAGTGAACATTTTCGTTATTTAGGGTCAATTATCACAACGACGGGGGAGATTGATGCGGATATGGCCCATAGGATTAAGACGGGATGGCTTAAGTGGAGAAGTGCATCTGAGGTACTGTGCAATAAACGAATACCCACTAGACTAAAAGGTAAGTTCTATAGAACGACTATTAAACCAGCGATGTTGCATGGGACGGAGTGTTGGACAACTAAGAAACAACATGTAAATAAGATGAGTGTTACTAAGATGAGGATGCTAAAGTGAATGTGTGACAAGACTAAACAAGACAGAATTAGGAATTAGTGTATTTGGGAATGTGTAGGAGTAGCACCAATAGAAGATAAATTGAGAGAGAAACGATTGAGATGGTTTGGTCATATTCAACGGAGACCAACAGAGGCAGTAATGAAGAGATGCAATGCAGTGACGGTAAATGGAAGTGTTAGGAGACCAGGTAAGTCTAGATTAACGTTGGCTAGCGTTGTAAATAGAGATATGGATCTACTTAATTTGACTAACGAAATGGCCTTTGATAGAGCCGCGTGGAGAAGAAGGATTCATGTAGCCGACCCCATTTGATGGGACTTAAGGCTTGGTTTTGTTTGGATATTCCCTATGGAAAAAAGAAAAGTATGTTTGAAGGGAGACAACTATACATGTTACACTAACAAACACAGACACTTCTAGGACAACAGCATGTTGCCAACATGACACAACACTTGTCGAACACCTCCCAACACCTATCGAACACACGTCCAAACATGTTTGCTAATTTAAAAAAAATAAAATAAAATAGACTCAGACATGGTTCAAATACTTGAGAAATGCGTGCATTGCTTAAAACACATTACAAGTTGGAATAAAATAATTTGCAAGCCAATGATAAAAGAAAACCAACGTTTTTAGACTTTAAAAATTACAAAAGTACTATCTTTGAATTAAACATTAATATATAAGACATATAATAATTATTTATCCATATATATCTATAATAAATATATAAAATTATATATTTTATGCGTATCCTTCATGTGTTGTGCCACATGTTCGTATCCGTACTTCTTAGATCGTTGCGTTTAGCACATGCATGTGTTTTTGAATTGAATAAAATATGCATCAAGAAGTTGTGGGAGAGGTGTGCGTAGAAGAATCATAACCTTTCATGATTTTCCAAATGATTTTCTTTTTTTCGTATTTACTTTTCCACAGCCACGCTTATATATTCTACCCTTCATTCTCTTGAATTTTTAGGTAGCACCGTAACAGGACTCCACCTTCTATTTCACAATTTCCTTCCTTCGGTGTCCTCTTTACTTCAGATCTAAGAAGCATTTATAAATCATTTTTAGTATCATTAGATTTCAAGTTATTTTATTTAAACTTGTAATGTGTTTCGTATGTATCTAAGTGTTAGGAAGTTTCATGTTGTGTCGGTGTTTGACACTATACATTACCTTCTTAGAAGTGTCCATGGTACTTAGCTTCAAAATATCATGTGTCAAATAAAACAATTCTTCACAATGCAAGACCTTCATGTCTAATAAATATAATTATAGAGGCAAAGAAAATCATGATATTGATGCAGAATGCTTAGATAAAATATAGTTGTGAAGAAGATTTTCAATTGAAGACGTCAATTTATTAATGCAGTACATGTCAGCATCTACCTTACATTCCTTTTCACTCTATTCACATTCAAATATAATAAAATCATTGCAGTCCAATAAATAACCACAAAATATTCAGGAAGACTCTTTACATCTTACCTAGCCAGCCGTAGATGAATTCTTCTATGCCTCCTCAAAAATGAAGACTTCTAGATGCAATTGAAGCCCTGTTTTATTGAGAACAGAAAACAATGGAAAACAAATGTCAAACTTACCTTCAAAAGGAGATCAAACTAATTGAAAACACCACCAACATAGATCTAGAAGCTCTAACCATGCTTGCCGACATCTGACAGCTTCTTGCCGTACAGCCCTTTTTGGATCACCAAGAGCATTTGATATAGTTCGTAGTACCTGAAAATGTAAATACACACATAGATGTCAGACACAATGCCTTAATTAATAAGGCAATAGATTTTTTTTTTCTTTTTCAACTCCATTATTTACCATAAGATTAATGAAACAACAAAGGTGAAAAAAACGTAAGTCTTTCAATTGGAGCGGGTACTATTCAAGAACAATTATTTAAACTTGTAATGTGTTCCATTTTCATTTTCGACATTTGCATGATAAGAGCGAACCTGTGTTCTCATGGGATATATCCTTGCATGGGGTAGCGCAGACATGGCTACAAGACACTGAATTGCTGTCTCTCGAACAAGCTGAACACAAAAGGACAAATTTTGCATAATTTCAACAGGAACTGTGCAATAAATTTAAGAAATTTATTTCCACAAAAAGTGAACAAGAAAAGAAAGCTCGGGATGATAAACAGAATCTTAAAAAACAAGAATTAAGAGAAAATATATTTGGGTGCTTTTGATTCAACAAAATGAAAATGAACTTAGGTTATTTTTTAATTATACAAACTTGAAAATTCAGAATGAGCAATATATGAGTTAGATTATAGAATTAACTATATATGGCAATCGATGTTACATTTATAGGTGATAATGCTTTGGTTTTTAGAATTTTGCTGATAGACCAAAAAATCAAAATTTCCAAGAATATTAGAATTCCCTTCATATATTATCGAGTCATTAGGCTACATGATATAGAAGGCATTTGTAAAATTATAAAAACTGACTTATTTTCCATAATGTTCAAATATTTTGATAAATTTGGAAATAATTCAAAGATGCAACAGAAGAAGTTAGGATGATCTGCAATCACAAAGATCAGCATGATTCTTCTAGTAGGTCTTAATTATCACCCATATAGCAGATTAAAATCAATTATAGTTTAAAAAACAACAATCTATAAAACAGTAAAGCTTTTATACAGTAGAATATTTTTATGACTAAATTAGAGATGTATTTCTATAAATCTGGCTACCATGTTACCATTATTCAGCAGTTAGCCCCATTGTACTTAATACTAAAATTGACTTTGAGTGTGCTATAATGCATGTTTAATTTTCTAGTACAATGGTAATAGTGCATTCATATGCTTGTGCTCCACATTTTCCAAGGAATAATGAATAACCATGCCAAAATCACAATTATAACACAATATTACCCAGAACATTTATCCACAAGAACAAATCTACAAGAGAAACACCTAGGTTTACAATGCCCTTTTTGACCAGAGTCTAGAGTGGCAATGAATTCATAGCCTGAAGGTCAGTAATGAACAGTGGAAAATGAAAATCATGATATAAATAGTTGTATTAGAAAAATAAGGATGATGTATTCATAACATAGATTTTGAATTTTTCCTTCATAAATCAAATCATATTGTAACACCACGCTAAAGGAAAGTCCCCGCTAAAAGACTAGTGGAGTTCCTGTGGAAAAGTCTTATACCATCATATGGGGGTAGGAGATAAGCCCAAGAAGACGACTAATAGTGATGTGTGCATTCTCTACAACAGCTTCTCGACCTGCATACGTGAGTCAAAAGAGAAAATTGTCACAATAATTGGTTGAACATTCAATGTTAGAATGGTCGTCTAAAAGTAATAATCTCATGAATGCATGGAAATTGTTTTCAATTTTAACTTCCACAAACATGTTTTCATATGATGGCTGAGGCGGAGTGTACCACTGAAAAAGCAACAATATCAAAATTTGACATGGAGCACACTTTGGTAGTTGTGTAATTTTCAAAATTTGTGTAATTATGTTTACCCTTATATAATTGTGTAAATATGTCTTTTCCTACGTGCGATTGATTCTGTGGGATAATATATCTTTTCCTTTTTACTCATTTGAATCTTCCTTTTAGCAAGCATTATCTTAGTGCGTCCCCTTCCCTCCCTCTTTCACAACTCGGGCACTTGGTTGGCCCAACCATTCCTCTAGATTTCTGCCTCTCACCAGTAGCAGAAGAAAGCAGGTGGAGACAGTCCATGTACAGTTGGCAGATGTAATAGCAGTAAGCTAGTATATATTATTTTTTATTTATTTATTTTACCCAAGTTTTTGAATCCTAGAACAAGAGCAGATGCATGTATAAATGAAAAACTAAGAAGACACGGTCTTGTAATACAGCAATGATCTTACCATTTTTGTCTGTCAATATTCCAGACAAGACTAGCAGGATGCTGTAGATTATGTCTCTGTCCGAAATCTCCTCACTCAACATGGATAAGCAATCCAGTAATATGGGAAGGAGCTGCAAAACAGAAGGGTGCTAATTGCCAAATCTGAATCAACAAAACAAGACTTTGAGTAGAAGTTTTGAGCTTATCCAACACCAACCTTCTTAGCTTCGCTCAACATAGCGCTGAGTGGAGCATCAGATATAATGTGTGCAAAGGCTCGATACAGCATGGATCTGAGATCATATAGCAATTTGACAGAAAATCAATATTAATAAACAATTGATCAAATCAAGAACTAGGGCTTTCGAAAAGCCAAATTCACAAAGTCTACAAGATTAGTGATTATTAAATTCATCATAATTACAGGACATAAATTTTAACTAACAATGCTGAGGTTGGATCTGGTTGATCAACATCCAACTAGATCCATAATCAACAAATGTTCATCATAAAAAAGGATTTACCTATCTTCTAATGCAACAACAACAAACAAGAGCAAATTGAAAGCACAACAATCAAATACAAAAGGTTCAGAAATGGTAATCAACATTTATCTTTTGTTGGCCTAATATTGCAGGCAGTAGTATATTAGCATCCTGCTTGGCACATATAAACACACACCAATAGAACTAGTAAAATATTTGCCAAATTACCAAAGAAATTATATAGAGAGCAGTGATGATACTGGCGGTGTTTGGGAAGTTAGTTTTTAGGTTTTTTTTTGTTTTTTTTCACTAAAAGACAAATTAGTTACAAAACCAAAAAAAACAAATCCAAACAAAATATCACATCAAACCCCATAATCATTTCACTTTTTCTCTCACAAACATCACATCAAACCACAAAAAAACCCAACTATCTTCCCAAACACACAAAAAAATTTCTCCAATATCCTACAACTAAAAAAACCTACAAAAAAACCCACTTCCCAAACACCCACACTGTTTGGGTGTCGGAAATAGCATTAAATCAATTAGCAATAATTTCCAACAATAAAGTGTCACAAATAAATATAAGGGATTAACTATAGATATGTAAAAACTGGAAAGGGGAAGGAGAAAAAAAAAAAAAAAAAACCCCTTTAACCTGCTGAGTATGAAATGCCAAGCAGTAGTGCATGCAAAAAAGTCCTCTTCTCATATCCATTAAGAAAATGGCCAGGTGTAATGTGACATAAAATAGATGAAGCATCAGTGTAGTCAATCAATGATATACTTTACAGCTGTGGTACTGCTAAGTGAATAAACAAGAAGAAGACAACAGTACAAAGCCAGATGAAGCTAAAACTGTAAGCAATTCTTTAAGAACATCAACACTCAAAAATCTGGGTTAGGATTTCAAGTCTAGGTAGGAAACATTCAGTGAACTTAAGAGATTGCATAAAATAAATGTAAGCCACAGATATTGTACAATAGCATAACATGTTAACTACAGGTTGAAGATTATCAACCTACAAAACATAGGAAATTTCTTAAGCTATGCCTGCATGTACCTTGTGATTGGAGAATCAGATTTCGCCACTGAAGATAGCACAATGGGCATCATGGTAGAGAAATAGCGTTGCTTATAGAGTGGTCGAATAATTGTGTGAAATCTTCGGTTCAAACAAGCCTCAGAATCACTCATGAGAATATGAAATGCATCTGCTGCAGATTTCATCACAGCAAGTACATCCTGCTCAGTACTGTCTTTTGATGGACCCTGCTTCAATGACAAGTCCCCAACATCGCTGTCTGACAGTAAACAACTCAAAATAGTCATTGTTATGTCTCTCACTTTTTCATGACCCCGCATAAGCAAACCTTTTCCCATCCATGCTAGTCCAACAATGGCATGGATGTGAAGCAAGCTATTGTTTACATTACTTAGTCTTAAACCACTAAGACTAATATCACTGCCATCAATTGTTCCACAGACCCTCCTTAAAAGACCATTACCGTCAGAAGTCCACACACTAGTGCTAAAGATTATATCCAATACTTCTTCTAAACTACAGCCATCTGAGGTCTCCATTGTGTTGATTTTTAGAGGTAGTTTGTTAACAATGGAACCCAAAGCCTGAGCTGCGGGAACATGACCACTGAGAAGGGTTGTCAAAAATATATGCACTATAGCTTTTACATTCAGGATGTGTGTTTGAGGACGAAGAGCTATGATGACTGAAGCAAACAATGAAACTCTCCACTGGTCTCTACATGGAAAACTGTTCAAACCATGATTAAGCTGTGAAGCTTCAAGTTTGGTTGAAGTGGTACCAGATATGAACTCCTTCAATGAGAAAGTACTTGATAAAAGTACATTGAAGGCTTTTTGGACGATGATGCTTTGACTTTCCTCTGAACAATTCGCAACAGCTAGCTTTACTGCTGTCATTGTTGCACCAACAAGTTCCTAAATGCAGGTAATTCTACAATCAGTACTACTGAGAGTACATTCTCCATTAAGTTGCTAAACTGTTGAAGCCAGTGCAATGATGCAAAAATGAACTTAAAGATGTTAAAAAAGATCAACTAAACAGCTAATTTATCAGTAAAAATATTCAATAAATGATATGGCAGGTGTACTTACTTTTTCCTGGAGCCCAATGCTGAAATCAGTGCTTTTTTCAATTTGGTCCCAAATATTAATGGCAAAGTGGAATGGGACTTCCTCAAAACCTCCAATTTTATCAAACCTGAGCTCACAAGGTTTTTCTAAATCATCAGCAGGTAATAAGGTAAAATGGCAAACAATAGTCTACTAACTTTCTACAAAGAGTAGCATCGTTAGAAATTTAGGAAGAGAAAAACAATATGAAGGGATGAAAAATACTCTCCCATCCACTCTCTGTACATTTACAAGCATTAGTACCAAAATTTGGGATTAATTATCTGGCATCTATGTAATTCACAATTTGAGACCTACTTAAATATGTATACATACAGAGTACCATCAGGAGAGCATGCATGCTAAGAATTTTAAACAAGAAATATTTTATTTATTGAAAAAAATAACATATAGGTTCCAATACTATAGTAATCCAGATTAATTCCAGCTTCTTTTTTTCGTTTTTTTTTCTAAATGAGATTTGGAAATATTCAGGATATTCAGGTATTGTTTGGAATTTGCTAAAATATGACGGGTGTGGGTGGTTGTTGCCAGCGTGGAAAGACTATGGGCCCCCCTAGGAATTGAGATGGAGCAGACCCACCAAGGGTGGAGAAGGAGAGAGCTGATACAGCCTTCAGCGGAGAGAGGAAGGGTGACTGAGTGCAAAGCCTCCGGAGAAAGTCAGAGGCAGAGCAAGCTCTAATGGAGATGTACCAACGGTACAACAATGTGTGGACTGTATTATAGAGGGAAAGTGATGCAGAAAATAGGGTCAATATTCATGCATGCACATGGAGAAGTTATCTACAATTTTACAATTTTATGTCTTTAATGTTTATATTGATTTTCTTTTTTATTATTGTTTAATTGGGAGTCTTATTAATATTTGATTTCCTATTTATTACGGATTCTAATTTCTTTTTTTATTTTTCTATTAGGGTTTAGTTTCAGACTTTAAAATTTGGGTTAATGGTCTATAAATATTAAGTTTTGCATTTTACCATTCAGATTTGAATTAATAATATTGCAAGTGTTTAAGCTTGTGGCCTCTTGAGTCTTTCTCCTCTCTGTTTTCACTTCTACGTTCCACACCAGAAAGGCTAATTATCTTACAGTTTACATTCTACCATAAAAAAGGCAGTGCAAATATTGCTGGAACAATATGATTCATTCTACCAGAGGAGATGGGATGTTTATTTTAGGAGCTTGTAACTCAGGAAGAAAGTCTCACTAAACAACAGTTCAAATTTGTGTAAACATCCCTTGGAAAGGTGTTGCACATACAGCAAAACTCAAAAGTGGTAAGAGTAAAAACAACAATACGGATGTGTATACAATAATTGAGAACTCACTAGCTTCAGAACAAAATGTTACTGAAGTAATCATGTACGAAAAAGAAAACATTGAAAAGGATGGCAGAACCTCAGCAACTAGGGACTATGATGAACTAGAATAAGTGAAAGAAATATTTAGATGAGGTTTGCATACCATGGAAGCAACTTATTAGAGAAACATTCCAAAAGCTGAACAGTGGACTCAGCTGATTCGACATTCCCATGTACCTACACAAGCAGAATATAAGTTTAAACGAAGAAATTAGCAGCTCCAAAAGTAACTTGGAGAGGGGAAAGAAAAAGTTATTGATGAAAAACCAACAAAGAGCAGGAACTATGCACTATCCTCATTGTTTGAGTCAGGTATTTTTATGTTAACAGTGTCCCAACGTTGTCCATTGAGTTTTATAGTGTATATACCAAAATATAGACACAACTTCAAACAACTTAGCAACACAAAAAGGTCATAGCTTTATTCCGTTTGGTGAGGACAGTACATGATGTCCCAATGGAAGAACTATAATTTTAGTCAAACAGAAAAGGAATTTAACAATCAGACATACAAAAGACTCTGATAATTTGGCAAATACAGTCTTTTCCAACCCTTGGACAATTGTCAGCATAAAATTCAGCCCAGTTGTGCCAATCTCAGAAATTGCTTCGAGTTTGAGTGATAAAGGCATGGTAGAATCATCAGGAGACATCAACGAAACAATCTTTTCTACAACAATACCCTCAAAGCTTGGTGCCTTGTCAGCTTCATGACGATTATCAACAAATGAGCCAATTTCCACTAACGCTTTCAATGACAACTTCCACAAAAATGCCTTGTCAAAATTCAAACAGATGATTGACATCAACCTCATCAAAATATTTTCAAATATGGATTTTGATATAGGTAAGAAGCTTCCAGGAAATGTAGCCAAAATCTGCAAGCCCCTCACTGTAATTTGACAGAAAGGGGGAGAGAGAGAGAGAGAGAGAATCAGCATACTCAGAATAGACTATGCATCCAAACATGAAAATATAATAAATCCAGACAAGACTTAGTTCATTTGAGTTTAATTTATAAATATTCATAGAAAACATCTTGAAACAAATTTTTTATTTTATTATTACGAGACAATTTTTCTATTTCTTTAGGGAGACAGGAGAGAGGAAATCTAACATTAATTGAAAATCACAAATATAACAAATAAGCATGTGGCAAATCAGAGGGGTACGCTCATTTGAGAAATAACATATTTAAATAATGTTAGCTCATGAGACTAATAGATAATATTCCAAAAACAAGTTACTGAAGACAAAATTGCTGTGTGGACAGAGATTAATAGTTTCACTTCCATTGAAGCTGCATAAAAAGCCCATATCAAAAAAGGGAAGGAAAAAAAAAAACTACAAACTATTATACCTACACAATAAAAATAGTAGATATTGAGTTAATTTGGCACAGACAGGTTTATATAATATCTGGAAAAACAAAAAAAAAAAAACAGTTAATGCCTGAATGTCTTCAAAAGGAATGCATTTCTCGGTCAGTATTTAACACATGTAGTGTAGCCATCATTGTTGAGGGTATATTGCTACTTTTGGTGATATTCCTGATCTAGCACTAAAGGGCAACAAAATCATTTTAAGATAGTTGTTACACCCCTAATAACATGAACGCCAAATAAACAATCACAATGGACACAACATGCCATAGGCATGGGCATGTGGAAGTTGTTTGGTAGGCCTTTTTTTTTTTTTTTTTTTTTTTTGTGATAAATAAGCAAACTTTATTTGTAAACAAACCTAGAAAGCATGCAACAAAGAGAGGGAGGAACCTTCCTAGATCAATGCATATATCAGATGAGTCAACTACACATGTTGGAGATCCCATGTTACCGAGACACTTCATTCATTCTGGATATAGAAAAATGAAATTATATGCTTAAAAAAGTCAGCCATGACCCGATGCCTTAAAGTTGATGTATTAGACATGTATGACACCTAAACATTAAACCCTGTTTACACACTTGCCTGAGTGAATGTGACATGTAAGCCTAATCTTTGTGAATCCCTATTGCACAAGCTTCTCAAGGAATAAACAAAGTATATGCATTGGGAAAAAGTAAAAGACAAAACAAACTTTAAAAAAAATAAAAAAATGATTATAGGATGGAAAATAAGGTGTTATCAATTAAACACATATATAAAATCATCAATATGTTGTGCCTACACAAAATACCTCCAGAGTGAATATATGCATTCTGAATGTCTTTATCTGTACTTGTTACTAGGGTACAACATAAGGTTTCAGTTAATGAGTAGCAAAAACTCTGAAGCATGCAGCACCATTTCTCATGTGCAGACACAGTAACTGAACTTTCTTCACAGCCCAAAACCAAATATCTGCATGCAGCAAGGAGTTCAATGCAAAGATATAGGGCTCCATATTTAAGTCTTCCAGAAAATTCATAATCTTCTTCTGGATGACTATCCCCAGATGAACCTGAAAGCCCCAAAGCATCCATTAAGCAGAGGAAGAAACTTTCAAACACTCTATTGCAGGAAGCTATGGAAGCTTTGGCAGAAACAGATAAGATTTGACCAACTGCATATAGTTTCTTCTTGTTTTGCATAGGAATATCAGCATAATTCTTAAAACTAGTGATGGAGTTGATAGTCGACTTTATTTCTTCATCATCAACAATCAAACTTATGAACAAGCCATCATTTTGCAGAATAACCTTTTGCATAAGTAGGAGAGCTTCTGTTGTAATTTGATTCTCCTGAAAACCCATACCATCCAGTGGTTCCGTTGCCAAGGATGAAATAGGTTGTGATGAATTATATATTGTATCTTTTAATGAAGACCAAAGAGTTTCAGCATGTTTTGCCATTCTGTCTGCTCCATACATCACACTGCAATAGCTAAGATATCTCAAAGACTCAACCTGTGGGCATAGAAAGTCATTGACGAAATAGACATAGATAATGTTTTAGTTTAGCGTGATGGAATATACTAGTTACAAGAACAAAACTAGAGACGCAATTTGTTTTTACCAACCTTTGCAGACGGCAGAGAAGAAGAAAGTTTTTCCAGAAGCAATGGAATGGCAAATGGCTCAAAAAGAGGTGTAGAAGCGAATGCCAGCTGGTAGGTGAAAAATAGGTTTTGGTTAAAAACTAAGGAAATATAACTTTCAAGTGCACCAAAGAAGCATGATAAAAAGCAGAGAATTGTAGCCCTTTTGAAAGCCACACTATAGAGCAAAGTGTAAAATAACTCCATCTAGAAAAGCAGCAATTATTAGCTTCAAAATGATTACCAAATGAAAGTTTTCTTTTTCTTTCCATATATTTGGATGACAAGATAATTAGACTTCTTTGCTGCTCCCAGTTTACGAAAGCATTTAAGCAGCACGTAAATCTGATTTTATGAACAAATACGGATAAAACTTTGAAACATGTCGTTCAGATCATTCAGTTTTCAAAATGTGTATTATCTATTTTATTTTATTAATCCAACACCTCTTCCAAT
This sequence comes from Camellia granthamiana, assembly GCA_036172215.1. Lineage (NCBI taxonomy): Eukaryota > Viridiplantae > Streptophyta > Magnoliopsida > Ericales > Theaceae > Camellia > Camellia granthamiana. Next base: position 14,719,064 of record CM069917.1, on the reverse strand, counting down.
CCAAGTTGAACAACAAAGTAATAAACAGTAACAAGGCAAGGTCAACATTATCATTTTCTGAGAATAATGTACAAAATCAAATTCACACACCAAGACAACTTAGCAGAGCTTCAAGCTACTTAAATATGGCTACATAAACTATACTTTTCAAGTCATTTTCCTACATAATAGTTCAGCATCTATTGTTTATCTATACACTAGTAGGCAACCACTTTCTAAGCACGTACAAAGAAAGCCCTGACATTTAACTAAAAAAGAAAATATAATCAGGAACTAATCAAACATTCAGTTCTTGCAACAACAGTATTTCTATTAATACGTTTGTGCATAGAAATTGTGGGAATATAGGTAAAATAAACCACAAGCCTATGCAAGTAGAAAATATCATTAACAAAAAGAGAAAAATCTCGCTGGAAGTGCTAGGAGCGAATTACATACCATTAGTGCTCTTGACAGCTCATCCTTTTTCACATCAACTTCTTCACCTTTTGGCTAGTTTGAAAAATAAAGTCAAATGAATAAGCAATAAAAGAAAAATATAGTGTAAGCAGCAAATGAATCAAAATACATGCATTTTACACTCTTCCCTATAGAGAGAGACAGAGAGAGAGAGATTGGGAAATACACCTCTTTATGGTGCCCTGCCCATCAACCACAAAATCTATTCTCATATTTGATTAATGGTGGGGGAAAAAAATTTACATGAATATAATAAAAGAAAACTACTCATTTATCTTACATGTGTAAAGTGGATAGGGAAGTAACAGCCCAAAATTTCAAAAAGATCTGCAGCAAAACTTGCTAGTGGACCAAGTGGATCTGGAAATAATCGTGCCAAAACTTCCACAATATGAAATGTGATCATTAGGCATTCAGGATCTTTTTCTCCATCAATAGCTTCACAGATTCCATAGACAAGGTTATCACCCTGTACCCAAAAAATAAAAGTTATTAATGTAAAAAATAAAAAGTATAATACAAAAAAATTATGGGATGGGGCTTATGTGAGTGCACCACAGAGGGGGAAGGGGAGGGGACTCACTATGGAAGTCGCAACAAATGAAAATAAAGTATTGTTAAACATTTTTCAAGGAAAGAAGACCCACACAATAGGACCAAACCATAGCATATTATTATAATAATAGTATAATATCAACATCACCCAACATTAGTCACTGTATACAAGTTTCCAAATTACAGACAATTAGTTTTCTAAATGAACTAGCATATGAAGAAGGCCGAATGCTGACATATAACCAAAAATATAGGAGAGGGAAGAAAAAGGAACTTCAGAAAGACAATAAACCCATAGCACTGATGCTATCATGCATAAAGATGTAGCTTGTGATCGAACTTTAGTAATGAACAAGCAGGCAGCATATACAATGTGCATGCACTAAAATGCATATTTCAGACGACTACAGACTGACTTCAATCGGTTAATTACACAACTGATTCTGATCCTCAGAAGTCTGTCTCCAAACAATATAAAGAGATGATTAATTACAGGATTCTGGTTGTAGAATTGAAACCATCTTCAAATTTTTATTTCTATTTTTTTTTTGGTTTAAAAAAAATATTTATATGTATATATATATTTAAGTGATAGAATAGTTCAAATGACAGCTTTTCCTTTTTCTTATTTGTTTTGTTTTTGCTGCACCAAATGTTCACTTTTAGCACCATGGCAAAAGCTCAAGTGTTGAGCTGGAAAAGGGCTTTGAGAAATATTGGGTCTTTCATTTTGAGACCCATCTTCTTTCAAAGTTTGATAAGGCTTAAACAAATAGGTTTGGCAAAACTTGATGGTTAAGAACTTAATAAAATATATCAGTTAAGAGAATCACATCATAAAGGAAAAACAACAGAAGAGGGAGGAAAGCCAAGGCAATCACATATTGGTTCATAGTCATTCAAACTGACAGCAACAGTAACAGTAACAGGCTTCAACAGATATCTTCATTTGCTGCTTCAAAACAAGCCAATATTCATTATTTATATAGAGCTGTCTAGCTTGGCAGCTGAAAAAAGCTTGATGGTGGTCATCCATGAACCATAGCACAAGTCATGCTATAGTATTGGCTATTTACGCATCATTCATAGCTCATTTAAATATTTTTTGTAAGTAAAGAGTCACACATTTCTAATTACAGAATCAAAGTCCTACTTGGAGTAGAGATTTCTTGCAGCTTATACGTATATCAATATAACCTTTCAAATTCAATAGAGATCAATAGAGAAAATTTTAAAATTTTGATGCCTCTGTAGGACAGTGATGCAACACTAACCCCATTTGTGAAGCCTGCAAGATTGTACGAGTGATTCCTAGAATATTCTCTTCTCCTTCTCTCTTTATTTCTTTTTGCACTCAAGATAACCAAAATTTAAATAACCATTATTTCATCCATACAGAAGTCTACTTTGGTAAACCCAATCCTTCTTAAATCAACTCCAGTCTCAATACTTATATTTGTTGTCCTTAACCCTCTGGTTCTATATCACACTGATTTGTATCCCCCTTACTAAACACCATATTGATGGGACCAAGTCAAGCAGTCATGTTAAAAAGTCACAACAAGATGAAAACGGAAAGAAGATCACCGTAGCAATAAACCACAATAAAGGGGAAACTACACAAAATTCAGATAGTACCGATAATTTTCCCACAGTGTTGACCTTTTAACTAAGGAAAAATATTAGAAGACAACAGACCAAAACTATAGCCATGCTATACAAAGACAACTAAGATCATTCACTACAAAAACCAAAACGCCGGGACAAGACAGGATTGAGAACAATACCAGTGCCACAACTGCATCAGGGTAGCAATCTAATATGCACTCCAGAAGTTCAAAGCAGATCTGCAAGAACATTTAGATAATAAAGTTGAATGGCAAAGGTCCATAAGACATAGTCATAGTAGCTCTCTCGCTCTCTCCCCTTTATTTGTTCTGAATGTCAAGATAGTTACATTCAGACTCATTCTGGTAGGTGTTAGCGATGAAGTTAATAAAAAAGCCAGTATAACACTCGGCAAGATGATAGTTATACCTTCCTATCATGCTGTCCCAAGGATTGCACCTGTAAGTTTTGTAGATAGGACTGGGCAACTGCTCTTGCTTCATTAACAGTAATCATGCCAACATTACTTTTCCTCTTCAATAGTGCCAAACAACCAACAATTGCACCACGCAAGGCCTTCCAATCTGCCTGATGTAAACATAATATCATCTATCTTTGTAATTAACTCACATAAATTCAATGACAATTAGTCTGCAATAATTAAAAATGCTTAAAAGTAAAGCTACATGCTGCAGATAAATACAAACCAGCTTGTGCAAATTTCAAATATCTATGTAAAATATTTATATATTTAATAACACCTCATACTTTCGTTTTTTTAATCAGCAACAAAATAAAATTGTATTGGAGTACATACGGAGCAGGCACAACCCATATACAATTGGAAAAAAAGGGGGGGGGGAAATGCCTCATACTTTTTCAAGCCCCTTAAACGTATAACTAGATTTTCTGAATAAAGCAAAAAGAGAATTTTAATTTTCACGCCCCATAAGTTAAGTATATTGTTCAGACAAGGGACACAGAGCAAAAACGGGCATTTTAATTTTAATCTAGTTATACCATCAAAGGTATAACTAGATTTTCCAAATAAAGCAAAAAGAGGGCTTTAATTTTCAAGCCCCGTAAGTTAAGTATATTGTTCAGACAAGGGACATAGAGCAAAAACAGAATTTTAATTTGGATCCTCATTATTACGAACAATGACAATAGTACCAGTGATGGTTAGCATTCTGATGAAGCCAATCAAGAAAGAGATTTCATTAGATAGAGAAAATCCCAAAATGGGTACAAGAGCTCTCAAACTCTGAAATATTCAATATCAAAATATCATAGAACTCCCATACTAGAGGGGCCTAACCACTTATTTATAAGATAAAGAGCCAACTAACTCTAACTAACTCTTATGGTGCTAAACATAACAACCATACTAGTTCCAACTACATCAGACTTCCCCTCTAAAGAAAACAACTTGTCCTCAAGTTGGGATTACAACAAAATGACTCAAGACAACAAAATCAACAAAATGACTCAAAACAATGACTTATGGAAGAATGATGGATATGCAACGGTGAACAAGACTAAGTAGTTGCAAGTTCTTATTCAAGATCATCCTAGCAAATATCCTTCTATCAAAATGAGTTCTCATTTATGAACATCAACCAAAGCCATGTTGAAGTGTGAATAGACCACCCATGTAGCATGCCGTTCAGGAAGCAAGATGTCATCAAAATAGCGCTTCTCGCATGGGCCCAAAATAAACGCATCCTTCCTCCACGAAGCCGGGCTGGGCAGCAAATCAACACAAAGTGGAACAAACGACTTTGAAGATAGCATAAGAAGCATTTCTTGGAAGCAAAGATCATTCAACACCCAAGAAACTTCAATGTCATGACTCTCCGCCATAATTTTCTTGGAACCTAGAAAAGGAATAAGAGGAATTGCAACCACTTCCTTCATAGGAAGCAATGTGAGAGCAAAACTTGCTTCATCTACAAAACTTTCTTCATCTTCAAGTACACCTTCGCTCTCTACAAGGTCATCCTCATCATCATAGTGGTCAAAGATTGGAACTCCTCCATATGCACAAACATCAACTTTCTTTTCATATTCATGAACATTAACTTCATCATAATCGAACGCCCCACTCATTGGTTCATCAAAGATGGAAACATTTTCATCATATCCTTGTTCCGCATCAAAGATAGGAACGTCTTGATCACAACCTTGTGTTTGATCATAATCTTCTCCACTAAAGAGGGAAGCTCCAACATCAAAGATAGGAACATCCGGATCATAATCTTGCTCATGATCACTGCTTTTTTCCACATCTTCGTCATCATAACTTGGTTGAATCACCTCGTCACTAAAGGACATCTTATGATGATGTCTTTCATTGAAAGTCTCTTTCATTCCCACACTAGTTGAGTAACCAACTTGGACATAGTCATAGGATGGTTGTCCAATTGCCAAGCCTCTTCGGTATTGATGTCCGAAATTTGAAATGCCCTTCTTTTGGTGCTTCTCAACCAACAAAGGTGTCACGTGACTAGAAGGCAAGAAGTGCTTCTTGAGCTTCTTTCTCATCTTTCTCCACTCTCTAACCTTTTCTTGGCCATTTCTTTGCCTACCAACTTCTAATTGTTTCCACCAATCAGAGGCACGATCTTTGAGGCTTTGAGAGACCAATTTCACTTTCCTTGTTTCCAACACATCATAACACTCCAAATGGCTCTCAATTGTCTTCAACCATTCCTTGAACACATCCAGATTGTAGCTTCCACAGAATTCGGGAAACTCTAAATCATTTATGGTGTCATTCCGTTTAAAATCAAACACATGTGATTGTGCTCTACGCCTATGCGGAGCATCGAAGGAATCATCAAAGTGACAATCCTTGGAACCATTACTACCTTCAATAAGAGGTAGGAGACGTTGCACTGTCTCAGTTAAAGCGGCAATTTGCCGTCTCATCTCAACCATCTCATCTCTTTGATATGAAACCCCATTATCTTTGGCATCATCACCAAAATCTGGGACATAAGTCCTACCACGACCTCGTTGAGCCATTAAGTTACCCCCAAATATGCAAAGGCCCCGTTTGGTAGAGCTGTGAAAAAGTGATTATAGCTTATACCTTAACAACTTATAGCTTATAACTGTGAACATAAGCTGATTTTTGACTTATAACTTAAGCTTCTCCTCCCCCACTCAAAAAATAAGTTGATTTTTGACTTACAAAAAGCTATAAGCTGTATTGTTAAGCTAAACCAAACACATCAAAATAGCTTAAATTAAGCTAAAAGCTGAAATAAACTGGAAATAAACCCTACTAAACAGGGCCAAAGTCACAATAATGCAACCCAATTTGACCAAACAACTCAAGAACAATAATGGGACAGCCCAAAACAGTTCAAGAACAATAATGAGACAATCCAAAACAATGCAACAATTCAAGAACACAGAGGACCACAATCAAAAACAACCCAAGAAATGAGATTGAACGAATTACCCTTACTAGGTGTGAGATCCAAAACAAAATTTGAATCTGATCGACAACCCAGGGCTTCGAATCGAATCAAATCTGATTTCATCGCACAACTTGATCATAGGTCGCAATTAAATCCAAAGGCAGATCAACATGTCTAGGCTTCAAACTCAGTGTTCGTGATGTTTGAGTAAACAAATAACTAGAACCAGAGAGTCAAAATAGAGTTGATCGAAACCAGAACTGGGTTACACAAGTTGCAAGTCCAAATGCAGAGATCACACCTGTTCTAAAGAAATCTCTAATCAAGCTCTCAAGATTGCGATGGACTTGGCTTTGCGATTCTAGCGCTAGCTTAGTCGACTATCATGAATGTTGTAGTTGAAGTTGGAATTTCAATCACAAATGGAGCGCAATGAAGCTTTGTTGATTTCACAATAGTCACAGTTGCGAAATGCAGAAATCGGAGGCTGACTGGGTTTCAATTCGCGATGTGTCCTTTGTCCCCCGAAAATGGAAGTCTACTTCACATTCAACTTCGAACAAAACTCATAACTGAGGTCGATTTAGGGTCTCGAAGAGAACCTAGGTGCTACGAACTAGAGATGAAGATCTTGGTGAGAAATCTAGGGCATTCACGATCGAAGCTCCAAACTAAGTCTAATTTCGATTCAAGATAGTAATCCCAAGTCTGATTTCGACTCAGCCTGCAAAGTCGATCTGCAAGTCGTTCGAACTCATTTGCGAACCCAGACAATATTTGCGAACTCAAATCAACCCAAGAAAACGAAACCCAGATTGTCGCGATTGGAATCAGATTGAAGTCGCACCTTAGCAATGGATCAAAATCAGATTGAAGTTGTTCTCAATTTGCCACTAGGGTTCTTGAAAGCTCAAAAACTGGAAGTTTGAATCAGGTACGTGAGTCCATGGTGTAGAATTAGATGATGAACCAATCCAATCTAACACAATTGGATCAAAACTCTAATGCTCTGATACCAAAATGATGAAGCCAATCAAGAAAGAGATTTCATTAGAGAGAGAAAATCCCAAAATGGGTACAAGAGCTCTCAAGCTCTGAAATATTCAATGTCAAAATATCATTAAACTCCCATACTAGAGAGGCCTAACCACCTATTTATAGGATAAAGACCCAGCTAACTCTAACTAACTCTTACGGTGCTAAACATAACAATTGTACTAGTTCTAACTAGATCACATTCTTAAACTAGAAAGGGATACATGTGATATGGGACAACAAGAGAGCAAGGGTGGAATGAGAGAGGATGATCCTGAGTGGGAGAAAGCTAGATTTGGGAAGGGGGGAGCAATAGGATTGTTTGGGCTCAAACCTTGAGTGGTTTAGTCCATCTCCCATACTAAAGTGATGGTGAGATGACTAACCTACATGTTCCCAACCAGAGCCTTTGGCTAGGTGAAACCCTTCACCATCTCTTTTTGTTTAGAACCTCGAAAAGCTTGGACAAGCTATTAACGCAACTATCAGTAAAAATATCCTTTAAATATTGCTAGAGGTCCTGCACTCTTGTATATTTTTTGTCAGTGATCTGGTGCAGGCGCCAGCAAAAGAACACCATCACTACTGCAGGGGAAAGTGTGACGAACATGGTCAATACAGTGAATAACTTTCAAGCTAATCATACACAACTCTTGAATGACCATCAGTGTGTGCATGATAAAGAATTGAGTCAACAGTTGCAGTCGTTTATGATCTGGATGTTACAGGAGTGGCATAGAAGATTCCCAAATGCTCCTTCTCCTTAACACTGGCTCTCCTCTCTATGATCTTTTGCAATTGCTATAATAATGCGAATTTTTTAAGACAAATAACTGTTCTATGTTAAAGTGTTGTATGGATAATTAATTATGGATTACAATTGTTAAAACAATCTCCTTTTTTTTTTTTTTTGGGATAAAACTGTTAAAACAATCCTTAACTCTTGTTGATGCTAATTGTGATGCTTGTGTGTTGAACATCAATTGGCAAATAGTTGAGATTTGTTAATTACTGTGGTTATTGTCACTATTGTTAAGAATAGTTCTCTGTTTTTTATTCCTCCCATGTCCCTTCTCTTTCTTTTTTTTTTCTTTTTTTTTCTTTTTTTTTTTTTTGAGGACAAAAGGGGGAGCAAGTGGTGATATTACTGCTCATTATTATTTTGGAATTGCAAATGTTGTTAATTGATGCTAAAATTGATTATTTGATCTTTGAAGATTGAAAATGTATGTTAATATGCCTAGTATGTTCCATTCGTTGTTGGAAGAAAGCTTGATTAAAGAAGAATTGCATTGTTAATGGTGAGCTACACCATGAGCTATGAATCTCGTTTTCACTCTTTTGATTGGTATAGGCTTATAAAACTTTTTGAAAAATGAATTTTCTGAAATCCTTTAACAATAGTTTGTCATCATCAGAAAAGGAGAGATTGTTAGCCCCAAGGCTTCAAATGGTTAATTTTGATGATAACAAAACATGTTTGAAGTACTGAAAATCATCTCCCATGTTTATTGTATTAATGAAAGACACCGTGTATTCGAAATTTTATATTTCTAGCTCTTTCAAATGTTGTAGACTAAAAAATCTAATAAAAATAATAATAAATAAATAAAAGTTGGTGTTAATATTGTGCTTATTTGATTCTTTTGTAATTTAATTGGATGACAAATGTGGTGTTGAATGGAGTTTACACGCTTAACAAGTCAATTTTACATGTTTTGTCACTGGCTTTTTTTTTCTTCTCTCTCTTTCTTTGTTAGAGAACGACTTGTCCCACTTTGTACCTTAATTTTCAATTTTAAAGACATCTTTTTGTTGCTGATCCAAAAAAAAACTTAAAATAATAACAAAAAAACACATTCTCAAACAAATGAAGCAACAATGGTACAGGTACATGTTCTAAAGGAAATAAATAGTAGTGTAATCTAAAGAGGACAAAAGGAAATAGAAGTTATAGAGACAAAATAAAGAAAAAAAACCTAAAGCATGAAGAAGCAATTGAGAACTAAACAGATGACCATTTCTACTTTAGTGCATAGCAGTTCATTATGTGATTGATTACTCACCAGCCTTTCTGTGAAGAATCCTATTAAGCTACGTATGGAAGCATCATCTAGAGGCTTTGATGCAAGACGTCCCAGCAACTCTGCAAGAAGAAGTATACCTAGAACGCAACAAGATAAAATGTGTGAAAAATCCATGTCATACAGATAGTTCACAATACATATATATATTATATTGAAAAGTTTTGCAATAACAACAGGAATAAAAAGCAAATAGACTTTGTCTCAGCCATCTGTCTTTTGATGAGGCTTTGGGAGGCTGGGAACAATCATGACACGATGAATAACAAAAAATTGAACTTCAACAGCACCGTTTACATAGCAGTGTGTGAATAAGATTCACTGCGGTTGATGACGCAGGTGGTTCTTCAACCAGGGTGGTTATGGTTGAAAGAGGTACAAAACTCTGCTGATAGGTGGTGCTGCTTGGTTTTAAGGTGCAGTGGGTATGTCATAAAATGCAAGAGGATTCGAAAAAGATGAATGGGGACCTTTTTCCTGGAAGATTTAAATGATATGTCAAGGTCTAAGTAAGTGCATTGTAGAGTGAGAGAAGAAGCTGAAGTAAAGTGGAAGCACATTTCAAATAACTACTTTTATGTAGTTATTTCAAATCCATCATAGTAAGGCTATTAACTCAATCTTGAAATTCATAGGTAAATTATCATATCTAAATTTCGGTTATGTTTTTCAATGATAAGATCAAATCCCTCGATTTGAAATCCACATAAACGGACCATAATTGTTTCCTCTTCCCCTCACGTCCAAATTAATATTGCAGCACAAATACCAGTATCCAGAAAATGTACCCTTAATGGAAGTAAAACTGTTTTCAAAAAAGGCCACTCAACCGAAATATATGATTTGATATACAAGCACCAAAAGCCAGAAGTCAGATTGTTCAAACACATATATCCCAAATCAAACCCTTGATTCATTTTGAAATAAACAACCGAAAAATTAACGCATTTAGAAGTTAAAAACAAATAATAAAGCACCTCTTGCACGAATAATGCTGTCTGTAATAGTCAAATACATCTCCATCTCTCTAACCTACATTTTAAAAAACAATCATTCAGAGAGGTATTATTATAAAATAGTAAAAGAAAACCACGAAATTTTTTTTAAAAAAATACAAAAATAACTTACAAGTGCTTCAATAGTTAACATGTCATTCTTCAAGAGAGCAGTAATTGCATCTAAACTTGCACTCTGTAATGCAAAGGATAAACAAAGTAAGTCTCCAAACACTCTCATACTCAAAGCATAGAAATGATAATTTTGCCTTAATTTTGAGTAAACCACTAAAAATAAACCTATGTATGAGAATAATTAAGCATTACACGAAACATAAACAACCCAAATGAATCAAAAATATAAAAAATAATAAAAATAAAGGAAAAACAAAATGCAATTGCCCTAACAAGAGAGGATTTTTTTTTCTTTTTTTCTTTTTTTGACATTCTGTTTGGTTGCTGAGAAAGCTGAAGCCATGAAAAATGAAAATTATTTGCTTTTGCTGAAATTACACGCCAACCAAACGGAGCATCAAGGAAATTAGAGTAGTAGTGAGCATTGGACCTGCTGAGAAGGAGAGCTAGAAGAGTCAACATAGGATTCTATGTGCTTAACCAAGTGAGTGGAATCGGCCATTGAATAACCAGAGGGGGGGGGAGAGAGAGAGAGAGAGTATGGGGTTAGGGCTTTGCTGATGTGCGAGGGTTTCGAAGTTTCCAGTGAACGGGAAACGACATAGTTTGATTATTTATGGCCGAACCTCTATGTTTTGATTAATTTATGAAATCACCCTTTTTGTTTTATGATTTTCTTTTTTTAACCCCATACCTATGGGCTTTTTTTAATGAAAATTAACTAATCGATCCCCCAATTATGTTTGGTTCCACTTTTTTGTGTTAATTTTTAGAATTTTATTTTTAAAAAGTGTTTTTGAAAAAGTGATTATTGTTCGGGTGTTCTGCTTTTTTTTCTTAATTTTATAAGTTAAATTCAAAAGTTTTTCTAGAAAATCAGATTTAGTGCGCTGCTGTATAATTTCTTAAAAATTGGTTCAAAACTGGTTTGTTTTATAAATTAGACCAAAGTTGAGCATAAAATTAACTAATCAAGCTTAATATTTGTAATTGACAGGATTAAAATTTATTTGAATTTAGTTTCATAAAAAAATATATCAAACTCAACCATTTTTTTTATTTTTTTTAAAATTTCAAACCAAGCTTTAATTCACTATTCAACTTAATTCGACTCATTTACATATCTTATTCTAAACTCAGGGCAATTCATGTCAAATGATGGGATTGTCATAAAAGAAACAATTTCCCTCTCAAATTGCTTTACTTATATTTTTTTGTGACTGGTTCTTGATTTTTTGTCCATTGTATAAACGTACTTGCCCGGAAAAAATAAAATTGTTGTGCCAAAAGCATGCTCTGGGTAAAAAATGGACATCCTAAACAATATAATTTACCATAAACGTAGGATGAAAATATTGTCAGCTGATAAATTTGGATGAAAAGGTTTATAATATTTGTTTCATGCCCAAAAACTTCCTTGAAAAATAAGTTCATATAATCCTCAGAAGAAACATAGGAACACTGTTGAAGTTCTGCAGCCTTTCTTGCACCTATCTATACAAAACAGAGAGAGAGAGAGAGAGAGAGAGAGAGAGAGTGACACACAAAAGTTAATTCCTCTTATTTTTCCATTTTCTTTATCGGTTGCAAGTTGTAACCTTCATAGTCAATGAAGTACAACAAAAATCTCCAAAGCCTCCCTCAAGCCAACAACACACCACGTAGAGTTCAAAATTTTGCCCCAACATCATGTTTATCATCACAAACTCTCAGGTAATGGAGTTGTCTCATCACAAGAAACCTCTTCCAATCTGTCGAGAAATCCTTTCAGAGCAGTCTCTTGAATAACAGAGACTTTGCTTCGTATCCCATTGTTAGTTGCTGCTTCAAACCTCGTCCACAACTCCTTCTTTAAAGTGTTCTCTCCAGGATGCTTCCCTGTTCGAAAAGTGCTTTCAGGCTCCTTCCACATGGGAGTGCTTTCAATTAGAGCTGACACGCCACCAGGTTCTGTCAAAAAAGATAGTAACACCCAATTAAAATTTTAAACAAAATCAAGTTCAACATGTTCTTCCGATGAAAAGAAACATAATACCTTGATTACAAGATTTCCCTGTTAAATAATTATCACTTTGAACATCATTTCCTTTCACTACACAAGCAGTCCTTGGCAACTGATAATTGCTAGTAGCATTAGTCAATGATTTCTCATCAGGCGGTTCCATCAAAACGCAAGTTTTAGGAGGTGACATAAACCAATCCGGTGATTCTTCTACTCCTCCCTTCCTTCCATTTCCCAGTTTATGAGATGGCTGTATCCCAAATAGTTCTGGATATTTCAAAGCCAAATTCTCAGAAGCTTCACTGCTGGAGGATTCAGACACTTCTGACTCACTAAAATCTGGAATTCCAACAGGAAATGGGGTTGATTTTCGGACCCCATGATTATCTTTGTAAGATATCTCAGAAATAGGTTCGAGCAGTACACAAGACTTGGGTGGTGACATTTTCAGGCGTGGAGTCATAACAAGCACAGAGCGGTCCATTCCTGAGAACTTCGGCGGAGAATTAAACCCAGGTTCCAGAGTGCTTTCCCTTTTAGTCACAACAGAATTGGAAACTTTACTTGGGGTTGGCTTTATTGCTACATCTTCAAGCAGATCATCATTTGTAACCCCAGAAATAGAAAAACCAACAGTATTAGATGTTATCTTTCCAATTACCGATTTAGATGAGTCTTTAAGTTTGGATGAAAATGCTTTTGGTCTTGGCAGAGGTGTGAGCAGAAATAGCTGTCTACCACACTCAGTAGTACATTCAGCACGCCAAGACACTAGTGGCGAAGGAGAGACCAGAAAGTCAAGTTTGGTTTGTTCTGGACTCTGAATTACATCGCTTGTATCTTCATTTACAGGAGGCACAGTTCTACTCACCAAAGACTGTCCCAACTGATTCTCAGAACCAACAGAGTCACTGGAGAGTGCTTTCTTGAATCTAGGAGCCCATGGCTGCACTCAGCAAAACAAAACATCCATCACACGTGCAACAAAAGTTTGCAAATATAAATATGCTAACATTAATCAACTATAACATCAACCTTCAAAGAAGATGAGATTTCCGACAAGACTTGCGTGAAAGATTCAATTTCCTTTCTCCCCTTTTTGCTTGGTACTTTAACTTTGAATGCTTGCACAACAAGTTCATCAATCTGCAATATACACATTAATTAACACACATTTCCTACAAATTGAGGTAAATTATAACTTATTAGTTTGCCAAAAAGGGGTGGTATATATATATATATATATTTGGGGACTAACTATTACAGAAGCTATTTGGATGGAGTATCTTTTAAAAGGTGGTTACAAAGACTCCAACCCATGTATCTTTTCAAAGGTTGTCCAACCCATGTGAGAGGGGCTAGTGGCTCCAGCAAGAGTAGGACACCAAAAAATAAATATAGGACACCAAAAAGTACGTGGCAATTTGAATAAAAACTCAGATGATGATTACTAGGCATGCAAGACGGCCCCAAGCCCCTTAAGTAGAGGCCTGAGCGAATGTATCCGAAGCCAGACCAACTTGCCAAAATTTTGAAAAATGCCCAGCCAGGCCCTAGCCCTAGGGCCATAGGCAGGGCCTAGGCTGGCTGTTAAGAATCTGGCCTGGGGCAGAGACAGAGGGCCAAAATTTATAGATTTAAATTTAATAATTAAAAAAATGTTGTGCAAAAAGTCATGCATAACGTAAGTACACAGAATATCTACAAAATATTTCTTAGTAGCTTCCCGTAATTGTTGTTTACTGGGTTCTACAGCTGGCAGTGAGGCCAGGTCCAAGATTCTCAAATATAACCTACTTGTTCTTAAGATAACCATGTCCAACATTTCCATCATATTGGTAGTTTCTTCGCATAATGCCTCAATGGTCAGATTATTTAGTAAGTACAAACAATCAACCTAATCATGCAGTTTTTCATCATAGTCTAACTAGTGCCTTTTTTATGCTCATATGTTCCTGTGCTTTCCAAATTAAGGACATGCTTCACGTCCTTAGGACTGCCATAATGACTTTTGTCACACAAAGAACTTCAATGAATCAGCGAGGAAAATCAAAACAGAAATTGTGACCATCACAATCCTTTCATCATCCAAGTGGATGATTTCATTATTTTTAGTTTATGCTTTTGATTCCTTATGCCACATGATCAGTGTTCTTTTCTTTTTCATCCTAATTAGACTAAGGAAAACATAAATAACTACAGGAAGTATGAGCTTATAATAATCATTGAACAAAATGAAACTATCATTAGCAATCATTTCAAACTACAAAGGCCAGAGACAAACTCAACTGCTATGCCACAGTCATGTACAATCTTAGAATCACACTGATGAATAAGATAAAACACAATATATTAGTACTCTATTCTGCAGTTAGGGAGACAAAATCTACAACAATGTTCAGATTGAATTAACCAAGTACAAAATTATGGTTCCTCACCGTTTTTGGTTTAGTCAATTCCCAAAAACGCAGAGAAAACTGAACACAGAACAATGCTTAACTTTCAATTCTCAATAAATATAGCCCAAGTTGCATCTTAAGGAAATTTCTATACCCAAAGTGAGATTTTCAAATCCCACATTCGATTCAAAGTAATATGTAGCTAACAGTAACCCAAATTGAAATCATATAACAAAAAATGAGCATACACACAAAAATTCACACTACACACAAAAATTCACACTACACTACAATAACAAATAAGAAGCAACCAAGAAAAATCAAGGTGATTACTGAAATAAAAATTTGTTCTTTTTACTGAAGCATTCATTGATAGACAGACCTAGGAATGAAATGGAATGGAATGCAGAGAAATTCAAAAGAAAAAGAAAAAAAGGAAAAGAAAAAAAAACCTAGATCTTATCAGTGAATCAGTGCAGAAACAAAGAAGCAAAACACAACAATTTCAGACAAATCTAAGGGTTTCGATTTCCTCCAAACCAATGTTCGATCAAATATGAAATTGCTATTGTGTTTCTCTCTCTAGAACCACAAATAAGTTACCTGGTGAATGAGAGAGGAGAGATCGGAATGGACGAGAAGGAGGCGATCGATGGCGTCGTTTTCGACTCGATCTTCGTTCACAGGGGCTTTCTTCTTCACAGATTTCGAGAAAGTTAAGCCATTAGAGACGTCCCTCAGTGGATTCCTCGTCGATTTTGCTTTCATTTCGTTCTTCGGCATCTTCAATCTCTTCTTCAACAACGGTACCTACACTTCACTGCCTCTCTCTCTCTCTCTCTCTCGGTAATTTGATTTGAATTTTTCTCCGGGCTCCGCAGGGCGGGTCAAAGTTTGATTGCACCATTTGTTGAATGAGTCGAGTGAGGGGAACCGGGCTGGACTCGGACTGTTCAAATTTCACTATAATTTCTTTTTTTTTAACGTAAATTTTACTATACTTTGATCGTTAACTTTTTGGGTAAATTATGACTGTGTGTGGTTACGTTTTTTTTTGGACAACAGAGCTTACACAACACATGCCTTCAAAAAAAGCACGTGCAGGTAAGATGATATATACACACACACACCCAACTGGCTATCCGATGTGGGATAGCCCCTGCCCAGCCCACCCGGGCCAAAGCCCCACCCCGCCTTCGGCGAGGCCCAAAGAGGGCTGGAAACAGAGCCCACAGCAGAGGTCCAGCACAAGCAGTTTGTTTTGGACAACAGAGCTTACACAACACATGCCTTCAAAAAAAGCACGTGCAGGTAAGATGATATATACACACACACACCCAACTGGCTATCCGATGTGGGATAGCCCCTGTGTGGTTACGTTTGTCGAACACATTTTCACCCATTTTAATGAGTATGGCCTTTATTTTGAGCTTTTAAATTATAATTTTATATTTATTTTTGAAAATTAAAAACAAGAAAATTTGACTAATCCAGTCATTCTCTTAGATATTCAGTCAGTTGATCAGAATAGTGTTCAATTTTTTTTTTTGGCACTTCTTATTTTTGAGTAAATTACAAACACAACTCCTGAGGTTTACTTAAATTACAACTCTAAAGTTTTTAATTTCATAATAAATAGGTCATTTTATTAATAAATCATCAAATTAATTAACAATTTTTAATAATGTTAAAATTTTATTTCAATTAATAATTCAGATAATTTTATTATTGTATAGGTGAACATTTAGAAATTTCACTTTTTCAATTAATTCTGTTAAATAAAAAATATTATCAGAGAGGTATTTGTAATTTCTCAAACCACGGGGAACAATTCGTATTTTAAGCAAACCTCAAGGGGTGTATTTGTAATTTACCTCTTATTTTTATATTATAAATAAAAAAATACTTTGAAATTTTTTTAATTTTTATATGAGTTTTGAATATAATTTAGGCTGTGTATTTGGTTATGAGTTGTAAGTTTTTGAATTAAATAACTTTTCTAATTTCAAAAACTCAAAACTCCCTCCAAAACTTAATTCAAAACTCTTTTCAAAACTCATAACCAAACAAATTTTTCATACTCAAATCATAATTCCAAAACTCAAAAACTCAAAATACAACTCCATTCTCAAATCATATTTAGAAAACTCTACCAAATGCTACCTATATTTTGCTCCCCCTATATTTGATTTTCTATTTTTTTTTCTTCTTCTTGAGTTCAGTCTTTCATGTTTCAAGTTTTTTAGAAAAATGATTGATTTATCGAATTTAGGCTCTTCTAAATTGTAAGAATTACATAAGTTGGATGATTGACGTCACCATTGCCAACCGCGGTTGTCATCTTTGTCAACTGCGGCTATCATCTGATGTGTTCGATTGTCACCCTTATCAACCACATCTGTCATCTTTGTCATTCGGTGCGTCAATCGACATCTGCTGGACGACCAGTATCTTTTTGGACGACCTCTCGGACGACCAGTATAAACAAATTCGGACAATTCGATTAAGTCAAAATTCGATAGATGTAGCGTTGTTATTATTATTATTTTAAAAATGTGCTTTTGAACTAGACAATATTTTTTGAAATAATTTATTTTTTACATTCTGCTTATTTATATTTTTTTTCAAAAAAAATTATAAAAAAAAAAATGAACAATAAAAAATATATTTTGTATTCGGTGGAGGTAGTATTGTTGTTTTTGTTTTTTTAAACAAAACGTTTGTGCTTTTGAACTAAACAATATTTTTTAAAATAATTTATTTTTAACATTATGCATATTTGCATTTTTTTTGAAAGCATTTTAAAAAAAAAATGAACAATAAAAAAAAAATTTTGTGCCTTTTAAATGTGTGTGTGTGTGTGTGTGTGTGTGTGTGTGTGTGTGTGTGTGTGTGTTTTATACAGCTTAAACTCAAGCATTTGTTAAAGGGGCAAAAATCATTTTCAATTGAATTTTACTAATAGTCCAAATTGAAATTATCATTAAAAATGACAAATTCATTTAAAATCACTCCAAGACACCCCACAAAATAATAATAATAATAATGGGAATGCTATATCTACCGAATTTAGTCTCGCCCGAATTTGTGCATATCAGTCAACCAAAAAGTCGTCCGGTTAGTCATTCGACAAATGTCGATTGACATGTTGGTTGATAAAGGTGAAAGTCGCAGTTGATAAGGGTGACAATCGCAATTGACAAGAGTGACACTGGTCATCCGATCAGTCGTTTGGCTTACATAATTCGGGTGATTCGGACAAGCTCAAGTTTGGTGTATCAATCATTTTTATAGTAATAACAATCCATGTATAATGGATTAACTAAGCAGGCTTAGAATTTAAAGAATTTAAGGGTCAGGTTTAGAATGACTATATTAATCTTGATGTTGTGTTCGAGTTGAGTTAACATATAATCTTTATATATAGTTTAACTCAATCTAACCCTAACTCAGTTGAAGCCCCTATGCCAAATATACTTAGTACGCAATTCACTTAATCAATGTAAAATATAATAGTCCTTAATGAAATTTGACATTCTTTTAACAATTACATTTTAATAATTAGTTTAAAATTATTGAACCATTTTTGTTTTAATGAAGTTACTTTCTATAGTTAAAATAAATACAATAAATTATTTTTATATTTAAAAATATATATAATTTCCACTCCGTGTGTAGTATAGGTTTGTTGCTAGTATATATATAGCTATATATTTAAAAAAGCACAAAATATATTTTTTATTGTTCATTTTTTTTATAAATGTTTTGAAAAAAATGTAAATAGGCGTAATGTTAAAAATAAATTATTTCAAAAAATATTGTTTATTGCACAAGCACAATTTATATATATATATATATATAAGATTAGGGTATGGCTTATGTCCAGTCTGGGATCGAACTGGACCGTGCTGTTGGGCCCGTGGAGGCCCACCACGGGTCCTGTTTTGATAATCTGAACCGTTCAATGTGCAGAACTCGTCGAGTACTATATGCTTATAAAAAATCACGTTGATCGGATGTCGATAGCTATGTGATCAAATCAATTTCGTATTTAAAAAATTAGACGATGAACAAATTAACGGTTGACAAAAAACTAATTTGATCATATCGCTATCGATATCCGATCAACGTAATTTTTTACAGGCATATAGTACTCGACGATTTCTACACATTGAACGGTTCAAATTATCAAAACGGGACCCGTGGTGGGCCCCCACGAGCCCAACAACACGGTCCAGTCCGATCCCGGACTGGACAGAAGCCACACCCATAAGATTATTAAAGAAAACTAAAACGAACCAAAATAATAATTCTGCAACATTTGCACTTAAAAGAATTAATGTTAAGATAATCAATATCTCATTACTCATGTATTTGCTAAATTCATATATGTGATTTACTTATTTATTTATTATAACTAATTTCAATAATAAGTATAATTTATTTTGGCTATAAAAATAAAAAAAGTGGCAAGTTCATATTTTCAAATTCAAATACATTTTTTATAGTTTTTTTTATTTTTCATGTTTTTTTTTTATCTTTAGTAAAAAAAAAAAAGAATTTATGTTTCACTATTTTTTTTAGATACACGTAATAATGTATCTAAAATGTAAAATTTGTGAAGAAAATTGGGAAAAAATATTACAAAAAACGAAAAGGTCAAAAATAAAAATTAAAAAATTACTTATTTTTTGTAGTTTTTTTTTTTTTTTTGTCTTTAATAATTTTTGTTTTAAATTTTCTTTCATAAATATCTTAGTTTGTAGGTGTATTTGACTGAAATATGAAGGAAAAAAAGAGTTTATTGAAGACCCAAAAAAAAATCAAAAACAATTAACAAAAATTAAACCAAACAAATCTGACATGTATATTTTTAATAAAAATAATTCATTAATTATTACTAATTTTTGTTACATATGTACTTTTCTATGTAAGAATTTAAAATACAATTTTGAAAATGTGTCCATATTTAACATTAATTCTATTTTCTATTATTTGTAAATAATTCTTAATTTGGAAAAGTAAACCCTACACTTTAATCTTTCTTCCATATTATTCTTTTCAAATTTTAAAATACAATTTTGAAAATATTTCCATATTAGTCTTTGGAAGCAATCTATATAATTAAAGAAATTTGTAAAGTCATTATTAAGGGGTTTTTAGTTTAAGGTCCCTAATACTAAAATTTTATAAGATAAATGATATGTAATATTTTCATAGTATTTGGGGTCCCTCAACGTTTTCACAGAAAAATTTCAGCACAGTGAAATTTCTCTGTAACGAACTGAAATTTCTCTAATATATTGAATGATCTTAACTAATAAGAAAAAATATATTGAACCTCTCTTACTACCAAAAGTTGGAGAGGGATGTTTTACTAATTTTTTCCATTATTAATGAATTAATTTATAATTAATTTTATTTTCAAATTAACTTTGGTAGGTGTAGGGTTTTCTTTTGCCAAATTAAGAATTATTTGCAAATAATACAAAAAATAATTATTTTCAAATAATACTACATTGCAATTATGGCAGTACATTTTAAGGAAAAAAATTATAATAATGATTACCATATCTAAAGTGACACTTTTGAAAAGTTTAAAATTATTAAAATTTATATAAATCTAATTTTGGTATAATATATAGTATAGATATGTGAATCGGTTCCTATATTTTAGTGGTACCTGAATTTAAATTTTAAAATTGATTAATTAACTTTCCTTTTCAATTTTTCAAATTTAAAATTTTAAATGGATTAATTAACTTTTCTTTTGAAATTTGTAAATCAAGGCATAATTAATTTTTTTTTAAAATGATTCAATGAAAGCTAATAGCAGGAGATTTTTTAATCATTTAAAAATTAGGAATTCTAGAAACATAGTATGAGATTTTTTGAGTTTCAGCATAATACATGTGCTATGCACAATTTCAAATAAATAATTAAAATTAATTTTAAAATTAAATAGTACAAAAAATAGAATTAATAAATTTTAACTATTTTTATCACAATTTCACTTTTTTTTTCTGCCATTAATACTATGTTTTAAGTTCTAAATAACAAATACAAGAATCATAATGTAATTAGCAAGAACAAAATAAAAAAAACGCGGTAAATTATAAAATTGCACTTTTATTTCTATTTTTAGAAGGGTTTTTTTTTTAAGATCCCTTGTATTAAGATTTTATAGCATAAAGGACATCTAATATTTTCATAATGTCTAAGGTCCCTCAAGTTGATCCAGAGAAAATTGGTCCAGAGAAAATTAGTCCAAAGAAAATTCACGTCACAGAGAAAAATGGTCCAGAGAAATTCTGGGAAGAATTTCTCTAGACCAACCCAGAGAAAATTCAGTTCAAATGAACAAAAAATTCAGTTCACAATTTGGAACCTGGAATGCTTAATTTGGAACCCAAAGAATTTCCCTAACCCAGATAAATTCCCAGACAAAACTTTCTACAGAATTTCTCTGGACTCCACAACCCAGAGAAATTCCCATAAAATACAGAAAAGACACGCAGAGAGAATTTCTGGAGGGTGCACCATATGAGGGTATATGCATACAGGCCTGTGTAGTTTTTTCTTTTTAAATATGGCTTTTAGTTTAGTGCCATATTCGTTGACATTACCAATTTTGTGCCTAGCAATTTGTTCCCTTAGCTTATCTTGCTTAGCCTTCACTTCTCAAGATTACATGATGCCCTTGGAAAATCTATTCTCTTCTTTGAGGGTCAGCGGTCTGGCAAATTACCTCCTGACCAGCGGCTCAAATGGAGGGTCGATTCTGGCCTGTCCTCGATTCGCCGAAGTCAGCAACATGATGATCATGAGATCGAGATCGATGAGAGCGAATAGAGATCTCTCTGCGTGACGATCTCTTCGACGGCGAACTTGGCAATGATGACGGCCGGCGGCAGACTGGCTCCTCCGAATCAGTGTTGGACAGGAGGCAGTAGGAGAAGGAGAGGCAGGCCGGGTCGCGGATCTGGGCGGCGCGGAGGTCTGCGACGGTAGCGGAGCGGAGGGAGGAGTTAGAGGAGAAAGTGTTGAGAAAGAGGTCGTAGAGGAGGGTGGAGGAGCACAGCTTGTTGCCAAGGTGGACATTTCTCCATAACGTCAAGTAACTTGGATCTGAAAGACAGTGAGTGAGAGGAGAAGAGAGAGAGAGAGTAGAGTAGAGACAAAGAGTCATATTTCTCTGATATATGTTTAGGGACCTTACACATCAAAAAATAATTTTGTGAATCTCTTCCCTTACGAAAAGTGGAAGAGGGACCCTAGACTAATTTCCCTTTTTAGAAACGAAAACTACACTTGTGATAAAATATAAATACATTATTATTTTCTAAGGGTTTCATGATTTTAGTTTACCATTTATTAGATCATATGATGATATAGTAAACTATGTATATATATATAATAATTATTTTTATTTTTTGTAAAACTGAATTTAGCATAATTTATTTAAATCAAAAATTTGAATAACAAAATAAAAATAACAAACAATGAACTACCAGTGACCCCTATCCTCATGTCCTTCAAAATCAACTTTTACCAACCAAGTATAACTTTTATATTTTCTCACATTCGCTAACTTTGGTGGTCCACATTAGGCCCTGTTCTTGTTTTTCTCTCTCACCCATCTCGCGACTTTCATGACCCTAATCATCCAACCTTTCTCCTACTAGACATCTTAATTTATCTTTGTCAATTGTCCTTACCTAGTAACCACCATTTTGCTAAATCCTATACTCACTTATATTTGCATATATAATATTTAATTTGGCTAGGCAATTCTTATCAGTACCATTTTGCTAAATCCTAAGCTCACTTATCCCCATCGGCATGCAATTCTTTCCATCATTCCCATCATCCACAATTACGCTCTTAATGAACATGTACTTGGAACCATTGAATGTGGGAGAAAATTGTTTAGAGAATTAATTCATAAAAATGTACTAACATCAAATAAATATGCAATAAGCTCTTATATATGAAAATAACTATTGATTGCACAATACAAATAAACATGGGAGATATTAGATATTAAAGATAAATCTTTTTGGAAAAACAGTTAGAGATTAGAGATGGATACATTTGGGAATACTTTAATTGAAATCTTTTCAAAATGTTGACGCATTTAAAGCCATTAAATAGTAAGAAAAAACATCCATGAAAATTTGTGAATTGATTTTTAAAACCAATTAGTTATCTTTTCTTTCAAATTTTCAAATTTAAATAATTTTCCTTTTCATATGATTTGTGAATTGATTTTTAAAACCAATTAGTTATCTTTTCTTTCGAATTTTCAAATTTAAATAATTTTCCTTTTCATATTCGTAAATCATGCCTTCGAATTTTTATTTTAGTTTTTAAATTATTGATTAAGAACCAATAGCATTTAGGAAAATTAGTGAGATTAGGATAGTTTTTTTTTCCCTTTATTTATATTTCCTTTTTGAAAACCATAAATTATGGGAATATTTATATTCAAAAATTTGTTAATATAATGGATTAGCTAATAGCATTTTTTAAATTTATGGAAGCTGCTATTCCCATCCCACTTTGCTCTAAATATATTCATTTTTTGCTCCAAATACATTAACACACTTGGAATTTTAGTTTTGTTAGGGAGTGTATTTTGTGTAAAAAGGTATTAATGTAACTAGGACTATGCAAAATACCGCCCAATCTGCTAAAATCGCACCAATCCACATTAATATGTAGCACCGTTCTATCCGTTATTCGCGGATTAAACTTTAAAATTTATAATCTGTCTTCCAAGTCACTCCGCTTCGCTGTAGTTAATACATATATATTTTTTAACTCTAATGAAATATCAAAGTGTGAGAGAAATTTAAGATGTGAAATTTGTTACAAATTAGTAGTTATATTATATATATCAAACATATTATGTAAAATTAGTTTGTATTATATGTATATATATATATATATTATGCAAATTAGTATTATATATTATATAAATGTTTGATAATTGGTTAGAATATTTTTCAATCTGCCAATTCGTCCACAACCGTCTAAATCGTAATTTGCTAATCCGCTAATCCGTCAATGTGTCATTCGGTCTGTAATTTTACTCTAAAACCACCCGCACCGCACCGTGCACAACCTTAAATGTAACTATATATAATAAATGATAAAAAAAAATGTATTTGAAATAAAATGGAGTGAAAATAACAACTCTCAAATTTATTTGTAATTGTAAAAAATTCTAAAATTTGCTATGAAGAATTAGAGCTCTCACAAGGCTCTTGGTTACAAATCTCCTTTTATTTATGTAGATTACCTTTATTATACCAATTCTTGGTTAAAAATCTCCTTTTATTTATGTAGATTTGTTGGAAAATGACTTTTATATTATCTTATTTTTTGCTAACTTTGAGCATTAATTAAGGTAGGACCCAAGTATTATTTTTAACGTTTCTAATTGGGTTTATGTTTAATGCCGCGTAGTGAATAAATTCATGTATTTGGTTGCTCAAAACCATTTCCGGATGAATGAGAATTCAACGCACGTTTTCGGGTTCGTGAAACTAGTTTTTTGATGGGTTTCCTACACATTTGTGAAATGTGCTTGTCTCACATTAGAAAGGCTTGAGGTTTTGAATGGATTTATATGCCTTAGCTTGGGATACTTGGGATAGGCCCCAAGGGGTACCCAAGTTTGTGGAAGGGTGAAGTTGTGGGTGAAATGGGCTCGACCCATTAGGCCCAAAATTAAAACCACAAGCGTGTCGCCGTCAGGTTGGGCTTGGGCGCAGGTGCGTGGTGTGAGATTGGGTTAGGTTTATCCGGCCTAATGCTTATCTTTTTGGGCCAAAAACTTTTGTAATTTATTTTTTATTTTGTTTTCAAAATTCAAAATAAATTGGTCTAGAATTTTTCTTTCACCCAAACAAATCCCTAACGGGTTCAGACCCACCCGAACAAGTTTAAAAGAGGTTCAACCCGAACTGAATCTGTTCAAACAGATTCAAATCTGTCTGGCACCTGTTCAATCTGTCCGAACAGGTTTATACCTGTTCGGAACATCCACCTTTTTGCCTATATAAAGTATGCTTCCAGCAATTCATTTCATTCAATTATTTCCCTCAAATTTCCGTCCTTCTTTTCCTGTTCTTTCTGTGCTCTTGCCTCAGTTTCTGCATTTAATTTTAAGAAGAAAAAGAGAGAGTTACAACAGAGGTTTGGTTCGCCAGACTTAAATTTGTAGTGCTGCAAATTTAAGTGTTAGTCGTTGCATCTTGGGAAGTAGATGCCGGTAAAACTTGAAGCACCGGAGTGAGGGCGGAATCTACTTTAAGGAGATTGTGTCCAACACAAGCCTCAACATTAATTTCTGTAAGCATTTAATTCGGAAAATAATTTATATAATTATTTTTTGAATTATTTTATTTTATTGTTTATTTAATTTATACATTTAATTTACACACATACACCTTTGTGGGTTCTAACAATCTTAAAGTAGATTTCTATTTTTATTTATTTTTGCGATAAACAGACAAATATTTTGTTTCGGGAAATTAAATAGTAGTTATATACTGTTTAATTTCTTAAATAGTAATAATATACTGTTTAATGATTTCTTTGATAACATAGTAGTAATATACTATTTATCATTGGAATTTTGTTACAAAATATTTTTTCTGTATATTTTTGTATATTTTCTTTTGTGTATAAATTTGTGATTGGTACAATTTTTTATTTTGTCAGAATTATGACAACTGAAATTAACAGTACTGAGACTGTTATTACTCAAACCCCCACACCTGTTGTGTCAGTGATGACTCTGGCAGTACCGGTAAATCATGGGGAGAAGCTAGAAAAATTCAATGGTAATGATTTTAAAAGATAGCAACAAAAGTTTATGTTTTATCTTACCACATTGAATTTGGCTTGCTTCACTCATGAAAAGGCACCGGCACTGAATGAGGGAGAAACTGACCGGCAAGTGGTTACTGCAGTCGATGCATGGAAACATGGTGATTTTCTATGTCAAAACTGTATCCTCAATGGGTTGGACAATACACTATACAATGTGTATAGTGTGAAAAGCACAGCTAAAGAATTATGGGAATCTCTAGATCATAAGTATAAAACAGAGGACGCCGATACAAAGAAATTTGTTGTCGGTCATTTTCTGGATTTTAAAATGATGGATTCCAAAACGGTTATTAGCCAAGTTCAAAATCTCCAATTAATTCTCCATGACATACATGGGGAAGGGATGGTTCTCAGTGAATCTTTCCAAGTAACGGCAATTATTGAAAAATTGTCACCATCTTGGAAAGAATTCAAGAATTATCTGAAGCATAAGTGCAAGGAGATGAAATTTGAGGAACTAATTGCGCGACTCCGACTTGAGGAGGACAACCGTGGTTCTGACAAGAAGTCAGGAAACCACGTCATGCAGGCTAAACTAAATGTTGTGGAACATGAAAATGGGTCAAAATTCAACAACAAGAAGCGGAAGTATGATGGCAATGGTCCCAAACAAGGATCCACTAGTAAGATCAACAACGGGTTCAACAAGAGGTTCAAAGGCAAGTGTTTTGTGTGCGGCAAAGATGGGCATCG
Source organism: Camellia granthamiana (assembly GCA_036172215.1). Classification (NCBI taxonomy): domain Eukaryota; kingdom Viridiplantae; phylum Streptophyta; class Magnoliopsida; order Ericales; family Theaceae; genus Camellia; species Camellia granthamiana. The sequence continues at coordinate 14,692,769 of CM069917.1, read as the reverse complement.
CGCTAAGGATTGTCATGTTCGCAAGGACGGAGGGAGTTCAAGCAAAAAGCCAGCACAAGCCAACATAGCCGAGGATTTTTATTTTTCCAATGGGGTGGCAGACATCAATCTTGCTGCACTAGTCTCTAAAGCAAATTTGGTGGGCAATCCCAAGGAATGGTGGGTGGATATTAGAGCAACCCGCCATATCTGTGCAGATAAAAAGATGTTCACAACCTACAAAGTGGTGAAAAGTGGGGAACAACTTTTTATGGGAAACTCCTCCACTTCAACTGTAGAAGGACAAAGAAAGATTGTGCTGAAAATGACCTCGGGGAAAGAACTCACTCTTGCTGAGTTTGCTTTCCTATGGCATGGTAGATTAGGACATGTTAATTTTAATTCTTTGCGTAAACTTGTTGCTTTAGAATGTTTACCTAACTTAGAATTTGATCTTAATCATAAATGTGAGATTTGTATTGAGGCAAAACTCACTAAGGCATCATTTAATAAAATTGAAAGAACTATTGAACCTCTAAGTTTAATTCACACAGATATTTGTGATTTAAAATTTGTTCAAACTAGAGGAGGCAAGAAGTACTTTATTACTTTTATTGATGATTGCACTCGATATTACTATGTTTACTTATTGAGAAGTAAAGATGAAACCGTAAAAGCTTTTAGGCAATATAAACTTGAGGTTGAATATCAACTTGGCAAAACTATTAAGATAGTGAGGAGTGACAGAGGTGGTGAGTATGATACACCATTTGAAGAATTTTGTTCTGAACATGGTATCATTCACCAAACCACTGCACCCTATTCTCCCCAGTCAAATGGTGTTGCTGAGAGAAAGAATCGAACCCTTAAAGAGATGATGAATGCCATGTTGATTAGTTTAGGGTTACCTCAGAACTTGTGGGGGAGGCAATTTTGTCTGCTAACTTTATCCTTAATAGGGTACCCCACAAGAAACTCTATCAAACACCTTATGAATTATAGAAAGGTCGACGACCTACCTATAATTACCTTAAAATGTGAGGGTGTTTGGCCAAGGTGGCAGTCCCTAGTCCCAAAACGACTAAGATAGGATCAAAGACCGTTGATTGTGTGTTCATTGGATATGCCAATAATAATAATGCATATATTTTTTAGTTCATAGATCTGAAAATCCGGATATACATGTAAACACTATTATTGAGTCAAGAAATGCATCGTTTTTTGAACACATTTTTCCTAGCAAGGAAATTGAAGAGAAAAGTTCGAATAAAAGAATTTTTAATACTGCTACAGGTAGCAGTGAAGACCACAATGATAATGAATTAGATGAACCTAGACGTAGCAAAAGGGCTACGATCTCTAAATCATTTGGTCCAGATTTTCTAACATACCTGTTAGAAAATAAGCCTCAAAACTTCAAAGAAGCAATGTCAAGTCCTGAAGCTCCATTGTGGAGAGAGGTTGTGAATAGTGAAATTGAATAAATACTGCAAAATCATACTTGGGAACTGGTGAATCTTCCACTAGGATGTAAACCTCTTGGATATAAGTGGATATTCAAGAGAAAAATGAAAACAGATGGTTCAATAGATAAATACAAGGCTAGGCTTGTTGTGAAGGGATACAGACAGAATGAAGGCCTTGATTATTTTGACACCTATTCACCAGTAACAAGAATAACATCCATTTGCATGTTGATTGCGATTGCAGCTTTGTATAATCTGGAAATACATAAAATGGATGTTAAAACAGCTTTTTTGAATGGCTAGTTAGATGAGGAAATCTATATGGAACAACCAGAAGGATTTCAAGTTTTCGGCCAAGAGAAAAAGGTTTGTAAACTTGTCAAATTCCTTTATGGATGAAAACAAGCTCCGAAACAATGGCATACAAAATTTGATCACGCTATGCTTTCGGATGGTTTTAAGATAAACGAATGTGACAAATGCGTCTATGTTAAAAGCACAGGCTATGTCATAGTTTGTCTTTATGTGAATGACATGCTCATTATTGGAAGTAATAATGACATGATTAAACCCACAAAGAAAATGTTGAACAAAAAGTTTGACATGAAAGATCTGGGAGTAGCAGATGTAATTCGGGGAATAATAATTACTAGAACATCTGAAGGATATGCGTTATCTCAGTCTCACTATGTTGAGAAGATTCTGGAGAAATTTGGAAAGCATGACAACCGTCCTGCTAAAACGCCTGTTGACAGTAGTCTTCATTTGTCAAAAAATACAGGTGTAGGCATATCACAATTAGAGTACTCTCGAATAATCGGAAGCTTGATGTACTTAATGAATTGCACTAGGCCAGATTTAGCCTATGCTGTAAGCAAATTGAGTAGGTACACAAGTAATCCAGGGTCCGATCATTGGAAAGCAATAATTAGGGTATTTAGGTATCTAAGACATACGCAGAATTATGGCTTACATTATACCAAATATTCAGCGGTACTCGAGGGATACAGCGATGCAAATTGGATATCAGATACTAAAGACCCAAAATCCACTAGTGGATATGTCTTTACCTTGGGAGGTGCTGTAGTCTCTTGAAAATCTTCCAAGTAGACATGCATAGCTAGGTCGACAATGGAATCTGAGTTTATCGCATTAGATAAATCAGGAGAAGAAGCAGAATGGCTTCGTAATTTCTTAGAAGACATTCCAATGTGGCCTATACCTGTGCCAGCTATATGCATTCACTGTAATAGTGAAGCAGCAATAGGACGGGCACAAAATCATATGTATAACGGTAAGTCTCAACACATTCGTCGAAGACATAATATCGTTAGGCATTTTCTCTCACATGGAATAATTTCCATAGAACATGTAAAGTCAAAGGAGAATATTGTGGATCCATTGACTAAAGGGCTAGCTAGAGAGCAAGTGTACTATTTATCGAGGGGAATGAGATTAAAGTCTATTACTTAAAAGTCGCCATAATGGCAACCTAACCTAGTTGACTGGAGATCCTAAGATCTAGGTTCAAAGGGACAACCGAATTATGGATGACTTCACGTATCACTAAGGAGGTTTACTCCTACCCATTTCTATGATAAGAAGAGTGATACCTACAGTGTTAGTAGGATAAGCTTTGTTTTTAATGATTCTTATAGCTTGGACATCCAAGTGAGGTATAGCAGGATACTCTTAATAAGAAATCACTTATATGAGTGTGACTTGGGCCGGTTCTGTGAGAATTGAGAAAGTTAAATTCTCTAGAGCGCTCATGAATTACCAGGCGTTGTTCAGGGCCAAAATGAACACAACCGTAAGAACCAAACTGTGTCTGAGGATACACCATGTGTAGTCTATTGTCTTGGCTTACACAAACAGCTGAATAATTCAATGCATCACGTCTACTGGTTAGCCAGTAAGTCCGATAGGTTTTCACTAGAGAAGGTTCAAAGCCAAAAACTACCTATCTCGATGTGGTGTATCTTCTTAATGTACTCTTTCTTTGTCTGCATCTTGTTACATGTCCGTTCTCATGAATTCCATTCATATGGGGGATTATTGGAAAATGGCTCTTGTATTACCTTATTTTTTGCTAACTTTGAGAATTAATTAAGGTAGGACCCAAGCGTTATTTTTAACATTTCTAATTGGGTTCATGTTTAATGCCGTGTAGTAAATAAATTCATATATTTGGTTGCTCAAAACCATTTCCGGATGAATGAGAATTCAAAGAGCGTTTTCGGGTTCGTGGAACTAGTTTTTTCGTGGGTTTCCTACACATTTGTGAAATGTGCTTGTCTCACATTGGAAAGGCTTGAGATTTTGAATGGGTTTATATACCATAGCTTGGGATACTTTGGATAGGCCCCAAGGGGTACCCAAGTTTGTGGAAGGGTGAAGTTATGCGTGAAGTGGGCTAGACCCATTAGACCCAAAATTAAAACCACGCGCGCCGCTGCTGGGCTGGGCTTGGGCACAGGTGCGCGGTGTGAGGTTGGATTGGGCTTGTCCGGCCCAATACTTATCTTTTTGGGCCAAAAACTTTTGTAATTTATTTATTTATTTTTATTTTGTTTTCAAAATTCAAAATAAATTGGTTTAGAATTTTTCTTTCACCCAAACAAATCCCCAATGGGTTCAGACCCACCCGAACAGGTTCAAAGGGTTCAAAAGAGGTTCAACCCGAACTTAATATGTTCAAATAGATTCAAATCTGTTTGGCACCTGTTCAATCTGTCCGAACAGGTTTATACCTGTTCGGAACAGCCACCATTTTGCCTATATAAAGTATGCTTCCAGCAATTCATTTCATTCAATTCTTTCCCTCAGATTTTCATCCTTCTTTTCTTGTTCTTTCTGTGCTCTTGCATCAGTTTCTGCATTTAATTTTAGGAAGAAAAAGAGAGAGTTACAACAGAGGTTTGGTTCGCCAGACTTAAATTTGTAATGCTGCAAATTTAAGTGTTAGTCGTTGCATCCTGGGAAATAGATGCCGGTGTAGACGTCCCCGAACGTCTTGGGAGGAGATCCCGTTTTGTTCTTTTGGGCTCACTACAGTTTAGGACTCAATGTCACGGTCCTGTATCTAATCTCGCAGAATGCAATGCAAGACCGATGAATCATCAAAGAGTCCAAATCCGGCAAATCGTTTTTGAAAACAGATTTTTTTTTTAAAGAAGTGCCAAACATGGACTGCTTTGCTAGATACAGAGTCGCCTCCTAAATATTTCATTTTAGGAAATTTAGGAAACCCTGACTCGTTGCCTAAGGCCACGTGTCCGTCATCACCAAAGTTGCCTCGGCTCGGGAACTTGGGTACGATTGGGGAATGTCACTTCGTGAGCACCCCCGCTCGCTCGATCAAAGATCGGCCTCTACTAACCATGATATCTAGTTTTGAAAAATTATGCATTCCTATTCCGGTTATTAGCCTAGATTTACTATGTGATACGCACAGCATACAAGTATAGACTGGATCACCTGAATTGGAACAAAACATCTCATGTTTGTTTCGAAAATGGTTTGCTACTCGCAAGTAGGCTAAAATGCGGGTTTTGCCACCCTCGGGTGGTCTTAGAAAACAAGATGATTTACCACTCTCAAGTGGGCTTAAAACTCACAGTCAACGCATTATTCCAATTCAGATAATCCAACCTTCACCCACAGGCATTCAGGCAGGTATATCACATAAGCACATAGCCTCATGGTAAGCATGCTATCATGGCAGTCACTCACACATATGCAACGATGTTAAAGCATAAACACTTATCGAGTACTCCAAGCCAAAACAGAAACTATGTTAGAAATCCATACATGATCCTAACTATATAGAAATGCCTAATGCAACACATGCAAAAATGCAACTATAATAGGCTCGGCTATTCTAAAGATGGCATGTGAAATGCTATGACTAACAAGTATTCAACTTGGAATTGAAATACAATGCAGTTAGTATGATGCGCTGAGCCCGGTGCATGCAAAACAGGTGAATGAATGCAAACATGCTATCATACTGTATGCTAATTGAAACATGCCCTAATCTAACCATCATAAACTGGTAAATAAAAGGGAAAAAGACATGGGGTTGGAAGACATACATCACACACACGCACACTTATTACAATTATGCCCTCGCCCGGAGGGTCCGAAAGAATAATACAGTCCGAATAAATAGTACAATTCGAATAAATACAAGATCCTAATTAATTAACAAATTAATCTAGGAAAGCAGGTAAATTAGCACGCAAATCCATGGACCGCCTCAGCTCTGTTCCGAATGATGAATGATGCATGCTTAAGTTGCCTTGCGCGGAAATCCATTGCGATGCCACGGTTTGCCTCTGTTTGCAATTAATCCCGGAATGTTGTGCGAAGCTCTAGAAGGCTGTTGATTTCTGATTTGCTGCAACAGAGAGCAAGAAAGGGGCATGGCAAAGTATTTTCACATATGTATGCATGACTACTCTTCAGGGAGTGTAGTTCTCGATCCTCGTGCCACCAATCACGCATCTCGATGCATGATGGCCAAGGAGTTGATTTGCACGACTCGATGTGAAATGAATGCACATGAAAACACAACAAGGCCTAGACTCCATCATGGGTAATCTGGAGTGTCGGCGACCGAGAATTGAGGCACGTTCGGTCACTCGGAGTACGAAACGTCCCTCGTTTCCCGTGCTTGGGCTAACTCCTATCCCAAACATAATGCAAATGAGGTGGCATGCACAATGCGACTAACATACAACCTAGCATACACAATGCTATGAAATGGCATACACAATGCTCGATGTAACATGGCATACACAATACTCTAACATGCAACCTAGCATACACAATGCTATGAATTGAAATGGCATACACAATGCACGATGGACTTACACCAACATGAGTGGACCTCAGCCACACTTACATCAGTAGCCATTAGATGAAAATGAAACAACCGAAATGCGTGCACACATGCACGCATACTGAGGACCGAACCTAAGACATAAAATGCCACTCTACCAAAGCATGTCAAGGGATGCAAGATGGCATACAATAGCATAAATTACAGCTCTGAAACAGTATGCAAAGTGGTCCCGAAACTTGGAAATATGACACCCAATGCATGAAATAAGCCCCGAAACTCAAAACTAGGCCCATGTATTGAACCACAAGTATACAAAGCAAGCATTATTTGATCATGAAGTCTAAGGACAGAGCCAAGGCAGTCCCAAAACATGCACATTTCTAGTTTAAAGCATGGCCAAAAGATGCTAACATGATGGACTAAAATAGCATGCAACATTGGCTAGCAAGCATGGTTTACATGGCATGTATATGAAGCGTATGAGAACTCATCAAACCAGTCAAAAACAGTGAATAACACGTACCAAAATATGCCCAAATAATCACTGAAATGCAGCCAATGCATGCAAAAATGAGGGACTTCTTTGGAGGGCCATGCAAGGGGTTGTTAAGCACATACAAGATAGACACTTAGCATGGCAAAACCAACTCTGGAAATCAAATATGACAGCCCTAAAACTCACCAAATTGGCCCTGAAATGGGTCTAGGAAACATGCAAAGAAAGGCTCCTTTGAAAGGCCTTGAATGGGATTGCTCTACACATGCATTATAGACATAAAATATGGCCAAAAGGGCCTTAGAAAGAGCCAAAACAGACCTCAAAACTCACAGAATGAGGCTTGAAACACGACTTCAATGCATGAAAAATAGGGTCCCTTTGGGAAGGCCCAAAAGACCACCAAACAAGACAAGGAGAGAGGGGGTCACCCCCCTCTAATTTTGGCCCTCAAAAATACATCTAAGCCACTAAAAATCCACTGAATTTCAGTGGCTAAGGGGCCAACTATGGCCAATGCAAGTGCTCTAATGCATAGCCCTAATCATGAAGAGATGAACCATGCATAGGGGGAAGATGACTCCAAACAGAAAAGAAACCTTAACCAAACTTGAAGAGGAGATTAAAATAAGATCTTTTTCAGTTTATGACAAATCTCGAAAATGTTCACAAGTAAGGCTAAAATAGGATGCAAAAATAGCCCTAAAAGAGAGATTGAACAAACAAGGAAGTAGATGACTTCAAACAGCAAAGTGCCCTTAAACAAAGTTGAAGAGGGGCTCAAAATAAGTCACTCTACAGTTTATATCAAATCTCGAAAATGCTCACAAGTAGGACTAAGATATGATGCAAAATAGGCCTACAAAGAGGGATAAAGCATACAAGGATGTAGGAGACCTAAAACAGAAAAGTGTCCTTATACAATCTTCAAGAGGAGCTCAAAATATGACACTTTTCAGTTTATGACAAAGTCCAGAAATGCTTTCAAGTATGGCAAAAATAAGGAGCAAAATGAAGACCAAAAGAGGGAAAGAGTATGTTACCCTTGTAGCCAAAAACTCCAGCAGCAAAAGGGGTCCAAACTCTGAGCTAAAACCAGATTTTGGAGCTCAAAATGATCCTCAAAGAACCTCAGCCCAATGGTAGTTGAGTTTGATCAAGGGTGCCTAGGCAAAGGAGAGGTATATCTCCAAGTATAGCTCTTGCTATGCACACCAAGGCAAGAGAAGGAGAGAGAGGCTGAGATTTGGCTCTGGAATTTCTAGAGAGAGAGGGGTTTTTTTAGAGTGAGAAGCTCCCAAAACTTGCTTAGGAAGATTGTGTTTGAAAAATGAGGTATATAACTCATATGTGGCAAACCTCAGAGTTGGCTCGAAAACATCTCATTTAAGGGCAGCTGGAGGTTGTGGAAGACAGCTAAAAGGAGAATATCTATCAATTTTGGGCTTTCTGGGCATAAGTGGTCGGCCGACCACCTTTTATGGTCGGCCTGCTACTTTTTCTGGTTTTTCAGGACAAAAAATGGGTCTGCCGGAAAGAAAGGTGGTCAGCCAGTGATTGGGAAGCCCAAAGGTGGTCGGCCAGGTGTCCAAATTGAAGCCCCGGAAGTTAGATTTCCAATGGCGCAAACCTTGCATTAAAATTCCTCCTGTGCAAAAAGTTATGCCTGTTTTGGTGAAGCCGCGCAGATTCGGTCTAACCGGAGTGATGCCCTACTTCAATCAACCATATCTCCCCCATCTGGAATTGGCTTTAGGAGATTCTTGAGTGCAAAATGAAGCCCTGGAAGTAAGCTTTCCAACGATGGTGGCCTCATAGCTTGATTCCAAGTATGCAAATGAATAGGCCCGATTTGGCGAGGGCTACTCGACTCTCTCTTAACAGTTCATGCCCATTTTCTCCCCCAACTGGGTTTCTTCCCTCTTCTCTTCTTTTCTTCAACTCCAAACCCCTAAGTAAGGTGTTTTGAAAGATTTTTCAAAGATTTCATTTCTCTTTCATTCATTTCCACTTTGTCCTTGCTCGGTTTACCGAAAAGCGCAACATTTAACAAAATGCGAGCATTGGAACATCGTAGGAATTTTATTTCAAAAATATTTTGAAAGAGAGGGTTTTAAGGTCTAAAAACCATTCAAAATAGCTTTGGTCCAAAATGGGGTGTAAGGTTGGGACTTAACTCTCCTCTTACCAAAGAAATTGAACATTTACCCTGCACACCTTTCTCCACCATGTAAACCATCAGTCGCGTCCAAGTCTTAAGGGCGGTCAAAAATGGGGTGTCTACAGCCGGTAAAACTCGAAGCACCGGAGCGAGGGCGAAATCTACTTTAAGAAGATTGTGTCCAACACAAGTTTCGACATTAATTTCCGTAAGCATTTAATTCGGAAAATAATTTATATAATTATTTTCTGAATTATTTTATTTTATTATTTATTTAATTTATACATTTAATTTACACACATACACCTTTATGGGTTCTAACAAGATTACCTTTATTATATTAACTAAAATTTATTGAATCTTGATGTTTATGAATATTTTTTTTTACTATATAACTTTTATAATATAAATTTTATGTGAGAGGAAAGATGTTTCCTTTTTTTCTTTTCTTTTTTTGGGATTTATTTTAGGAAATAAATAGCTATGATTGCATGGGATTTATGTCCTTTTTAATTAATGGTATATATTTTTATTTTAGGAGAGGTAGTGGTGTTTTCCCTTTGTTATAGTGTTGACCGAAACTTTTGAAATTGCATTAAATATTTGTTAATTTTTATTTTTATGGAATAATGATAGGCCATTGATGTTTTTAAAATTCTGTAAAAATAAAAAAATAAAAAAAAATTGAGTTTAAGGTTTCCAATCTGAATCAGGATCCTCTTCTCCATCTCTTTCCTTAACTCCTTACTTGTTGGGCCATTGGACCCATTTTTAGGCCCAATTTCAATTATCTAAACCGTTCACATTTTAAGATTTGTTGATTATATCATATTTATAAAAAATAAGTTATCAGATATCAGAAAACATGTGTTTGGAAAACTGTTTATTAATTTTTTTAAAAAAATGGTTTATAATTTGATGATCCGATCAACTTAATTTTTTAGGGTAATGCACCAATAAATCCCAATTTACTAACTTATACACTGATCAGTCCCAAATGTTTTCTTGTAGACTGAACAGTCCCATTAAATGTGAAATGACAAAAAAAGGGCGTAAACATTGTCTACGCTACTTTAAAGAGTGATGGGCAATTAGGTAATTTGGCAATGTAAAATTACGGATATAGGCAATCAGTTTCGTGTGCTGTTACATTACTGGTTCCCTCATTCGGCGGTGCTGAGATACGATTCGAAGGAAAGATTTGGGATTTCGGAAGGAAATCTACATCCCAATACGGAAGGTGAATCAGTTTGGGCCAATGTTTACACATTACGGAAACCCTATAATTTGTAATTATCTACCGTCGTTGTGGTAGTGACGTTGTGTGGGAAGACATTGTGCTTGAAGCGTAGGGGCGTCGTGAAATTGGCTAGGCGTCTGAGCCTGCGATAAGAATTGGAAGAAGGTGTTACGGGAGGCGACGTTTCAGAATGACGAAGAACAGTGGAGGTATGTTATGTTTGACAGTGTTATGTTTGATTACTGAATGTGTGGAGTTTGTTTTGGTTTTTGCAGAGGATTTGTGGTTCTGAATAGGGTTTGTGGTCGATGTTTATGGTTCGATGTGGTTGTGGGTGTGTGGTTGTGGGATGTTGGGTTGGGTTTGTTGATGGTGATGGTTAATGTTTTAGGGGATGATGTTAGCAATGTGTCGGTGTGTAATGTTAATGTTTTTTTTTTTGATTGGGAGGTGCTGTATTGTGCGACAATGGTAGTGGTGTTCATGTGTTATTAATGTGGCAATGTTGTTTGTGGTTATTGCAATGTCTCTCTTGTATTATTTAATGTGTCGATGTACTTAGCAAGTTTGTTAATGTTGACGTTGGTTTACACGACGGTGATGTTTTTTTTTTCTTTTGATGTTTTTATATGAAGGCAATGGTATGGCGTACTGTTTTTGTAATTTTTATGGCTCTGTTTCTGTGATGTATCTTACTGTGGCATTGTATGGTTTTGAATGTTGATGATGTTGTTTAGATCATTACAAAGGTGGTGTTAATGTTTTGATTCTGTTTCTCTGATGGGCTTAACCCTGTGTTATATGTTGATATTTTCAATTTCTGAATTTGGGTAAATTGTTTGCTCTGTTGTTATGTGTGGTGTACATTGGTAATGTCTAAGTCCTTAGGTTGTTTTTGGTTACGTGAATTGTATGTCTGGTATTTGATGTTAGTAACGTTAACTTTAACATTGAAAAATTAATGTTTCACATCTGATGTTTCAATGTTAATATGTCAATGTTTCTGTGTTAATGTTAATGAACAATGGGAAAGGGGTTAATCATGTTGAGGAACTGTGTGTGATGTTAGTAACAGTGCTGGTAAATGCAATGTGACACTGTGGGATGCTAATGTTTAAATGTTGTTAACGTGTTATGAATTATTATGTTGGTTAGACAGCGTTGATTTTTATTTTTTTCGCTTTGTAATGTTTGGTATGTTTCATATTTGTGCAGGGGTGATTTTGCGACAATCTCCACGGAAAAAAAGTAGTGGTGCGGCACGTAACATTGCCGATTCCGATTTCACATCCGAACCGGTTGTTGTGAAAAGACAGGGGAAGATACCATTCAAGGGGAAGAAACAGGATGCCGATGTAATGAAGAAAGTGGCACTTGACACTTCCCGATTGGCGTATCGTTCTAATATAAACGGGGTTATTAAAACCGTACAAGAACTGAAATTGACAACAGCCCACGAACGACATCTGCGCAGAACACCATTTTGGGCGATGATTCATTCCATCCGCAAACACAATTTGGCCCCAAATGCTTACAAGAAATGCGATGAAACAGTGTTCCGCATATTGGAGACATACAATCCGGAGGATGAAAAATTCTACGTTGGGGGTAAAGGCATTCCATTGCGTCGAAGTGATATCCGACTCATTTTTGGCATCCAGTGCGGCGTGGACCAGCTCGATTTAGCACATGGGTCGAGGCCACCATCAGATTTTATTCAACGTCGCTGCAATATTGTCGGTAGGATATCGTGCAAAAAAATTAAAGAACTTCTGGATGATGCAGTAAAGGGAAAAAGTGGTAATGATGAGGAAGATGTCGCGAAGTTGTTGTCGTTATATATATGTGGGAAACTGTTTTTCACTACGACTGGAGAGTCTATCGGGTGGGCGTTTGTGCGAGTTATTGATAAAATAAGTACGTTGCAGTTGTATGACTGGGCTGCTGCGATACGTGCCACATTGATTACGTCTCTGAACGAATTTCATGAGCGGCCAGAAAGGGTTACCGGCTGTGTGGTCGTGCTACTTGTAAGTTAATATGTTTTTTTTTTTAAATGTACAATGTATGTATTGACTGTAATGTTAGGATTAGGTTGTTAGTTATTTATGTTAATTAATGTGATTTGAAATGGTACTGCAGTTTTTTATTTGCGAACACACGAACCTGATGGAGCAGGAACGTCACAATGTGCTGCCAAGGTTTTGCAGATGGAACATTTCAAATTTGACGACGAAAATGAAAGGGGTCGACTTGCGTAACGGACGACAGTTTGTGGTATGACATGGGATACTGAGTTCTATTGTTAAACTGTGTCGTACATGTTGGAGTAATTAACATTTTTTGGAATGTGTTTGGCAGGTACGTTGCGATAAACTCGAGGGCGCAATTCTTGAACGATATAAAGTAGGCACGACATTGTTTAGTGTTGAATGTATGAGGACAGAAGGCAAAGTGCTTGACGTGGAGCCAGTCTCAGTGCATGTTGGTGTGGCACGCAACGATGTTGGTGCTGAAGTGGCAGAGCCCAGTCTGAACTGTTGGCAAGTTGATTCATCTGTAGGGGTTCACAAAAGCATAATGGCGAACGAGGCGGACAAGTGTGTTACGAAGCGTGGATTGGGCGCAGTTGTAGGAGATGATGGGTGGCCTGTGTTGTTCCCTGATCTGCTGGATTTGTCAACAACGCAACCAGCCAAAGATAAGGATCCAGATGGAGGCAGTGGTAGCAATAACATGAGCAAAGTGCAGGACAGAGTAGCAGTGTTAGAGGAACAACTGAGGCAGAAATCGGAACGTGTAGTTGAACTGGAATGTAAGGTTACAAGCTTGGAACGCGCATTTGGTTCACAAGCTGCTAATTTGTGTATTGGTTTTGAAACTGCCATAAGTTTGAAAGATGCTGAAATTGCACGTTTGAATGCATTAGTGTCGGAGATGAAAACAAAAGTAGCAAGGTTGGAGGACCAGGTTGACGAGTACGAGGCACACGAGGTAACGCAGCTGGCTAGGAACACAAGTAAAAGTCATGCCGCGTTAACGGAGCAGCAGGGAGGAAATCAGACGAGTGATCCGGTTAACGACATTGAAAATGACGTAGGTAACAGATCTGAATTGAACGATGCAAGCATCATTAAAGGTGATGTGGGTAACACAGTAGGTGGTGTAGAAAACATAATGGTGGGGAGCAAGGATGGAGTTGTAAATCAAAAGGGTACATTATGTGCTGAGGTAGGTACTGAAGTGGAGGGAAAAAGTGAGACCAATTCCGGTGGCACAGGTATTGCAGCAGCAACAGACCACAATTTGAACATTACACATGTTCTCGACGTGCCAGGCAGTGCGGTGGTTGACAGGGTGATAGACTTTGTGAATTTGGAGGAACCGAACATCACGTCATTGGTTCGGCGTGTGAAGAGCAAAGCTAGACGGACGTGGAGGTTACAGGATTATGAGTATCCTGGGTTGGTGAAGCGCTGCAAACAGACAAAAGATGATGTCAATTTATCTGAAATCAGAAATGAGGATGTAGTTAACATTGAAGACAACGACAGACAGCATAAAACATGGGCTGGCTTCGGAATGCGAAATCGGAATCGGGTTTGGAAATTGTTGGCTGAAGATGAACAGAAACTGTTGGAGGTGGTGTACACATTTGAAGGGGACGGGTAACGTACTTGTTTTGTATTTTAAATGTTTAGTTTTATTGTGAAATTGTTTATTATATTTGAAGTATAATTACGTGATTGTAATTTGGTGTAGGGCTGTGATATGGAGTGCAGCAGATTATGGTGTGCAAGTTAATTTCAAAGACATCCAGTCCCTTGTACAAGGGGGGCCGACTGCCGGTAATGTAAGTATGATGTGATTTTCTCAATATGGACACGCCATCTGTTACCTGAGTTTGATGGATTACATGTTCTTCAATAAAATAGTTGGGATTATTGTTTTGTAAAGCTAATGTATTTGGATGACGTGAATTATTTTTGTTTGTAGGTAATTGACGCGTATGCTGAAATTTTGAAAAGTGAACAGAACGTTGCGGCTGCTAATTGTGCTAATTTCAGCAAGTCTTATTTCCACAGCAGTGTGTGTTCGGTATGTGTATGGTATTATGAGTATTACGACGTTGGCAGATAGTGTTGTGAATTTTTTACCGACAAATGGGCAGTGGAGTAGTGGGTATTTAATTACTATGAAATTTTTGTAGGATATGATGAGGAACCGAAGCATGACATCAAAGGACAATTACCTGAACGTGCACGTTACTGCTGCAGCTGGGTGCAGATACGTCCATTACCCTATATACCATGCGAATCATTGGACCACCATGGTGTACGATGCAGACGCGGGGACATGGACACACTACAACTCAATAAAAACTCGTAAAGGGAGCCGAGATGATCATTTTGCCGAGGCGGTGAAAGTGGTATGTACAATTGATTATTTATTACATGTATGTTATGATATTTATGTGTTCGGCTGTGCCTGAGTTGCGCATAGGGTGCTAGGGTATGTTAAGTAAGACTGATTCGGTCATGTTACCTACCACAGAAGCAGTGGGTCGTCGATTACACGAAACGGGTAGCAGGAAAAGTGCAATCCATTGCGGGTGTCACAACGGAGAATATGGACGGGCCTTTGGAGGCTTTGGGTGATTGTCCCCAACAGAACCCAGAATCGTATGTTTAAATTGGAACTCTGTTTTTAATTTGTCGTATTTGCTGTCAAATTAATGTTTTGTGGCTTGTTCATCTTGAATAAACTGGTAACGTCTTTGCAATTGGCAGTCCGGATTGCGCTGTTATGGTATGCTTCATCATGCGGCAGTACGCAAATAACGTGGAGGTTGAAGGCTCGATGGATGGGATGACAGCTACTGCTTTCAGAGCAGAGATAGTTAAGGCATTCGTCAATGATCCGCATAGAGGGCTCCGGAATCGGCCTCTGCCATGACAGATTTGGTGGAATGCATATTTTGGATATGGTTTTTGTTCTTGTTTTTTTCAGTTAACATGGACATGTTTTCTTTATATGGTGGTGTGATTTTTGGGGGGTTACATTAGCTGGATGCCTGTTAATACATAAATGGGAAATTTGACATGAACACATTGGAAAGCATGGTCAGAAAACAGGGTGTGTTTTTGGTTTGGCAGGTTTAGTGCATGTTAAGGAATGCAACATTTGGTGGAATGCAAATAGTAGTTACGGTTTTTGTTTTTGATTTTCCTGTTGAACATTGCCGTGTGATATTGTTGCGGTTCTGATGTGTTCATGTACTATTACCTGCGTGTCTGCTAATGGTGAAACGTGAAATTGTTAACAGCAAACATTTCTTGCACATGGGTTTCAGACTGTGTTTGTAGATTTTAATGCATTTAGTTTGTGTGTTGTTAAATTGTGGTTGTGAGAGTTGTTGTTATTGGCTGTTACGGACAGTAATGTTTTTGTGCGTATTGTGATTATGTAGAAAACAGTGTTACACCCAGAAAGTAATCAATAGGATTGTACGTTGAAGGTTGCAACGTTTTTGTTTGATAATGTGGTGAAAATATGTCGCGGATTAGTTCTCGCGTTGTAGCGTTGACATTGTGTTTAAGGAGGATGTTGGTGTTAAACTCGAAAGTGGACATGGAAAATCGGAATTTTTAAGTGAAACGTTTGTGTTTGTAATGCTGTGGAATTGTTTGGAATTAAGAATTTAATTATGGAACATGTTAATTGTTAACGTGTTGTGTAGTACGCATAGTATTTAGTTGGCACGTCCAGCGTGCCGCATAAGCAAACAAATGTTTAAAACATATTGATGTATGGGCATTGTGTGTAATAAGAAATGCACATTAAAAAAACGTAGGTACTAAAATGTTATAGACATTACGGCAAACCCAGATGTGTGATCCATATACAGTAATAAATGTTATGGCTAAACTTGTTGAATTCGGAATGTTATTGGACATGAAGAAATGTTGGAAAGAAAGCATAAGTGTGCGAAGTTTAATGAATTGGGAAAACACCCCAAAAAAATTTTAAAAAACAAATGGAAAGAAGGATGCTGTAACATTATCAAATAGGCTCCTTGCATGTCTTCCTATTGTGGTTGCCTATTTTTCCACACCGACCACAGCGGATCCGTTGCACAATCTCACCCTTTGACGGAATTCGTTTACGTTTCGGCCTCCCAGGCGGGCGCTTGACCTGTGGGGGCGCTATCATAAAATCATTGCACGAAAATGCCGGCTTGTCAACAGTTGGAATTGGTAAAATTGTTCCACAATACGCAGCTTCAAATTTGTCAATACGATAGTACGTTTCAATTGAGTCGTATATATTCCGTCCACTGTTACGGAAAGCAACAACAGCATGAGAACACGGGAATCCATTTAGTTGCCACTGGAAACATGAACATGATCGCCTCGCCACATCAACCAAAACAGAGGGTTGACTATGTACCTCGTACACATTGTCATCAGCCTGACTAACACTCCAGCCCCTGCTTTCATTATACGCGGTGACCAATTTCTTCTCCATTTTTGGGCACAACACACCGGTCCACTCCCTCGCCTTTACTCTACGCTCCGCCATTTGTTCCATTATTTGGCCCCTAACCATGTCGACCAACCTAGTAATTGGAAGATGTCGCGCCTCCCTTATCCAATTGTTAAACGATTCAGCTGCGCTGGACCACATTTCACCGTAACGTTGACCCCTGATAAAAGGATAACAACATTGAACACAAAATTTTTGCCAATACAAAGAAAGTGGTACGGGTCTAATCAAACTTACATGAAATACGCATTAGCCCAGTGGGATGGATGCAAGTCTTTTAAGAAGTTGTCGACCACAACCGGGCTACACTCTTTCAACACCTCTATTTTCTGATTGTAAGATGGTATAGTTGGGGCATAAGCACATTCACGGAGCTTCCGCATCAACCCAACTTTGCGAGATGCGTTAACGTATTTCATTCGGTCTCTCAGATTCATTTGAAGATGTAGCAAACAAAACGCATGATGTGCTGAGGGGAATACAGTTGGCATAGATTGTAAGAGACCCGCGTGACGATCTGAAACGAACGTCAATGTACGCTCCTCACCCACGACTTGTTTTAGATTTTGTAAAAACCACTCCCAATTTTGTTGATTTTCGGAATCAACAATTGCGAATGCCACCGGAAACAAGCCTGCAAAAAAAATATTAAACAAAAAGCATAAGTGGAGTACACATCATGGACTACACATCTGGAAAATTAGCGAACAGTACATATGTATGTAAAGGATTCATTTAAAACGAACGAAACTAAAATATGGCAAATTGTGGTGTTATGAAAGACTAAAGCCAAACATTTGATTCGTCACCTTTGTTGCCATCTTTCGCGGTAGCAGCTAACAAATTCCCCTTGAATCTGCCCTTGAGAAAAGTGCCATCCAAAAAAAGTAATGGCCGACAATGGTTGAACCCATCTATACATGCGCGAAAGGATATAAAATACCGAACGAACCTCCCAGTTTGTTGGTGAAATTCAAGGTTAATGTAACTGTGTGGGTTCTTTTCCATAACGGAATCACTATACCACCTAAGTTGGTCAAATGACATAGCATGATCTCCGTAGACTTCACCCCTTGCTTTCTCGACCCCTAACCACGCAACCCGGTAACTAATATCCAAACCGTAATCGTTTTTCATATCGAAAACAATGTCCGTAGGACGCGTCAAAGGCTTAGCACGCACCCGATCTGCGACAACGCTTGAAACCAAATCGGACCCCGTACGTGGGTTTGTACGTGTTCGAACAGCAGCACCACAACTGTGCACACTATCCAACTTCTTAACGCATAAAACTCCATTGGATGACAACACCCTCGCATGCACTGACCACGTGCATCCCGTGGACTCTGCAAACTTACAAACTGCCGTAATGCGAACTGAATCATTCTTCAAATACTTGAATTGAAACCCGCGCTCAACGGCGTACTTGCATAATATTTCCCGAAATTCACTAACGCCACCGGAGAAACATTGTCCAACATGGGTAATCCCGAATGCCCACTGAGCAGACAAGAACGTCTTTGATTTGTTAGGACAATATGTTGGTAACAAATCTGTCTGGTCATGCATACCAAACGTCTGATTACCAAAATTGAGATTTTGACCTTCATGGTCATACACACCACCGTAATTACCGCCCACCGGAGGGTCACGGATCTCAATAAGAACATCAAAATGCTTTAAGCCAAATGCCTCCGCAAGGCACAACATGTTTTGGATGTCGTCGTCACTATCAACCTTAAACTTCTTATACCCAGGGACATCCCACAACATACACACCACATCCCGTACCAAGTCGTCAAACTTGCCACAAATATCGTCCATCAGCTGCGTGAATGTCATCGCTCGATGCAAACGAGCAACAACACTTGTTTGCCCGTAAGTGCACAACAACAACACAGCATCCATACCTGACAAGAAGTGCACAATCAAATCAGTACATAGGTAACGCGTAGAACAATGAATGAATTAGAACACAACACTGTACCCACTTCCAAAGAATACATTACCCCCAGTAATCTATGCAACAACACCCCCCAAAATCAAAACACACACAAACATTAAAAAACTTGAAAACACACATGACATGAACATACCATGTTATAAGAACAATATATGATAATACCCGAATGACGCCAAACTATCGACGTCAATTGAGTAAACGTTGCTTACAGCATAATGTGATTAATGTATGTAAAACAGCCACAGTAACAGCACAATGTGAATAGTGTATATAAAACATCCACATGGAAAACAATAGTGCTGTCAGCAGATTCGATTTCCATAGTCACGTTGTTGACACCGTCACATGCAACGCATAAAAACCGTCTGATACACCAAACAAAGTAGATCCAAACGCATAACGTCAGATTCAAGGTAAGGTGATGTTACCAGAGTCGACGTTGGGAGGTCAACCATATATACAAAGATTTACAAAACACATAACATCAAAAAAAAAGCACAAAACTAACTGAGTACATACAATGTTACAAGCAGCACAGAAGTGATATTAAAATAATGTACATGACGTGGGATTAGTTCATACCGTATCATGCAATACATACACACACGCAACCCAAAAAACACAAAACTTCATAAAACATGTTTAGACTTCTACTTCAGAAACCCCTTTTCCACAGAACAAACGACTCTGGTGACAGCACTATTTATGTAGTGGATACAGAACAAACGTTGACCTTGATGTAGTGGATACATGACAAACGTTGAGTAACATGGAAGACATACAGATACATAAACAAAACCGCATTAAAACCATAAAAATATAGAGACAAACCTATATCGCACAGCAGGACGAGAGACCAAAACTCTGAACCAATTGACAAAATTAATGAACATCAACAACTCCCCCAGAAACCCTTTTCCACCAAACCCTTGAAAGTCATTAACATTATCAATCCCCCAAATTCAGAGAAACCGAAATCCCACCATTTTAGGAAACAAACACCCCACTTAATGGGTACAATGGTAATCTGCAAATAATCAAAATAAAATAAATATCTTTGCCATAAAAAAAGGGACTAAATGGTGCATAAGAAAACATTTAGGACTAAATGGTATAACTTTCTAGAAAGTAGGATTTATGGGTAAATTTTCCAATTTTTTACAGGTATGATATACTCAACAAATCATAAAATGTAAATGGTTTGAATCATCAAAATTAAGCCCAAAAGTAAGTCCAATGCCCCAACAAGTAAGGAGTTAAGGAGAGAGATAAATGAGAGGATCCTGATTCTTTCAATCTCTTGGAGTCTCTTTCACGAAAGGTGACTTTGCTATAATATATAGTATAGATAGATAAATATGATAATTCAATAATTTAAAATTAAAACAAAGCTGTCATTATTTTATGATACATGATTTAAAAAAAAAAAAAAAACTCAATTTTTAATACTCCTAGTTTTACTTTAATTTTGAATTTAGTTTATTGAAGCCTTATCTAAAAAGTGACTAAATTAGTTAAAAAGTTATTATAAAAAGTCAATATATTATTTATATTTTTCTTTTACATTTTTTTTATAAAAAAATTAAAAATTACTTAAAAAAAGAAAAAAGAAAAAGTCAATTCTTCAATGAACCCTGAATTACATGTTTTTATTTTATATATAAAAAAAAGTCCATCTTACATGTTTTTATTTTATATATAAAAAAAAGTCCATCTAATGAAAGACATATTAAATTTTTTTAAAGTAATATTAGGCAAACAAAAATAAAAAATTTATACACAGTGATGTCTCACCATTATGACCCTGTCTTCGTCAGGCATAAGTTGAAACGGTATTTTTTTTTTTTTTTTTTTTGACTAAAATAGTCATAAAAAGATAAAATAAACTTTTTAGATTAATAAGATAAAATGTCACCTCCAAATCATAATCATTTCTTTTTTTCTCTCACAAAAATAAAAAAAACTAAAAAATTTATCTCAAACGAAGCTTTTTAACCCCAAGCACCCACATTCCAAACGAATCCTCTATTACTTTAAAATAAACAACTTATCAAATTGACTATTTATTATTGCCTTGTTTGAAAAGTTTACTATTTTAATTGACTACTTAATTATTTGATTGTTTTAGTTTGGCTAAAATAGTTATATTTGAGAAATTGATTGACCTTTTTGTATAGCTGATTTGATAGTTATGAGAAAAAAATAAAATAATTATAACTTAGACATGACATTTTATCTTATTAATTATTTTAACTTATTTTGGGTTGGTTTGATTTGTATCTCAAAATATAATTTTTGAGAAAAATTTTCAAATTTTGTTTCGTTCAAATTTTTTAAATTTTTTTTTCAAAATTACTTTCTTTCTCCTACACATTAATTAATAACTTTTTCTCTCTTTTCTCTCATTCTCAATCACTTTTTCTCTCACACATCTACTCAACTGCAACAAATTATCAAATCATTCAAAATTCTAAAACTATTTTCAAAATATTCAACCAAATAAACCAAAAAAATTTCTAAATTCTCTCTCTAATTTTTTTCAAAAAAATATATCTTAAAACACAAACCAAATACACTTGTTATTTTTTAATGAGTTGTTTTAATCCAACCATCTTCTTAAATTTTACAAAGTTATTTTCATATCATTATTATATTCGATTATGTAAGAATATCTTCTTCATTTTTTTTATTACTTACCCAAGAGTGTGGGCCTCACACCATGATGATACGTGGCTTTCCCTCGATGAATAGGCGATAAAAAACGGGAGAAATAAAATCCGTGAGAGTTTTAAAAAATAATTATAAATTAATAATAAATTTTATAAATATTAATGATTAAAAAAAGATTTATTCATAAATCTCTCTTCATCTATTTAGGTAATTATTTCTTATATTTTAATAAATCTTATAAGTGACATAATTACAAAAAATATATTTTATAATAATATTCACATTGATAATGTGAACGTTATATTCACATCATTAAATATGAATATTCACATTACCAAGTTACCAAGTGTTCAAAAAATATTTATAAAAGTAAAATTGTCTATAAAATATCTTAAATATAAGAATTATGATTTTGTGAATCAAATGTCTAAATAATAAAACCTATTGAAATACAAGAATATATTACGAAAAAAATATTTCTTTATTGAAATACAAGAATATGTTATGAAAAAAAAGATTTCTTAATAAATCTCCATAACTAAAATCATAAGTTTGGGAACAGAAACACCAAACACACAACATGAGACACATATATCTCACATGGGGTGGGTCCCATGCGGGACTCATTCCTTGTGAGAAAAAATTATTGATTGGTCTTGGGACGCCACATGACCATGCCTTACACCAATCACAATTTACCACGCACCCTCATGTTCTCTAATCACTCAACACAAATTCGTGGGCTCCACCCCCTCTACCAATTACAACACCATTGGTTCATTACGTGACGATACCTCAAGACCAATCAATAACTTCTCTCTTGTGACACATATTGGATAAGTCCCACATGTATCTCACATGGGGTGGGTCTCATATAAGTCCTCACATCATGCGAGACTCACCATTAGTGAAGCATATGGAGTAAGTCCAACATATATCTCACATGGGATGAGTCCCATATATAGGTCCCACATCATACGAGACCTACTCTACGTGAGACATATGTGTCCCATTCCGAGTTTGGAGTTTGTGCTCGTAGCATTACTCAAATTATAAATTTCTTCATAAATTTATAATTATTTTTTAAAAGGTAAACTTATTTGCAATTTTTCCTAAAAAATGTTGTAAGAAATAATATAGAAAGGTAATTATTAAAAACTAATGACAAGTTTCGTTTGAGATGTGGGTTGATTTTTTGGTTATTTTAGCTTAGGTTAAAAAGTCTCGTTTGGAATAGATTTTTTAACTTTTTAAACTTTTATAAGAGAAAAAATAAAATAATTATGATTTAAATATAATATTTTATTTAATTAACTTTTTAATTTATTTTATTATTTGTGAATACTTTGACCTACGATTGGGATGCCCAACAAAGGCAAAAGATGCTAATCACCTTCACCCAAGTAAGGGTTTGGCTACACCGATGGTGGTCATCTCAGTATTTAATCTTGGTTGGCCTATTGCACCAAGGATCCTTTAGAGTGTTTTTTTTTTAAAGTTTCCTAAAGTGGTGGATTGTGTGGTTGAGATTTAATGCTGAAAAATTGATGTGACTTGTCATTAAATCTCAACCACACAATGCACCACTCTCGGAAACTTTAGGAAAAAAAAAACTCTAGAGGATCCTTGCTCGGCCTATTGTGGGTATGATTTAGTGGTTTAAACAATTTATTTTTTAAAATTTATTGAGTAAAATATTCATATAAAAAATAAAGATAATCAAGCATCAACAGTTATATATTTAAATTAAATTTATATTATAAAAAACATATTTTTAAAATTATATTTGTTGTTTATTTTTTAAAAACAAATATTATTCAAATGTACGTTGAATTATTTTGATTTTTTGCATAAATATTCTACCTCTAAAGAGTGAACAGTTTGAATCACAAAAATCAGTCTCAAAATGAATCTATCATGTCTAAACACTCTCTTAAACTAATCCCTATTAATAGGGAAATTCTAACATACACACTCTTTAAAGAGATTTATATATGTACTCTTAGTTATGTCATTCTTTTTAATTATGATTAATTTTTTTCTTTAGTTATGATATTATTTTAATTATGACTTATAAATTCTTTAATTATATCTCATGTTGTATTTGATTATAATATTTTTTAAAATTTTTTAATTATGACTTAAGAAATATAAAATTATGTTATTTTTTTAATTATAAATTATATATAATATACAGGGGTGTGTCATAGTATTTCCCCCATAAATAATACACATACATATGGTTATTACGAGTTCGGATCCTCTCCACCCAGTGTCTCCAACCTTTCCTCCAGGTGACGGCTTAGATTGGGCCACATCACCCCACTCAAAATAGAAGGCTCAGATCAGCTTTTAAAAGGAAAAAAAAAAAAACCAAATTTCAAAAACAGAGTTGAGTTTGTTCTTTGTTTTTTCTTCTTTCTTTCTCTGCTTCAAACTCTTAAAAAAACCCAACTCTTAATTTAATGTAGTGTCTCAAATTGGAGAGAGAGTCAGAGTTTACAAACTTTGAGATTTGGTTAAAAAAGCCCAACTCATAATTTCTGTTGGGCTTTTGGTTTTCGAAAGTTATTATTGTAATTTTAAGCGTACCAGTAAGGATCAATCAGTTATTACAGAAGATAAATTGCCAACTAATTATCAGACGATTGTGTTTTAGTTCTTTCAGCCTCAATGAAAAGGACTTTTATTGGTGGCTTTGTTTAGGAGAATTAAGCAAATAACGATTAAATGAAGAACAATAGTAGCATTTCATTAAGTAAAAAATGAAAGACTTACACTAATCCAATTCAACCTCGTAGAGGTTTACAACAACAAGCTACTTGAAACTACTCATGTGAACGAAGTGCAGTACATGAATTTGAAGTACAGAAATGTAAAGAACAAGAAATGTAAAAACTGGAAGGCAAATAATGAAAATAAAACTGGTTTTTTGGATCTAAGTCTGGGGGCTCTTTCTGGGGCCTTCTTGCTATTTATACTTCTCAATGACAACCGTCGAAATGAGTTTCTAACCGTCGAACCATTCCTTCATGATCGCTGATCATGTTTCCTCACAGTTAGCTCCACTATGCCATGTCTGTAGTTAGGCTTCCCTCCTGATTTTAAATTTAATTATATGAGTAACCGTTAAAGCCACGTCATCTTGCATCTCTTTGCTGATTCAGTGCTATGCAAATCTACAATAACCAATACAAACTGTCACGTGTGTGATTATGATTGAAGATTTGAATTATCTTCCCGTATTGCCCTCATCCTGCCACGTGTTGAACTGTGATTGGCCTGTACAAAATATGTAGCCAACATTACCCCCGACACTAATATACCCAATACATGGTGATATTAGTGGATCAAGGTATTTTATCCACGTCTTAGAACGTGTATGGGTTTTGCATTTTCAAAAATGCAATCGTCATTCATCAATGAACATTTGTATTAAATTCTCTTCTATCCTTTGAACTTTCCCACTATCTCAGTATTCGAAAAGATTAGTTCAGCTCTCATGGCCAAGCAGACTTTTTCTTACTTCGATCAAGCATATGAAGAGTTGTTTGATAATGCTGTTCACCCTCGAAAGAATCTTCATGCATTGATTAGCCACATTTACTCACCTTCCTATATTCAAGTCATGGAGGCTTTTGCAAATTATCAACCTTTGGATTACGAACCTATTGTCCACAATTCTTTAACCCAAAATTTTGCAAACATGGATATTGGAAGCTCTTCCTCTGACCCAAAACCTTCTGCGTGGGATGAGGCTGCAACTTATTCTTCTTCTGGGGCTTCTGGTTGGAGAAGCTAGCCAGAACTTGAGGAGTCCAAGTTAAGAGAGCGAATCAATCATCATTTTGTTGAATTTGTTGATCCTCTAACTTTCCCTCCCTTTGCTTGGAGTTCGGTGGCTTACCCATATGTACCCATCGACCGCCGATGTCGTTTGGAAGACAACTTACTCGTAGCATGGTACACGTCTTCCATGCCTACGAAGATAGTACAAGCCACTCGTCGTCCATAGCAGGCTCAAGGATATAGCCCGTCATTCTTAGCCCAGAAAACAAAACTTTGCTCTTCTGATTGGCTTGATATCGTCAACAACCCCCAATTTCCTTCTTCTTTCGATATGGAAACTCCTACACCTCCTTTTCCGCAAAACCCTCACTGGATGGAGGAGCTGAGACTTACTCTCTTTGAGGACCAGTTTCTCTCCTCCTATCACCCTCCATCTCCTCTTACTAAATATCAGCGACAGCAAGCCCAACTTCTGCTTGCAACCTTTTGTCACTTACCCTTCAATGTTCTCGAGGACGATGTTCCTCTCAAGAACTTTCGATGGACTTGTGATGTTATGACCCGGGGTCATGTCCTCAACCCTATCGCCCAAGCAGAGCTCAAGATGTTTTTAGACCAACTCCCACTGCTTCTTCATTGGCATTATATTTCTGTGGCCACCACTTGATCTTTGGATCAAATCTCAGCCCCTCGAGTTCATACCCGGTATGAAGCAGAGAACCTCATCGATAAATATGATGATTTCAAGAATAAAGACTCTGCATACTGGGATGACTTGGACACGGATGAGATAGAACAACGGTTGAAAGAAACAGAGTTTGAAATAAAGGCCGAAAAACTTTTTTACCAAGTAAGAGCATATCAACTTCAGCAGCCTAGCCTGGAGAAGATAGAAGATAGGATAAAGAAAGAACAAAAGTTCATTGACCATAGTTGGAACAAGTTCCATGACCTTGTCATTTATTCTATTCCTTATTTTTATGAACTTGAATATGTAGCCAAAGAGGGCTTTTGATGTAATTGCTTTTGTCTTAATAAAGCTAAGATGTTTTCTCTTTATTTGGCATGGTCTGATTTTACCCCATTTGTCAATGACAAACAAACTTAGGGCTTCGAATTCAACAGTTTCATCATTCGAATCTAGATTCAATCATACCCAATGAAATACTAGAAACCCAATTTGAACTTTTCCAACTTATGGAATGTAATTAACAACTTTTGCCGGTTTCCTTTCAGAATCAGAGCTTCGAATTCACCAATTTTGCCCTTCGAAACTTGATTTGATCATATCTAATTTCCCAACATATGGTTAATACAATCAAGTAATTTGAAATCAACTAATTTTGTTTCGAACAAACAGTCTATATTTTCCAAAATATGGAAACCTCTTTTAAAGACTGCACTGTTTTATTCTAAAAAAGTGATTCCTTCTGTATACTACCAAACCAACTATTGGTTTGAAACCTATAACAAACAAATTCTAACTGTAAGGTATTTCAAATTTTTGCTTCGAAGGATTTTACTCTCATCAAGAAACCTAAAAACAGGTCTTTAATCATTTCGAAGTAAACAAATATCTGAACATTCCTGCACCCTTAGGTGTGGAATGTGCTTCGAAGTCGACTTCATGCTTTCGAAGCCGTTCGTCACTTGATTTTGGTGCCAAAACTTGGCATTGAAGCCAAATATTTTATTTCGAAGCTAACATTAGCATTTGAGATACGTTTCCCTCCATAACTATCAATATTGAGGGAAACTTTTTGCAACCGTACCTTTAGTACTTCTTTATGAATTTCACCCACATAAAACGACTGGGTGTTTTTTAGACAGAAGAGTTTAAAAACCCTTCTATTTTGTGCTCCCAATCCACTTGGTCATCTAACACACAAACCCTTCATCTTCTGCTGGCTTTCTCTTTCCTTTTACTCTCTTTCCCAACTTCGTCTTCTGAGAAAATTCTTTATCAATGGCTTATTCTTCCTTGAAAATACCGGTTGTGAAGCGTGCAAGTCCATCCGTAGCCTTGAAAAGGATCATTGATGAAGAGTGTGAGAAGTACAAGGCTGGTGAGAAAAGTGCCATTGACGGACGCATCTTTATTCCCCATTGCCATGAGCAACAAGATATGTTCTTGGGCCCATTTTTAAGGAGATTCCCACTGAGTTTCCAGCTCTGTATCCACGTCTAGAAGATCATTGTCTCCTTTACGATGGTGGTCTTGATTGGGGAAGCTGGAGGATGAACCGACCCCATTGCTGCTGGCCCACAGTGAGACCAGAGTGGGAGGAATGATATGATCGGGTCGTCCTTGATAGGACACTGGATCTTCAGGAGCTCTGCCTCTTCAACGCCCTCCAATTATTTAGGTTTACCATTTCGGAGGACCTTTTTTTAATACCTACTGCCTTTTGTTTTTGGAATTTTGCCTTTAATTTCTTTTAATTCAGATACGGGATGATGGCTCTTATTGTTCTTGACATCTGCCATCTATTAGGATTATCTCCCACTGGTACCCCCATTGGTCCAGACTATCCTGACCTCAAAACCCCTTTTTCCTTCCCTTCTCTTAACTCATCCTATAGTGACTTTGTCAAGGCTGAGAATAAAAGAGACGACCCTGTGACTGATAGGGAATTTTTCTCTTTATATTGTATTAGCTTTGCAAATTCCTCTTCTGTACCTCTTCTCAAATAATCATGCCTGAATTTATCCCTCTTGCCAAAGCCCTTGTTTTACAAAGAAATGTGGCCTTAGCTCCATATGTTCTAGGTCATGTTTATAGAGCTTGTTCCTTTTTTTGTGAAAAACCCTTGGATGCCAATCAAGGAGGCCTATTTTGGATACTTCAACTTTGGCTTTTTGCATATTTCACCGAGTTACATTCTAAATGCCTAAGGTTTTTGGAGCCAAACCCTACTACTCATGGCATGAAATTAGCCAACGTTTCACTCTATCCTTCCAACTTTGCTTTTTACTTTTCTTTCTTCCACCAACTCCCAACTTCCCCTTCTTCTCATAGCTTCCGTCCTTTCGAACCTACCAATATTGGCCCATCCTGGTTGAGGACCTTTTTGAGTGATAGGTCCTGTTCTACACCCCAGCACAAAAACATGCGGGTCTCTATTCTGATTCCCAGAGAATTATTCAGTGGGACTAAGAACCCCAGAGCTTACAAATGCATCGCTGAGCCCTATTGTTCTTGCCCAATTTGCTAGGCAATTTGGATTCTCACAAGGGGTCCCGATACCTCTCTGTACTCAAACCAATTTAAGCCTTACCAGCAGGGACTTGAAGGTTCGAAGATCTAGATTAGAAGAAGCAACTTCCAAATTCATCCAGGATTTCATTAACTTTAAGTACTTTCCCTTCATACCTCAAAGCAACATACTGAAAAGGTGCCAGAACTGGTGGATGGCCAATATGGAGGTACATTTGGCCATTCCTCCTCAAGATCTTTTAATGGTACTGGATATACCTCAAGCCAAGTCCAAAGGGACTGGAGCTGTTACCTCCTTCACTGTTCATGCTATATCAGCTCTTGCACCTGCCACTACAAAATCTGTTCCTGCTGCCTCAACTCCTTTTAGAGTTACTCGAGCTACCTCGAAGAAAAGTATGTATTCCTATTTCTTTTCTCTTCCACTCCTTTATGATGCTCTTGTCCTTACTTATAGCTCTTTCTTTGGTATATGTGGTGCGGGTGCCTTACAGGGAGATTCTCCCCAAAAGATTCAAGCTTTAAATCTTCTCAAGAGTAAACACCAACAACAAAGGAAAAGAAAACTCTTACTTGACCCTGAAGAAGAGATACCTAAGGTTCATGTGGAAGCAGAAAAAGAAGAGACAGAAAAAGAGCAGGAGACACCCTTAAAAAGAATGAGGAAAATGACTGTCTCTCTTTCTGATTTCACTAGAGACCTGTTCATGAAGCATCTGCTAAAGCAGTAGAGGCAGAACATTCCAAAGAACTTATTGTATTTCAGAGGGCTGAGAAGAGGAGGCAACAGCAAATACTAAGGGACGAAGCTGCTGCTGCTAATGAACTCCAAAAGGAAGCTGCAAGAAAACAATAAACTGGTGAACATTATACCCTTCGTAGCTCTCCAATCATTGCCAGCACTTCTGGAACCAGTAATTTCCTTCGTGCCTCTATTTTTTTTCTCTCAAATTCTTGATACCGAGACTTAACATTACTTTGTGTTTCTTCTTTTGCAGCAACAACTACTCTGCATTCTCCTTCAATAAGGACTCCTTCAATTTCATCTGAAGTTGAAAGACCTCGAACTGTGGAGCCAATTTAAGCAATACCCCCACTTCTTGGTCCTATACCTTTCTTGAGGCAAAGCATTCCTACATCCCTATGTTTCGGCTTAACTTCATACTTTCCTTTTTTATCCTTCAGCTCTACCCAATTTATTCTTCCTTCAAGCCTTGCTGCTCCTTCCCTTCCTGAGGAAATTCCAGCTATTACTTCATCTCCAGTGATAGCTGATTCCTATAGAGAAGACATTGGCAGCTCACCAGTTCCTCGTCCACTATCCCTATCTAGCTCCAATCCTTCTTCTCTTAACTTACTGGTAGCTAAGACTATCAAAACTACTAGGGATACTTCATCTTCGTCTCCTATCCCTATGCAGCCACATTTTCCTCCTATCAGAGCCATTTGTGCATTAACCATGTCAACAGAAGAAGTGGACATTTTTTAGGCTAGACTAGCTAGCCTTTTTGACATGCCGTCCACCATTCCAACAGCTAGCAATGAAACTGAGCCATTAGTCCTAGATGATTCTCTTTTAGAAATCTTTGAGAGCTCCTCCTCCACCAGTAGGACTTTCTTGCCTTCATTGGACTTGGACAGTTGTTTGGAATTGCTGACATCCTTCTCGAGGATCCTCTTCGAAGCCTTGCAAAGGCTTATTATTAAGAATGGCTTCCTCTAGTGCTGCAAAGTTGTTGAGTAATCCAGCTTGACTATTTCAAGTCATTTATCTCAGGCGGCAGCCACCATTGACTTTTACATCAACATTTGCCATGTTGCCAAGGCTGCAGAAGAGAAATTGCTGAGAGACCAGAGTTTTGTTTCCCAAATACATGCTGAAGTGTCAGAATTGAAAGAGCAACATTCCTTTGTCTCCCAATTTCGAGCTCAACTATTGGAGAAGAAAGCTCAACTTGAAGAAGAGTTATCAGCAGTCAACCAGGCTTTAGATCGAACAGCCACCAAGTTGCAAATCACTAACCAAGGACTAGCTGATCGAAAACAGGAGATGGCTACAGCCATTCAGTTGTTCCCATCTCTTAAGAGTAGAGAGTCTATTGTAAAGGAACAGCTGAAACATTGTACTGACTTTTGGGCCAATTTATGGCTGCATATATTCAACTCATTATGAAATAAAATCCTTATTTGTTATTTGAGTGTTTTCATGTTCTTTTCACTTAGCACTTATTACATTCCTTGTGTTTCCCACACGGTAGGATAATAAGGCTTCAAATATCTGCCATTAATCTTCTTGGGGTGTACATATCTATTCAAAATTTTCAAATGATATGCTCCCGAAGGCAAGGCTCTGTGAATTTGATATGGTCCTTCCCAATTAAGTGAGTATTTGCCAAACGTGTGGCTTTTAATCCCTATTGGGAGTATTGTCTTCCATACCAAATCACCTTCATCAAAGCTAATGTGCTTGACCTTTTTATTATAGTTTTTGGCTGCTTTCTTATTTTGGAAAAGAATGCTATTTAATGCCAAAATTCTAGCTTCATTTACGTTCTCTAATTCCAAGCACATACTCTGATCGTACTGCTCAGGAACTAACTAGTCCTGGCCTCTCACCCTTAAGGACTTGATGTTAATTTCTACAAGTAATACTGCATTATGCCCATATACTAAGGCATAAGGAGTAACTCATGTACTTGATCTTGGAGAAGTCCTATAAGCCCATAATACATCCAACAGTAAGTTATGTCAATCCCTAGGTTTATCTTCCACAATTTTCTGTATTCCTTTCTTCAAAGATTTATTGGATGATTCTGCCTGACCATTGGCTTATGCATAGTAGGGGGTAGAATTAACAAGACTAATTCAAAACTCTGCCACAAAAGACTTTACCATCTTCCCATCAAATACAGTCCCATTATCAACAGTTATAGTCTGTGGGATGCCAAATCTGTGGATCAGATCTTTAATGAATCCAATAATTTCGGTCTGGTCTATAGCCTTATACGGCTTAGCTTCGACCCACTTAGTGAAGTAATCTGTAGCCACTACGATGAAACAATGATGCTTCGAGGAGGGTGCGTGTATTTTCTCTATCATATCCATAGCCCATCTTCTAAATGGCCAAGACTTCACAACCACATATAGATCAGTTATGGGTACATGCCTTATTGTGCCATGCTTTTGGCATGCCTGGCAACCTCTAGCATATTCTATGCAATCTTTAAGGATGGTTGGCCAATAGTAGGAATGTCTTCGAAGCAGCCATCTTATCTTCATACTAGGCTGATGAGCACCACAGATGCCTTCATGAACCTCAGCCATGGCCGTCAATGCTTCTTTTGGGCCCAAACATTCCAATAATAACCCGTCCGCCCCCCTTTTGTAGAGAGCATTACCATACAGTATGTATTGCATAGATTGCAATTTGAGTTTTCTGTTAGCTTTCGAAGATGGGCTAGCTAGATATTGCATTATTGGATGCCTTCAATCCTGTTCTTGTAAGTCATTATGATTGACTTCTAAGACCGCATTCCTTTTATTTAAGGGTGGTATTACCTTTTGATATGTTGTTTAGCTTATGTTCATTTGAGTGTTATCCCTTCTCTTGAAATTCGAAACTTTCTGAGTTACATCATTAGCTTTATTATTCAAGAATCTTGGGACATAAGTTATATTTGCTATCTGAAATTAAGAAAGCAAATATAATGCAAAAATATAGTATGACAACATGCTTACACTTTGACACTTGAAAATTCCTTTCACCTGGTTAACCATCAATTGAGAATCTCTAAATATATCAACTGCATGAGCATGTAATCCAATAAGTATTTCCAGTCCCATTATTAAAGTTTCATTTTCAGCTTGATTATTGGAACAAGTAATTTCATCTATTCTGAAACCATGTGTGGTTTCTATCCCCTGTGGTGACTTAATCACCACACCAATTCCGATTAGACCATTGGCTTTTGATCCATCGAACCACATTTGCCATGGTTCTACACTAACCATACCAAGTTCCATTATCTCTTGGTTTTCTATTTGACATGGATGATCTACCAAGAAATTAGCTAAAACTTGTCATTTTACTGTCTTCTGGGAGAGATATTCTAGATGAAATTTTAATAAAGCTAGTATCCATTTACCAATTCTTACTTTCAACATAGGTCTAGATAACATATATTTAACCAAATCTGTGGTTGCAATTACCAAGACAGTTGTAGGCAAAAGATAGTATCTTAATTTCATTGTAGCAAAAAACAATGCAAGGCACAACTTTTCTACAGCTGAATATTTACATTCACAAGAATTTAAAAACCTACTAAGGTAATAAACTGCTTGCTCTTTGCCTTCTTCATTGTCTTGAGCTAAGAAAACTCCCAGTGAATCTTCTGCCGTAGCTATATACAACTTCAAAGGCTTATTACCCTTTGGTGGCATCAGCATTGGAGAGTTGGCCAAGTAGGTTTTGATTCATTCGAAAGTAGTTTGATGCTCTGCTGTCTACACAAATTCCTCTTTATCTTTCAACCTTAATAAGGAAGAAAATACTTTAGTTTTCCATGCAGAATTAGAAATAAATCTTCGAAGAAAATTAACCTGTCCAAGAAATTTTTACACTTCTTTCTTACTTGATGGAGGTTTGGCTTCAATGATAGCTTTGGCTTTGTTCTGATCAATCTGTATTCCCTTCTTGTGTACTACATAGCCCAAGAATTTTCCAGCTGATACGCCAAAAGCACATTTAAGAGGGTTAAGTTTCAACTTGAACTTTTTCATTCTTTCAAAAGCTGCTTCCAAGTGAAACAAATGTTCCTCCATGAATTGGGACTTTACTACAATGTCATCAATGTAACACTCTAAATATCCTCCAATAAGATCATGAAAGATAGTGTTCATACCCTTTGATATGTAGCCCCAGCATTCTTCAGACCAAATGGCATTTTAACCCATGCGAAGGTGCCAATGCTGTCTTGTGGATATCCTCTTCTGCAATGCAGATTTGGTTATAACCAGAGTGCCCATCCATCATTGATAAAATCTTGTGCCCTGCTGAATTAGCTACCAATAAATCTACTATGGCCATGGGTACTCATCTTTTGGAGTTGCTAAATTTAGGTTTCTGAAATCGATGCATACTCTCATTTTACCATTCTTCTTAACTACAGGCACAATATTGGATAGCCATTCAACATATCTGGCTGTCCTAATAAAGCCTTCCTTAAGGAGCCTAAGAATTTCCTCATTGACCTTCTGAATCATTTCAGGACTCATTCTTCTTGGTTTTTGTTTGTATGGCTTGAAATTAGGCTTCATGGTGAGCCTATGTTCTACTAATGACCTGTCCAGCCCTGGTAGTTCATTGTAAGACCATGCAAAACAATCTTTATATCTCTTTAAGACCACCAACAACTGGTCCCTGTCAAGAGCACTTAACCAATCACTAATGTAGGTGGGTTGCTGTGTAGAACCTTTCCCTAAGTTAACTTCTTCCAAGGGGTCTTGTATCTGAGAACTCACTGATGCTCTTTTTTTGATTTCTTCTGTTTTCGAAGTAACCTCTTTGCTTTGTCCTGCTCCCAGTTTCTTTGGTTCAACATCTTTACCCTCCTCCTCATAGACAAAGTCTGTCCATAAGGCTTCTTCTTTCTGTATCTCCTGGACCTTTGTTTCAATGTCCAAAGCACAATATTTATCAAATGCCAAAATCCTGACCTGTTGCTGCTCCTACTTACAGTCAATCACCATGGCTTCTTTCTCTTGCTCTTGCACCTTCTGGACTATTGATTTTATGTCCAATACTGAGAACTTAATTAAAGCCAAAGATCTGGCCTCCTGGGTTCCATCTTTTTGCCTATAACCAGGCATCATTGTTATCCTTGGCGACAAATTCTTCATCAGCACTTTCCTAGACTAAGTGCTTCAGGTGTGCTAATTCCTCATTAGCCGTCATTTCGGCTCATCCATCAGGTTTTCTCAGTATACTGAGTGGGGTCACTATTTCAGTATACAATTTGGCCTCTGCAAAATCTACTGAAGCTATGAAGGGTTGAGGGTCTGCATTGATCTCCTCTGTCTCTCCATTGCACAAGGCCATCATTATCTTCTGATGTAAAGAGAAAGACACACATTTGTTGGTGTAAATCCAATCCCTACCAAGTAGAGCATTATACTTAACATTGCTGTCGATAACGAAGAATGCCGTCATGCAGTCCCTGGTTCCCACACTCAGGTTGATGGGCAAAATGCCCTGAGCCATCTGTTTTGTCTCTAGCGAAACCAGCAATGGTTGTGCTGGTTGGGATTAATCTGGGGTTTCTCTTTTCTAGTTTCTTCAAAGAAGATTTCGGAAGCAGGTTTACTGCTACCCCATTATCTATCAATACCCGGTTCATCTGTATCCCATTGAAGAAGGCCTCGATATACAAGGGTTTGACATGCTGTGTCATGGATGTCGTGGGATATTCAAAAGGGTATGAGAGGTTAATACTCACCTTTTCCTCACTCTCGTCTCCAGTTTCCATTGGTGTGGCCACTTCGGATTCGTCTTGCACCATACTCACTTGTGAGTCTTCACTGGAAACTGGAAATTGGGTCAATCTCCTGACCTTCTTGGTTTTCATCTACAGCTTGGAACTCATGTGGTAGTATATGCACCATATTCATTGACACTGGAGGAAACGAGCCAAATTGGATGACTGGCTGCACCTGCTTCTTTTCCTGGCTAACTTGTTCAATTATTTTAAAAGCATCTTCCATGCTGCATTCTAGCACTTCAATACTAGTAAGTTTTTTCGAATGGTCTGTTTCTGCTAGTTTTTCGACCAAAAATATCTGTTCAGCCATGAAAGCTTCGAACATTTCCTCTTCAACCATCTCTTTCCTTTGGCCTAGGCCAACTTCTCCCTCTGTCTCACTATCGCTTTCCATCAAAGCCCTTTCCAATCCTACTAAACTGGATCTTTCTTTGGCTTTTAGTTCGGAGTGAACTTTGGCCAACTGCTCTCTGCTGCAACTCATTTTGCCTTGAGGTGTCGATTTTGGACTATGATCTAACTTTGAACTTTTCTTTCCCTCTGTCTGGTCTTTTAACTAGACCAATGAAGAGCTTTCTCCATTTTCTTTCAGATCCTTCTGATATTGAGTGTACCTTCACTGGATCTTCCTCCTTTGGGATCTAAAAATCACTGGGACCATATTTGGTTCCTTTGTCTTTGGATGCTTTAGTAACACCTAATTATTTGGAGCCACCAAGGGAGGTTTGACCATCCTACCTTGGTCTCCAACAACATTTCTTTGGGTAGGTATTCCCTTAGGTTTGTTCTGCATAACAAACCAATCTGGAACTCCAGGTACCCATGAACCCACTAAGTCAGTTGTTGAACTGTCACTTTCTTCTTTTGAAACCAATTTCGAAACTACCTGTGAAGGCCACTGCTTGGCCCTGACTCCCTGTTTTGGGC
This sequence comes from Camellia granthamiana, assembly GCA_036172215.1. Classification (NCBI taxonomy): domain Eukaryota; kingdom Viridiplantae; phylum Streptophyta; class Magnoliopsida; order Ericales; family Theaceae; genus Camellia; species Camellia granthamiana. The sequence continues at coordinate 14,656,930 of CM069917.1, read as the reverse complement.
CTAATTCAGGCCTTCCATGAAGGCGGCCACTTTCCATTCTGTGTGAGACTGGTCTAGGGGGCTAATCTCTGGCTTTGATCCCATAACTTGAGCCCACTTCAGGTCTCCTTTCAGGATGATTGCCCCTCCATTCTATAATAGTTCGGTGGTCTTAACTCATGTAGAGGTCTCTTGCCCTTGGAGTGCACTCTAGTGGTTGTTGACCCAGCCATGAATGGTTGCTGCCTAGGACCAGCTAGATATGGCCTTTTGTTATAGGCACTGGCTGGTTTATGACGCCTTTGCACATCCTTATAATATTGTTTCCCATCAATCGAAAGCCCTTTTAACCACTTGCAGCTCAACCTGCACTTGGGACATATTCTTTGCATGACAGCTGCCTCTAAAGAATCATCATCCAGTGCCTCCTCATCAGAGTCTTCCCTCTGGTCTGCAAAGCCCTGTCCAACAGCTAGTGAACTTCTAGCATATTTCTTGACAGTAGTCTGGCTGGCAACATGCATTTGTACATTGACCTCTTCCAATTCCTTCGAGGATAAGTTCTGAAAGTCTGGCACAATAACATTGGCTGTAACTTCTCCAATTTCTGGGAATGGATTAGTGTCAATCCCCATAGCCTTTTCTGCTTTAGCTGGGAATTTTAAACTCCCTTTCCGAATCTGTTCTTGGATCCTGTCCCGAAAAATAATACAGTTTTTAGTTGAGTGAGACTAAGAATTATGTCATTTACAATACACTTTTCCTTTAAGTTTCTTTGGAGACGAAATTTTGACTCATTTTGGTAACTTCAGGAAGTTTGCCGCAAGCAAATGATCAAAAATGTCATCTGCCTTTGTTAAATCGAAAGAGTATTTCCTATGAAGGTCTTTCTTTTTAAACTGCTGGTCTATTGTTGTGTCTTTATGAATTAATGCCTCACAGATCATAGGTTCTTTCCCTATAATCTCTGCTGCATCAATCTCATAATTAAGATCTCTATAATACGTCTTGTATGATGCATTACTTCGATCTTGTTCTTCCTCTAGTAATGCTTCATACCTAGACACCTTATAGGTTAGTTCCATTAAGTCTCTAAACTCAGTTGAGTCAAACTTCTTTCGAAGCCTAAACTCTAAACCATTTTCAGCAATCTCACGAACTCAGGCTCTGGTAGGATGATCCTACATTTGTTTCGTGCTTTTTTGAATCTGGCAATAAATTGAGCAGCCTTCTCATCAGGCCTTTGACTCAACTTTGCCAAGTCTGCCATAGAAACTTCTGGCTCCGTTTGGAAGAATTGGGTATGAAATGCCTCCTCCATTTGTTGCCAAGTTTGGATAGAGCCAGGTGTAAGGTTAATATACCATACAAAAGCTGTCCCAGTTAGAGAATTTGGGAACAGTCTTAACTTCATGTAATCATTATTGGTAAATTCACCGCATTAAGCAGCAAACCTAACAATATGCTCTACTGTTGATTGATTTCAATTCCTATAAAAAATAGTAAAGTCTGGTATCCTAAATCCTCTCGGGTATTCATGTACCCTATTTACCCATTCTGGATATGGTTTCCTGTAGACAGGAGTTTGAACCCCTCGAGCCATCGGTCCACACATCTCTCTAACAATATCAGCAATTTGGTCCATAAGAACTATATTTTGTGCTTGTTGAACCACTACTGGAGGAACAAACACAGGATTTAGTAGACAACCTTGTGCCTGAGGTCCTCTTGGCCCATAGAGCGGTATATTTGGGACTGGTTGTCCCTTTGGTGCTGGCTGCTGTTGAGGGTATGGGTAACCCCTCTAAGCTTGTCCTGCGAAAGGACCTGCGAAAGGTGCTAGAACAGGTGTTGCGTCTCTTCCAGTCGCAGGAAACCCTTCCAACCCCCCAGGTACAAATTCGAACAAAGGATTAGTGAACCCCCTTGTGCTAGGTATGGCTTCAAACATGGGATTTGGAAGCATCTTTATGCCATTCTCTTGTGTTGGCCCGGATCCACCAATTTGCATGGTTTCATTGTTAAGTAATGAGTCATTTTGATTTGTCACAGGCCTCGAAAGAGGCTTATACCAAGACTGAGATAATGGTCTTTCATAGTTTTGGTTACTAGTTTGACCATTAATGTGTCCATTACTCTGCATAGGCTGTTTATCTCTAGCCAATCTTTACTGAGAGACATTTGAAATTTCCTCTATGTGCCTTACGTTAGTTGGTTGATGAGTATTCATTCGATCCATAAAGGATGTTGCCTATCTTTCCATTGTGTTCATTAATTGCTATCCCATGGCATCTACTAGGTCTCCCCATGGATTTATCAACTGAGTAGATGGAACAGTGGATGGTCTAATTTCTTGGCCTCGTCCAATATTTTGAACATGTGGTACTTGCTCCGAAGTGCTGGTCTGTTCGATCATAGGTTCTGATAAAACAGGTACTTCCACAGGATGTGTTATCACATTATCCTTTGGATTAGGTATTTCTACCTCTCCTTGCACGCCTTCTTCCAAGCGTTTATTTTCTTCTTATCTCCTACGTCTAGCCATTTCAATTAGTCCTACTGGGCGTACCAAAAATATATGTTGGCTTTTTGGCTTTCGAAGGTTATTTTTGTAATTTTAAGCGTGCCAGTAAGGATCAATCAGTCCTTATAGAAGATAAATTGCCAACCAATTATCAGACGATTGTGTTTTAGTTCTTTCAGCCTCAATAAAGAGGACTTTTACTAGTGGCTTTGTTTAGGAGAATTAAGCAAATAACGATTAAATAAAGAACAATAGTAGCATTTCATTAAGTAAAAAATGAAAAACTTACACTAATCCAATTTAGCCTCGTAGAGGTTTACAGCAACAAGCTACTTGAAACTACTCCTATGAACGAAGTGTAGTACAGGAATTTGAAGTATAGAAATGTAAAAAATAAGAAATGTAAAAAATTGGAAGGAAAATAAAGTAGATAAAACTGATTTTTTGGATCTGAGTCTGGGGGCTGTTTTTGGGGCTTTCTCTACTATTTGTACTTCTCAATGACAACCGTCAAAATGAGTTTCTAACCGTCGAACCATCCCTTCATGATCATTGATCATGTTTACTCACAGTTAGCTCCACTATGCCATGTCTGCAGTTAGGCTTCCCTCCTGATTTTGAATTTAAATATATGAGTAACTGTTAAAGCCACGTCATCTTGTATCTCTTTGCTGATCCAGTGTTATGCAGATCTACAATAACCAATACTAACTGCCACGTGTATAATTATGATTGAAGATTTGAATTGTTTTCCCGTATTGCCCTCATCTTGCCACGTGTTGAACTGTGATTGGCCTGTACAAAATATGTAGCCAACAATTTCTTTCTATGCAAATTTTTTTCCACCTCCGGGAGCCCACCGCCACTGATGGAATATGCAAATTTACCATCAAAGTTTCAGAGATTTAGAAGAACACCCAACAAATCATCAAGCCACAAATGTTAAAATCATCAAAATCTGAAGCAAACCCACTTTGGCCCTGTTTGGTAGAACTGTGGGAAACTGCTTATAGCTTATGCCCAAACAGTTTATAGCTTATAACTTTCAGCTTAAGCTGATTTCCAGCTTATTCTCAAAGCATATCTAGCCCAGCTCACAGAATAAGCTGATTTCTGACTTCCACAAAGCTATAAGCTATAAGCATAAGCTAAACCAAACATATCAAAACAGCTTAAATTAAGCTGAAAGCTGAAAATAAGTGCTGACAAACATGGCCTTTCTCTTTCTAAAATTCAAGCCACAAATTTGAAGCAAACCCACTTTCTCTCTTTGAAATTCAAGCCACATAAATCATCCAAATTCTTAGATTTTTTCTTTGATTTTTTCATTTTGTTCTTTATAATATTTTTTGAGAGTTATTGATTTGTACATGGGTTTTGCTTTGAAAAAATAGATCTAAAAATTTCAGATATGGAAGAAGAATGAAAAAATTTTAGATCAGCCAAAGTTAGTGTTGGTGGGGGTGGGGGTGGGGGTGGGGGTAGGGGTGGGGAAGAGTAGTCCGGCAGGTGCTAGCGGTCGCAGTGCTGCGTGAGGGTCGCCAAAGTGTTTGGAAAAAGGAAGAATGTAGTATATATGTATATATGTATCAAATGTAAAATTAAGAAAAGAGAGATGGAGAAGGAAAGAAGATCCAAAACAAAGCATTCATGGAAGATTGGGGGTGAGAGAGGAAATTTGTTTCTATTTTTGATTTTTTTTAAAAAAAAATTAATTTGAACCGTTTATTTTGAATAGGGTAACGTGACCCAATCTGAACCGTCACCCGAAGGAAAGGCTGGAGACACTGGTTGGAGAGTATCCGGACTCGGTTATTACATACATAACTACAGATTCAGAGTGAATCCAAAAAAAATTGCACACAGAGAGTGAGAGAGAGAGAATATTAGGTTCATTGTAAAGCATGCCAGAAAGCATATTCACAGAGACCAAAATACCTTATCATCAAAAACACTACAGTGGAGACATCTTCCCTGTAATTCTATCTCCAAAACTCAACATCACTACACTCTCGTATGACATCACTGTTTTCACAGAAGCCATCAAAGCTCACAAGCCCTGGCTCGAGTCGCTAATCCACAAAGCCGGGGCTGTTCTCTTCAGGGGATTCCCTGTAACAACAGCCGATGACTTCAACGACGTCGTTGAAGCCTTCGGCTTCGAAGAGCTTCCCTACGTCGGCGGCGCTGCTCCCCGGAACATCGTCGTCGGCCGGGTTTTCACCTCCAACGACTCTCCTCCCGATCAGAAAATCCCTTTTCACCATGAAATGGCTCAGGTGAATTTTTTTCAAATAATTACAGATCAGTGAAAAACTTTATCAACAATATTAATAATAATTGAAGTTATAAAAATTTCAACGATTCAGTAATTATTATTTTTTGAAGTAATCTTTTCCCTAATTTTTTTAGACATTTTTTACTCTGTTTTTTTTTTTTTTTTTTAAATTTACTATTTTTATTTTTGTTCTTCTGGGTTATCTTCTGTTTATCTTCTAAATTTGTAAATCAATCACTTTTTTTTTTTTTCAAAAATGATTCATCCAATTTGAGTTTGTCCAAATTTGTGCGTGTCGGTCAACCAGGACGACCAGTGTAAGTCAACCGCGGTTGTTTTGTTGTATGAAAGGCCGGACGATCGGCACAAATTTGGATGATTCGGAAAAACTAAAATTTGGTGGGCGTAGTATTGCTCTTTTTTTTTTTTTTATCCAATGAATGTAATTATGTACTAGTTAATGGTGATCAGGTCCAGTTTTTTTACACATAATACTACTCTGTTTATCTTTCTTTCTTCCTTCTTTCTTTCTTTTCTTTCTTTCTTTTTTTTTTTTTTTTTTTTTTTTTTTTAAATTAGCTTTTTTGGGTTATCCTCTGTTTTACTTTACATTTTTTTTTCCATCGGATGAATATAATTATGTACTTCTTAATGGTGATTACTATCATCAGTACACTTTGTAGTTTTGATCCAATTTGTTGAAATTTACTCATTTTTAAATTTGTTTTTGTTTTTGTTTTTTGTTTCTGCCAAAATTCTACACTTTTTTTAATTTTATTTTTATGATTCTTTGGAGCTTTTGTACTGTTTTTTTTTTAATTTTTAGGTAATGGATTCTCTCCGGTTGGACATCCCACTAGAGAGCTGCTGTTGGGATCAATAGGCCAATTTTAGTGATTTGAACCATTCATTTTATATGGTGTTCATTTTATATGGTTAATTGAGCAAATCATTCATACATACATAAAAAATCAAGTCTATCAAACATCTTTAACTATATAATTCAATCACATTTGTCTACTAAAAAAAAAATTTGACTGCAAGTATGATTTTGATAATAGACTCTTGTTATAAGAAAAAAGTGATATGATCATCTCGATTTTTTTGAACAGTTCAGATCGCTCACATAGACTCACCAACACCCAACAACACCTCTCCAACTGCATACCAAACTAGAGAAAATCCATGCTTGTGAAATTTCACTATCTAGTAAATGCCCAATACTTTAGATTGTCACTCACTGACCTATTGTTAACAGGTTCTCAAGGTCCCAGCCAAGCTGTTTTTCTTCTGTGAAGTAGAACCAGGAAAAGGGGGAGAAACCCCTATTGTTCTTAGCCACATCGTATACGAGAGGATGAAAGATAAGTACCCGGAATTTGTGGAACGATTGGAAGAGCATGGACTGATCTATACGAGAGTGCTGGGGGAAGAAGATGATCCTACATCGCCAATTGGCCGAGGTTGGAAGTCTACCTTCTTGACCAAAGACAAGATTGTTGCAGAGGAAAGGTTCGTTGTTCCATCCATTCTCTAGTGTTAGAAATTGTTTGTTTGTTGTTTTTGTTCAAGTTTGTGAAACTCAGGCTTGACTTCCCTTGTTTTCAATTAACTTGTAAAAAAGCCTATAAATTTATTTTCCTTATTTTTGTCTTCACTAAATTTTCTTCAATTTTATAAAGTTTGTGAAACTCAGGCTTGACTTCCCTTGTTTTCAATTAACTTGTAAAAAAGCCTATAAATTTATTTTCCTTATTTTTGTCTTCACTAAATTTTCTTCAATTTTATAAATAAAATAAAATTAGGACCATCTAGTCTAAATGGACAAAAAAATTACATATTTGAACTCAAAAGTCGAAAAAAAAAAAATCAATAAAGACCTGGAAAAGGGGGTCCGGATCATTTTTCTTTTTTTGCTCAACAACTATCAGATTTTGTGGTAAATAAATGAATTAATACAAAAAAGGTCATAGATGCGAGACAAAATATTCGCAACTACAATGCAAACACTTCGGGTCACACCTCAGTGAAATTCTTTGTGTTGGAGTAAACACGGATTTTTTTTTTTAATCTCAAAAACATATGACAGGGCTGCCGAACTGGGTACGAGGCTGGAATGGATGGAAGATGGAGGAGTGAAAACAGTAATGGGACCGATACCAGCAATCAAAGTCGACAAGAGCCAACAACGCAAGATATGGTTCAACAGCATGGTGGCTGCTTACACAGGTTGGGAAGATGCTCGCAACGATCCTGTAAAAGCCGTGACGTATGGGGATGGGAAGCCATTGCCTGCTGATATCATCTACGGCTGTCTTAAGATCATGGATGAGGAAAGTGTTGCCATTCCATGGCAAAAAGGCGATGTTCTACTGTTGGATAACTGGGCTGTCCTTCATTCTCGAAGGCCATGCAACCCGCCTCGGCGTATACTTGCTTCGCTATGCAAGTAAACAACGCGACTTTACTTGTCGATCTATGTGTATTGCTGCTTAATTTTAGCATTTTAGGCAGAGAGATTGGGCAAATGGTTTCATGAAACACACTAGTATTGTCTATTATTGAGTAAAATAAAATGATGTGATTTTAATATTTTGGTGAAATGTCTTGCATAATTTTATTTTAATTATTATTATATTCATTTTTCTATATCATTTTGCTTAATTAATTCAATCAAGTGGACTAGCTCTTTCTCCACATTCAAATCCACTATTAGCAAGATGGTATAAATTAATATCAAATGGTCACATAAATCATGATTGTGTCACATAAGATTATATTTAAAATAAGATATTGCTTACAAGTGTCCTTAGAACACAAGTAAAAATAAAATATTTGTAAAACATAATATACTTTTCACTAACTTCAATCCTTTCATCATTCAAGTGGATGATTTCATTATTTTGTTTACGCTTTTGATTCCTCCTGTCACATAAGAAAACATAAATGACTACAGGAAGTGTGAGCTTATAGTCATTGAACAAAATGAAATTATCATTAGCAACCATTTCAAACTTTAGGGAAAAGACAAACTCAATTGCTATGCCAGTCATGTACAATCTTAGAATCACACTGATGAACAAGATAAAATACAATATTAGTATACCCTATTACAAAATCCATTACAATGATCAGATTGCATTAACCAAGTTTAAAATTGTGCTTGCTCATCGTTTTACCAGTACCCATATACATATAGTGATACATATATGTGAAGACATGATAAAGTATTATGTGTAGATAATAGTAATCCAAAAGCAAAATCAAAATCAAAATGATTATTGAAATAGCAATTTGTTCTTTTCACTTAGCATTCTTTGATTTGAATTTGTTCTCCAGGCTCTGCATGGCGGGTCAAATTTGGCTGCACAGTTTTTTGAGGGGTTGGGTGAGTGGATCCGGGCTGGACTCGGCTTGTTCAATTTTTACTGTATTTGGATCTTTAGCTTTTTGGGTAAATTATGCTTTACTCCATTTTATGTTTGGTTATTTTTTTATTTTGGCCTTTAAAACATTTTTTCTCCCTTTGGCCCTTCATATTTTAAACTTTGCTTGCTTATGTCCAAAATTAAATAGAAAATGACACATTGATAGCCACGTGACATAAAAATATTTTAGAAGAAATTACACACGTACACACACAAAAAGAAAAAAGAAAAAGAAGAGTTTGAGCCCTATAATAAAATAAACCATGAGTTTTTTTTTTATCAATTTAAATTCTAATATTTTGATTTGTTGTCAATTTAAATTATTTACCTATTTTTGCTGAGTAAAATTGATTAAAATAATATTTTAGTTATTAAACTCAATGAAAAATGATATTTTAGACATTTTTCGTACACTTACATTTACTATAATGACTAAAATACAATTTTCCTATCAGTGGTTTATATTAAAAATAAATCAAATATTAGGGTTCAAATTAATCAAATTAAAATTTTAGAATTTATTTTATAATAAGGCTCAAATCTTCAGAGTTTTTTTTAAAATAATTTTTTTTAATATTTTATTATACATAACTCACACCTCTAATATCAACCTAAGTCTCAATATAATAATATATTTTTAAAGTCATGTGGCAGCTAACCTAACATTTTCTCCTAATTTTTTTAATAATTTAAATTTTATTTAAATTATTTTTATTCATTTTCACTATCACTTATTAATATTGAATGGCCATGTTTGCGTCACGAAAGATTGTATTTGAAATAGGAAAATGTTAGGGGCCTCAAATGTTTTACCAATATTTTAACCAAATGTCTTACATAAGTGTGAGACCCACACTAGGTGGGTTTCACACCCATATGAAACATTTAAAAAAATATTAATAAAACATTTGAGATCTTTAACATTATTTTTTGAAATATAGTCAAAATATATGATCATTGTAAAATCACTTGTCTTTTTATTTATCTTATGACTATCTCATTGGCTTTTAAATTTATAAAAAAATTACCAGTGGTAATTTTATAAATTTATGAAAAAATTATTATTTTAATCATTGATATTTATGAATTTTCTCACTTATTTATAATTATTTTTAAAAATCTTAATTGAACTGTAATTTTTCTTTAAATTTATATATAATATTTTATTTTATAATTAATACTTTTGTAATGCACGATAACAATTATTATCTAAGATTCAACCATTTTCAAAACTTGTTAATTGAAATAAAACATCATCAATTGCTCCATTAGCATGACCCTAAGGCCCCGTTTGTTTTCAGAGATAGAATGGAGGGGATTAATAGTGATGGGGTTGATAGTGAAGGGATTAAGTAAAATTGTGTTTGTTTTGATGATAGTTGTTAGTGTAGGGATTGTCAAATTATTTTTATATTTTTTTTGGGTTTACGAGTTTTTTTTAGAGCCCCCGCTAAAGCGAAAAGAGTGAAACTCACGCAGTGACGCCGACTCATCTCAGCCGATGGGCTCATCTCCACTCCAAACCAGTTCAAATTCCCGCTAATGGAGGTTGATTCATGCTCTCAGTACAGACGATGCTTCTCATTCAAAGAAGACGAAGCAGTGTTTCACATAGCGTGAGCTGTTCCACCAGTCTGAGCCTTGTTCGTCGATAATACCTTTACCTCTGATTGTAATCCCTTGGAGCTTTGTGAATTCGAGCCATTGTAGGGTACCAGATCCTCAGGCGTCAGAGCTTGCAGTAGCAATAATCTTACTATCCAACTGTAGCAGTTGAAGGTTTCGCCCTCTACCTGTTCGACAAAATGCCCCAGTGAAAACCTTGTCACTGTGCTGTCATAAGATGATTAAGGAGAAAGAGAAAGAGAAAGAGAAGGACAATAAGAGGGACAGAGAGGGTAGTAAGCTATCATTGAAGAAGGGCAAACTAGCCAAGAGTAAATCAAAAAGCAAATCTTCGACTAAGGTATCTTTGAAGGAGTTTGTAAATCAGGTGGATCAACTATCTACTGATGATATGCCTAATGTACTTCCCCGCCAGTCTACACGCATTCGAGGCCCCCCTAAATCTCTTTCACTTGGAGATTTTGTGAGACCGTGGCAAGGGCCCTCAAATGTAAACAAGAGGGGATTGAGGGACGTAGATTCAGAGGATAGCTCAATTGAGAGTGATTGTGATCTTGGTACAACACAGTTTCGCTGGACTGTGGAAATGCAAGCCTCACCTGAGCAATCACCAAAGCAGCATCAAACACCTAATGCATGGAACACACCAACTAGAGTGCTAACTGATGTTGAGCAGTGGCCAAAATTGACCACTGTGTCCCCATTGGTGGCAAACGAAATGATGTTGTCAAATAAATTTGGCTCACTTAGTGCTGATCAAAGGAAAGAAGTAATGGGTTCCAAGCAACAAGAGAGTGATAAGCCCGTGCGAGCTTGTCGAAATGAGGATTCGGTTGATCTACATATGGAAGATGGTAGTGAAGGTCTGGATACACTTGCTATATCAGGTAAACCTCTACAAGTTGGGAGCTCTTTAATTAAAGAAGAGATTAACAAGGTGTCAAAATTGAAGTATAAAATAGGTGCCCATAAGATTGAGAACCAAGTTGATGGCATTTACAATGTCCCTATTGAGATCTCAAAAAAAGGCTTTGCTCATTGGGAAAATGCTTTGGTAGGATACTTCATTGATAAAAGATTCTCTTTCCATTATGTGAAAACTTGGGCGGAGAAACTTTGGGGAAATTTGCTTGAGGACGTTGTCTCCATTGACAATGGTTTTTTTATTTTTAAAGTAAAAAGTGAAGAGGCTATGGACACAATCTTGGAAGATGGCCCCTATTATGTTGGGGCTAGATTGATTGTTATTAAAAAATGGCAACCTGGACTAAAACTAACAAAGTGTGAATTTTCAAGTGTGCCATTGTGGGTAAAGTTGTACAATGTTCCTTTGGAACTTCGGAGTGAAGAGGGTTTGGGTTACATAGCTAGCATCTTGGGAACTCCTCTTTATTTGGATGAGCCAACTTTCAAGAGAAGCAGATTTACATTTGCGAGAATTTGTATTGAAGTGCCAGCAAATAAAGAGATCCCTAAGTCTTTCAAAATAAATCTTGGTTATGGTGACCCATATGAGATTCAAGTTGAGGTACCATGGAAGCCTCAAAGGTGTGATGGTTGTAAGACTTTTGGCCATACTACTAATTTGTGCCCTCAAAAGCCAAAGTCTTTGAACCCTCCCTCTTTCAAACATGAGTGGAGAGTCAAGGACACTAAAACACAAATTCCGACTAAATGGGAAGTGGTGAAGAAAAAGGTGAGAGATGGTGGGCAAGGTTCAACGCCATTGATCAACAAAGAGAGAGAGACGCAGTCTTCTGTCCCCTCAACATCTAATGCCTTTGATCTCCTTGAATCGTGTGATATGGACGAGTTAGGAAATGGAGATTCAAGTCAAGAGTTGAGAAATAGAGGGAGTCCATCTCCAAGTGATCCTAGTTATGGGGAGACTTCAAAAGAGGATAACAGAAGGAAACTTAAAGCGAAACTTCATGACTTGAAGAATGCTAGAAGGAAATTCTGAATCCTTGTTTTGTTGGGAATGTTGTGCTTGTTTTCTATAAGCTCAGTTTGTCTTTTGATGGAGTAGTTTATTTTGTTTATTTTTGTGCTCCCATCAAATGCTGTGTATTGAACTTCATTGGATATCTTTCTTTTTTTTGGTTATAATATGACTTACTTATCCAAAAAAAAAAAAAAAATTATTTTTATATAAAATAATAAAAAAAAATACAAAAAATATATAAAAAATTAAAAATTAATGTTTTAAAAAAAATACCCAACATGTAAAAAATTTTAAAAAAATAAAAGTAAAATAAAAAATTTTCAAAAAAAAATAAGACAAATAAAATAATGATTTTTACTTAACAAAAAATACAAAAATTAAACATTAATGTTTAAAAAAAAATGCCCGACATGCAAAAAATAAAATAAAAAAAAAATAAATAAAATATTTCTAGTCCACCGGACTATTTTTCTAATACCAAGTCCTGGAGGCCCATCCAAATCCCCTTGGGGAGGCCCATTCTAATCCGGAGCTCACTATCAATCCCCTCCTCATCTCTCAAAACAGACACAATATTAGTAGGTCCCACTTCACTATCAATCTCAATCTCCCCTCTAACTGTCTAAACAAACGGGGCCTAAACCTTTTGAATTTCCAATCTTTGTTATAAAAGATTTTAAAAGTATTATAACTGTGAAATCATTTTGTATCAACAAGATATGACGAAAACTGGTTCATAATATTAGTTTTATGTCATCTTTATGATTAAATACTGTAATTAAATACAGTGAACGTGGTTGGAGATAGATAATTATTTACTTTTTTTTGAATATTTGATATTATGCACTTGGTACTCTAATCGTAATAAAAAAAAATTATATATAAGGTGAGGTAATAAAAAATTATTATTTATTTTCGGAGCAATAATTTTTTATTTATCAATTGACACTCTTATGTTGGTTTGTTTATTTATTTTTTTTCTTAAACACAAAAAAACAAAGAAGAAAAAAAAAAAAGGGTAAAATCTACTGCGATCATGCTACGTAGCTCGAATGTCGCGGCTCGAAACGCGGCTCGACACCAAAACGACGTCGTTTTGGTGTCGATTTTTTTTTCTTTCTTTCTTCCCTGGTTTTGCAGAACGAAGAAGAAGAAGGGAGAAGAAGAGAAGGGAGGAGGAGGAGGAGGAGGAGGAGGAGGAGGAGGGAGGGGAGGGGGCTATAAAAACTGGTTTGAGGAGGAGGGGAGGCTGGGCAGACGACGGGGCTGGGACGGCGGGGCTAGGCTGTGACGAGGACGACCCATGGCGGGCAGACGACCCACGGCGAGGAGGAGGAAGGCGAGGACGACGGCGGGGCTGGGACGGCGGGATTGGGTTGCGACGAGGACGACCCACGGCGGGCAGACAACCCACGGCGAGGAGGAGGAAGGCGAGGACGGCGGGCAGACGACCCTCTCCTCTCTCTTTCTCCCTCTCCCTCTCCCTCTCTCCCTCTCTTGATTTCGAGCCAAAATTCGAGCCTCAACATTCGAGCACTCGATCATTTTCCAATCTACTGGCTAAACAAATACGATCTCAAAACAAAAAAGTACTAGATCCTATTGTTTAGACCAATGCTATCTCTTGAGACAATATTGATTTATCTTTGTTAGATAGCTATAAAAAAATAATTAAAGAAAAAAAACATAAAATGATTCATCTAACTTTTCTGCAATTTCTCATGAGAATGCTATATCTCAGATGTTTTGTTACCATTTTATATCACTTAAGCCTATATGATTACTTATAATTGTTCTTTTGTTTGAAAATAATTAGTGTAACTAATGAAAATGAATAAAAACATGCCATCGGGTGAATATAAAACGACCGAAAAGTAAACAATATGGCTATTCTTAAATTTTTATTTATCAAAAACACTACATAAAATGACACACATAACCTATATTTGTTTAGACAAAGTGAATTAAATGATATTAGTATTTCTGAGATTATCAAACTTTTTAGATTATGTATCATATTCTATGCTTGGTTTGACTTAGTAGGGACTAAAAAAATCTTATTAATTTCATAATTTAATTAGTCAGTCTAAATTTAGTTTTTCATTTTGTATCCCACTATTTTTTGGATTGAATAGTCCCCTATGCCCAGATCAACCATTAGTCCAAACTTTAATTTTTGGATAAATTACACTCACTTCTTCTAAGGTTTGAAAAAATATAGTCAGTTTCACATTTTTTTACATAATTATATTGATCTCCCCAAAGTTTTAATTCACATAACATTTAAGAAAGTCAAGTTTATCAACACAAAGTCAAGTTTCAAAACATGAATTTCAAGACTATATTTCTCATGCAAATCAAGGTTCAACAAGGGCTTTATTTCCCTCAATGACCAAGCACTAGCTATTCAGAAGTCAAGAGCACAAATCCCAAATTTATTCTTTGCAAGCCTTGGTTCATGAGCAACGATATATATATATATATATATATTTATGTATCAGAAAAATAAAAAAAATAAAAAAATTCAAGAATGGGGTTTCGGTGAACACTTGCTCACAAATTTGAAGCAGTAGAAAGAGAATGAAGACCAAAAGCAGTGTGGGTCAAGTCTGACAGCACGAACAGTGGGCGAGAATGGAGATAGGCAAACCGACGTCGCGTTGAGTCGGCAACGTGGTCCGCGTTGATTAATCACGGCTAAAACCAGTAAGTATGCAAAAAACCGAGATCTATATGATTCGAACTCCGAAAAATAGTGCTGGGCTGTGAGAATAACGAGCTGGATGGTGTTAGGCAAAACCACACATGTCGCGTTGAATGGGCAACGTGTGGTTCACGTTGAACAGCCGAAGACGAAGGCAAAGCGCTGGACAACCAAAGACGAAGGCAAAGTTGTAGCAGAGAAAGGTGGACAGCAACTTGGGTCACGACGTTTGCAGTAGGCGGTGTGCAAACAACGGAGTAGCTGGGCAGATCGACGCCGCGTTGAAAAGGCGGCGTGGTCTGCGTTAGCCAGATCACAGCTGGCGTCTGTAGTAGTGGCGCCAAGCGGCGTGGATCTTCGGCGATTGTGGAAGCAAGATTAAGCTCTGGTGAGTCTGGAGCTCTGAGAAATTGATGTTGGATTGGAGTGAAATACTGAGGGTGGAGTAGAGCTAGTGTCGGAATGTGCTAACAGTAGCTCGGATAGTGGCATCAGCAACTGAGAGGGGAGATTTGCGCCGGATAGTACGGCCGAGCAAAGATAACGTCAAACGTTAAGGACTGCACGGCACCGAGCTGACTACTCTGTTGAAACGGCCTAGCGGCCTAACTTGCACGGTCGGAGACGTTGACCGGACAAGCACGAACTGGATTAGCCGAGCTGTGACTTGCACGTATTGGGCGGAGCTTGGAGTGACGGATGATAACCGCGCTAAAGGGTGATCCAGGCTAGGCTGAGGCTGCGGCGAGGCCTTCATGCCTCTGACCGGCCAGCCGAGATGAATGTCCTCTTGTAGTCGAGATCGAAGATAGCACGGGGTGAGGCCGGTTCGCCTCGCAGCCGGTTAGCTAGAGTTGACCGGTCAAGGTTACCTCGGCCGTGGGAGTCTGATGTCAACTCCTCTGCCGAGGGACAGGTCGGTGACGCATAGCTCGGTTGTGTGCGCGTAATGGCAACCTTCCACGGGCGATAGGCCGGTCGTGGTACTCCGGTTAAGGGTGCCAACTGGGCCAATGACGTGAGGAAGAGGACATCTGCTCCACGCACGCCTCAATACCGTTGGAGAGTTCTGCATGTACTGGTTGGAGGGCGAAACCTTTACACGCGTAAAGTGGTGAGAGGCGAGCACTGCCACCTGTCCATGGAAGGACAGCAGAGGTAGTACGTGCACAACCTTGAGGCTGCATGGCCAGCCTAGAAATATGGAGAAAGACGAACGTTAGAGGTAAGCGAATTCGATCGATCACTAACTCTCTCTCTGATAGCCTTCTTCTTCCTCCAGTGACCTAACTTGATCGTCGGAGTGGCTTTCCGTCACCACCCCCGCCAGGCAGATCACCGTTTCTATGTTGCCAGGTTAAACGCCGTCAAGATAAGCTTGGAGCACAAGGAGTACGGAAAGCAGTGAATATTTTGCCCCCGTACAATTGGCGCCGTTTGTGGGAATTCTTTGATATTCAACTCTTGTTCTTCGAGCTTCTTCGACCATTTCCATGGCCAACAACGACAAAGTTCCGCTGTCCGTTGTCGATGGTGTCACTCCAGAGTATGTCCGAAGGAGAGAAGGCCCCCCGAATGTTCCAGCCATGGCGGGCCTGGAAACTTCTTCGCGAGGAGCGCGAGACAAACGCGGAAGGAGTACAGATCGCTCGCAGAGCCCAGAAGGCCGCCGACGCCGGGGGGAGTCCCGTACGCAGCGCCTGGAGCACAAACTCAAAGACCAAGACGTCCTCATTCGCAAGATGGCGGCGGAGATGGAGCTGCTGAAGCGCCAGGTAAAGGGGAAGGGTGTTGCTGGAGAGGGAAACCTCAGTGAGCGCACCCCCTCCCCTTGTTCTAACAGTCGCCGCCAGAGGATGACTCACTCTATCTCCATCACCCGGAACTATGGGGTTGGAGATTCCGACCATAGAGAAGACAGGTCCCTCTCTCGCGACAGCACTTACCACCCCTCACGCCCGACGCCGACGTCGCGATCCTCTTTCTCCACATGTTCCAGGGACCTGAGGGACGTATTGGAGGAGAGGGCGCGCCGTCGAGAGGCTCAGAAAGTGCCGGCATTGCAGAGGTTGAGCGCTCCAGTTCGTTGTAGTGAAGAAGTGGTAATGCCAGCTCTCAGAGTGATGGCCCCTGCGCTGGAAGACAAAGAGCTGGCACGATTTACAACCACGCCGTTGTCCCCAGATATTGAGAGCACGCCACTCCCTGCCGGATTCCACTAGCCAAAGTTCACTTTGTACGACGGTAAGACGGATCCATACATGCATGTGAGTCATTACCGGCAAGTGATGGCTGGCCACCGGCGCAACGACGCCCTGATGTGCCTCATATTCCCAGCAAGCTTGGGGGAGCTGGGTTTGAAGTGGTTCGAAAGGCTCCCGGAGGGGAGTATCGAGGGGTGGCAGCAACTAGCGGAAGCCTTCGTCACCAGATTCAAAACCAACACTCAAACGCCGAAGGAGGTCGATCATCTCTTGTGCGTCAAGATGGAGTCTGGATGTTCGTTGAAGGCATATAACGCGAAGTACTGGGAAACTTACAACGAGATCCTCGACTGCCCTACCAATCTGGTGATCACTCAGTACAAGCGGGGTCTCCCAGTTGGACATAGGCTGCGAGATTCACTTATGATGCACCAACCCACAACCATGGAGTCTCTAATGCAACGGATCAATGAGCACATTCGCGTGGAGGATGATGCCGCCTCCGCGACCGAGAAGGGTAATCTGGTCGTGGCGGACAGAAAGGTGGCAGGAAAAGTTCACTCGGTCGGGCAGGAGGATAACCGCCTAAGCGACCGGTCAAAAGATCAACGCCGTGGACCAAACCGCGATGACCGAAACAAGGGTCGCAGAAACGACTGAGTTGACGCACCCCGCGACGCAGCGGAAGATACCAAGAGAAAACTGAAGGCGCGGACAGGAATTACCACGGTCTTCAAAATTCCCATCTACCGCATTTTGAGCGAGATTCGAGGTGAGCCTTTTGTCCGTTGGCCGACCAAGTTAGGGAGTGCGCAGCGAGGCTTCAATCCAAAATATCGCTGCACCTTCCATGAGAAACGGGGGCACCGGACAGAGGACTGCTTGCCGCTCAAACAGCATTTGGAGGAATTGGTGGCGGCGGGGCATCTTGATCAATACATAGACGGGGGAGTCAAGGCCACACCAACGGGACAAACCGAGCCTAATGGCCTGGCCGCCCTGGAAGCGCCCCCGCAAGGTGTAATCAACATCATCCATGGCATCATCGAACTAGCAAGGGTCTGCGAGCTTAGAGGAATGATCAAGAAGGCCGAGCACATGAGGGAAGTGCTCTCTGTCTAGCCCGCCGTAAAGAAGGGAAAGACCGAAGAGAGAGACATCCTTTCGTTCTCGACCAAAGACTTGAAAAGGGTTCAGATGCCGCACAATGATGCCTTGGTGGTGACTCTTCGCGTCAAAGACTTTGATATCAAGAGAATCTTGATCGACCAGGGGAGTTCGGTCGAAATTATGTATTACGACGCGTTCAAACAAATGAAGTTAGAAGACAAGGACTTGGCTCCTGCAACATCCCCTTTGGTTGGCTTCAACTCCCAGCCGGAATGGCCGATCGGAAAAATCATTTTGCCGGTCAAAGTGGGTTCGGTCGTAAAGCAAGTGGAATTCTGGGTGCTCAAAGTTCCATCCACTTACAACTTGATCTTGGGCAGGGGCTGGCTGCACACCATGCAAGCAGTTGCCTCGACCTTCCACCAGGTCATGCGCTTTCCGGCACCGAGCGGCCAAATAGAGGAAGTTTGGGGAGACCAGGTGATGGCCAAACAATGCTTCGTCGCGGTAAATGGCAGCCGGGCAGCCAAAGGATTTGTCCAAATGATTGAGGGGCCCGAGGGAAAGGAGGTCCTTGAAGACGTGGAAAGAAAGGCCGAGGAAAAATCGGTCGAGGAGTTGGTGGAAGTGCGCATCGATGAAAATGACCCAACTAAGTTCTTCCTCTTGGGATCATCTTTGTCTAGCACCGAGCGGTCAGACTATGTCAACTTCTTGATTTCCAACTTGGAGGCTTTTGCGTGGACACCTTACGATATGCCTGGCGACGACCCAAGCTTCATTTGCCACCAGTTGAATGTCTTTCCCAATGCGCGGCCGGTCATTCAAAGGACGCGTCGCTCAGCCTTGCACCATGCCGAAGTAGTGACGGAAGAAGTGAAGAACCTGTTGGAAGCTGGGGCCATAGAGGAAGTGCAATACCCTCGGTGGATATCCAACACGGTGGTGGTCCCCAAGAAGAACGGCAAGTGGCGAGTTTGCGTCGACTACAAGACTATAAACTGAGCTTGCCCAAAGGATAGCTTTCCCCTCCCACGAATTGACCAGCTGGTGGACTTAACCGCTGGCCATCAGAGGTTTAGCTTCCTGGATGCATATCGCGGCTATCACCAGATAGCTATGTATAAACCGGACAGGGAGATCACGTCGTTCACCACCCCTAGAGGCTTGTATTGCTACAAGGTCATGCCGTTCGGACTGAAGAACGCCGGGGCGACCTTTCAGCGGATGGTGACGAAGATGTTCGCTCCTCTATTGGGCCGAACAATGGAAGCTTATATAGACGATATGGTGGTGAAGAGCAAGGAGAAGTCTCAACACCTCGCCGACCTAGCAGAAATGTTCGCCATACTTAAGCACCACAAGCTTCGCTTGAACGCCTCCAAGTGTGCCTTCGGAGTTGGCACCGGGAAGTTTCTGGGTTTTCTGGTCACGAACCGAGGAATCGAAGCCGATCCATCGCAAATCAGGGTGATACAGGAACTAGAGCGCCCAAACTCCACAAAGTACGTGCAACATCTTGCCGGGATGGCAGCCGCGCTGAACAGATTTATCAGCCGGTCTTCGGATCGTTGCAGGCCCTTCTTCAAGACTTTGAAGACCAAGTTTTTCTGGGATGACGAGTGTGACCGCGCGTTGACAGACTTGAAGGTGTACCTTTCCTCAGCCCCTATCTTGGTCACGCCTCAGCCGGGCGAAGAGTTGTACCTCTACTTGGCTGTATCACAGCACGCGGTAAGCGCGGTTCTGGTCCGTGCTGAAGGCGTTCAACACCTACCGATTTTTTATGTGAGCAAGACTCTGCTCCCGGCCGAGACGAGATATCTTCCCTTGGAAAAATTGGCGCTGGCCCTAATGATGGCGTCAAGAAAGCTGGCTCACTATTTTCATGCCCATACAATAGTTGTGCTGACCGAGTTTCCACTTAAGGTGCTCTTTAAAAAAGCCGACTTCACTGGGAGGATTCTGAAATGGGCCGTGGAACTGGGACAGTACGACATTAAGTTTCGCCCGCGCACCGCAATCAAAGCTCAAGCTCTTGCAGACTTTGTGGCGGAGTTTGCCCCCGGAACGTACCCAGTTTGCCCGGTTGACTTGGCTGGTGCGGACTTAGCACAGCCCATGGCTCCCGCAATAGAGGCAAGTGTTGATACGCAAGAGGCAGTGCAATCGGCGACCAAACCGGCGAAGGCGAGTGACTCTTTGGAGGGCGGAGTCAATCATGACAAGGAAAGAGACCAAAGTGTGCCAGCCGGAGACTTGGATTTGAGGAGTTCCCAAAATCCTTCTGATTGCTGGAAGCTGTTCATTGGTGAGATGTGGAAGCTCTTCGTCAACGGGGCGCCCAACAGACATGGGGCTGGGCTGGGAATTGTGCTGACTTCACCGGATGGGCTGATTATCGAGCAAGCAATTACGCTCGGCTTCCCAGCTTCCAACAACGAGGCCGAGTATGAGGCCCTACTTGCCGGACTAAGAAGTGCGTTGAGAATGAAAGCCACAGCCCTTATGGTCTTCAGCGACTCCAAGCTGGTGGTCAATCAAGTCTCAGGGGAGTATGAAGCCAGGGATGAAAGAATGGCCAAGTATCAGGCGCTGGTGCGTGCAGAAATCAAGAAGTTCGATGCCATACGAGTAGAGCAGATTAACCGCGAAGGAAACAACACGGCCGAGGAATTGGCCGGGCTCACTTCTACTTAGACGGCCTTCCCCAATCCCTTGATGATAGAATTCTTACCCCGGCCAAGTATTGAAGGACCGGAGACCACCGAGGTACTTTGCACCGACTTGGGTCCTTCCTGGATGGATCCCATCATTGCCTTCCTGAAAGATAGAGTTCTGCCGGAAGAAAAGAAGATGGCCAATAAGATCCGAGCCAAGTCAGAGCGGTTTTGGCTCTCTCCGTCTGGAGCCTTGTATAAGAAGTCATTCACCGGGCCGTATTTGAAGTGTGTCCACCTCGCCAAAGTGGAGGCTTTCCTCTATGAAATACATGAGGGCATCTGTGGAAGCCATACTGGAGGCAGGTCTTTGGCGTACCGAGCAATTTCCCAAGGTTACTGGTGGCCGTGCATGCAGGCGGACGCGCAGAAATATGTTCGCAGGTGTGAGAAGTGTCAGAAGTTCGCTCACCAGATCTACCAGCCGGCTAGAGATTTGCTCCCTCTCACGAGTTCTTGGCCGTTCGCGCTTTGGGGATTAGATATTGTTGGGCCACTCCCAGTAGCGCCGGGCAATCGCAAGTTCTTTATCGCCGCCACTGACTATTTCACCAAATGGGTTGAGGCCGAGCCACTGGCGACCATAAAGGAAAAGGATGTGAAGAAGTTTGTTTGGCAAAATGTAATCACTCGCTTCGGTATACCCAAGGCCCTCATCTCGGATAATGGCACTCAATTCGACGGGAAACTCTTTCACGGATTTTGCGAAGAGTTGAAGATTGAGTTCTACAATTCGACACCGACCTATCCTCAGTCAAATGGTCAAGCTGAGGCCTCAAACAAGACCATCCTCGACGGGCTGAAGAAGCGACTTGAGAAGGCCAAGGGAAAGTGGGCAGAAGAACTCCCTAATATGCTCTGGGCATACCGCACTATGCCAAGACGATCGACCGAAGAGACACCATTCGCTTTGGCCTATGGCATGGAGGCCGTCATCCCATTAGAAATTGGCATGTCAACCATCCGGTCAGAAAGTTTCCAACCAGATCTGAACAATGAAGCCGTGGCATTGGAACTGGACCTTGCTGAGGAAAGGAGAGAGCGAACGCTAATCCACATTGCGCCTTATCAACAAGAACTCTCCAGAAAATATAACAAGGCTGTGCATCCCAGACTATTCAAGATTGGGGACTGGGTCCTAAAAAAGGTGCTTGGCAACACGGTGATCCCTGGCGAGGGAAAGCTCGGTGCAAATTGGGAAGGACCATACAAGGTGGTTGGTCTTGCTGGCAAAGGGGCATACCATTTGGAAGATTTAGATGGCGAGGCTGTCCCCAAACCGTGGAATGCAGCCAACCTTAAGGTCTTTTACTTTTAAGATGTAATTCGCTTATATTGTTTAGCTTTTCTAGACCTTTAGCCTTTTGGCACTTGATGTAAAAAATAGCAATGCTTTTGTAATGAAAAATAGCCCTCTTGTTGTTTGGTATTCTATCTTTGTCCAATGACATCGCAAAGATACAAGGCAATTATGGATGCCAGGGGCAAGGAGACCGACCTGAATGGGACCGGACGGATTTCCTCTCGCCGAAATGGAAGCAGACCGCACAAACAGTTGTGATATAATTGGCGTATGGAACAATGCGCATTAGGGCCGAGCTGGTTTTGCTCGCCCTGTTGAAATGTTGGCGCCATGACCAACCTAACTAACATTGGTGTTTTGTCCAACGTAGGGCCGAGCTGATTTTGCTCGGCCCAGTCGGCATATTGGTGTATTGTCCAATATGGAAAACGAGCGGATTTTGCTCGGCAGAATTTCTCAGTGTTGGTGTTTTGTCCAACCAATAAGAGGCCGAGCTGACTTTGCTCGGCAGAAAGGAAATGTTGGCGGCTTACCCAACCCACAAGGCGAGCAGATTTTGCTTGGCCAAATTAAAAATGTCAATTCATCTAAATTTTCAAGGAGCTGAGCTGCCAGATCTGTTTAAAAGCGTTCTGGGTGATTTCAGCTTGGCGTATTGCGTGGCTTAGCCGACCTGGCAGTTGTGTTTTATCGACGTTTGAACCAAGAAATTCATGCATATGCCAACCGAACAGAAATAGACAATGAACGAGCAAAAAGTAGAAGTTTCATTGATAAGTGAAAATTCGATATAAGAAGGCGGGACATAGCCCGGTTACATTTCAAAAACAAAAAAGAAAACAACGCAAGGACACTAAGGGAAAATGATCAGTCAAGTTCAACATCAGCAGTCTGCTCGGCTAATTCCGCCGTCTGCTCGGCTATTTGAACAGTTTGCTCGGGCAGGTTCTCTTCAACTTCATTGTCAGTGCCTTCCATCGTGACAACATCCCGATCAATAACTTCGTCTTCGGCATCATGAGACGTAGCAGGAGAAGATTGCTCGGTTTGCTGCTCGGCAGCGGCTTCTTCCTCGGCCTCTTTCCTTGTCTCCGCAATAAGCCGGTTTTGAGTGGCCTGGGTGTACCCCTGCATGCAGACCGGGATATAGGCAGCGGGCAGATTGACAAACATGTCAGAGTCCTGACCAAGGCCAATTTTCTCCACGGCAGCTTTCCAGCCGCACTGGAAAAAGATGTCCTTGGTCGCTTGGACTTGACGCTCATAGGTTTTCTCCCCCTGCTTATATCCACGGTCCTCTGCCTCATCGACCGCTTTATCCTTTTCTTCCTTATGGGCATCGCGCAGCTTGCGCAGCTCGGTGAGATACCAAGCTTTCGTCGACTTCACGACCCGTTGTTTGTCCTCGTCAGCTCGGTCGACATTTTGGAGCAGGGTATCTCGCTTCGCCACAACTGCTTCTTGCGCGGCCTTAAGTTTTGCTATCTCGCCTTTCTGGGTCTTGTTCTCCGAGATGGCATCGCGCAGGCTCTACCGCAGTTTGATCATCCGATCGTGGGCGAGGTAGTTCTTTTGCGCGGCCTGCAAACAAATAACAGATCTTTAGCATTCAGAAACCGAGCAAACAGTTAAAGCAAAAAATAAAGAACTTACAAGCACTATGGATTTTGCCGCCGAGCAGAGGACCTTTAGCTCGAAAAGCTCATCATATTTTTTCATGTCTGCTGGAAGGATTAGCCCGTTGGTTATGTTGAAACCAAGGGAATAATCCTTATCAGCATAGACCGAGTCTTCAGTCGAAACTGGTCGGCCCTGGTATGTGAACTCGGGCATCCAGACCGGGGGGGTTGCTGGGCCCTTGCCCTTGGATTTGCCGGCCTGTGGCTGCTCGGTCTGGTCGCCCAGCTCGGTAGAGGCCAGCTCGTCGGAGTTTTCGTCGACAAGGCTTTGTCCGGCTTTCTCCTTCCTCAGCCTCTTCTTTGACCGGCCAGCCGGTTGTTCGCTGGCAAGCGCTAGTACCGCGCCCTCCTTTTGTACGGCGGGTGTGGAGGATGTCCCCCCGGTCGCCTCAGGTGGTTGGGACTCGCCTTCGTCTCCGGTTATCATGGACTTGATGGCCCTGATTTTTGCCATTTCTTGCTCGGCGGTGAGGGGAACTAGTCTGATCGGTGGCAAGTTTGGATCTGGTTCTGGAGAAGGCGTACGAAGGAAGTCGGTGACTCTGCTCTTGCGCGGTGCTTGGTAGTGATAGGTCTATTCGAAACCAAGCAGCTTCGAAGCTTCCCTCTCCTCGGTAGGATGGCGCAGCAGGACTCTGATGGCCTCTTGGTTGGCCTGGTGGTAGTCCGCTGCTAAGTACTTATCTGCAAAAAGAAGACAAGTGTTAGACCGGTGCAAAATAATAATAATGAAATGCAGAGGGAGGATAGTGCGGTCAGCCGGGCTACTTACCAGCACTGCCAAAATCTTTCCTAATGTACCAGCCCGGTATGGGCGCCTCGGTGTCCTCGTAATTACCGGACACCCAGAGGAAGTCGTCGTCGTTGGTTTCTTTGTCTAGGTTACCTTCAATGAGTTTTGCTCGGCCCTTCTTGACTTTGAGGTACCAGCAAAGCCCACTCTTATTTCTACTTAGGCTATATTGGTGGAAAATTTCTGCAAGACCGAGATTTAAACCGAGCCTCCGGTTCAGTTCGGCGACGCCGTTTATTATTTTGTATGTGTTATTTGAAACTTGGGTCGGGCAAAGCCTTGTCTGCCTCAAAAATTCGCAGATCAAGGGTTGGACCGGGAAGCGGAGCCCTCCCTCTACTATTGATACGACGGTGAAGGGGCACCGTTCTAGATCGCCCCAAGGAGTGTCTCCCTTTTTGGCGAGCTCTAATACGACGTCATCAGGAATGTTGTACTCCCTACGAAATTCGGCCATCGCGCCGGGCGAGCTAACCATAAATCGGTATTTCCCCATCTATCCCGGTCTTATTTTGTGAAGAGTGTATCTCGGTCAAAAATGTTGGCGTGTTTGCTCGGACTTTGAGCTCCGCCAATTATAATGCTGGACTGGCTTGGTCGGTCCTATTCGTTCTGCACATTAAAAAATAATTCCAAGGGTTAGCACGGCATAATTTGCGCGGCCCCTATGGGAATTGGCTCAGTGAAGTGATTGCTAGTGTTTGACCGGTTCGACCCCTACCTCGGCTAGGCTACTTGGTCGATTTCCTAGTTCTATTGTAACTCTCACCTCTGGCTCGGTCAAGGCCCAAGAAGGAGATCCTAGAAGTTATAGCTCGGTCGGATCTATCTGAACAACTAACTGAGCCTTCAGCTCGATCAAACCCAAGTGATGTCCTCAGACAAGTTTTCGCTCGGTTCAGTCCTACTTGAGGATCTAATTCGGTATTCAGCTCGGTGGCGGCCTCGGCGTGAAGCCACAAACTAGTTCTTGCTCGGCCGAGGCCCTACCTATGGATCTAAACGAGCCTCTAGCTCGGTAGTGCACAGTGCTCATCCTGTTCTTCCTGTTCACCCTAAGTTCGAGGTTCGTTCATTTGAACCAAGGAGAAACAGGGGCACGGAGGCCCCATGTACCCCTCCAGATCCAAGTTTACCCTAGGGTGTGCAAATATTGCCTAATAGAGGGGCATCGGTGAGGTTTTGGCGTCTAGGTTCAAAGCCAGAAAATCAAAAGCTAAGTACATGAAGAACACAAAGATGAAAAACAGTGAAGGGATGAAAAACTTACCAAAAACGGATGTGAAGCGAGGTGGGCCTCGAAAGCTTGAATGCAGCGTCAGAAATGGCAAGAATGAGCGAGTTGAGGACGTGAGGCGATGCAGCAGCAGAAAGAACAAAGAGAGTTGAAGAGCTAGGGTTTAGGGCTTGTGTGGAAGAGAAGGTGAAAAGTGAAGGGGTTCAGGCCCTTCGTGGGAATACAAAAGAGGGGGGAAGGAACCCAGACGACTGCGCCGTTTGAATTCTGCGCGTGCAGGACAGCTGAATGCACGATCCAATGGCGTGAAGCCACGTGGCACTGAGAACGCGGCTGTCAGTACGGCTGTACGACCTTTGATGAGACTACCGAGGTGATGGCCGGACAAATCGGACAGCTCGGCGGCGTATATTTCCCCAATCGTGCTCGGCTTGGTAATGGCGCAACCCGACCATAGCTCGGACACAGTGGTAACCCCAATCATGATTAGCTTGGATGGGGTCAAGGGGCAATTGAGAGGGGAGATTTGCGCCGGATAGTACGGCCGAACAAAGATAACGTCAAACGTTACGGACTGCACGGCGCTGAGTTGACTACTCTGTTGAAACGGCCTAGCGGCCTGACTTGCACGGTCGGAGACGTTGACCGGACAAGCACGAACTGGATTAGCCAAGCTGTGACTTGTACGTATTGGGCGGACCTCGGAGTGGCGGATGATAACCGAGCTAAAGGGTGATCCGGGCTAGGCTGAAGCTGCGGCGAGGCCGGCATGCCTCTGACCGGCCAGCCGAGATGAATGTCCTCTTGTAGCCGAGATCGAAGATAGCACGGGGTGAGGTCGGTTCGCCTCGCAGCCGGTTAGCTAGAGTTGACCGGTCAAGGTTACCTCGGCCGTGGGAGTCTGATGTCAACTCCTCTGTCGAGGGACAGGTCGGCGACGCATAGCTCGGTTGTGTGCGTGTAATGGCAAACTTCCACGGGCGATAGGCCGGTTGTGGTACTCCGGTTAAGGGTGCCAACTGGGCCAATGGCGTGAGGGAGAGGACATCTGCTCCACGCACGCCTCAATACCGTTGGAGAGTTCTGCATGTACTGGTTGGAGGGCGAAACCTTTACACGCATAAGGTGGTGAGAGGCGAGCACTGCCATCTGTCCATGGAAGGACAGCAGAGGTAGTGCGCGCATAACCTTGAGGCTGCATGGCCAGCCTAGAAATATGGAGAAAGACGAACGTTAGAGGTAAGCGAATTCGATCGATCACTAACTCTCTCTCTAATAGCCTTCTTCTTCCTCCAGTGACCTAACTTGATCGTCGGAGGGGCTTTCCGGCACCACCCCCGCCGGGCAGATCACCGTTTCTGTGTTGCCAGGTTAAACGCCGTCAAGATAAGCTTGGAGCACAAGGAGTACGGAAAGCAGTGAATATTTTGCCCCCGTACAGCAACAATCGAATCCGCGACAGTGGGCAACCTGGAAAAGAATAAGAGTTGATTCTTTAGTACTTCAAAGAGAGAAAAGCATACCCAGAAAAAGAAAGAGCCGAAATGGCTATATCAAAAAGAAAGAGACGTCGAAGTAAAGTTCAAGATTGAAGAGAGTGATACGATGCCAAGCTGAAATCGGCACAGGTTGTAATCACCAAGAAACGACACCGAAACAAACAAAGCTGGGGGTGTCGGCACAGGTTGTAATCACCAAGAAACGACACCGAAACAAGCAAAGCTGGGGGTGTCGCAGCATGGTGGCAAGACACCATGGGTAACAACCAGCGTTGACAACGGGCTGGACAGTGACGAACTAGGCTGGTGATAGCGCGAGCTGGTGGCGCTTTGGGGCGCAGCATCAGTGGTGTCCGGAGCCACGGCGTGAGTAGTGGGTGATACCGCATGGGTCAGACGCGAAGCGTGCAGGCCGCGCAAGTTGGGGTGGTCGCGCGGAGGACAGTGCTTTGAGTGACTCTTTCGCAGGCCGATGGCGGTGCCTGGGCTAGGACGACGGGCGGCATGCAAGCAGTGGTGGTCTTCGGTAGCTGTGGGAGCAAAAAACCGAGATCCAGTATGCCCGAATCTCTGAGGTCGCTAGGCTGAAGTGAAGCAGCAATGGTGAGTAGCAGCTTAGATCACACGTCTGCGGCAGTCGCGACGCTGGGACTGGTCGGTGGTTGGGTCACGACGCTGAGATAGGTCGGTGACTGGGTCGCGACGTCTGCGGCAGCCGGAGCTGGGACAGGTCAGTGGTGTTGGTCGGTGTTGAGATAGCAGTTAGTGTGCACACTTTTAGCCTCTGGTTTGTTGAAGAAACAAGGCTACCTGGGGTGGTCTCTCGGTTTAGAGAGAGAAAGCGCCGCAATGGCTGTGCAAGGAAGAAAAGGTGAAGGGGCTATTGATTAGGTTGCTACCCCTTTCCTTAAATAGAAAAAGAGAGGTGTGATACACAGAATATCCTCTCAAATATTCTAAATATATATATATATAAATATGGAGGCCTTTGATTTGGACATCTGCAGAATTAAAAAAAAAAAAAAGGTGGTCAGCCTTTTGATTTTATTTGTTTCTAGAAAGGAAAATTATTATTATTATTATTATTATTTTCTTTGAGTAGCCTAGTTGCTGCTGTATTAATTACATGTCCAGGTTCTTTTTTGGTGAAGCATTAAACAATTCAATTTTTGATTTTCTTTCCCAAAAAAAAAAAAAAAAAAAAGTTCTGACTATTTCCTGAGAGAGGTGTTTAATTCTTGATCATTCTTGGTGGGTGGATTATTAAATATTTAAATTTTGATTTCTCTTTGAGAGAATAAATTAAAAGTATGAAGTGTATTTGCCAAACGTGGCATAAAGATAAAATATTCTTTCTTATCATTACTAGTTGGCAATCTTATCGATACATTATGGGTCATCAATCTTATCCAAAAGTCACATCAAGACCAAATATTCCCCAAGACGTAATGTGAAGCATGACTGACAAGGTGAAATTATGCATGTCCAAGAAAAATAAAATTTCTCATACACGCAAGGGGCAAATGTAAGAGGAGCTAATTTGAGTCCACTAAATTAATTAGGCCCAATAGTCCAAGGTTGGTGGGCCTGAATTTATCGCAAGTCCAAGATCGGTGGGCCTGGATTTATCGCCATCAAACGGACTGAATCGCTCTAAGCCTCGAAAGGGTTCGGATCTACGAACTTAGAGACTTACTCGGGCCCGGACTCGAAAGGGTATTGAGCAAGCCTAGAGATCCGAGGCACTCAGACTCGAAAGGGTTCGGATCCACGAACCTAGATAACCGAAGCACTTGACTTCGAACGGATTCAGACGCAATCTAGAAGTCGCTCCGTTAATGAGTCCCAGAACACTTGCGGACTCGGAGCTTTTTGGGATCTACGCACCAGAACCATGGGCGTAATGGAGTTCGAATAAAGGACCCGATCCCGAGGATGGTGAGTGGAGATAAATTCACTCTTCGGTTAAACTAGCCTATACCCGGGTCGAGGTGGCATGATCTAGGGGGTCCATGAGACAAGGCAATATTTGCGGCAGGGCGTTCTCTTGAACTACCCCTGACCCTTATGCTGCAGGACGTCCTTTGGGACTACCCCTGACCCTTTGGGATGATTGGGGATCATTGGTTAGTGTGGCTAAGAAGAAGGGTTCGCCGAGGGTTGATCTCCTCTTCAGGGTTTTTCTTATCCTCGGAGAGGTCACCTCCTCGGACAAGGTGGTTAGAGAGAATATTCCCCATGTGCCTTACACAAGTTATTTGGGCCAGCAAGTAGTGGGGCGTTACACTACATCATGAGATGCCTATAAATAGCACCCACCCATAGCTTTACAAGGGATGGATTTTGGAGAGATGACTCTTGGGAAAGAACTAATTTCCTATCTCCATTATCAACCTTGAGAGTGAAAGTGGGAGATCCATGGGAGAGCCTTGCCATTATTCTCTCTCTAGCCATTTTGCCTTCTTCTTCACCCAATCTCTTATCTCCAGCATCTCTTTTATTCTTGTGTTCTTGAGTTTAGACTATTAAAGAATCTAAGCCTCTTTTAGAGAATTCGAAATTGTTCTTCGAAGATCTTCGAAGATTTTCGAATTTTCTAACGACGTTCTCGAATCCTCTCATACAGTTTTTATTTTTTATTTTTAATTTTTTTTTTAAAATTAATTTGAACCGTCTATTTTAAGTAGGGTAACGTGGATCAAACTAAGCCGTCACCCATAGGAAAGCCTGGAGACACTAGTTGGAGGGTATCCGGACTCGGTTATTACATACATAACTACAGATTCAGAGTGAATCCAAAAAAAATTGCACACAGAAGTGAGAGAGAGAAT
This sequence comes from Camellia granthamiana, assembly GCA_036172215.1. Lineage (NCBI taxonomy): Eukaryota > Viridiplantae > Streptophyta > Magnoliopsida > Ericales > Theaceae > Camellia > Camellia granthamiana. The sequence continues at coordinate 14,627,070 of CM069917.1, read as the reverse complement.
ATTATTGTAAAGCATGCCAGAAAGCATATTCACAGAGACCAAAATACCTTATCATCAAAAACACTACAATGGAGATATCTTCCCTGTAATTCTATCTCCAAAACTCAACATCACTACACTCTCATATGACATCACTGTTTTCACAGAAGCCATCAAAGCTCACAAGCCCTGGCTCGAGTCGCTAATCCACAAAGCCGGGGCTGTTCTCTTCAGGGGATTCCCTGTAACAACAGCCGATGACTTCAACGACGTCGTTGAAGCCTTCGGCTTCGAAGAGCTTCCCTACATCGGCGGCGCTGCTCCCCGGAACATCGTCGTCGGCCGGGTTTTCACCTCCAACGACTCTCCTCCCGATCAGAAAATCCCTTTTCACCATGAAATGGCTCAGGTGAATTTTGTTCAAATAATTACAGATCAGTGAAAAACTTTATCAACAATATTAATAATAATTAAAGTTATAAAAATTTCAACGATTCAGTAATTATTATTTTTTGAAGTAATCTTTTCCCTAATTTTTTTAGACATTTTTTACTCTGTTTCTTTTCTTTTTTTTTTAATTTACTATTTTTATTTTTGTTCTTCTGGGTTATCTTCTGTTTATCTTCTAAATTTGTAAATCAATCACTTTTTTTTTTTTCAAAAATGATTCATCCAATTTGAGTTTGTCCAAATTTGTGCGTGTCGGTCAACCAGGACGACCAGTGTAAGTCAACCGCGGTTGTTTTGTTGTATGAAAGGCCGGACGATCGGCACAAATTTGGATGATTCGGAAAAACTAAAATTTGGTGGGAGTAGTATTGCTCTTTTTTTTTTATCCAATGAATGTAATTATGTACTTGTTAATGGTGATCAGGTCCAGTTTTTTACACATAATACTACTCTGTTTATCTTTCTTTCTTCCTTCTTTCTTTCTTTCTTTTTTATTTTTTTATTTTTAAAATTAGCTTTTTTGGGTTACGCTCTGTTTTACTTTACATTTTTTTTTTCATCGGATGAATATAATTATGTACTTCTTAATGGTGATTACTATCATCAGTACACTTTGTAGTTTTGATCCAATTTGTTGAAATTACTCATTTTAAATTTGTTTTTGTTTTCGTTTCGTTTTGTTTTGTTTTGTTTTTTTTTTGTTTCTGCCAAAATTCTAAACTTTTTTTAATTTTATTTTTATGATTCTTTGGAGTTTTTGTACTGTTTTTCTTTATTTTTAGGTAATGGATTCTCTCCGGTTGGACATCCCACTAGAGAGGTGCTGTTAGGATCAATAGGCTAATTTTAGTGATTTGAACCTTTTATTTTATATGGTGTTCATTTTATATGGGTAATTGAGCAAATCATTCATACATACATAAAAAATCGAGTCTATCAAACATCTTTAACTATATAATTCAATCACATTTGTCTACTAAAAAACAAATTTGACTGCAAGTATGATTTTGATAATAGACTCTTGTTATAAGAAAAAAGTGATATGATCATCTCGATTTTTTTGAACAGTTCAGATCGCTCACATAGACTCACCAACACCCAACAACACCTCTCCAACTGCATACCAAACTAGAGAAAATCCATGCTTGTGAAATTTCACTATCTAGGAAATGCCCAATACTTTAGATTGTCACTCACTAACCTATTGTTAACAGGTTCCCAAGGTCCCAGCCAAGCTGTTTTTCTTCTGTGAAGTAGAACCAGGAAAAGGGGGAGAAACCCCTATTGTTCTTAGCCACATCGTATACGAGAGGATGAAAGAGAAGTACCCGGAATTTGTGGAACGATTGGAAGAGCATGGACTGATCTATACGAGAGTGTTGGGGGAAGAAGATGATCCTACATCGCCAATTGGCCGCGGTTGGAAGTCTACCTTCTTGACCAAAGACAAGATTGTTGCAGAGGAAAGGTTCGTTGTTCCATCCATTCTCTAGTGTTAGAAATTGTTTATTTGTTGTTTTTGTTCAAGTTTGTGAAACTCAGGCTTGACATCCCTTGTTTTCAATTAACTCGTAAAAAAGCCTATAAATTTCTTTTCCTTATTTTTGTCTTCACTAAATTTTCTTCAATTTTATAAAAAAAAATAAAATTAGGACCATCTAGTCTAAATGGACAAAAAAAATCAATAAAGACAAAATTACGATTAAAAAATATCTCAACTTATAAACTGCAACATAAAAATTAACTTATTTTGACTCAAATGGTTTTGGCCCTTGGCAATTAGAATTGATTAGGGTTTCTAATATCACAAACCTTACACATCATTAATACAACACAAATACAATTTTAAATATGTAAAATTTAACAGAGTAACAATGTGCATCCTGCCAAGTAGAACATTGTAGCCAAGTCAGTTTTGCATTTTTATACAAAAAAAGGTCATAGATGTGAGATAAAATATTCGCAACTACAATGCAAACACTTCGGGTCACACCTCAGTGAAATTCTTTGTGTTGGAGTAAATACGGATTTTTTTTTTTTAATCTCAAAAACATATGACAGGGCTGCCGAATTGGGTACGAGGCTGGAATGGATGGAAGATGGAGGAGTGAAAACAGTAATGGGACCGATACCAGCAATCAAAGTCGACAAGAGCCAACAACGCAAGATATGGTTCAACAGCATGGTGTTTGCTTACACAGGTTGGGAAGATGCTCGCAACGATCCTGTAAAAGCCGTGACGTATGGGGATGGGAAGCCATTGCCTGCTGATATCATCTACGGCTGTCTTAAGATCATGGATGAGGAAAGTGTTGCCATTCCATGGCAAAAAGGCGATGTTCTACTGTTGGATAACTGGGCTGTCCTTCATTCTCGAAGGCCATGCAACCCGCCTCGGCGTATACTTGCTTCGCTATGCAAGTAAACAACGCGACTTTACTTGTCGTTCTATGTGTATTGCTGCTTAATTTTAGCATTTTAGGCAGAGAGATTGGGCAAATGGTTTCATGAAACACGCTAGTATTGTCTATTATTGAGTAAAATAAAATGATGTGATTTTAATATTTTGGTGAAATGTCTTGCATAATTTTATTTTAATTATTATTATATTCATTTTTCTATATCATTTTGCTTAAGTAATTCAATCAAGTGGACTAGCTCTTTCTCCACATTCAAATCCACTATTAGCAAGATGGTATAAATTAATATCAAATGGTCACATGAATCATGATTGTGTCACATAAGATTATATTTAAAATAAGATATTGCTTACAAGTGTCCTTAGAACATAAGTAAAAATAAAATATTTGTAAAACGTAATATACTTTTCACTAACTTCAATCCTTTCATCATTCAAGTAGATGATTTCATTATTTAGTTTACGCATTTGATTCCTCGTGTCACATGATCAGTGTTCTTTTCTTTCTCATCCTAAATAGACTAAAATACTAAGAAAACATAAATGACTACAGGAAGTGTGAGCTTATAGTCATTGAACAAAATGAAATTATCATTAGCAACCATTTCATACTTCAGGGAAAAGACAAACTCAAATGCTATGCCACAGTCATGTACAATCTTAGAATCACACTGATAAACAAGATAAAATACAATATTAGTACACTCTATTACAAAATCCATTACAATGATCAGATTGCATTAACCAAGTTTAAAATTGTGCTTGCTCATCGTTTTACCAGTATCCATATACATATAGTGATACATATATGTGAAGACATGATAAAGTATTATGTGTAGATCACAGTAATCCAAAAGCAAAATCAAAATCAAAATGATTATTGAAATAGAAATTTGTTCTTTTCACTTAGCATTCTTTGATTTGAATTTGTTCTCCGGGCTCTGCATGGAGGGTCAAATTTGGCTGCACAGTTTTTTGATGGGTTGGGTGAGTGGATCCGGGCTGGACTCGGCTTGTTCAATTTTTACTGTATTTGGATCTTTAGCTTTTTGGGTAAACAACGGCGATACAGACCCCCTCCCCTTTTCACCCCCTCCACCCCCACACACACGTGGGGGTTGGTGAGTGGGGGAAAAGAAAAATAAAAAAAAAAAAAACAGTTTTGACCAGTGAAAAATCAAAGGGGGTCGTGGGGGTCGCAGTCCGTGGGGGTCGCAGTCTTTTTTCTTTGGGTAAATTATGCTTTATTCCCTTTTATGTTTGGTTATTTTTTTATTTTGGCCTTTAAAACATTTTTTCTTCCTTTTGCCCTTCATATTTTGAACTTTGCTTGCTTATGTCCAAAATTAGATAGAAAATGACACATTGATAGCCACGTGACATAAAAATATTTTAGAAGAAATTACACACACACACACACAAAAAAAAGAAAAAAGAAAAAGAAGAGTTTGAGCCCTATAATAAAATAAACCATGAGTTTTTTTTTTTTTAATCAATTTAAATTCTAATATTTTGATTTGTTGTCAATTTAAATTATTTATCTATTTTCGCTGAGTAAAATTGATTAAAATAATATTTTAGTCATTAAACTCAATGAAAAATGATATTTTAGACATTTTTCGTACACTTACATTTACTATAATGACTAAAATACAATTTTCCTATAAGTGGTTTATATTAAAAATAAATCAAATATTAGGGTTTAAATTAATCAAATTAAAATTTTAGAATTTATTTTATTATAAGGCTCAAATCTTAAGAGTTTTTTTAAAAATAATTTTTTTAATATTTTATTATACATAACTCACACCTCTGATATAAACCCAAGTCTCAATATAATAATATATTTTTAAAGTCATGTGGCAGCTAACCTAACATTTTCTCCTAATTTTTTTAATAATTTAAATTTTATTTAAATTATTTTTATTCATTTTCAATATCACTTATTAATATTGAATGGCTTTGTTTGTGTCACGAAAGATTGTATTTGAAATAGGAAAATGTTAGGGCCCCAAATGTTTTACCAATATTTTAACCAAATGTCTCACATAAGTGTGGGACTCACACTGTGTGGGTTTCACACCCATATGAAACATTTAAAAAAATATTGATAAAACATTTGAGATCCTTAACATTATCCTTTGAAATATAATCAAAATATATGATCATCCTAAAGTCACTTGCCTTTTTATTTATCTTATGACTATATCTCATTGGCTTTTAAATTTATAAAAAAATTACCAGTGGTAATTTTATAATTTTATTAAAAAATTATTATTTTAATTATTAATATTTATAAATTTTGTCACTTATTTATAATTATTTTTAAAAATCTTAATTGAACTGTAATTTTTCTTTAAATTTATATATAATATTTTATTTTATAATTAATACTTTTGTAATGCACGGTAACAATTATTATCTAAGATTCAACCATTTTCAAAACTTGTTAATTGAAATAAAACATCATCAATTGCTCCATTAGCATGACCCTAAACCTTTTGAATTTCCAATCTTTGTTATAAAAGATTTTAAAAGTATTATAACTGTGAAATCATTTTGTATCTACAAGATATGACTAAAACTGGTTCATAATATTAGTTTTATGTCATTTTTATTGAGAGGGTAATTTATAACGAAAAATTGGGCCGAGTCACGATCCTTTGATTTCTGTTGTGGGCCGAACTAAAGGGCCGGAGTGTGGACATCGAGTAGCTTGGTCCCTTTTTATCTGACTACCAAACTGGGCAAAGGCGTTGACCGAGCTACCTAATACTAGGCCCAAGGGTTGGCTGAGGTGTTTGGTAAGATGGAGAGCTGAGCTAGGTGTAGTTCGGTCAATACTTCTTTTCCATTACTTAGTTGGGTCAGCCGAGGTAAAGGGGTCAGCCGAGGTAAAGGGAGTGGCCATCTCACTTGGCTTGCAGTGATGACGGTGTTCTAAGGGTCAGCATTATCCTTGGGCATAAGACTCCTAATAGGACTCTGCTAAGGAGAGTTAGAGTCCTACTGAGATTGTGCAAACCATCTCACTTGGTTGGTAGTGAGTAGGGTGTGTGATTCCTAGAAGGACTCTTATAAGGAGAGTTGGAATCCTACTAGGATTGTGCCTAGTAAAGTCTATAAAAGCTCATGACCAGACCTATGTACAGGTATCCCAATTCTTACTCTAGAATAGATAGAGCTTATTGTCTATTGTCTAGTTGCTGACTTAGGCATTGGAGGGGTTTTCGGCACACACCTGCCGGTTAGCTCACGTTTGTGTTTTCAAGTGGCAAGGCGACGACGTTTGGAGGAGTGTAAACTTGATCAACAGGATTATACGAGAAGATTATTTCGTGCTCGTACAATTGGCGCCGTCTGTAGGAATTACACATAGAACAAAACCTTTTGATCTAGTTCTCCTCTCTAGTTGAAATCAATGGCGCACAACGAAGATTTTCCGCAATCTGCTATAGATGGGCAAACCTTGGAAGGGGGTAGGAGGCACAAAGGTTTACCTTCTATCCCACCCATGGCGGAATTAGATCCCCAGCAAAGGAATCCGCGGAGAGAAGTGAGAGAAAGACGGGGCTCAAGTCCACACCGCTCTCAAAGCCCTAATAGACAGAGACGGAAGATGGATCCTCAGGTTCTCGAAGATCGCGTAAGGGAGCAAGACGAAGTTATAAGAAGAATGTCGGCTGACATAGAGTCTATGAAGAGCCAAATAAAAGGCAAAGGGGTGGCAGCAAAAGAGGGGCGCAAAGGCAAAACACACTCTTGCCACTCAGAAGATCGTGACAGATAAGTCACACCATCACAAACTGAAAGTAGAAGCCTCAGGTCAAACGATACACAATCAAAGACTTCCAGGACACGCTACTCCAGGCCTGAGAGAATGAGGACTGAAAGGGCTCGAAGGAGAGAAGACACTCAGGCTCGCGACCCCTGCAGAGTCTTCACACTACAACGATTGGCTCCTAGAACACATGGGAGTGTCGAGGTTGGAATTCTAGAGCCACGCCTTGCCTATGAACTAGCAGACAAAGCGTTAGCAAGGTTGCAGAGCTCACCGTTCATTCCGACAATAGAGAACGCACTATTACCCTCAGGCTTCCACCAGCCTAAATTCACTACTTATGAAGGGAAGTCGGACCCCTACATACACTTGAGCCACTTTTACCAGGTTATGGCCGTGTATCGGCGAAACGAGGCTATAATGTGTATCATGTTTCCTTCCAGCCTTGGTGACCTGGGTTTAACGTGGTTTGAAAGGTTGCCAGAAGGTAGCATAGCTTCGTGGGCGCAACTAGTGGAGGCATTTGTGACCAGATTCAAAACGAACACCAAGACACCAGTGGAAGTTGACCAGCTTCTCTCAATAGACATGGACGAGAAAGAAACATTGAGGTCTTACAATAACCGGTATTGGGAGACTTTTAATCAGATTGGAGATTGCCCTACAAACCTAGCTATCGCACAATATAAATGAGGTTTGCTGGCTGGCAATAAGTTGAGGGATTCAATGACAATGACGCCGCCCCTTACTATGGAAGCCCTAATGGAGAGAGTGCACCAACACATCCGGGTAGAGGAAGATAGGGAGCGCACCAAGGCAGAGTCCGGCGTAACAGTGATACCAGACAAAAAGCCTTTGGCGAGAGTTAACACGGTTGACAAATAGGACTGACCATGCAAAAGTCTTTGTCCAACTGGGGACAAAGTGGGTTGTCAGGTTTGACCAACTCTTTCTAAATAAGTCTTTGCTCGACTGGGGGGCAATCAAGGAGCTTGGCAGGATTGGCCAACATTTAGCTCTTCTTCAGTCGAGATAAGGATCTGCGCTGAAGAAAGTTGGCAGGAATAACCAACATTGAGCTCTCTCGTAAGCCGAGATAAGGATCTAGGCTGCAAGACGTTGGCAGGTATGACCAGCATTTAGCTCTCTTCAGCCGAGATAAGGATCTAGACTGAAGAAGGTTGGCAGGAATAACCAACATTTAGCTTTCCTAAGCCGAGATAAGGATCTAGGCTGCAGGACGTTAGCAGGTATGACCAACATTTAGCTCTCTTCAGCCGAGATAAGGATCTAGGCTGAAGAAGGTTGGCAGGAATAACCAACATTTAGCTCTCCTAAGCCGAGATAAGGATCTAGGCTGCAGGAAGTTAGCAGGTATGACCAACAAAACTTTTGCACTCTTTGGCTGGGATGACAGTTACCTCGGCCAAAGTAGGTTGGTAGGTTTGACCAACAAAGTTTTTTGGATTCTTCAGCAGAGATAAGGATCACGGCTCAAGAAGGTTGGCAAGTTTGACCAACAAAGTTTTTTGGATTCTTCAACTGAGATACGTACCTCGGCCAAAGCAAGCTGGCAGGTTTGACCGACATATTTTTGAATGCTTGGAACGAGATGATTATCTCGGCCAAAGAAGGTTGGCAGGGTTAGTGTTAACCGAGTTAAGTCTGCTTGGCGAGACACAGAAAGAACGACGCGCCATACGATTGCGAACTCAAAGGACATAAATGTTGAAGGCAAAAAGGCGAGACTGTTCAAATTTTTTGGAAGGACATGTTGAGCAACTAACAAGGCTTGTTGGGGCCGAACGAGCTATGAAACCGAACAACTTTTTAGCTCGGTAGAGTGGGGCATTCTTAGCTCAGCTGGAGGAAAAATAATCCCAATCATGCTACGCAGATGGAATTAGGGGGCAATTGAGAGAGTAATTTATAACGAAAAATTGAGCCGAGCCACGATCCTTTGATTTCTGTTGTGGGCGGAACTAAAGGGCCGGAGTGTGGACATCGAGTAGCTCGGTCCTTTTTTATTTGAGTACCAAACTGGGCAAAGGCGTTGACCGAGCTACCTAATACTAGGCCCAAGGGTTGGCCGAGGTGTTTGGTAAGATGGAGAGCCGAGCTAGGTGTAGCTCGGTCGATATTTCTTTTCCATTACTTAGTTGAGCACAGAGCCAAAATAACTTGGTTGACCGCAATGTCAGCCGAGGTAAAGGGAGTGGCCATCTCACTTGGCTTGCAATGATGAGGGTGTTCTAAGGGTAAGCATTATCCTTGGGCATAAGACTCCTAGTAGGACTCTGCTAAGGAGAGTTAGAGTCCTACTGGGATTGTGCAAACCATCTCACTTGGTTGGTAGTGAGTAGGGTGTGTGATTCTTAGAAGGACTCTTATAAGGAGAGTTGGAATCCTACTAGGATTGTACCAAGTAAAGTTTATAAAAGCTCATGACCAGACCTATGTACAGGTATCCCAATTCTTACTCTAGAATACACAGAGCTTATTGTCTATTGTCTAGTTACTGACTTAGGCATCGGAGGGGTTTTCGGCACACACCCGTCGGTTAGCTCACGTTTGTGTTTTCAGGTGGCAAGGCGACGACGCTTGGAGGAGTGCAAACTTGATCAACAGGATTATACGAGAAGATTATTTCGTACTCGTACATTTATGATTAAATACTGTAATTAAACACAGTGAACGTGGGTGGAGATAGATAATTATTTACTTTTTTTTGAATATTTGATATTTTGCACTTGGTGCTCTAATCGTAATAAAAAAAAATTATATATAAGGTGAGGTAATAAAAAATTATTATTTATTTTCTGAGCAATAATTTTTCATTTATCAATTGACACTCTTATGTTTGTTTGTTTGTTTGTTTATTTTTTTTTTCTTAAACACAAAAAAACAAAGAAGAAGAAAAAAAAAATGGTAAAATCTACTGGCCAAACAAATACAATCTCAAAACAAAAAAGTACTAGATCCTATTGTTTAGACCAATGCTATCTCTTGAGACAATATTGATTTATCTTTGTTAGATAGCTATAAAAAAAAATAATTAAAGAAAAAAAACATAAAATGATCCATCTAACTTTTTTGCAATTTCTCATGAGAATGCTATATCTCAGATGTTTTGTTACCATTTTATATCACTTAAGCCTATATGATTACTTATAATTGTTCTTTTGTTTGAAAATAATTAGTGTAACTAATGAAAATGAATAAAAACATGCCATCGGGTGAATATAAAACGACCGAAAAGTAAACAATATGGCTATTCTTAAATTTTTATTTATCAAAAACACTACATAAAATGACACACATAACCTATATTTGTTTAGACAAAATGAATTAAATGATATTAGTATTTCTGAGATTATCAAACCTTTTAGATTATGTATCATATTCTATGCTTGGTTTGACTTAGAGGGACTAAAAAAATCTTATTAATTTCATAATTTAATTAGTCTGTCTAAATTTAGTTTTTCATTTTGTATCCCACTATTTTTTGGATTGAATAGTCCCCTATGCCCAGATCAACCATTAGTCCAAAATTTAATTTTTGGATAAATTACACTCACTTCTTCTAAGGTTTGAAAAAATATAGTCAGTTTCACATTTTTTTACATAATTATATTGATCTCCCCAAAGTTTTAATTCACATAACATTTAAGTTATTTTTATCAGTAATTCATTAGTTATATGAATGAAAAAATAATGTAACCATCTATTTCCTACTAAGGCCTCGTTTGGGAACAGTTTTTTTAGTAATTTTTTAGCTTTTTGGCTAAAATATGATGTAAAAAAATTAGTATATTTGGGATGACTTTTTGATTTTTTACGAAAAGATGTGCAAAAAGTAAAGAGAAAATAGAATTTTGACTTCTTGGTATAAGCTGTTGGCTTTTTGATTTTTTTTAATGACTTTTTGACTTTAAATTAAAAAGTGGTGTTACCAAACGAGACCTAAAATTTATATTTATCTTTATTTAGTATCTATGTATCATTGACAATAATTTCAATTAGGAGTATTCAAAAATCCAAATCACCCGATGGTTCAACCCAAATCCGACTAACCCGATCACAATATGGGAGATTTCGCCAATCACGCGATTGGCTGCGGTTTAGTTTTATAAAAAAAAATATCAATAAGAAGGAAGAGATTAAAAATTTCTCTCTCTAGAATGAAAGCATCACCGTCTCTGTGCGGTTTCCCCTGGGTTTATCCCAATCTCTGCTAGGGTTTAACCTTGGGTCCATCTTTCTTTTCATCTCGACCCTTTTCCCCTTAATCCTCTTTACTTCTTCTCTCCCTTTCTTTTCACCTCTCTTTCTTCCTCTCCCCTTTCTATCTCTGCCTATGGTCTCATCTAGTTTAGCGCCTGATAAACAAAATGGGCTCGTCCTTGAGGATGGCGATTTGGGGCTTAATGCTGTTTTTCCCTCCAGCCTCATCGGAAAGTTTTAGCTACAAAGACCCTTAATAAGAATGCTATATCCTCCATCATTGTTGGAGCTTGGAAGGTTCGCAGGACCCTGAATATCTCCCACTGGTCTGATAATGTTTATCACTTTCAATTTTTGGAGGAAGATGATCGAAATCGAATTCTCTGTGATGGCCCTTAGTCCCTCATAGGCTCTTTGCTGGTTCTTCGTCCCCTGACCCAAGGGCAAACGGCTACCGAAGTGGACTTTCAATGGTGTTCTTTTTGGGTGCAAGCTCATGGGCTTCCTTTCAACAACATGACTAAAAGGACTGGTGAGGTTTTAGGCAGACGTATTGGCAGGCTACTTCATGTTGAAGCTTATCAGGAGGGGTTTCTTCTTAATCGGAGTTTTCTCTGAATTCATGTAGAGGTTAATACCCTGAACCCACTTCCTCGGGGACTTTGGCTTCAGCGACCCAGAGAAGGTAAGGAGATCTGGATATCTTTTAAATACGAGAAGCTTTTTGATTTCTGCTATGACTATGGGAGGCTTGGTCATGACAATAAGGTTTGCAAGTTTGTCACTAGAGAACAGGGGCAATCGTCTGGTTATGGCCCAACTTTGAGAATTGGGGTAGCTAGAAGTTTGGGTCTAACTTTTGATAACCACCGCAGTCCGGAAATGAAGGGATGCACCGAGAATGACACTCTATTGAATCACCAGGGGACTCCTTCGGACTTGGCACCGGATACTATGGCGGCGCATGTGCTTGGGACACGCCCCTAACCTCCAGACAACGTACAAAATCAGTCCTCCCCTACTATTGGTATCATGCGCACGATCCATTGTGGCCTCAGAGACAGGTGGTAGTACTATCCCCCTAACCGTTTCATCGTAGCCATAAGTGGGTAATATTGAGGTAGGCCTTCTTTTCCTTTTGAAAGTTCATCAAATTCAGCCTAATTTGGTTGCCACCCCTGTTGTTTTATCTGATGCGATTGTCCAAAAGAGTATTGGGCCCAACATCCCTACTGGGCCGCTTTATGAGCCTCCATCACTTTCTACTAGATCCAATTATTTTGTTACCGAACCCCCTGATAGCCCACGAAATGATACCCCAACCTCTCTCTATGTAGACAAGGGCCTAACTGATTTGGTCACAACCCGTCAAACCCCAGGCCCCCGTTCCCCATTCTATGGCCTATCCAACACCCTGGAGTTATGCATTTCTAGAGCTATAAACACACTGTCTCTCAAGTGTAAGGGCTCTGATGAGAGTCCACCCCTTGTTCGTCCTACAAAGCTTCTCAAATGGGTGACCTTTCACCAAAAGGAACATCAGGACTGTGTTTCTTCTCAAGAGTGTGTTCTTTTTCCTCCATCTTTCTCCAACACATCATTTTCGAGGGCTCATGGCTGTAATCAGAAAAGGAGTTTGGCTAAGCATCATCTTCGTGGCAGAACATCAAAGTCTTGCTGCCAGTTTGAGTTAGTAGACATCAAAATTCAAGAGGTGGCAGAAGGTAAATTTTGTCAAAACCCACTTCATGTTGCTGTTAGCTCAAGTTCTTCTGGGTCGGATGGTCAGTTATCCCTCTCACCCTTGTCGGTTTCTGAATTATGCTTGTCTGAGGTGGCGGTGGTAGTTGGCCTTACTCAGCCACAAACGCCATGTTAATTCTAAGTTGGAATTGTCAAGGGCTGGGGCGACCCCTAACTTTCCAGATCCTTCAAGGGTTATGTAGAACCCATCGCCCCACAATAATCTTCTTAATGGAACCAAAAATAAACAGTCTAAGCTTGAATCTCTCAAACGCCGTTTACTCTTTCTGAACTAGTGTTATGTGGATCCAGTGGGTCTTTCGGGTGGTCTTGCCTTATGGTGGACGCAGTCAATGTGCAAGTTCGATATAAGTCACAAAATTTGTTTCAGTGCATTATTTCCGACAATTCTCAACCATCTGATTGGCTTGCTACTTTTGTTTATGCCCCTCCGAGATGGGTGGATAGAAGATTGTTCTGGACAGTTTTACAGAAAATTGCACAGGGAAATCATTACCCATAGTTGTGCATTGGGAATTTTAATGAGGTGGGAATGTCGTAGGAAAAACAAGGTTCGACCCCCTGTAATCCAGCTCGAATGGCTCAGTTTCAACATGTTTTGTCTGAATGCGAATTCTTGGACTTAGAATTTAAGGGTAGCCCCTACACTTGGACCAACAACCAACAAGACCCACAACATCTTCGGGAGAGATTGGATAAGGCTTTGGCAACCATTAACTGGAGGCAGCTTTTTCCTTATGCTCAGTTACATCATGAAGCTTTCTTAGGTTTTGACCACTGCCCTTTCCTCCTACATTGCCATGTCTTACCTAAGAGGGTACCTCATCAGTTCAAGTTCGAATCAATGTAGACTACTAGCCCTTTCTGTGTTGAAATCATTCGTACAAATTGGAGCCAATCCTTTACGGGTACGCCTATGCTTCAGGTCTCTCAGAAGTTACAAAGATGCAAATTCGAGTTGTCTAGGTGGAGCAAGATTGAATTTGGTGATAACAAGAGAAAACTAACCCAGCTGAAAGCTGTCATAATTAATCTTCAGCAACTTCCTTACTCTGAGGCCACTGACACTCAGCTGAGGAGCCTTAAGGAGAAGTTTGAGATGGTCCTACTTCGTGAGGAGATGTATCAACACCAACGCTCTCAGATCAAGTGGCTTAATTGTGGCGATAAAAATACTTCCTTTTTCCATGCTACAATCACCCAGCGGTGTTGTAGACACCCCATTTTTGACCGACCTTAAGACTCAGACGTCACCGATTGAGCGCTTGGTGATGTTGCATACTGTGCTCGTTCAGAAGTCTCAGAGTTGCGGCCGTGCGCCCTGCCTCCGGACTTCCGAACTTTCTTCTCTACCTTGTCTCGGTTTACGAACCAGGCTCGGTTTTCTCTGTTTTCTTTCCTGAGGGAAGGGAGTGGTCCTGTAGACTATCTCTCAGTGGCCGTGAGCTAATTTTTGTGGCCGTAGGCCATTTTGCCCATTTCGGAGCCCGGTTCCCGGTTTTCGGGATCGTCAGGCCGTGTGCCTCGGCTCGGGACCGCCCAACCATCTCCGAGTTCTCCGGTTTTTGGCTTGCACCTCTATTTTATAGTTCCAAGGAACACTGGGGCCTCTGATGCCCACTTCGTGGCCGTATGCCACTTTCGGTGCCTGTAGCCGATTTTCGGGACCCCGAATCGCGCGGTTTGGGCCCCGAGCATTCATTTTGCATCGGTTTTCTCTGATTTTTGGCAGGAACCTCTGTTTTGTCATTCCAAAGGACACTGGGGTCGCAGATACCCACTTCGCTGCCGAACACCACTTCCGGCACCCGCAGCCCATTTTCGGGATCCCGAATGGCTCGGTTTTGGCCCCGAGCGTTCATTTCTCATTAGTTTTTGTTCAAATTTGGCAGGTACCTCTGTTTCAACACCAGGAAGATCACTGGGGGGTGGGAGGCCAGCAATTATCCCAGATAACCAGTTTCGCTCCTCCGGAGCCCGTTTTTCTCACTTCCGGGCCAATGTTGACCACCCTGGGGGTATTTTCTTCCCACCAAAGCCACATATCTGTGATCAGGGGACATGGGAGGACCCTAAAAAAGTATGGTCGGCCAGAAAATTGGGAGTTCATTTTTGGGCCTCTTCTTCAAGTCCAATGTTGTGGCCCCTGCTTCAGTGTTGCCAAATTCCAACCTTGGAACCTTGTTCTACACATCTGGGAGGACACCAAGGGTATATGGTCGGCCAGAAATTGTGCATTTCATTTTTGAGGCTCTCCTTCAAGCTCTATGTTGTGGCTCCTGCTTCAGAGTTGCCAGATTCCGACCTTGGGGCCTTGATCTACACACATGGGAGGACACCACTGCATGGTGGTCGGCCAGCATTTTTTGAGTTATTTTTTTTAGGGTGGCTGGCCGGCCATGGGAGGTGGCTGGCCGGCCACCTTGCAGAGAACCACCTGGCCGGCCAGCTTCTTGCTTTCCAGCTCAGTACAGCTGTCCGGATATTTTTGCCAAATATCTCCCCCATCCGGGGGATATTTTGGGAGGGAAAGCTTGGATGCTTCTCCCTCCCCTTTTACACCTTGTTTTGCCTATTTAAAGGAACCAAGGGCTCCTTTGCCTAGGTTACCAAATTTGTCTTCAAGAACACTTAAGCAAAAACCCTAATCTCCAGAGCCAAAACCTTCAAAAAAGCTTCAAGTCTTGCTTGATTTCTTTACCAACACCTAGCCTCACCATTCCAACTTTGATTCCAGCAGCTAGGAAGTGAATTTCAGAGGTTGAGAAGCTACAAATCAAAGCCAAGAAGCAAAGAAAGACAAGTCTTCAAGGGTAAGTCTTCAAAACCAACTTTTAGGGCTTTTTCTTGATCTTTTTCTATACTCTAATTGGTTGAGAATTGGGGCTCCGACCCCTACTGCTTTCTTGCTTATTTTGAGCCCCTCTACAACATTGTAGAAGGGCTCAACTTCATTTGGTATTTCTATATACTAGTTCCTTCAATATACACCTTGTATGTCACAATCTTGAATGCTAGTTTTAGCCTCTTTGCATTTGTTTTTGGGGCTCCGACCCCTACTGGTTTTGTGCTTATATTGAGCCCCTATACAACATTGTAGAAGGGCTCAACCTCATTTGGCCATTCTATATACCACCTCTCTTGGAAATTCACTTTAGGCCCTAAATCTTGCTCATTTTGTAGCCTTTTGTGATTATGGTTTTGGCTCTTGGTCAGAGCTAAGAGGGGTCTTATTTTGACCCCCTTTACATGTTTCATGAAGAAGGTTTGGTCATTTGGTGTATAGATTGCATGTCTCATGATATAGCCTATTTGGAGCTTATTTTGCATAGAATTTCTAGCATGTTTGTATTATGATTTCGAGGCCGCCATCTTCTGCAAAAGTGCTTATTTTTAGGCCCTCTTCAATGTTTTAGAAGAAAGTCTATCCATTTGAATTTTCTATATACTACCTCTCCTTATACCCCTCTTTTGGCCCAAATTTTGCATGCTATATTTAGTATATCTACACACTGAATTGGGGGATGTAATCTTCTGTAAATATGAATATTTTTGACCCCTCTTTAATGTTGTAGAACTGTGTTTTTGGGTTTGAGCATTTTAGATATCACTTGCTTTGTAAATCCTCTCTTTTACCGTATTCTTGCATGCTAATGTTGACCTATCTATGTTCATAATTAGGCCTCGTTTTGTACTGGAAAAATGCCATATTTGGGACTGCCTTGCTAATTTTTTTGCTGTCATGTATCAATTTTGCATGTTTAGTATAGCTGTAGGCCATTTCGGGGGCTTAATATCGCATTTCGGGATGATTTCATGCATTGGTTGTCATTTCGTATCATTTCGGGGCTGTTTTCCCCTTCATTTAGGTGCTGAAATTTGGTTTGCATGCTTGCATATCATTTCCCATGTCATTTCATGCCTTAGTGCATTGCCTCGGTTTGCGTGCCCGTGTGCACGCATTTCGAGGCGCTTCGTTTTCATCTCTCGGCATCTTATGTGAGTGCGGCTGAGGCCCTCTCATGTAAGTGTAAGCCCAATTTGCATTTTCATGCCATTTCATGATTCTATATCATGCCTCGGTTTGCGTGCCCGTGTGCACGCATTTCGAGGCAGCTCACTTTCGTCTCTCGGCAGCCTATGTGAGTGCGGCTGAGGCTCTCTCATGTTGGCGTAAGCCCATCATTGCATTCCTTATGCCATTTTATGCATTCCTCGGTTTGCGTGTCCGCGGGCACGTATTTCGAGGCACCTCCGTTTTATCCGACGGCATCTGATGTGAGTGTGGCTGAGGTCCACTCATGTGAGTATAAGCCCAATTTGCATTTTCATCTCATTTTATCATCGCCTCGGTTTGCGTGTCCGTGTGCACGCATTTCGAGGCACTACAGTTTTATCCGATTTGCATTTCACATCATCGCCTCGGTTTGCGTGCCCGTGTGCACGCATTTCAAGGCACTTCGGTTTTATCCGATTTGCATTTCACATCATCGCCTCGGTTTGCGTGCCCGTGTGCACGCATTTCGAGGCACTTCGGTTTTATCCGATTTGCATTTCGCATCATCGCCTCGGTTTACGTGCCAGTGTGCACGCATTTCGAGGCGCTTTGATTTTATCCGATTTGCATTTCGCATCATCGCCTCGGTTTGCGTGCCAGTGTGCACGTATTTCGAGGCACTTTGATTTTATCTGGTTTGCATTTCATCATCACCTCGGTTTGCGTGCCCGTGTGCACGCATTTCGAGGCACTTCGATTTTATCCAGTTTGCATTTCATGCCATCGCCTCGGTTTGCGTGCCCGCGTGCACGCTTTTCGAGGCATCCCATTTTCATCTCATTTGCATAGCATTGTGCATGCTAGGATTGTATGTTAGTTGCATTTCATGCATATCATGCATATTGCACGGGAAACGAGGTACGTTTCGCACTCCGAGTGGCGGAACGGGTCTCAATTCCCAAGTCGCCGATACTCCGGATTACCCATGATGGAGTCAGGTTTTGTTGTCGCATTCATCCGCATGCATCCTATATTGAGTTGTGCAATTCGGCTCCTCGGCCATCATGCATCGATATGCGTGATTGGTGGCACGAGGATCGAGGCATGCATATATTTGTGAAATACATTGCTGTGCCCTTTTCCTGCTCTCTGTTGCAGCAAAATCCAGAATCAGCAAATTTTCGGAGTCCGGCGCGCATTTCGAGAAATACTGCAAACAGAGGCTAATCGGGGCATCCCAGTGGATTTCCGCGCCAGGCAGCCCAACCGGCGGCATCTATCAGAAGCAAGGCAGTCCCTGGCTTGCACGCCAGTTTTACAGCTTTTATCAATTAATTTGTTAATTAATTAGAAATCTGTATATTCTTTTATTCGGACTGTATTATTTATTCGGACCCTCTGCGCGAGGGCATAATTGTAATAAGTGTGGGTGAGTGTGATGTATGTCTTCCAACCCCCATTTCTTTCTCCCTTTTATTTATCTGCTTACGATGGTTAGATATAGGGCATATTTCAATTAGCATACAGTATGACAGCATGTTTGCATCATTCATCTGTTTTGCACGCACCGGGCTCGGCGCATCATACAAACTGCATCTGTATTTCAATTCCAAGTTGAGTACTTGATAGCTGTTGCATCTCATATGCCATATTTAGAATAGCCGAGCCTGCTATAGTTGCATCTTTGCATGTGTTGCATTAGGCATTTCAGCATACTTAGGATCATGCATGATTTCTAATGAACTTCTGTTTTGGCTTGGAGTACTCGGTGAGTTTTATGCTTTAGCATCCTTGCATGCGTGTGAGTGTTGCCATGAATAGCATGCTTACCATGAGGCTATATGCTTATGTGGTATAACTGCCTTGAATGCCTGTGGGTGGAGGTTGAGTTATCTGAATTGGGACAATATATTGACTGTTTGTTTTAAGCCCACTAGATTGTGGCAAAATCACTGTTTTCTAAGCCCACCTGAGGGTGGCAAATCCGCATTTTAGCCTACCTGCGGGTAGCACCTTCACACCATTTTCAAACAAACAAACATGAAATGTTTTGTTCCAATTCAGACGGCCCAGTCTATACTTGTTTGCTGCGAGCATCACATAGTAACCTAGGCTAATAACCGGAATAAGAACATGCAAAGTTTTCAAAAACAGATATCATGGTTAGTAGAGGCCGGTCTTTGACCGGGCGAGCGGGGGTGCTCACGATGTGACCTTCCCCAATCGTACCCAAGTTCCCGAGCCAACTTTGGTGATGACGGATACGTGGCCTTTTGGCACCGAGTCAGGGTTTCCTAAATTTCCCCTTTAAAAAATATTTAGGTGGCGACTCCGTTATCTGGCAAAGCAGTCCATGTTTGGCGCTTCTTTCAAAAAAATCTGTTTTTCTCAAAAACGATTTGCCGGATTTGGACTCTTTGGTTCAAGATTTAGAACCGCAACAAAATCGAGTCCGAACTGTAGCGAGGTCCCCCGCGGGCGTTGTTTCAGTTTCTGGCGACTCTGCTGGGGATTTAGAGAACTTGACTCGAACTCATGATATCTGGTTTTGACTACACTTGTGTGTTTCTTTGCATTGCATTTGCATTGGTGCGCCTAGGACACCGTGTTTGCCATATGCCATTCCCGAACGATTTGCCGGAGGCTTGTCTTGTCAAGTCATGTCCGTAAGGCTGATCGGCTCTGGGCTCTGACAGCATGGGAACACAAACCCCGGTTTTACCGGGGCACCCTTTTTGACCATTCGACCTAGTGCATATTCGGATCCATAGTGACTATTCCAAACTAGGACAGGTTGCTTACCCGTTTATAGGTTGTTTGAAACCGCTGCGTGCGTAGTGAACCCCTAGTTCCTGACGAAATAGGACAGGGAAACCCTACCCCAACATAGGGGTGTTTTGGCTCTCATTTATCTGTTATGTGCTTGTTAGAGTGCGTCTCTACAGGGAATGCATATATCAGTATGAGTTTGGGCATCAGGCCTGCGGGCATTGGTTTATCAGTTTCGATATCAGGCCTGCGGGCATCAGTCAGTTATCTGAGAATCAGTCGTCTGCGGATATCCGATTCAGTTTTGGGAAACAGTAATACAGGAACAGTGATCAGTGGTTGAGGACAGTGTATTTCCAGCTTATAAACTGCGTGTTGTATGCCCGACTGTATGTTGTGTGTATTTAAGTTTAAGCTGTTATGCTGCCCGTTTTTCTGGTCATTTATTTCCTTTTTGCTTTATTATCTTTTTGTTAGGACAGTTTGTGGCACAATTGCTTCCGAACCATCAGATATTCCCCAAGCACTTTGGACACGAGGTCGCCGACTTACACGATCCGAGGATCTAGTTGACGGACATCCGGTGTTCCATTCATTACCCCCGGTTATCAGAAGGAGGCCGAGGAAACGCAGTCCATCAGAGCAGAGATTACTGGTACAGCAGCCTACTCTAGTGTCAGACAGTCGGGTTGAGATTCTTGTTTCTGCTATAGAGATACACTTGCCGATTATTCAGATGGAACAACAGAATACAGCAATGGAGGCGATGATGCGCCAGATGAATGAGAGCATGAAACAAATGCAAGATGATGCTATCCGCCAGGCGGAATTTTCCAAACAGCAGGCCGCTGTTATGGCCCAACAGTCTGAGTTGATCACCAGATTACAACAGCAGAATGCAGCATCTGCTTCACACCAACTCCCTCCTCCACTAGGGGCGCATCAGGTTCCTCCACCACCCGGGGCCCCATTACCTGAGCCGACATCTACTGGCCAGAATGCCCCTCCAAATCTGCAGAATACCCAAGCTACCCTACCGAATCCACAGAATGCTCCGCCAAACCCACAAAACACCCAAGAGGACACGGGTCTTCCAACGGGGCTGGCTCCGCCCCCGCTTCTACCACAACTGTCCAAAAACATTACACCTAACTACCCGGACGCTCCATTTGAGTTCGAGGTAGACCAGACAGCTCTGAAACTGAGCAAGTTGGAAAAACTCTTCAAGAAATCACAGGGGGTGAAGGCCATCCCAGACATTGAAGACGGCTATACTGATGTGGCCGTGACATTGCCGGACAGATTTAAGATGCCCCAGATCGATCGCTTTGATGGATCCGGGGACCCCATGGTCCACCTCCGGCTATTTTCAGACATCTTAAGACCAATGGGCCTAACCCGACCGCAAAAGCTTTCCTTGTTCGGTCGGACTTTATCGGGTGTGGCATCCACTTGGTATGCAAAGCTGGAGGATGATGTGAAGACAAACTGGGTTGAGATGGCCGAGGCCTTCGTTGCACAATATTCATATAACACACAGATCGAGATTACCACTCGTGATCTCGAGACAACGAGGCAGGAGCCTAAAGAATCTTTTTCTGACTTTGTAACCCGGTGGAGGGCGAAGGCATCGATGATGACCTTAAGGCCAACAGACAGAGATCAGATCCGGATGATTGTGCGCAATCTCCAGCCGGCATTAATGAAGAAAATGATCGTAGTCCCTTTCCCCACTTTCGCAGATCTACATGATATGGGGATGCAAATAGAGGATGCGATGAAACAAGGTCTGTTTGACCAAGACCGGGATCAGCCCCGAAGAACATTCAACCGGAATACCAATGCAGGCCCGAGCGGCTCTACCAATGCAAGAACTTCAGAGGTCGGAATGGTCACCACCAATCCCCCTCCCCAACCAAGGCCCGCAGCGGCCACACCTTTTTCTGATGCGTCTGGGAGCAGTAACCAAGCTTCCAGATACCAACCCAGGGGTCAACGAACCTTCTCTCCACTACATATGCCTTTGTCCAAAGTCCTCGGGGTTCTAGTCAGAAAGGGGCATCTGAAACCCTTGGAACCGAGGCCCCCTCCAAATCCACTCCCCCCTTCCTACAACCCAGCCAAATATTGCAAATACCACCAACAGCATGGTCATGATACCGACCAATGTTATAGGCTGCGTCATGAGATTCAAGACCTCATTGACAAAAACATCATTCTACCTCCCGAGTGACCCAACGTTACAACCAACCCACTCCCAGCACATAACCAAGATCCACCCAAAAGAATCAATCTCATCCAAACTGGGGACGTGTCTTACGACCCTAGTATCTACATTACTCCCTCCCACCTACCCAAGCCGGAGGTGATCCTCCCTGATAGCACGGATTTGTGCATGGTGGACACCTCCACGACCCAACCTGAGCCAAAGGTGGTGACCACCGAGAATGGAACGGGGCAGGCTTCCGAGGAGAGCAAAGCTGTTGAGTCTGGGGTGGAGCAATCTGAGAATTTAGCTGGTAGAGCTTATGATCCGAGTGGATATATCTTGTCAATGAGCCAACCTAAGCTGAGTACGGGGTTGCCAGAGAAGGTTGAGTTGTGTATGATCCGGGGAGATGAACTTGAATCAGCAGGGGATGATTTGACTGTGGCGGAAGAGGGCTTCGCCAACCTTCAATTTTTCAACGATCAGGAAGCGGGTGATGCATCAATTAATTGGTTTGATTACGAGGAGTCAGCGGAAGTTGTCGGGTGGTTGGATGATCAACCAGATATTATACCATTTGTGGCCGGAAGGGCCGGGGATCAGATTGAATTGCCGGAGAGCGCCGGTACGAAGAATTCCGCTCGGGACCAAAACATTTTGAAAACTGAACAACTGAAACTGGAGGAACAAGAAAAGAGATGGGTTTCTGAGAGAGCCCGAAAAGCAAAGAACCATGAGGAAATTGAGTGTGCTGTGGGCACAAAAATTGAACATGCTGTGAGCATGAGGGAGGAAAATGCTGAGAGCATAAGCAAGTCGGAACCAGACAGATGCCTGCTAGATGCTAATGGAATGTGGTGGGAGGATGACGACTTATATCTCGCCCACACAGACGAAGACTGGGCAGGCGACCAACCAGACGGCACCTGGTACCTCGAGGAGGTAGACCATATGACTAGAAGTGGGCGGTATTTCAAGCCCCCACACCTTGATCAACCCGAGGTATCAGGGAAAGATAAAGAAGCGGAGAAGCAGAAGGAGAAGCAAGTTGAAGAGGAGGCTGTACTGAAGCAGCTAAAGAAAATACAAGCAGACATCTCCATCTGGGGACTGCTTATGGCTTCCAGGGTACACCGGCAGGCTGTCTTATCTGCCATGGACAGAGCGAAACTCTCCATCGAAACTACGCCAGAACAACTAGTTGGTTTGGTCTTCCCGGGAGGAGGTTCCCCGGCTTTGACCTTTACGGATAAGGAACTGCCGCCTGAGGGCGTGGATCACAACAAACCCCTCTACATCTCTGTAGAATGCAGGGACAAATGGATTCCGGTGGTGCTGGTTGATACCGGATCCGCTATCAACGTCTGCCCGGCCAGGACGGCCTATGCGATTGGGTTAAAACCTGCGGACTTCACCCCAACTTCTCAAGTGATCAAAGCTTATGACAATACGAGTAGGGATGTCCTGGGGACAGTAAAAATCCAAACCAAGATTGGGCCTGGACAACAAGAGGTAGATTTTCACGTCTTGGAGGTCCCTGCATCTTTTAACATGCTTTTGGGACGACCCTGGTTGCATCAGGTGAAGGCCGTCTCATCTACTCTACATCAAATGGTGAAATACCCCTATGGAAAGGGAGTAGCCATTGTTTTTGGGAATTCATCAATCCATCCTCCTCCGGAGGTATCTACGCCAGTCCTGGAGATTGAACACGGCATGGAGGATATGTTTATATCGGGATTTACTTTGGCTGAGGCCCGGGTAGTACAAAACATTATGGCTGTGAATGAGGGTGTGTATGTCAGCGCTCAAGCCGTCTACCTCATGAACAAGCTACAGCATATCCCGGGGATGGGATTGGGAAGAAGCGGCAGGAAAGGAGTCGCAACGTTGGCCGAAGTGCCACATAATCCACATACCTTTGGATTAGGTTATCTGCCTACCAAAGAAGACTGGGCGAGGAAAGGAAAGGAAATGGCCGGCAGGGCCAGGGCGAAGCAGGCTGGGAAGCCTTTTGATCTAATGCATAGGCCCATTCAGGGTACCTTGAACGGACGCTTTGTCCGGGAGGGGGAAGATTTTCCATTTTGCGGCTTCCCAGAGCCGTGGCTGAACGCGGAGAGGAAGCGCGTGCCAGGCTTTGAAATCTTTTTCGACCTGCAACTATCCGGGGATGATGTTGCCACAGAGCAGACAGACCCAACAACTGAGATTGAGCAGAATAAAGCAGTGGATCCAGAGGGCAGTGAATTTGAAATGGGGGTAGCACTGTCATGTCTCCTCTCTGATCCTCTGATCGACCAAGAGTGCTTGGGGGATAACTTTGTGGTTTCCATGATTGGGAATGAAGCGGCTGCGAGCCGACCAGCAGCCATCTTGGACGCATCAATCGCACCCTCCCTCATCTGGCAATACGAGGAGGGATTTCTATCCAGCAGCACCGGGTCAGGTAGTGAGCCGGAGTCTGATTCCACCGAGTCTTCTGAGTCGGAATCAGATTCCAGCTCGACTGAGTCTGAGTCTGGTACTCCTGGGGGTGTCAACCCGGATGCCAAAGTCCTGTCCAGGTCGTCTTTTTCTTTCTCATTTGAGTCTATTGTAACCGAGGACGATTTGGATGAACTTAATGAGAATCAGGCAACTGTGGTTTCTGAGTATTTTTCTGTGCCCCTGATTTATTGTATTAATTCAGACTTTCAAAACTTTGATGAAAACGACGAGGACGAAGTTCCTCCGGTTTTACAACGTTTAATTGAGCAGGAGCAAGAGAGATTTGTTAAGCCATTAATGGACGAAATCATTTCTGTGAACATTGGTACTGAGGAGGACCCGCGGCTGGTCCAGATCGGGTCCACGTTGTCTTCAGAGGAACGCGAGCGCTTAGTCGCTTTATTAAAAGATTTCAAAGATGTTTTCGCGTGGTCCTACGAAGACATGCCTGGAATCGATCCTGAGATTGTACAGCATCGGATCCCCCTTGACCCCGAGGCCCGACCTGTCAAGCAGAAGCTTAGAAGGATCCGCCCGGATTGGGCTCTCAAGATCAAAGAAGAGGTCACCAAGCAAATTGATGCAGGCTTCCTGCTGGTATCCGAATACCCGACTTGGTTGGCCAACATTGTGCCGGTGCCGAAGAAAGATGGCAGGATCCGGGTGTGCGTAGACTTCAGAGATCTGAACAGAGTTAGTCCGAAGGACGACTTTCCCCTACCGCACATCGATGAGTTAGTGGACTTCACAGCAGGGCACGCTCTGCTCTCATTCATGGATGGCTTCTCAGGGTATAATCAAATAGTGATGGCACCCGAAGACCGGGAAAAGACTGCATTCACCACCCCGTGGGGGACATATTGCTACCGGGTAATGCCTTTTGGATTGAAGAACGCTGGAGCTACTTATCAACGGGCCGCGACCACAATACTACATGATATGATCCACAAAGAGGTTGAGGTGTACGTGGACGACATGATTGTCAAGTCCAAAGAAAGAGAGGGCCACTACACCGCCTTGCACAAGTTTTTCCAAAGGATCAGGGAATTCCGGTTGCGGCTAAACCCTCAGAAATGTACGTTTGGTGTTACAGCGGGAAAAATGCTGGGGTTTCTGATTACACAAAGGGGCATCGAAGTCGACCCTTCCAAAATCAAGGCCATCTTAGAAATGCCACCACCAAGGACTGAAAAGGAGGTGAGAGGCTTTCTGGGTAACGTGCAATTCATAAGACGGTTTATCTCAAAACTAACCTTGACTTGTGAACCACTTTTTGGCCTTCTGAAGAAAGGAAAGAAGTTCCAATGGGACGGCCGATGTCAAGCTGCGTTTGAGCAAATCAAAGAATATCTACAGAACCCGCCCGTTTTATCACCGCCAGAACCGGGGAAACCGTTGATTTTGTACCTATCAGTGACTGAGACCACGATGGGCTGCATGCTTGCACAAGAGTCAGAAGACAGGGTGGAGAGAGCCATCTACTATCTGAGCAAAAAGATGCTAGAGTATGAGACCCGGTATACGCCACTAGAGAAGGCTTGCTTAGCTCTGGTATGGGCTACCAGGAAGCTGCGGCACTACCTGTTAGCTCACTCCGTAATGTTGGTTTCACGACTCGATCCCATCAAATATCTTTTCGAGAAACCAGCACTTACGGGTAGGCTAGCTCGTTGGTTGCTGTTGCTCTCCGAATTTGATCTCACATATGTCACGCGCAAGTCAGTGAAAGGAAGAGCAGTAGCAGAGTTCCTTGCCGACCATCCGGTTGAGGGGGATGAAGCAGTTGAGTATCTATTCCCAGACGAAGCAATTCTGTATATCGACGATGAAGTTTGGACGATGTAATTTGACGGAGCGTCAAATCAACATGGGTATGGGATAGGAGTATTGCTGATAGCACCCGATGATTCCCGTATCCCTCTAGCCTTCAAACTCCGGTTCAAAGTCTCGAACAACGAAGCAGAATACGAAGCATGCATTGCTGGTTTGGAAGCAGCCTTAGAACTAGGGGCAAGACGGCTGGATGTCATTGGGGATTCGAACCTTGTTGTGTCTCAAGCTAAGGGAGACTGGAAAGTTAAAGAAGAAAATATGATGATGTATCACCAGACCTTGGACTTACTGATTCCTCGGTTTGAAAAGTTAAGTTTTACTCATCTACTGAGAGAGAACAACAAGTTCGCAGACGCTTTAGCAACTCTATCATCAATGATAGACATCCCGTGTGGAGTCCGAATGCGTCCAGTCATTATCGATCAGAAATTTGCACCTGCCTATGAGTCGATTGCAGCCATAGATGAAGTTCAGGACGAACACCCTTAGTATCACGATATCTGGAATTTCTTGGAGAAAGAAGCGTACCCGTCAGGGGTAAATGCCAAAGACAAAAGGGCAATAAGAAGATTGGCCGTTCAGTTCATCATCTGTGGGGGTAAGCTGTATAGAAGAGGTCATCTGGGAATGCATAAACTGTGTGTTGATGCCGAAGAGTCGAAGCGCTTAATGGAAGCCATCCATGGAGGAGAATGTGGTGCGCACATGAATGGGGTCATGCTGGCACGGAAGATTCTCAGACAGGGTTATTACTGGTCCACCATGGAGGAGGATTGTATTGGTTTCGTCCGGCGATGTCACAAGTGTCAAATTCATGCAAATCGCATGAACATTCCGCCGTCAAAGTTGTACAACATGGCTTCGCCATGGCCGTTTTCTGTCTGGGGAATTGATGTGATCGGGGCTGTCACGCCAAAGGGGTCGAATGGGCATGAGTTCATCTTGGTAGCGATAGATTATTTCACGAAATGGGTTGAGGCCCAGTCTTATGCAGTGTTGAAGGCTTCACACGTTGCGAAATTCATCAGAAACAACATCATTTGTCGCTACGGGGTCCCAAATGAAATCGTTTCAGACAATGGTTCCCACTTCAAGAAGGAAGTGATAGACTTGTTGGAAAAATACAATGTGGCTTTTCATAAGTCGTCTACTTACCGGCCGCAAACCAACGGAGCAGTTGAGGCCGCCAACAAGAATATCAAGCGTATACTACAGAAAATGGTGGAAACCTATCGGGACTGGCCAGATAAGCTGCCGTTCGCTCTGTGGGGCTACCGAACTTCAATCAGAACTTCTACTGGGGCGACTCCGTATTCATTGGTTTATGGGATGGAGGCCGTTCTGCCTATTGAGATTGAGGTTCCGTCGTTGAGAGTATTGGCCGAGTGCCAGATAGCCGAAGCGGATTGGCAACAGAACAGATTTGAAGAACTCATGCTTTTTGATGAAAGAAGGTTGAAGGCACTGTACCACATTCAAGGCTATCAACGCAGAATCGCCCGGGCTTTTAACAAGAAGGTTAAGTCCAGGAACTTAAAGGAAGGAGATTTAGTACTCAAGGACAACCGAGCTCCCATACACGACCCAAGGGGCAAGTTCAGACCCAATTGGACTGGTCCCTACATCATCAAGTCAATCTGGTCAGGTGGGGCTGTGGTTCTGATGGACCTAGATGGCTTGGAGTTTTCCCAACCGATCAACATGGACAAGTTGAAGAAATACTACCCTTGAGAGGCTCGCTAGGCCGAAAACCCGAAAGGGCGACCTAGGCAAAACTCAGAGCACAAAAAATTTGAAAATATAAAAACTGAGCTCGCAAGGTTGAAAACCCGCAAAAGGGCGGCCTTGGCAAAAGTTAGAGCGCAAAAGGAGAGTAAAAATACCCGAGCGAACCTAAGCCTGAACTACGTAAGGCTTGATTCCCATCTATGGGATACGTAGGCAGCTTCATCCTGAAGTTCAGCCATAATCTTTTCCCCGATCAACTTTGTCCATATTGATCATCTCAGTCATCTCTATTCATCAGCATTTATCGCGATCTCCGGTACAGTGCTACTCAAACTAGGGGCAACTTTCCGTTGCAATGGAGTGTTGTGGTCCCATCCAGACTAGGGGCAACTTTCCAGTTGCTAGGATCCGGGGTTGTACATCTCAGCGACAGATCTCAGGCGTGTCCAGTTCTGATCCTTATCGAAAATAGTTTTGAAAAGTTTTAATAAAAGTTGACTTTGTTCAAATTAATCTTTTCACAACTAAGACCATTTTTGGACCAAAAGCGGAAAATTTTCAGTACCACAACCTTCAATTTCATTGATTTCAAAACAGAGTTCTCTTGCTCTTGCATACAATTGAAGTTGCTTTTTATTACATTCATAACGAAAACTTGAAAGTACTAATAAAGCAATAAATCTGGGGCATAGTCAAGTCAGGTGTCCCTGCGCCCCCTCCCAGAGCTGGTTGAAGCCTCCGATGCCAACCTAGGCCCAACCTGTGCTTCTTCGTTGAGCCAATCCCAGCACTCGTCAGATAAAGTGCAACTAAAAGTAAGGGCAGGGGCCAGAAGCTCTCTAACTCTCCATGCTGCGGCCTGTCGAGCCAGCTGTGCGCCTCGAACTGGAAATGTAGCCGGATACTCAATCCCCTCCGGAGGGCAAGTTTGATCATGGCCAAACTGGCGCAGAATACGGAATGGGAAATAGAACACACAATGAGTCAAGCCGATCAGTCGAATCCTGACTTGCTGGGACATGCTATAGCTCATTGCCGGGAGATTGAGCCAAGGGCAACGCCATGCAATGCGATCCGCCGACAAGTTGCACATCCATTCAAACCACCATCCCCCATCAAGGGCGTTGACTAGGCGTTGCCGAAAGAAGTAGCCACGAGCTGAGTAAGCAGGACAAGAGTCCACAACTTGCAATTTATCCATCAACCATATCTGGGGAGGGATGAAAAATGAGAGAATAAAGAATAGAGAGATGTGCGATGAGAGAAAAGTAAGATGAGGGTTTTGTGAGAAAAACCGAGCCCGAGGGCCGAGTGATGTGAGCAAATATACATGTGAGCTTGGGTGGGAAACATTACCTGTAGCAGTAGTAGACTCCCTGCAAACCTGGTTGTCTCCCGGCGGTGGAAAGTATCCAAGCCCATCAGTGTCTCGGCCAGAGTCATGGCAATGCAGCTCTTCCCATCCCTCAAGCCCTGAGCGACTTCAATCAAACGGATGCTAGCCCCTCCGGAGCCCGAGACAAACAGAAAATGAGATAGTAGGCACAAGCAGAGGGCGTGCTGCCGGAAGCCTTGCCAATGGTGGTTGCTGCGATCACCAGCATCAGAAAATCGGTAAATCAGGCTCGGGATATCCAACATGCCATCACCAATCAGAGATCTAGCATCATGCGCATTAAGACCGCACATCCGCCCTAAAGTTTGGGCATAGCTAAAATTGAGCTGGGGCAGAATTTCCTCGCCTCGATCGGACTCCATCAAGGCTTGAAAATCTTCAAAAGTAGGACATACCTCTTGCCCGCCGAAGCTGAAGACGTGCGTCACCGGGTTCCAAAACCTTGCAGCAGCAGACAGGAAAGGAAGATGCAGTGGAGTCCGGCTTAGCGTGAATAGTGCATTCAAGCCGAAACCCCGGAAATTCAACTTCTCCGAACCATCTAAAGAAGAGATCCAAGATGTGAGATTTTCGGTGAGAAATGCTTCCATTTTTGAGAGGAAATGTGATGAAATGAATAAGTTCCAAGACTGGGGCTTTTATAGGAGGCTAAAACACTATTCAAGGGACACTTGTCAACATTTCGGTGGTTGTGGGAGGGGTGGCCGGCCGGCCACCTATCCTAGTAGGCCGGCCACCTTTTCGTCTTCAAAAACGAAATGCTTTCGGCCTCGCATTGGGTCCCATTTTGCCCACCGGAAGAAAGTTTGAAGCATTTGCATGCATCGGGAATGTCGAAGGCCTCCATTTCTCTCGGTTTCAGGCACACTCCGTTATCCAGATTGTCCGTCTGAAGTATGTTTTGTTTTGCTTATCGAGTTGTTGTTTTGCTTATCGTGTTGTAAGTTTTGTCGAGCTGTCGCATTTTGTGCTTTGAATTGTTGCTTTTTGGTTACACAATTTTGTTAAGTCTTGTCTATTGAGTCGTTGGCATTGTTGTACTTTGTTTATCGAGTTGTAAACTTGCTAAGATTCTGTTATTTCTTAGTGAGTCGAGTTGTTTTGATTTGTTGCGTCGGTTCACTACCTGACCCGATTAATACACAAGGCACATTTCCATTCAATTCCTTTTTTGTGCAAAATGATGCGATGCGATGCTAAGAATTTCAAATACAAACATCCTTTCAAAAAAAGCTGTTTCATTCATCATGTTTTACAGCAAAGCAAAGGTACAAGTTTTACTGAAAATAAAACTGTCTAACAATGTGCAAAGTGCTACAAACTACTAGCTAAAAAGTAGAATAAAGCAGGAAATAACATCAATATCCTCGAGAACGAGAATGTGGAGGCCCTCTCATCCTCTTCTGCGGGATAATCTCTGCATCACCATCACCATCTGGATCGGAGCTGTCATCCTCCGGATCTCCCTCAGGCTCATCTCCGCTCCCGGAACCAAGACCGGAACCTCCTTCTCCAGGAGATGCCTCTGACACATGATCTGCGACCTCCTCCTCGTCATCCTCGACAATGGGTGCCCTGCGTCTGCGAGACGACCCTGCTCCTCGAGCTCTTCGGTAAGGCCTAGATGGCCCAGCTCCTTGAGTCCCTGTACCTCGAGCAGGTCTAGCGCCTCGACCTCTCTGAAAAGGCCCGGGAGGCCCACCTCGTGTCGAAGCGTACACGGGAGGCATCTGAAAATGAAAAGTGCAATCCATCAGTTCAGACATAAAAGCAGGTGCAAGTACAGTGTGTGAGTGGGGTGTGTGCTAGATGTGTTCTACACAGCCTATTGGTGCAGCAGAATGCTCAAAGCCAGCATTGTTAACAGAAATATGATAAATACAAGAAAGATGAAGGGTACCTGGAAGCCCATGATGGACATCTGTGCCTCTCTACGCAGGACCATCCCCTCAAGCGAGGCCACCACCCCGAGCATCTGGTCTACGTACTCTCGAGGTGGCTGCAGACACAAGCTCAACTTATCAATAAAACAAGCAACTGCCAAAATATCTGTATGACAAATGAAAAAGGTAGAACATACCGGTGGTGAGTCAGGATCACTGACGTATCTGTGACCAGGTGTCGGAGGCTCCATAGGGATCGGAATCGGGGAGGTAGCCCCATACTGCCAACTCGTCAACTCAGTCGGCATCTCTGGCCATCCAGGGTGATCAAGAGTCGGAGGGATCGGAGGAATCGAACTGCCCCTACCTCTAGATGTACCGGCCCTGCTAGAAGAAGGGATATCTGTAGCACGGGCGCGACTCGATGATGGTGCGCCAGTAGACCTCCGTGGTGGAGCCCGTACTCCCGACAGGGAGGGCATCAGGTATATGCGGCGATAGGTGGCGTAGTTCCCCTCAAGAAGATGTAATAAAGCATCACTGCCCTGCATAGCACTACCGACCTCCTCAGGGGATAATCTACCAGCAGTCCGCATGGTGTCTGGAGGCACAGTAGGAGGGTCCTGAGAATTGCCCCCCCATATCTGACGCTGAAAACGTTCCCCCAAGAACCAAGCCCTGCCGACTAGTCCCTCGAGAAGGAACCTGTACTGGGAACTAGTCGACCCTCCAGGGAACTGATTGTCGAGATCATCGCCAAAGACTGCCCAGGGCTGCCAAGTGATCTGCGGACAACCAGCGCATAAACCAATCAGAAATCAGAATATATAACAGATCGAAGATGAAAATGAAAGGAGCTGAGAGTTCTGAAATACCTCTGTCGCCCGAACAGTGTCAAAGTACTGCCGCAGAGAGAAGAGAGTCTCTCGAGGCCTCGGTAGATGCTCACCCTCAAACATCAATGAATACGGAGTCGTCGGAGGCCCTGCCACCTCCATCTCCGGAGCCAATGTGGGAAAATACACATATACCCATAGCTGAGAAAAGCAGTGTAGAATGTGAATACAGAATGCAAAGTGCGCCGTATGTGCAGTGAACAAGTAATGAGGAGCAAAAATGTAAATCAAGAGGACAGAATGTACCTCCCAAGCTCTCCAGTAACCGCCGAGTAAATCCCCTCGTGTGCGAGAGACTGCGCTCATGTAACAGTACAGGGTAGCCAGGCCAACGCCGCCCCAATCATACTGGCCGACCTGTGAGAGGTCTACCAGAGCGCTCAGGAGATATAATCCTACCATGTTCCCTCTATCAGCAAACAAGGTGGTGCCGAAGAGATACATAAGGAAACCGCGGGCATACTGCTCCGCCTCCTCAGGAGTCTCAGGCTCCATCTGTGGCCGCCGAAAATGGGAAGCAAACCAGGAGTATCGGACCCTCCCCGAACCTCTGTCTACAGGCGGGTGTGCCCCCAATAGGTGCATCCAGGCAGCCTCCCACTGACCCATATCCTCGTCGTAGGGAATGGGCCCGCCGCCTACGTCTAGGCCGGTGAGTACAGCAAAGTCCAACGGGGTCATGGTCATATCCCCAGTGGCAGAAAAATGGAAAGAATTGGTGGTGTCCCACCATCTCTCCGCCGAAGCAGCAAATAAAGTCCTACTGATGAGGCAATGAGATAACCCTCTGCAGAATGGCCCGAATCCTGCAAAGTCAACTAATCCCCGAACAGCTTCCGGAAGCTCGAAATACCACTCCCTCGCGGCGACGGAGCCATATCCTCGCACTGTGCGAGAGTGAACCTGCATTTCGAGTAAATGCATAGATCAGCAAATGAAGTGAAAATGAGCTGCGTGCAAATGGAGTGAAAATGGGCTACGTGTTCAGTGATTTTGGTATTTGGGTTGCGTGTTCAAAATTTCAGAAAATCAGTGGGCTGTGTGTTCGCTTCAAGTTTGGGACTGTGTGTTCTACTTCAAATCAGTGGGCTGTGTGTTCGCTTCAAGTTTGGGACTGTGTGTTCTACTTCAAATCAGTGGGCTGTGTGTTCGCTTCAAGTT
The DNA here is from genome assembly GCA_036172215.1 of Camellia granthamiana. Lineage (NCBI taxonomy): Eukaryota > Viridiplantae > Streptophyta > Magnoliopsida > Ericales > Theaceae > Camellia > Camellia granthamiana. The sequence continues at coordinate 14,594,091 of CM069917.1, read as the reverse complement.
TGGGACTGTGTGTTCTACTTCAAATCAGTGGGCTGTGTGTTCGCTTCAAGTTTGGGACTGTGTGTTCTACTTCAAATCAGTGGGCTGTGTGTTCGCTTCAAGTTTGGGACTGTGTGTTCTACTTCAAATCAGTGGGCTGTGTGTTCGCTTCAAGTTTGGGACTGTGTGTTCTACTTCAAATCAGTGGGCTGTGTGTTCGCTTCAAATTTGGGACTGTGTGTTCTACTTCAAATCAGTGGGCCGTGTGTTCGCTTCAAATTTGGGACTGTGTGTTCTACTTCAAATCAGTGGGCCGTGTGTTCGCTTCAAATTTGGGACTGTGTGTTCTACTTCAAATCAGTGGGCTGTGTGTTCGCTTCAAGTTTAGGACTGTGTGTTCTACTTCAAATCAGTGGGCTGTGTGTTCGCTTCAAGTTTGGGACTGTGTGTTCTACTTCTAATCAGTGGGCTGTGTGTTCGCTTCAAGTTTGGGACTGTGTGTTCTACTTTCAAATAGTGGGCTGTGTGTTCGCTTCCAGTTTGGGACTGTGTGTTCTACTCTCAATCAGTGGGCTGTGCGTTCGCTTCAAAGCTGGGCTGCGTGTTCAGAAAATCTGAGTTTTGGGACTGTGTGCTCTACTCTTAGTCAGTATGTGCTGTGTGCTCATTTTCGACTTCAGGTTGTGTCTTCGGTAAATCAATGATTGAGCTGTGTGTTCAATTTCTAACTAATGTGCACTGTGCGTTCACAATTATTCAAATATGCCAGGTGTTCATGAAATTCAAGTGTTTAAGTCACATGCTCAGGATGCAAGTATCGTGTCGTAAGCTAAACTGTGTGTCTAAGCATGGCAGGAGTACGAAATGCACGAGAAATACAGAGAATCAAGTGAAATACCTCTGCATCATAGGAGAGGTGCTGCTCCGGCTCTCGTAAAAGAAGATCCCCGGATACCCGATCGTTGAAATCAGTGAAATGACGAAAGGTGGCTCGTGGAAGCCTATGCACCGCTGGAGCATAACGATCGGGAATGAAAGGGCGGACCCTCGGGGGTAGTGTCATGGGATCAAAATCGTCTCCGGCACCCGGAAAACCTCCACCGAATGGAAAATGACCCGCCATTGCAAGAAATCTGCAAAGAGAAGCAAAAATGAGCAAAATGAGCCAAAATTGGAAAAAGTCAACAAAAAGTCAACTCTCGGGAAACGAAAAGTCAACAAAAGTCAACTCCCGGAAAAATCTTCCAAATAATGAAACAAAATTACCTCAAGTGGTGAAAATGAGAAGAGAAGCCCCGAAGTCAAAATTTAGTCGCCTCAAAGTGCTTAAATCTGAAGGATTTCGCGAAAACAACTTGCGTGGGAGGCCGAGGGGCGCGTATAAAATGCAGATCTGAAAGAGAAAATGGCTTAGAGAGCAAGAGGAGAGAATTTCACACTTGGGGGTGTGATTTCGGAGGCAATGGGCAAGCATATATATAGAAATGTGAAAAATGACCATTTTGCCCCTGCTTTTAGCAAGTGGTCGGCCGGCCACCTAACCTGGCTGGCCGGCCACCCCCTTTTTGCCCCTGGCCGATGGCTTCTCCTAGGGTAACCACCTGGCCGACCATGCTCCCTACCCCCTCCCCTACCTCTCTGCAAATTTTGAGGAAAATCGGAGTTCCCGGGACCTGAAAAAGTTGAAGAAAAGTGCACTTTCTGGCGCAAAATTGCTCCGCCGGAACTTTAGCTGCAATTTCTGACATGTGTCTCATCATTATTCATCAAAATCGGAGTGTATCCTTTTTAAACATGTTGTGACTTCTCCGGGAGGTAAATCAGAGGCCGCGATCAAGTTGCCGCCACCAAATGCGCGTTTTCCGGCTCAACATTTCATGTCAGACGGGCACCCTCACTTATGTTCGTTTTGCATTATTTGGCTCATAATTTGCGTTCTCATCAATGTTTTGCATGTCATGCATGATTTCTTGATGTGTAATACTCCTGCGCTCGAACATGCGTTGTCGCGCATTATCTTTTCTCGCGTTGTGTTGCATTCATTCACCGACACTGTGTGTGTCAAACTTTTCGAATCCTAGGAATCACATTGAATATATGTTGGTAGCATATTGTTCTTGTTAGATTTCTCTCTTTTGCAGGCACGATATTGTATGTACGGTTCATTTGAGGCTGGTGCGACCAGACGAATCGCGCAGGTATCGTATCTTCTCCGTGTGAGACGCGACGAGAATTGAATAATTCTCCGCATTCCTAACTGCATGAAATGTAGTTGCTGCTTTGCATTCTTGCTTAAAACTGTTGCATCTATTTATCAATACTTGCTTCATTACAGCTGGTTGCACTTGCATGATCACTTGGCTCCGTGCCTATCACTTTGCATTTTGCTCCCTTTGCCTGAAGGCACGCCTGCGGGCACACACCTCTGTTTATCTTGTATGATTGTCTAAGTCTTCGGCCTTGTCAAAAATGGGTCGTCTCTGGGCTTTGACATTCACTCACGTCACTTCGTGACTTCCGAGTTCTGTCAAAGAGGGGCAACTGTAGACACCCCATTTTTGACCGACCTTAAGACTCAGACGTCACCGATTGAGCGCTTGGTGATGTTGCATACTGTGCTCGTTCAGAAGTCTCAGAGTTGCGGCCGTGCGCCCTGCCTCCGGACTTCCGAACTTTCTTCTCTACCTTGTCTCGGTTTGCGAACCAGGCTCGGTTTTCTCTGTTTTCTTTCCTGAGGGAAGGGAGTGGTCCTGTAGACTATCTCTCAGTGGCCGTGAGCTACTTTTTGTGGCCGTAGGCCATTTTGCCCATTTCGGAGCCCGGTTCCCGGTTTTCGGGATCGTCAGGCCGTGTGCCTCGGCTTGGGACCGCCCAACCATCTCCGAGTTCTCCGGTTTTTGGCTTGCACCTCTATTTTATAGTTCCAAGGAACACTGGGGCCTCTGATGCCCACTTCGTGGCCGTATGCCACTTTCGGTGCCTGTAGCCGGTTTTCGGGACCCCGAATCGCGCGGTTTGGGCCCCAAGCATTCATTTTGCATCGGTTTTCTCTGATTTTTGGCAGGAACCTCTGTTTTGTCATTCCAAAGGACACTGGGGTCGCAGATACCCACTTCGCTGCCGAACACCACTTCCGGCACCCGGAGCCCATTTTCGGGATCCCGAATGGCTCGGTTTTGGCCCCGAGCGTTCATTTCTCATTAGTTTTTGTTCAAATTTGGCAGGTACCTCTGTTTCAACACCAGGAAGATCACTGGGGGGTGGGAGGCCAGCAATTATCCCAGATAACCAGTTTCGCTCCTCCGGAACCCGTTTTTCTCACTTCCGGGCCAATGTTGACCACCCTGGGGGTATTTTCTTCCCACCAAAGCCACATATCTGTGATCAGGGGACATGGGAGGACCCTAAAAAAGTATGGTCGGCCAGAAAATTGGGAGTTCATTTTTGGGCCTCTTCTTCAAGTCCAATGTTGTGGCCCCTGCTTCAGTGTTGCCAAATTCCAACCTTGGAACCTTGTTCTACACATCTGGGAGGACACCAAGGGTATATGGTCGGCCAAAAATTGTGCATTTCATTTTTGAGGCTCTCCTTCAAGCTCTATGTTGTGGCTCCTGCTTCAGAGTTGCCAGATTCCGACCTTGGGGCCTTGATCTACACACATGGGAGGACACCACTGCATGGTGGTCGGCCAGCATTTTTTGAGTTCTTTTTTTGAGGGTGGCTGGCCGGCCATGGGAGGTGGCTGGCCGGCCAGGAGGGGTGGCTGGCCGGCCACCTTGCAGAGAACCACCTGGCCGGCCAGCTTCTTGCTTTCCAGCTCAGTACAGCTGTCCGGATATTTTTGCCAAATATCTCCCCCATCCGGGGGATATTTTGGGAGGGAAAGCTTGGATGCTTCTCCCTCCCCTTTTACACCTTGTTTTGCCTATTTAAAGGAACCAAGGGCTCCTTTGCCTAGGTTACCAAATTTGTCTTCAAGAACACTTAAGCAAAAACCCTAATCTCCATAGCCAAAACCTTCAAAAAAGCTTCAAGTCTTGCTTGATTTCTTCACCAACACCTAGCCTCACCATTCCAACTTTGATTCCAGCAGCTAGGAAGTGAATTTCAGAGGTTGAGAAGCTACAAATCAAAGCCAAGAAGCAAAGAAAGACAAGTCTTCAAGGGTAAGTCTTCAAAACCAACTTTTAGGGCTTTTTCTTGATCTTTTTCTATACTCTAATTGGTTGAGAATTGGGGCTCCGACACCTACTGCTTTCTTGCTTATTTTGAGCCCCTCTACAACATTGTAGAAGGGCTCAACTTCATTTGGTATTTCTATATACTAGTTCCTTCAATATACACCTTGTATGTCACAATCTTGAATGCTAGTTTTACCCTCTTTTCATTTGTTTTTGGGGCTCCGACCCCTACTGGTTTTGTGCTTATATTGAGCCCCTATACAACATTGTAGAAGGGCTCAACCTCATTTGGCCATTCTATATACCACCTCTCTTGGAAATTCACTTTAGGCCCTAAATCTTGCTCATTTTGTAGCCTTTTGTGCTTATGGTTTTGGCTCTTGGTCAGAGCTAAGAGGGGTCTTATTTTGACCCCCTTTACATGTTTCATGAAGAAGGTTTGGTAATTTGGTGTATAGATTGCATGTCTCATGATATAGCCTATTTGGAGCTTATTTTGCATAGAATTTCTAGCATGTTTGTATTATGATTTCGAGGCCTCCATCTTCTGAAAAAGTGCTTATTTTTAGGCCCTCTTCAATGTTGTAGAAGAAAGTCTGTCCATTTGAATTTTCTATATACTACCTCTCCTTATACCCCTCTTTTGGCCCAAATTTTGCATGCTATATTTAGTATATCTACACACTGAATTGGGGGATGTAATCTTCTGTAAATATGAATATTTTTGACCCCTCTTTAATGTTGTAGAACTGTGTTTTTGGGTTTGAGCATTTTAGATATCACTTGCTTTGTAAATCCTCTCTTTTACCGTATTCTTGCATGCTAATGTTGACCTATCTATGTTCATAATTAGGCCTCGTTTTGTACTGGAAAAATGCCATATTTGGGACTGCCTTGCTACTGTTTTTGCTTTCATGTATCAATTTTGCATGTTTAGTATAGCTGTAGGCCATTTCGGGGGCTTAATATCGCATTTCGGGATGATTTCATGCATTGGTTGTCATTTCGTATCATTTCGGGGCTGTTTTCCCCTTCATTTAGGTGCTGAAATTTGGTTTGCATGCTTGCATATCATTTCCCATGTCATTTCATGCCTTAGTGCATTGCCTCGGTTTGCGTGCCCGTGTGCACGCATTTCGAGGCGCTTCGTTTTCATCTCTCGGCATCTTATGTGAGTGCGGCTGAGGCCCTCTCATGTAAGTGTAAGCCCAATTTGCATTTTCATGCCATTTCATGATTCTATATCATGCCTCGGTTTGCGTGCCCGTGTGCACGCATTTCGAGGCAGCTCACTTTCGTCTCTCGGCAGCCTATGTGAGTGCGGCTGAGGCTCTCTCATGTTGGCGTAAGCCCATCATTGCATTCCGTATGCCATTTTATGCATTCCTCGGTTTGCGTGTCCGCGGGCACGTATTTCGAGGCACCTCCGTTTTATCCGACGGCATCTGATGTGAGTGTGGCTGAGGTCCACTCATGTGAGTATAAGCCCAATTTGCATTTTCATCTCATTTTATCATCGCCTCGGTTTGCGTGTCCGTGTGCACGCATTTCGAGGCACTGCAGTTTTATCCGATTTGCATTTCACATCATCGCCTCGGTTTGCGTGCCCGTTTGCACGCATTTCGAGGCACTTCGGTTTTATCCGATTTGCATTTCGCATCATCGCCTCGGTTTACGTGCCAGTGTGCACGCATTTCGAGGCGCTTTGATTTTATTCGATTTACATTTCGCATCATCGCCTCGGTTTGCGTGCCAGTGTACATGTATTTCGAGGCACTTTGATTTTATCTGGTTTGCATTTCATCATCACCTCGGTTTGCGTGCCCGTGTGCACGCATTTCGAGGCACTTCGATTTTATCCAGTTTGCATTTCATGCCATCGCCTCGGTTTGCGTGCCCGCGTGCACGCTTTTCGAGGCGTCCCATTTTCATCTCATTTGCATAGCATTGTGCATGCTAGGATTGTATGTTAGTTGCATTTCATGCATATCATGCATATTGCACGGGAAACGAGGTACGTTTCGCACTCCGAGTGGCGGAACGGGTCTCAATTCCCAAGTCGCCGATACTCCGGATTACCCATGATGGAGTCAGGTTTTGTTGTCGCATTCATCCGCATGCATCCTATATTGAGTTGTGCAATTCGGCTCCTCGGCCATCATGCATCGATATGCGTGATTGGTGGCACGAGGATCGAGGCATGCATATATTTGTGAAATACATTGCTGTGCCCTTTTCCTGCTCTCTGTTGCAGCAAAATCCAGAATCAGCAAATTTTCGGAGTCCGGCGCGCATTTCGAGAAATACTGCAAACAGAGGCTAATCGGGGCATCCCAGTGGATTTCCGCGCCAGGCAGCCCAACCGGCGGCATCTATCAGAAGCAAGGCAGTCCCTGGCTTGCACGCCAGTTTTACAGCTTTTATCAATTAATTTGTTAATTAATTAGAAATCTGTATATTCTTTTATTCGGACTGTATTATTTATTCGGACCCTCTGCGCGAGGGCATAATTGTAATAAGTGTGGGTGAGTGTGATGTATGTCTTCCAACCCCCATTTCTTTCTCCCTTTTATTTATCTGCTTACGATGGTTAGATATAGGGCATATTTCAATTAGCATACAGTATGACAGCATGTTTGCATCATTCATCTGTTTTGCACGCACCGGGCTCGGCGCATCATACAAACTGCATCTGTATTTCAATTCCAAGTTGAGTACTTGATAGCTGTTGCATCTCATATGCCATATTTAGAATAGCCGAGCCTGCTATAGTTGCATCTTTGCATGTGTTGCATTAGGCATTTCAGCATACTTAGGATCATGCATGATTTCTAATGAACTTCTGTTTTGGCTTGGAGTACTCGGTGAGTTTTATGCTTTAGCATCCTTGCATGTGTGTGAGTGTTGCCATGAATAGCATGCTTACCATGAGGCTATATGCTTATGTGGTATAACTGCCTTGAATGCCTGTGGGTGGAGGTTGAGTTATCTGAATTGGGACAATATATTGACTGTTTGTTTTAAGCCCACTAGATTGTGGCAAAATCACTGTTTTCTAAGCCCACCTGAGGGTGGCAAATCCGCATTTTAGCCTACCTGCGGGTAGCACCTTCACACCATTTTCAAACAAACAAACATGAAATGTTTTGTTCCAATTCAGACGGCCCAGTCTATACTTGTTTGCTGCGAGCATCACATAGTAACCTAGGCTAATAACCGGAATAAGAACATGCAAAGTTTTCAAAAACAGATATCATGGTTAGTAGAGGCCGGTCTTTGACCGGGCGAGCGGGGGTGCTCACGATGTGACCTTCCCCAATCGTACCCAAGTTCCCGAGCCAACTTTGGTGATGACGGATACGTGGCCTTTTGGCACCGAGTCAGGGTTTCCTAAATTTCCCCTTTAAAAAATATTTAGGTGGCGACTCCGTTATCTGGCAAAGCAGTCCATGTTTGGCGCTTCTTTCAAAAAAATCTGTTTTTCTCAAAAACGATTTGCCGGATTTGGACTCTTTGGTTCAAGATTTAGAACCGCAACAAAATCGAGTCCGAACTGTAGCGAGGTCCCCCGCGGGCGTTGTTACAGGTGTCAAAGAAACCAATTGGTTAAGCTTAAAGGGGATGATGGCATGTGGTTAGACTTGGATTCTGCCATAAACACCCATCTTGCTTCTTTCTTCACCACATTTTTCAAAGCATGGGACCCGAGGGATTTTGATAAAGCTTTATCGATGGTTCCCCTTTCAGTTACAGCTCGAATGAATGAGGAGCTCCTCCAGCCTCTAATGGATGGGGAAATCAAAAAAACTACTTTTCAGCTTAGATCTCTAAAGGCCCCTAGGCCAGATGGTTTCCCTAGAATCTTTTATCATAAACATTGGGATGTTGTAGGCCCCAAGGTGTGTCGGGCTGTGAAAGACTTTTTTAACAGTGGGGTTTTGCTATGAGAGTTGAATCATACCAATCTTATTCTTATTCCTAAAGTAACAGCCCCTGTGTAGCTCAGTCAGTATCGTCCCATCAGCCTGTGTAATTTTTTCATGAAGATTATCACTAAGGTACTGGCCAACAGATTAAAAGGGTGTCTTAAGAAGTTCATTTCTCCTTAATAAGCTGCCTTTGTGCCTGGCCGACTCATCCAAGATAGTATCCTTATTGCTCACGAGGCCTTTCACTTCTTTAAACACAAGAAACAGGGATACAAAGGTTATGTGGCGTTGAAACTTGATTTCAATAAAGCTTATGATCGAATTCAGTGGGACTTCTTGCAAGCTCTTTTGCTAAAAATGGGCTTTCATGCGCGATGGGTGCATTTGATCATGGAATGTGTTTCAACGGTAAGCGTTTCAGTGTTTGCAAATGGAGAGCGCCGAACATCTTTTACTCCAGCCTGTGGACTCCTGCAAGGTGACCCTCTTTCACCTTACCTTTTCCTCATTGTAGCGGATGTTCTCTCTATACTCATCACACAAAGCATCACCAACAACTCCATGTCTGGGTTGAAGATGAAAAGGACTTGTCCTCAGTTATCACATTTATTTTTTACGGATGATGCAATTTTATTTTTCACAACAGAGAGGTCGGATTGCCAAGGAATTTTGAGACTTCTTCAAGTGTATAGTTCGGCATCTGGCCAAATTCTTAACTTTGACAAATCAGACACTTTATTCTCAGCAAACACTCCTCCTTGCTACCACTAGGCTGTCTGTAACATTCTGGGTGTCTCTCAAGCTGATCCTAAGGCCAAATACCTTGGTCTCCCGGCGTCCTGGGGCAAATCCAAGGCGAAGCTTATAATTTCCTAATTGAAAGGGCCATAGCTAAAATGCAGGGGTAGAAATCTAAGTTACTGTCTCAAGCTGGTAAAGAAATTCTCATTAAGGTTGTGATCCAATCCATTCCGTTCTATGCGATGCCCTATTTTGAACTTCCTCAGACTTTTTGTGACAAGCTCAACTCCATGATCAAGAACTTCTAGTGGAAAGGCGATCCAGAAAGCCGAGGCATTAACTAGGCTAACTGGTATACTATGACCTCTCCCAAATTCAGTGGGGGATTGGGTTTTAGAGATTTTAAAGTTTTTAATCAAGCTTTGCTAGCCAAACAAGGATGAAGACTTTTAGCTAACCCTAATTCTTACTGGGCTAGGATGTTTAAAGGTCTCTACTTCCCTCATTCCTCGTTCATGCAGGCGACAAAGGGCTCGAATGCGTCTTGGGCTTGGACTAGTTTACTTAAAGGCAGAGACATTCTTGAAGCAAGTTTAAGGTGGCAAGTTTAGTCTGGGCATCAGATTCAGTTCTGGGAAGATCGTTGGATTCCATTGTTCAGAGGTTTTCAGCTCACATCCTTAAAGCCCATTGACAGTCCTGTTTGTTTGGTGGCTGACATCATTGATCCTATTCTTCGGCAGTGGAAATTAGGCCCTCTTCAGCACATCCTCACAATCTAAGAAATTGACGCTATTTTGAAAATTCCTATTGCAGTTGAACAGCGTAATGACCTTTTAGTTTGGCATCCTAACAAATCAGGCATTTACTCTGTTAAATTTGGTCATGTGGTTGCTAGGTCCCTTCAAGGGAAAGAGCCTGAGGTCAGGGCATCATCTTCTACTACAATAGATGAGAACATGTGGAAGTCTCTATGGAACCTTAACATCCCTCCAAAACTCAGGCATTTTTGGTGGAGAGTGTGTCATCATCTCTTTGCAACCAAGGTGGGTCTTCATAAGAGGAAATGCGGGTTTTCACCTATCTGTCCTTTTTCTCTATCAGATGCAAAAACAGTGGAGCACCTCTGTAACAACCCTCATCACTGCTTACCGATAACCACTGATTACTGTTAACTGAGTCTGATAATGACTGATAACTGGACTGAATAAAATACTGAACTGACTGACTGAAATTGAACCTGAATTGATTGAGTATATCTATTGTATTGCATATTCTATCTGTTTGATTGAATGTTTATCTGTTCATGTTTTATGCTTAAACTGCTAATTGAAGGCCTTATCGGCGGCCGAACCGTAAATTGATTGATGATTTGGAACCATTAGAATTTATATAATTTTATGGTGTATTTGATCAAAAGGTGATTGGTATGATTAAATTAGACTAAAATGAACCAATTACAAGAGTTGCCTTAATTACTATTTTGCCACTTAGTGGCCCACTAGCTTGAACTTGTTGGAGCCTTGTACACATGATCAAACAAACATTTCCTCAGCTAAAATTGAGAGCTCCACCGTCCCTAGAGAGAGAGAAAAGGGAGAGAGTTGATTTTCATCACATTTTGCTTGATTGTATGTGGAAATTTAGAGGATTGAAGTATAGAATTTCATATCTAAGCTTCTACACTTGAACCACAAGACTTAGGTAAGGATTTTACCTTCTTAATGTTGTGTTTAAGCTAATTCTTGCATGATTCATGCTTCATTGTAGAGTTGAGCCATGAATTAGTTCTAGCATGTTGAAATAGAGCATAATTCATGCATGCATGTAAGCATTGTTGGATTTTGAGTTGAGTTCATGGCAAATTGTCACATGCATGTCCATATTTTGAGTGTAGGCCATGATTTCATCTTGTTTGTGAAACAATTGGCTCATTAGAGCATGTTTTGAAGTCTTGAAATGGTTTGAATTCATGCATGTTGCATGTTCATGCTTGTTCATGGGAAATTGGTTTGGAAATGAGTTTGATTAAACACCCTTGGGCTTTGATTTCTTAAATTGAGTTTTGAAACATGTTATTCTATGTGTTTAAAAGAGTTTTCCAGGAAATGGGCCCAAGAGGATCGAATTGGGAGCATCAAATTTGAGTTTTGTACTTAGAACACAAACCTGGATTTTCCAGATTTTTGCCTCCCGCTCAAGCGGGGAAAGTAGCGCTCGAGCGGGGAAATCGAGCTCCCAGTACTTTGACCTGTTTTACAGTCCGCTCGAGCGGAGAAATCGAGCATCCAGTACTTTGCACTGTTCATCAGTCCGCTCGAGCGGAGAAATGTACGCTCGAGCGGAGTATTGAGTGACACGCTCAAGCGGGGAAGTTGGCGCTCGAGCGGGTACCTTTGTTTGCTTGTCTGCTCGAGCGGGGAAACCTGCGCTCGAGCGGGACTCTGTTTCACTGAAAATTCTGCAAATGTTTTCTGAATACATCTTTGCATCCTCATTCCATCCTAGGCATTCCTAGGCCTAGTTTTAGACATCTTAATGAGGATATAGATGTAGAACACACCGAGGTATAATAGGGAGTTAATGTTTATCTTTCCCAACTGTGAAACTTAGAGTGTGTTCAATCTGTTAACTGTATAGGGTTGGCATTCCGGGGAGACGCTCTAGTTCACTGTAGCCCAGAACTCTGTGAGTAACAATTGTGTAAAGATATGTTCAAAATGTTTATCTTCCGAATACTGAACTGTTTACTGAACTGATATTGTTACTGAATGAATGTATGTCCTTTATTTCTGAACTGTACTGTGGCATCCTTAGCACCTACTGTTTACTGTTACTGTTACTGTTACAGAGATCTCTGTCAGTTCCCTCGTGGAACCACTATTGTTTACTGATTGATGGCCATCATTACTGTTCGGTCTTTTAAGACCTACTGTTACTGATATGCTAATGGATGTACCACATATGACTGTTTACTGTACTAAGCAACTGATATACTGATTGAATTGAATTGTTTTCATTACTGTAAGGACATTCATTCTAAACCTCTTTACGCATTGTGTTATTCACTGGGCTTTAGCTCACTGCTCATATATATATGTAGGTGTACAGGCACCGGATCAAAGCTAGAAGCGTCGGAGTAAACTCCAGTTTTGTCAAGCCAACCAATGTGCCTCACTGCGAGGTTCCGAGCCTATCATGCTAAGGCTTAGGGTTGTTTTAGTATTTTCCCTTTTTGCACTGTGTCACTGCTTTGTAATAACCGAATGGATTGTATAGACTGAATGTTTACTGTACTGTTGAGTGGGGATTAAGTCCCTGTTTCACTGAATGACATGTATGTATGTGTACTGTTCTGTAAATATGTATGAAAAATCTTTTTGGCATACAGACTGTCACAGCTCATTGGACATTATTTTATTACTGCATTGGCTTCCGCCAGGCCCTGTACTCTGTTTTACTGTATTACTATTAAGCAGGCCTTCGGTAATCTCGGGTTACTGGCGGGTTACGGTGCTAAACCCATAGGGCCGGGTTTGGGTCGTGACAACCTCTTGTTTGACTGTCCATGGACTCAACCAGTTTGGTTTGGCAGGGCTTTAAATCTCCGAATTAATAGAGGCTCCATCCCAAATGTCACCAAATGGGCAAGCAACCAGTTTCTCATCCATAAATCTTCGATTGAGGCTCAAAATTTCATGAAATTTGTGGTTGTTGTTGGTTGGTTTATTTGGAAGTCCAGGAATGATTTAGTTTTCAATCACAGGCATGTTGACCCTGTTGCTACTTTCCACCGAATCTCTCAGTTCTGGATGGATCTTGATCACTCCCGTTTATCCTCTGTTTTGTCGGATCAATCTCCTATCACTCATGAGTCAGCAGTAATCGAAGGTTAGTCTCCAACTCCCTACAACCTCCTGAAAATAAACTGTGATGCTGCTTACTGCCCAAGGACGTCTATAGCTGCTATTGCTGTTGTGCTTCGGAATTCTTCAGGCCAGTTTCTTAACGGCAGTGCTAGAACCATTGTGGCGTCGTCAGCCTCCCAAGCTGAGGCCCATGCAGTCCGTATGGCCTGCATTTTTGCTCAATCTCATTGCCTCCTATATGTGGTCATTAAGAGCGACAATCGACAAGTCATTCAGCTTAGTGCTTCTGAAAATGTCCCTCCGTGGAAGCTCAATGCTGTGATTTGCAATGTCAAAAGTGTGGCTTCTCAACTTCAGATCTCCTTCTCATGGACTTGCCGTGATAACAACAAGATGGCTCATTGGGTTGCTAAATCCCTAGCCTCAAAATCTATTCTTCCTATTTGGAATGTATCTCCCCCTGCTTCTTTTAGTTCTTTAATTACTTCTGATGTAAGTTCATTTGGTTCTTAATGCAATGCTTCGACAGTTCAAAAAAAAAAAAAAAGTTCTATAAAAAAATTTCAATTTTCGATCAGATGTCGGGCTGAATGATTCAAAATCTATCTAGACCAAACTGATCGAATTATGTATATGCATATATTTATATTCTTCAATAATAGTGTTAGGTTTGTTCACCTAGAGATTTTAAATGTGTAAGACTCTGCTTTAATTTTAATTCTTTTTTTCCCAAAGCAAATATATGTTCCCAATGTATACACTGACACTTCTCATTAATAAGTAAATAAATAAAACAAATGATTTGACTACACAACAACTCTTGTGTCTCCACACTCCTCAATCCTCTCGTTTCTCTCTCTCTCTCATCTTTCTCACACATTCTTATCTCCATTTCTCTCTCTCACCCTCTCCATCAATAAATTTTTTTTAAAAAAAATCCTTCCAAGAAGAGATTTGACTAGGTCCCCTCAATCCTCTCATTTCTCCATCTCTTCTTCAGACCTCTCTTCCTCTCAACTCCACTATTTTTTTCTTTTTTTCTTTGTCTCTCTCACCCTCTTTCGTCTCTATTTTTCTCAATCAAACATTTCATTTCCCTCACCCTCACTCCGATCTCTCGACCTCTTCCCTCCATTTTGTCTCAATAGTTTATTTAGCTTATTTTTCTCCCTCATATCAGATCTATATCTCTCACGATTTACACTCTCTAAATATGTCACTCCTTACTTTCCTTGCGATTGGACCTTCTCACTTTGAGATCATAACAGCAAACAGCCTGAGATTGTGGTGGAGGAAGGTAACGGTGCAAAAGCATGGCAGTGAAACCTTCAGATCTTCATCCTTTGAAAACCTCTCATCTTTCTCATACCCTTTGGTTTGAAATCTATTGTTCAAGCTTGATTATAGCACCAACCGAAGTCCGATCGTAGTTTCTCCAACCCAAATTGAACGGCTTCGAACAATGATTTGGTTGACATCGGATGATGTTTTTTTCCAAACTGAGGTAGTCGGTTCGGGTGACGGTGAACGACTAAACCGATCCGATCCGATCTGACTCGTGAACAGTTTTCAATCCCTTTACGCATACTAAAAAAAGAAGTTAGTGTAATTATGTCAAATTTAGTGTAATTATGTTAAAAGTATAGGATTAATTATATATTTTTTAAAATGTTAATGGAGGTGAGTGTAGTTTATTCTTAATTTTTTTTAACCAAATACCAAATTATGTATTTTGTTGAAGGAGGAGCATTCTCTCTCGTCTATAATATAGATTGCAGGGCATTGTTTGAGTTTGTGAAGTCCACCGCAGATTTGCTTTGGTAATCTGAATAATTTATTTTGTCAAATATTTTGTGCATTTTATCTATAAAAAAATTAAATCAATCTGATAATTATAATTTATTTAATTTATTGCATTTATCACTAAAATGTATAATTGTTTTTGTGACAAATATGATAAATTTGATAAATTACAATTATCAGATCGATTTATCTTTCTTTATGAATAAAATAAACAAAATATTTAACAAAATAAGTGACTTATCTATCTATCTATACTATTAATAAACGGAACATTTTAGTCGATGTCCTAAACCATCCTCTACTTTAATGCCAAGTGTTTATTTTGTTATTTAAAAAAAACCCATTAAACAAATAATGGACATGAGATTCGAACTATGGATATGGATAAATAATATAATGAAGAAAACTCTTACTACTTGAATCAAACACAATATATATGACAAGGGGTGGTTTGAGATGATCTAAATAAGTGTATTTTTTGACTTTTTATGAAATATGGGTTGAGTTTGAAGTGATGTGATAGAGAGGTGATGTGACTTAAATAAGATGATATAACTTAAATAAAATAGTGACTTTTTTATTTTTTTAGGTTATAACAAACAAGGCCTAAATATTTTAGGGATTTTAGGTGAAAACCCCCTTCCATGAGGCCTCTTTTGTGTAAAGCCCACGGATGAAAACAATGGCCCCAAAAGTCCCTCAATTAAAAAAATAGCATGATTTGACTGAAATGCCCATCCATATAAGGTTGGAAATACGAAACAATTGCACCGTTTCTCTCCCCTCCCTCTATTTCATCGATTCAAAACCCTCATCTCTTCTGAATATCATCATTCGAAAACACTAGGAACGATTGAAACCCTTATCTGTCTCATTACTCTCGCTCTCTGTAGCTACTTCGTTATAGTTTCTTCGATTGAAACCCTTCTCTGTCTCATTACTCTCGCTGTTTGTAGCTACTTCGTTACAGTTTATTCGATTGAAACCCTAGCAACGAACTCGGCATTAGGCTTTACTCTCTCTCTTAAACCCTTCTCTGAGTCTCATTACTCTCGCTTTGTGGAGCTACTTCGTTACAGTTTCGTCGATTGAAGCCCTAGCAACGCTTTACTCTCTCTCTTGGACACACATTTTACAGGTGATTTTTTCCTCTTTCTGCTAGTTTTTCGATATTATGAAGTCTGTCTAGGTTTGTTTTCATTTTGGGAGTGGTGTATGAGATTACGTTGGGTGAGTGGAATTTGGGGATTTTTGGTTGCACTAAGGATCATCTGTTCTAAAATTTTTATCATTGTCTTAAAAATACTTTAAATTACTAAATCATGTGAGAATGTTAAGGTTTAAAAATTGGTTTGAAAACTAATTTAGGTATTTCAGAATTACAGAGTAAAATTTTACTTTAACTCTAGCCTTTGCTCATTACGCTTTGATTTCTGTAGTGTTTTGGTCCTGCAATTTCAATGCTTTGAAATTCACTTGCTTCATGAATTTTTCAGAGTAAAATTTTACTTCCAACCAGAGTAAAATTTTACTTTAACTATAGCTTTTTGCTCATTACGCTTTAATTTCTGTAGTGTTTTCATCCTGCCATTTCAATGCTTTCAAATTCACTTGCTTCATGAATTTTTCAGAGTAAAATTTTACTTCCAATCAGAGTAAAATTTTACTTCCAAAACCAGAGTAAAATTTTACTTATAATGAGAGTAAAATTTTACTTATTACAGAGTAAACTTTTACTTATTACAGAGTAAACTTTTACTTTAACTATAGCCTTTTGCTCATTACGCTTTAATTTCTGTAGTGTTTTGGTCCTGCCATTTCAATGCTTTCAAATTCACTTGCTTCATGAATTTTTCAGAGTAAAATTTTACTTCCAATCAGAGTAAAATTTTACTTCCAACCAGAGTAAAATTTTACTTATTACAGAGTAAAATTTTACTTTAACTCTAGCCTTTGCTCATTACGCTTTGATTTCTGTAGTGTTTTTGTCCTGTCATTTTAATGCTTTCAAATTCATTTGCTTCATGAATTTCTCAGAGTAAAATTTTACTTCCAATCAGAGTAAAATTTTACTTTTACTCTAGCCTTTGCTCATTACGCTTTGATTTCTGTAGTATTTTTGTCCTGCCATTTCAATGCTTTCAAATATACTTGCTTCATGAATTTTTCAGAGTAAAATTTTACTTCCAATCGGAGTAAAATTTTACGTCCAATCAGAGTAAAATTTTACTTTTGCCAAACAGAGTAAAATTTTACTATCTCATTACAATGCTTGTGCATTTTGTTTAGTGCTTATTTGTTTTGTGACATTGTTGTTTAAAGTAAAATGTTACACTGTTGATATAGGGGAACTTTTTTGTGTTTGAAAATGGTTGTTACAAGAAGCAAATTTGGTGATGATGATGATGATGATTTTGAAGTTCCACCAACTGTTTTACAAAAGAAGAAAGTCCCTAAAAAAGGGAGCAAAAGTAGTAAAGAAAGTCCTTCAAACTTGAATATTATACATAGAGTACGGGAGAGGAAGAACTATATGAAACAATATAGGTCAAATATTGTTTCATTGATAAACGTAATGCGAGACAAAAGGTTCACTAAAAGACACATTACTACCCTCGAGAGAACGCCTTTTGGGATGTTGTTCAAATGTTTTTGGAAGAAAAATGATTTGGAGTTAAAGAAGTTCAAGAAAGTTGATGATAATGTCATGGATGTGATCAAATGTTATGACTTTCATGCAAAGGGATTTAAGCTTGGGGGGAAAACATGTGACATACGGGACAGTGACGTTACCTTGATTTTTGGGATAAAATCGAGAACGAAAAAAGTAGATGTGTCATATGGGAAGAAACAAGAATCAGCTTTTGTGCAAAGAAGGTTTCGTAATTTGTCAAGAATATCTGTAAAGAGTTTGCGAGAGGCGTTAGGAGATGCGTTTGAAGGCATAACGAGAGTTGATATTGAGGATGTTGCACGCATAATGTGTCTATTTGTTGTGGCGACTTTGCTATTACCAACAACTGGTCTAACAGTTGGATGGGCCTTTGTTGCCCTTGTAGAAGATTTGGAAATGATGAATTCGTATGCATAGTCGACTGCAGTTGCATCCACGTTGACTACTTCAATCCATTCTTCATTAGGAAGTCCTGAAAATGTCACTGGATGTGTACTTCTTCTGTTGGTAAGTAAATTGAACTACTTGAAATATTATGCAATCTATCTTTAGAGAATTTAACTAATTTCGATTTTTTATTTTATAGTATTGGTTATGCGAGCATACTACCCTCATTCAACCTGAAGGAAAAAATTTGTATCCAAGGCTCCTTCGATGGGACTTATCAACATTGAGGAAAAAGCTAATGAAGAGGTCATTACAAACACTAAAGCCCGAAGAGGTATCATCTTTCCAAACTCAGCCTTACTGGTTCACTTTGCTTAAAATTATACTTACATAATAAAATCTTACTCTTGAACAGATTTAGTTACAGTCAGAGTAAACTTTTACTTTGAAACATAGCAAAATTTTACTTACTCTTGAACAGAGTAAAAGTTTACTTCCAATCAGAGTAAACTTTTACTTTGAAACAGAGTAAAATTTTACTTACTCTTGAACAGAGTAAAAGTTTACTTACAGAGTAAAAATTTTACAAAATTTTACTTACTCTTGAACAGAGTAAAAGTTTACTTCCAACCAGAGTAAACTTTTACTTTGAAACAGAGTAAAAGTTTACTTTAAATCCTAGTAAAAGTTTACTTTAAATCAGAGTAAAATTTTACTTACAGTCAGAGTAAAATTTTACTTACTCTTGAACAGAGTAAAAGTTTACTTCCAACCAGAGTAAACTTTTACTTTGAAACAGAGTAAAATTTTACTTAGTCTTGAACAGAGTAAAAGTTTACTTTAAATCAAAGTAAAAGTTTATTTTAAATCAGAGTAAAATTTTACTTACTCTTGAACAGAGTAAAAGTTTACTTGAAATCAGAGTAAACTTTTACTTTAAATCAGAGTAAACTTTTTCTTACAGTCAGAGTAAAATTTTACTTAGTCTTGAACAGAGTAAAAGTTTACTTTAAATCAGAGTAAAATTTTACTTAATCAGGGTAAAATTTTACTTACAGTCAGAGTAAAATTTTACTTACTCTTGAACAGAGTAAAAGTTTACTTTAAATCAGAGTAAAATGTTACTTACAGTCAGAGTAAAATTTTACTTACAGTCATAGTAAAATTTTACTTACTCTTGAACAGAGTAAAAGTTTACTTTAAATCAGAGTAAACTTTTACTTACAGTCAGAATAAACTTTTACTTACTCTTGAACAGAGTAAATGTGTACTTAAAATTAGAGTAAAAGTTTACTTACAATCAGAGTAAACTTTTACTTTGAAACAGAGTAAAATTTTACTCTAGTGGTTAAAGTTTGCTTAATTGCTGGCTTCTTTTCTTTTTCTATTTTTGAATTGCAGGTAAATGACAATGAACTGAAGCCCATTTCCAGAGAAGAAATGGAACTCATTTGCAATGATGATGAAGAAGATGCTTTGGACATAAAGGAAAATTTGGAGACTGAAGAAGATGCATTGGACATGGAGGAAAAGTTGGATACTGAAGAAGATGAAGATGATGTAGCTGAAATTTTAGAAGATGATCAACCCTTGAAGACTTCATTGATCTTCAAAAGGAAAACAAGAGGCTGAAAAGTGAGAATTTGGCGTTGGTTGAAGAACTGAAGAAAATGAGGGAAACAATGCAAAAAATAGAAGAGGAGCAAGAGGCAAAAACAAAAGAAATGATGGAAAAGATGAGCAACACAGAGAAAGAAATGGAGAAACTGAGAAAGGAGATTAAAGTACTTGAATCTGAAAATAAACAGTTGGTTGAACAGATTGAAGAAAATCTAGTTCATGCAGCTACCCAAGGTTTATCTTCTAAAGAAATGCCACATGCTAAAGGAGTAGAACAAGAGCAAAACTTTGGGATTCAAAGTACATTGGAAGAAACACCCATAGTCGTAGAGGCATTGCAAACATCCTTGGTCAGGAAAATCAAAATCAAGGCGATGAAGAAAAAAGAGATGTCTGATTTTGAATGTGAGCCAAGAGAAGCAAAGAAAAAAAAGACGACAAAACAAGTAATTGAAGTGATGTCAAAAGAAGTCATTTGTGTTGAAAACTTGCCTCTAAGCCAAGCAAAGCCAGTTGAAAGGGTTTTGTTTCCAGATAAGGCTGCAATATGCAAATTGCTTGATGAGAATGATAAGTGTCTACTGAACAAGATTTACAATTTGGAAACCACAGAGTAAGACCATGTTAATTTTATCAAACAACAGATTTTTACTGTTATCAAACTGCAACGTGTTAATCAACATTTTTTTTACCTTATGACTAGTGCAATCATATGGTCCGGCACAGGACATGGAGTGTATGTTACATTGCATGATGTGGATGCAATTCTGAGAGATGGTGATACTGCAAATAATGTAAGTGGCCATACAAGTTTCAATGACTAGTGTTCACTTCAATAACTAAAAATAGTTCATTTTATTAACATATATTTAATTGATTTTTGTTTTTGTAGGTGATTGACAACTTCATAGACATGCTTGAGATTGAGCAACAAGTCAAGAAGCCAGAAAAGAATAAATCATTCTTTTTCTCTAGCCCTTGTTGGGTAAGCCATCAATTTGTATTTAGTTTGAATTGATAAATTTTTACTGTGGTTTAGTGTAACATATCAGTGTCTCTTATATGATTAAATGCAGTCTTTAGTGAAATGGGGTTATGGGGAGCTGAGAAATCATTTAATTGATGAAGTCCTTGCACAAGATTTGAGTGGATATAGATACCTTCATTTTTGCATGAATTCCAATGGGAACAAAAAGGAAGAAAAACCCTACCACTGGACACTTCTTGTATTTGACACTGAACTTGATGAGTGGAGACATTACAATTCTTTAAGGCCAAGAGACAACAGAGAAGATGCTTACCTTAAGGATGCAAAGAAGATTGTAAGTGCTTTGCATCATATTAACAGTAATTTTTTGCTGTATTTTATTCTTGAATTTAATCGTGACCAAACAATTATGAAATGATGTTAGATAACATATGTGGATAGCAAGTTGGGCAACAAAACGAAGAAAGGTAGAAGAAAGTTTTTAAACTTGGTTTCGGTGAAAAATAGTCCACAACAACGCCCAACATCGTAAGTATTTCACGCTACTATTACATGCTTGAATTGGTAGTTTTCAAATTTGACTAAATCTAACAAGCTATTGATTTTTATTTAATAGTGTTGATTGTGGAATTATTGTATGTTATATCATGCGCCAAATCGTAAGAGATGAGCCTATTGCAAATTCTATGGAAGAGGATGAAATTAACAGTTTCCGAGCGTCAATAGTGCATCAATTTTTGAATGATTATCCAAAAGCATGGACTGAGGAACAGTTCAACCTCAAAAAAAAAATGGGCTAGAGCTACCTCAAGGATGACAATGTGGAGAAGTTCTGGGGAAGTACTGTGAATGATATATGTAATTTCGGTTTTTGTAAATGAAAGAACAGTGAAAAAGTAATTGTAAGTGAAAGAATACTAAGAGAGTATTAGATAGTACATGCTATGTCTATTATTCTAGTAAATTTTACTGTGGTTTGGTGATTAATACATTATTATAGAAGGATATTGTTTTGACTGGGAATGAATGTTGTTATGGATAGAATACAATGATACAGGTAGAGGCTTAAATTTTTTTTGACTGAATGTTGCTATGAATGTTGGAATGAATGTTGCTACGAATGTTGTTTTGACTGGGAATGAATGTTGATAATATATGTAGTTGTGTTGTTAGATTTTTTTTGCACAATGATTGCATGATGATCATCAGGGGACTTTGTGTGTTGTGGTAAACTTTGGTGCAGGTTGGAAATGTTTTTCTAAGGGGACTAACATATTTTCTGAAACTGAAGTAAAATTTTACTCTGAACTGAAATAAAATTTTACTCTGAAATGAAGTAAAATTTTACTATGCATAAAAGTAAAATTTTACTCTGCATAAAAGTAAAATTTTACTTTATATTCTGAAAGATGAGTAAATTGTTACACTCTGAATCTAAAAGTAAAATTTTACTCTGCATAAAAGTAAAATTTTACTCTGAAATAAGAATAAAATGTTACAGCCTGAACATAAGTAAAATTTTACTCTGTATAAAAGTAAAATTTTACTCTGAACAAAAGTAAAATTTTACTCTGTATGAAAGTAAAATTTTACTCCAAGGGGCGAGTTGAATTTGGACTCTAAATCTAAAAGTAAAATGTTACTCTGCACTAAAGTAAAATTTTACCCTCAATAAAAGTAAAATTTTACTTTGAAATAAGGTAAAATTTTAATCTAAAAGTAACATTTTCTCTGAACATAGTAAAATTTTACTATCAAACCACAGGCTCATCACACCCATACACAACCATTCAACCACAAAACATATCAGAAAATAGAACAGACAACCATTCAAGAATATAGTAAAAATGTCTTTTATTGCAATGTTTCCTTGCAAATCTAGTCTAAAAGACTATACTATTATTGCTATGGACTACTTATTGCAGAAGAACTGCATTATTTTCATACTTCTATTACAAAATCAATAATGTCTTTCACGGCAATGCCTCCTTGCAAGTCTTCCTATTATGACCGTACTTCTCGCATCTACCACACTGTACTCGTCTTATCTTCTCACCCCTAGATGGGATCCTATTCTTCCTTGGCCTACCAGGTGGCTTCTTACAAATTGGAGGAAGGACAACAAGATCATCCATAGCTACAAGAGGTTTCTCAACAGTGGGTATTGGATAAACGGACTCAGCATAGCAATCTTTGAACTTGCTAGTGTAATAAAAGGGTTCCACATGTGCATACAAATCACCTCCGCTCTTTTGGATAGCAGTCGCCGCGTGAGCACAAAGAAATCCATTCAATTGCCATTGGTAACATGAGCAAGTTCTATTCGAGAGGTCAACGCTAACCGATGGCCGGGATTGAACCTCAAAAACATGATCACTTGAACGACTAACCAACCAAGTTCTTCCACTTTTAAGAGCATTTACTAATGTTGAATCCATCTCCGGACAAAGAAAAGTATTCCATTTCTTAGCTTGTTCTCTCCTTCTCGACATCAAATCCATGATCTTCAACCTAATTGAATCAATCATCTTTGTAGTGGGCAAATGGCGAGCTTGACGGATCCATGAATTGAAAGACTCTGCCACATTCGAGTGCATTTCACCGTATTTTTGTCCTTTAAAATATGCATTAGTCCACTTGTCATAGGGCAAATTGGATAGAAACCCACAAACGATCCCTTTTCCCTCATCTTGTAATTCTTTCAAGCACTGATTAAAACATCCCACTGTCGGAGCGTAAGCACACGAAGAAAACAAAAAAACTATTCTACTCCTGAAAGTATTACTGAAACTTGGACCAGAGAACCTATCCCTCAAATTGGCCTTCAAGTGTTGGAGACAAAAATAGTGGTAAGCAGTAGGTAAAACCTTGGGTAAAGCCTCCAAAAGTCCAACGTTCCGATCAGATATGAAGTTAATTGGTCTTTCATCCAACAATATATTCGACAAATGCATAAAAAACCATTCCCAACTATCTGTAGTCTCCGTATCGACAATTGCCATTGCAAGAGGGAAAAAACCTGAAAAATAACATTTTACAATTAGTAAGTATATTAAACAAAAAGGACAAATATAGTAGATTTTTACTCTGAATAACAATAACATGTTAATTTGAGAATAAGTAACTTGTTACTTTTGAATAAACTATAGTAATATCTACCTTGATCCCCATCCTTCGCTGTAGCTGTTAACAAGGTGCCCTTATATTTCCCCTTCAAAAAAGTTCTATCGATAAACAATAGAGGACGGCAATGCCTAAACCCTTGAATGGAAGCATTAAATGCAACAAAAAACCTCTTGAACCGTCCACTTTGATGGTTATAGTCAAGACGCAAATAGCTACCAGGATTTGTGCTCATCACAATATCCATATACCATCGAATCTCATCATAAGACATAGAGAAATCTCCAAAAGTAGTAGTCCTAGCTTTCTCAACTCCCAACCAAGTGTGATTGTACGTAATGGTGAGCCCGTATTGATCTGTAAATTGACGCACAACATCAATTGGACGAGTTTGGGGATTCCCACGAACTTCATTAACAATCAAACTTGCAACCAAATTTGAACTCATCCTTGAGTTTTTAGAAGTACGAACTGCAGCTCCACAAGTATGCTCATCATGTAGAGTCCTAATGTAGAAAAAATTATTAGCACTTTCTAGAGATGCATGTACTCGTCATAAACAAGCTTTCGATTCCCGCATTGAACACACAGCAGTGACCCGACACTTCTCGTTCTTCACATACACAAACTCAAATCCTATCTCAATAGCATATTTACATAATGCAGTCCAGAAATCCTTTGCACCTCCAATAAATCTTTGACCTACATGAGTAATTCCATTCACCCATCCACTAGACAACAAAGTCCTTTCTTCATGTTGACAAAACATAGGGAGTAAATCCATTTCATCATCAATAATGTTGGATCCAGTAGCGCCCCCTGATTCTCCAACTCCATGTTTTTCATTTGAAATGCCCATTTCAGTAATAGTCACATCAACCCGGTCAACACCAAGGGGATAAACAAGCGACAACATATTCTGAAAATCAGAATCATCATCAATCATGCATTGCGAATGTCCAGGCAAACAGTACGATAAGAGTATGCAACCACTATTGTCAAACTTCTTTAATTTACAACTTAAGAAATCAGCTAAATCCTTCAACGTGCAGTTTGACACAACCTTGAACAGAATGGTACGATCACCATACTTGCATAACAACATAAGAGGTGGAATCATTTTACAAATCTGCAAACAATTAACAGTAAAATTTTACTGTCACTATCAAAGTAAAATTTTACTATCAATATCAAAGTAAAATTTTACTGTCACTACAATTTTGGTTTAGTTTGAATTGAAACATGAATCTAAAAGTAAAATTTTACTCTGCACCAAAGTAAAATTTTACTCTGATATAGAAGTAAAATGTTACAAAAGGAATCTAAAAGTAAAATTTTACTCTGCATAAGAGTAAAATTTTACTCTGAAAAACAAGTAAATTTTTTGCAGACAATTAACTTGTTTGGTGCAACTTTTTTGCTAGTTAAAAATTGTTAACTAAAATGCATAAGCTAAAAGAACATATCTCCCCTATCTTCTCAATAATCAAAATTTTACTCTCATTGTAAACAGAACAACAGAATCAGAGTAAAATTTTACTCTGGTTTTATTGTTGTGTCTTTTGTCAAAAATAAAATTCTGTCTATTGTTAGATTAACAAATCAACAAAAACAAACGAACTCGATCAAAATAAAAATAAATCAAACAAAAAAAAACGAACGAAAACAAAAAAAAAAAAATTAATTAACAAATCTGTACAACTCGACTCGAGTAATTGAGAAGAAAAACCTGTACAACTCGATCAACAATCACAAATTTGAATGAAACTCTCGTTTAATTTGAGAGTGTTGATCATCGGCCACCAAATGACAGATGTTCGGCTGCGAGATCTTCAGATTTGGAGCTCGTCTTCATCGATTTTGTGAAGTATGATCGATTTGCAGATCGTCTTCATCGGCTGCGAGATCTTTAGCTGTGATTTCAAAATTTTCAAACGTATGATACTATATATATAAGGGCAATATTGTGATAAAAAAAAATAAAAATTATAAAATGTCCTTATTGAGGTAGGCATTTCTTACTCAGGGGTTTTTTGAAAAAAAATTAATTAAGTTATCCTTTATTCTAATAAAAAGGCCCAAAATGGGGTTTTCACAAAAAATCCCAATATTTTATCTTATTTTTAGGAGTTGTTTGGGATGTTCTAAATAAGTGCACTTTTTTATTTTTAATGAAATATGGATTGGGTTTGAAGTGATGTGGTTGAGAGGTGATATGACTTAAATAAAATAATGTGATTTAAATATGATAGTGACTTTTTGACTTTTTTAAAAGATACCAAATCTAATCTTAAATTACACATATATTACATATATCAATCGCTAAAATATAATTAAAACGGATAATTATCCAATTTTAAAGTCCTGTCCGGCTTTATTTGCTCAAAGTATAATATTCCAAGGACAATATAATAATCACATGGACAAATAAAGGCTGACTGGGACAATTCTATCGTTTAGGGATGAACATAGCACATGATACATCCATTTCAGAATGAACCTGGACGCGAATGTTGTATAGGGAGTAAACCTTCCCAATGCACCTGAACAGTCGTACATTATCCACAGTCCGCCACGTCACCACCCTGCCTGGTGTTTCCTACTCTTATTGGACCATACATATGGATTTATCCCATCACAATTTTTCTATAATCATTTAATTCAATAATATATAAATTTTAAATTGAAATAAACTGACATTATTTTAAAATATATGATTTTAAAAAACCCAAATTTTAAGTTATTAAATTAAATGTTTTATTATTATAAGTAAAAAGAAACGGAGAGACCCAAAAAAAAAAAAATACTATAAAAAACTTGTACATAATGGTATTATGGCACATAAGTAGACTATTAATTATATAAATAAAACTATCACATTATTTTTGTGGCCAATTATGTATAAATTTTTTATAAAAATATCTTTTTTTATATATTTTTTTCTTGAGGATCATACTATAATAATAGCGCTGTTTGGGAAGCGCAGATTGGGGCTATTATAGCCTGAAAATAGAAATTAGCCCAAAAGCCTAACTGTAGCAACATTTTTTACTAATATTCAAAAAAAAAAAAAAATAGCCCTACTGCTATGACAGTGTAGGGCCAGCCTACACTGTCAAAGTGTCAAACTTATACATCACTTGGGAAATTACTTATTTACCCCTTCACATCAATTTACAAAATTATAATTTTAGGGACAAAATTGTAAAATTAACTTCAAATATCATTTCAACACACTTTTCAATACAACAACTCAAATAAAAATCTATCTCATCTTCCCAAACACAAAACTAAAATAGCCTACTAAAATAGTCAAAAAGCCAAATAACCTACTAAAATAGCCACTTCCCAAACGAGGCCAATGTGTGATCAGAGCTGTAAACGAATCGAACCGAGTTGAGTTGAATGTTATTGGGCTTGAACTTAGTTCGAAACTCGATAATGATTTTTTTTAATTAAAATTTATATTATTTAAATATATAAATAATATATTTATATATTATTTAATAAAAAATTTAAATAAAAATATTATTTTAAATACAAATAATATTTTTATACTATTATTTATACATAATTTATATTATTTAATATATAAATAATATATTTATTTTATAATTTAAATAAAAATAAATGAATCGATGTTGACGAACTGAACTTATTTGAGTTGAAACTCGAGTTCGACTAATTTATTAGATGAGTCTAAAATTTTGATTTATTTATTCACTTAACGAATTGAATTGAATCGAACTCTTAAAGAGTTGAACTCGTGATCAGTTCAGTTCCGTTCATTTGTAACCTAATGTGACTACACTCTCGGTGAATTCGCGATGGAAAATGTTGTAAAAAATAAAAGAAAATATGCTAAACCCCTTTCACCTAAAATGGAGGTGTTTGGGAAGGTTGGCCATAGGTTATTTTACCCTCAATTGTTAAAAAGGCCTTTTACCACCTAAAATCTATTGATTAAAAAAAAAAAAAAAAAAAAAAAAGGCCCAACCTACACTGTCAACATGACAGTGTAGGCACAAAGATTGATAGCCCAATCATTTCAAAGAGTAAATGACAATTTTGTCTTTTTAAACTTATTTTGAAAAAAATAAAATTAGAGATAAATTTGTCATTTTAACCTCAAACATCATTTCAAACACATTTTTTAATACACAACCTAAATAAAAATTTATTCTATCTTTTCAAATACAAAAATTAAAATAACCTATCAAAATAACTAAAAAACAAAAAAATTTAAAAAATAATCACTTTCCAAACACTCACCGCCTAATATACCAACATAACTACAGATTGGGTGGATTTAAAAAAAAAAAAACTGCAGATTGAGAGAGAGAGAGATTAAACATGCCAGAAAGCATATTCACAGAGATCAAAATACCTCATCATCAGAAACCCTACGATGGAGATCTCTTCCCTGCGGTTCTATCTCCAAAACCAAACACCTTTTCAGTCGCCTCTGACGTCACTGTTCTCACAGAAGCCATCAAATCTCACAAGCCGTGGCTCGAGTCGCTAATCCACAAAGCCGGGGCTGTTCTCTTCAGGGGATTCCCTGTAACAACAGCCGATGACTTCAACGACGTCGTTGAAGCCTTCGGCTTCGAAGAGCTTCCCTACGTCGGCGGCGCTGCTCCCCGGACCAACGTCGTCGGCCGGGTTTTCACCTCCAACGAGTCTCCTCCCGATCAGAAAATCCCTTTTCACCATGAAATGGCTCAGGTGAATTTTTGTTAAAATTATTACAGATCAGTGAAAAACTTTATCAACAATATTAATAATTAAAGTTATAAAATTTTCAATGATTTAGTAAATTTTTTTTTTAAAAGTAATATTAATGTAATTTTTTCTGTTATTTATGTATTTATGTGTTTATTTTTATTCTTTTGGGTTATCATCCATTTATCTTTTAAATTTGTAAATCTATTACTTTTTTTTTAATAATATAATTATGTACTTGTTAATGGCGATCAGGTCCCTTTCTTACACAATAATCTGTTTATCTTTCTTTCCCCCCTTCTTTTAGGAAAATTTAGCCAAAACAGCTCCATAGGATCCTTAGACCATTGTTTAGTAAAAATAACCGTCTAATTTATTTTGTTTTATAAATTCCTAAGGAGGAGATATATAATTGAGTAAGGACAAAATAAAATATAATTTTTTTCTTGAACAATATTGTTAGAAATAACAAGTTATTGTGAATTAGAGTAACATCAATTTTAATGGTAATATTTTGTTTTTAAAGAATTTCATAGTCAACTTAGATTTTATTCGATAGATATTGATTAGAAGATTTTAAAAATATTAATTTTTATTAAAAATTGCCATCTAGATAAAAAGTTATATTATTTTAAAATTTAATATTTTAATGATAGTAGTACGTGTTAAATTTTTCAAGAATTTTTTTTGCGTTTATCCTTTACGCATTAAAATTTTATTATAAGGGAGTTTTGACCAAATCTCTTTTCTTTTATTAAATTATTATTTTTGAGTTATCCTCTGTTTTTTTTTATATAAATTATTTTTCATCAGATGAATATAATTATGCACTTGTTAATGGTGATTACCATCATCGGTACACTTTCTAGTTTTGAACCAATTTGTTGATATTTACTCATCATTGTTAATTTTTTTTTTGGTTTTTGTTTTTGTTTTTTTGTTTACCAAACAGATGCTGCTCAATTTGTTCCTAAATTAGTCCCTTTTTTTAATTCTTTGGAGTTTTTGTATTGTTCTTGTTTTTTTAGGTAATGGATTCTCTATGGTTGCACATCCCACTGGAGAGATGCTATTGGGTTCGATGGGTCAATTTTAGTAATAAGAACCGTTCATCTTGTATGACCAATTGAGCAAATCATTCATATAGAATAATCAAGTCTATCAAATATCTTTAGTTATATGATCGTATTACATTTCTCTAAAAAAAAAATTGATTGCAAGTATGATTTTGATAATAAACTCGTATTATAAGACAAAGTGATCCGAACATCTTGATTTGATTTTTATGTATAGATGCTCTACTCAACAAATTTTACGAGATGAATAGTTTAGATCACTGAAATCGACTTACCGACGCTCAACAACACCACGCCAATTGGATACCGAACTGGAGAAAATCCATGCTCGTGAAATTTCACTATCTAGGCATGCCCAATACTTCAGATTGTCACTCACTAATCTGTTGTTAACAGGTTCCTAAGTTCCCAGCCAAGCTGTTTTTCTTCTGTGAAGTAGAACCAGGAAAAGGGGGAGAAACCCCTATTGTTCTTAGCAACGTCGTATACGAGAGGATGAAAGAGAAGTACCCAGAATTTGTGGAACGATTGGAAGAGCATGGACTGATCTATACGAGAGTGTTGGGGGAAGATGATGATCCTACATCGCCAATTGGCCGCGGTTGGAAGTCTACCTTCTTGACCAAAGACAAGAGTGTTGCAGAGGAAAGGTTTGTTGTTGGATCCATTCTCTAGTGTTAGAAATTGTTGATTTCTTGTTTTTGTTCAAGCTTGTGAAACTCACGCTTGACTTCCCCTGTTTTCAATTACCTAGTAAAAAAGCCTATAAAAAAAATTGCTTATTTTTGTCTTCACTAAATTTTCTTCAATTTAAAAATAAAAATAAAAATTAGGAATCATCTACTCTAGATGAACAAAAAAATCACATATTTGGACTCAAAGTTGGAAAAAAATAAATTAATAAAGACAAAATTATGATTGAATAATATCTCAACTTATAACTGCTGCACAAAAATTAACTTAGCTTCGTTTGGGAACATGCTATTTTAACAATTTTTTGACTATTTAGGTAAAATATGAGGTAAAAAAAATTAATAGATATTTTTTTATTTTTTACGAAAAGATGTGCAAAAAGTAAAGAAAAAAAAAGAAATTTTTGACTTTTTGGTATAGGTTAGCAAAACGCTAGCTTTTAGCTTTTTTACCCAAGTCACTACCCAAAAAGCTAGTTTTTTTGGCTAAAAAAGTCAAAAGTCAACTTTTTACCAACTTTTCAAAACACCACTTAATTTCTTTAGTAACTTTTTGACTTTTAAGCTAAAACACTAGTATGCCAAACGAGGCCTTATTTTGACTCAATTGTTTTTGGCTCTTGGCAATTAGAATTGATTAGGTTTCTAATATCACAAACATTACACATTATTAATACTACACAACTACAAATTTAAATAAGAGTAATAATGTGCATCATGCCAAGTAGAGCATTGTGGGCAAGTTGTTTTTTTGGGTGAATACAGCATTGTGGGCATCATGCCAAGTAGAGCATTTTGGGCAAGTTAGTTTTGCCTTTTTTTACACGACTACTATCAGATTTTGTGGTAAATAATGGGAAAAATACATTGGCACTCCAAGATTTCTGTTTAATTACAGATCTCCTCACATTTGAAAAATTAATTTTCCTTCAATGAGGTTTGTAATTTCATTATAAATTGTCTCCTGGATTGTTGATGCCATGCCTTGAAATTTTCTGACTGATAATTTTACCATTTTTCCTACCATTTCTTCTTTATATTATCATGATTATATTCTATAACTTTCTATAAGTAAATTTTATCTGAACATATTCTTATTGAGTTCATATACAAATATAAATGTTGTATGAGAGGGTTCAAGAACGTTGTTGGAATATTCGAAGATCTTTGAAGAAGACTCGAATTCCTTTAGAAATTGTGAGAGTCAATAGTCTCAACTAAGAACACAAAAGAAAGGAGATGGTGGAGATAAGAGATTGGGTGAAGAAGAAGGTAAAGTAGCTAGAGAGAGAATAATGACAAGGCTCTCCCATGGATCTCCCACTTTTACTCTCAAGGTTGATAATGGAGAAGGGAAATTAGTTCTTTCCCAAAAATTGTCTCTCCAAAATCCATCCCTTGTAAAGCTATGGGTGGGTGTGATTTATAGGCACCTCATGATATAGGATGGAGCCCATGTGCAAGGCACATGGGGAATATTCTCTCTAACCACCTTATCCGAGGAGGTGACCTCTCCGAGAATGAGGAAAACCCTCGAAGAGGAGATCAACCTCTCGGCGAACCCTTCTTCTTAGCCACACCTAACCAATGATCCTCAATCATCCCAAAGAGTCAGGGGTAGTCCCAGGGGACGTCCTATCGCAGAAGGGTCAGCGGTAGTTCAAGAGAACACCCTGCCGCAAATATTGTCGAGTCTTACGGACCCCTAGATCGTGCCACCTCGACCCGGGTATAGGCTAGTTTAACCGAAGAGTAAATTTATCTCCACTCACCATCCTCAAGATTGGGTCCTTTGTTCGAACTCCATTACGCCCATGGTTTTGGTGCGTAGATCCCGGAAAGTTCCGAGCCCGTAAGTGTTCTGGGACCCATTAACGGAGTGACTTCTAGATTGTGTTTGAATCCGTTCGAAGCCAAGTGCTTCGGACCTCTAGGTTCGTGGATCTGAACCCTTTCGAGTCCGAGTGCCTCAGATCTCTAGGCTTGCTTAATACCTTTTCGAGTCCAGGTCCGAATAAGTCTCTATGTTCGTGGATCCGAACCCTTTCGAGGCTTAGAGCCATTCAGCCCGTTTGATGGCGATAAATCCGGGCCCACTAATCTTGGACTTGCGATAAATTCGGGCCCACCAATCTTGGGCTATTAGGCCTAATTAATTTAGCGGACTCAAATTAACTCCTCTTACAAATGTTATATAAAATTTTCAAATACAATGAAATAGCTTAACGGTGACCTTTCACTTTAAAACAAAACACTCATAAATATGATTTATATTTACTACAATATCACTATCACAACATTTTTATAGTTTTTTTTCTTCTATAAATTTTTATATATGAATATGAATATGATTTTTCATTTTTATTTTTATCATTATATTTAGATTAGATCAATTTAATCTAGATATATTTAAAAAGTATAAAATTTGTATAAATTTTTTTTAAAAAAATTCATTGAATACAACAAAATAAGATAACTTATTGAATTTTTGTATTTTTGTATATATATAAATATATACATTTTGTGTATTTAGTGAATTTTAAAAAAAAAAACACACACACAAAATATTATACTTATTAAGTTTATTTAAATTAGCTGTATCTTAAAAAAAAATGCTTAAAATATTAAAAAAAATTAGTAAAAATAAAAAAAAATACGAAAAATAAAAAAAACTCAATTTTTTATGTCAGTTAAATCAAAGAAGAAGATTGTTATTTCTGTTGAAATGACATGAATCAAATATTTGCATTATATTATATGTATAAAAACTAAGAGACAAATATGTCATTTTAATTTAATAGTATAGTAAGCGTAATTTTTCAAATGTGTGAAGATGATTTGTATTAAACAGAAACCTTAGAAGGTGTCATTGTAATTTACCCATAATGAATTAATACAAAAAGGTCCACATGCCGGGCCCAAAATGCATAGATGCAAGACAAAATGTTCGCAACTATAATGCAAACACTTTGGGTCATATCTGTGTGCCATTCAGTGAAATTCTTTCTGTGTCGAAATAAATACTGAATTTTTTTTATCACAAAAACATATGACAGGGCTGCCAAACTGGGTATGAAGCTGGAATGGATGGAAGATGGAGGAGTGAAGACAGTAATGGGGCCGATACCGGCAATCAAAGTGGACAAGAGCCGACAACGCAAGATATGGTTCAACAGCATGGTGGCTGCTTACACAGGTTGGGAAGATGCTCGGAACGATCCTGTAAAAGCTGTCACATTTGGGGATGGGAAGCCATTGCCGGCTGATATCATCTACGACTGTCTTAACATTCTCGATGAGGAAAGTGTTGCCATTCCTTGGCAAAAGGGTGATGTTCTGCTGTTGGATAACTGGGCTGTCCTTCATTCTCGAAGGCCATTCAACCCACCTCGGCGTGTGCTTGCTTCGCTGTGCAAGTAAACAATGCGGCTTTGCTTGTCGATCTATGTGTATTGGTTAATTCTAGCATTTTAGGGAAGCTTCAGGAAAGAGATTTGAGCAAATAGTTTCATGAATCACACTAGTATTGTCTATTGAGTGAAATAAAATGATGTGATGTTAATATTTTGTGAAACGTCTTACATAATTCTGGACACTACCCTCTCAAAATTCAATCCCTCTCCCCACCACATGCTGTACGCATCAATGACATACACATTTTGCAAATATTACAGATATCAGCAACGCATATATTTCAAAATCATCTTAGTTTTACAAATCCTCGAAGTCCTAAAATCATCTAAGTTTTACAAAACCTCCATTGAAGGCAGTCATAGAACAAGATATTATCATGCAGCACGCTCATAGATCCTGATTAAACAGTAGTTCAAAGTCCTCCATTCAAAATAAATAAATTTGGGGTCTATTTTCCATCACAAGAAGAAGAATTAAAGATTGTCAGAGAGTATCTTTCAAGAATGAAAGGTCAAAAGAACATGAAAAAGGAGAGAGAAAAAGCACTTACTAACTCAACAAGCTAATTGCAACTCATAATAATAAATTTTGTGGTCTAACTCCGATCATTACATCTCACATTACAACAAAAATTCTCACGAAGGAAATTATAAAAGAATACATCATGAAAGGGAAAGAAAATATAGAGGATAAACTACACCTATGAAAAAAACAATATATATCAACACTTGAAGCTCTATGCAATTATACACACGCAACTACACAGGTATAAGAGAGACAATAGTTGAGATAAACATGAAAAGGATGATCTCAAAAGTAGGAGGATTCATGAGGAATGAGCCCCATACCTATCTTCCTTGAACAAGGCCGCTGAATATTTGGCTGTTCCCGGCAAGAGTTGCTTCCCACTCTACAGAGGACAAAAGGATCTGTGACAAGGAAATCGTGACTTGCTTCATGTCTGGCCGCAAAATGGGATCTTCATCTACACATTGCTTCGCCAACATTGCCACCTACATCAACAAATAGAATGAAGAAGTCAATAACCAAAAATTGAAAGCCGTCACCAGTACAAGTGGTTGTGTCTTTGCAGCATCCTGGTATGTCAAGTCAGATTAACTGCCAGGTATCCTTGGCATCATTTCATAGAGTATAATGACATCAAGCCACTGTAGTTTGTGGACTAAAATGCACCATCAGGCCTATTAACAGGCATTTTCATCATTGTACAAATCACGAACATTTTCATCATTTTTTAAGAGGCAATACTCACTTTAATCTCCTGTGGTTTATTTCATGTGCAGTTATCCCCTGGCATGTGGTGATTAGTGCAAGTTTGGCCTAATATTATTTAGCTTTCAATTGTTGTTAGCATATACCTCTTGAAGGCCACAGCTACACTCTAGTTCCCCAGGCAAAAATGATCAGATCTATCAACTGAATCCCCAGTAATATTAGGGTAAACTACCAATACATTCTAATAGTTAAACTTAATTCCCATAAAGTCCTATTGAAAATAAGTTCTAATAAAATTGTCGCTAAAATAATTTTTTGTGATGATTTTTTTGCATATGTTACCAAAAATTGACAATTAGTGACTTTTTTTTTTGACATGGTTTTTATAAATTGTCGCTAAAACTTATAATTAATGACGTTTTTCTGCGGCGAATTTTTCAAACTGTCGCTGAAAGTTTACATTTTTTTTGTGACAAGTTTTTTAAATTGTTGCTAAAACTTATAATTAGTAAAAAAAATTGTGACAAAATTTCAAACTAGAGTTGAAAATTAACAATTAGTAACATTTTTTAATAGTGTTTGATGAAAAACATCATTAATTATCATAAGACCTATTGGACAATAAGTCTACCGATTAGGACTTACACGCAAGTCCCCAATATATTATGCCAATGTCTGACCAGGAAATAGAAACACACTTTTACCTTAAAAACAGAGTCTTGGGGGTACAGATCCATCAAATTAGGGTCGATGTGATCTTTCATGCTTGACATAGTCATGGAGTCAGGTGCGTTCTTAAGAGCTGCTAGCATCTGCAATTTAACAAGCATCAAGCAGAAGCAGTAAGAAATATCAAACACAATCTTCTATGAGTCAATGCAGCAAACAAAAACACAGAGAAATTAGGTGCAGAAAATTCATAACCATAGCAAATCCTGACAATTGAAGCATTTGAAAGAATGGAAACAAGATCAAACATCAAGGGACATGCACGACAACACAAAGAATCTGCTTATTAAAATATAATATAAGTATTACATTCGAGTTTGGAGTCGAGTATCTTTTGGAAAGGGCTGCTCCCTGTGACGGGGTCTGTGAATTTCACTGGGTTCCATCTATAACATCGACCAATTAGGCAAAAACTTTTTTGGATATCATCTTTTAATACGAAGAACAAAAGCACGTGTAACATGCAGAAACATCAGCATATGACACGAAAAGCATGTTCAAGCTTCTTCAAATTTTGAAACTCCCAAAATTCAAACTTCTACATAATCATCTCTTTGGGAAATGATAGCTCAACCACTTTTTGTTTTAATGCCATGGCCCAGAGCCCCTTGGATACTTCACTCTTGTTGCTTATTGATCAGTTGATAACATACAGAATTCATTTATATCTATTGAGTTGACATGAATATGTATCTTAGAAGCAGTACAGGGCTGCTTAGGTCTCTTATTCACTATAATTTGTAATCTGAGTTTTCATGCATGCAAGGTTGTGTCAATTCTAATCAAATAAACATTTACTTTTTATCATATTGAAAACAATTTTATGTGTAATCATATCTAACAAACATTGCATTAAAAAAATGACTTAATTGGATTTGCAACAGCACTTACAATAGAAACCAATGAACGTCTTTCAGGATTTTCCATTGCAATGCCTTTTGTTCGTATGACGGCTTCCTTTCCTGATATAATCTCAAAAAGAACAACGCCAAATGCATAAACATCACTTTTCATTGTTGCTAGGCCTTTCTGCAAGTATCTGTAAAGAATCATAAGAGGAGGCGATCAAAGTTTAATTCAGAAACTTGTTGCTGTCTGCATTTGTAGTTGACAGTATGATTATGTACTTACTCTGGAGCTAAATAACCATAAGTTCCAACAACTCTCGTTACTGAAGCTTCACCATCAGTAGTTTTTCCAACAAGTTTTGCCAGACCAAAATCTGAAATCTAAATGCAGAGGACAAAACCAATCAGTTACACTTTTTTAATAGTAGGGTTGCAGAAACAGAACCAATGAGGTAAAATAGGCGAACACCTTTGCCCGAAAGGCTCCATCAAGTAAGATGTTGCTTGTCTTGATATCTCGATGCACATAATGAGGTTTAGTATGTTCATGGATGTACTCCAGACCTCTAGCAGCGTCAAGTACAATCTGAAGCCTCATGATCCAAGAAAGCGAGGTATGACCTGAATAGCAACCATTGAGAAATCTTAGCGCAAATATGCAAGTCATGGCTAGCACATGCATGGTTACACCGAGCATTTTAAGGTCCTAATTCTGGCCTCATGCCTTCACCACTGAAAAGAGAAGTAGTCCAGTGTTAAACACATAAGCGAGAAGTACATATCTACGCTAGATCAGAAGGGAGTAAGGCTGTGGACTAGATGATATACCTATTGAAGATTGGAAATGCTTGAGGTGAGGAAAAGGTTAACAAAATCGTTTAATAAGATTATAATGACTAGGCAAATGTTTGAGAAGTAGAGAAAAAGTATGATAATATCGATATATTAGAAAAAAATAAAATCCAAAATTACAACTATAGAAGTACTAAATTAATGAGTCATACAATGAAATTGTGGGAGAGATTGAGTATCACTTAAAAGTTGCAACAACAATGACAGAGAATGAGTTTGGATTTATGCTTTGGTAGATCAATTATGAAAGCAATATACTTACAAAGCAGACTAATGGAAAAGTACATAGAGAAGAAGAGAGATGTCATATTGTTTTTATAGATTTAGAAAAAAGCTAATGATAGGGTGTCAATGGATATAGTATGGTGGGTGTTAGAGAAAAAAGATATATTGATGCGATAAAGGACATGTATGAAGTCATAGAGTTTACCAACAACTTGTAGTTCGACATAATTGATGATCAAAATTTACATATACTAAAAGAATTGCACCCAGCTGGATATCAGTAGTGTTGGATCTTTTTCTGTAATACTACATAAAGGTGTCATCTTACCCTTGCTTTGAGGATCATGCAAATGGCTTCCAACTGAACCCTTCTGGGCATATTCATAAATGAGGAAAAGGTCATCCTCACTTGTCGCATAACCAATCAATTCTACCTTGACAAAGTGAAGCCAAAATGGAGTCAAAATCTGAAGATTGTGAAAACAAGCTTAAGAACAAAAAAGAATCAGAAGGTTTCAATTAAAATACAATGTACATTACCAAATTTGTATGATGAACCTTGCAAAGAACTTTTATTTCTGCCATAAATTCCTTAGTTTTTGTAGCAGTCATTCTTTTGATCGCAACTTCCTACAAGGAATCAACCTTACATAATTCGTGGTTTGACTGGGGTAAATCAATATGTAAAAAGTAAAATAATCACAAGTCGTGAAGTGATAGTTGCTTACTTGGTCACGGAGGAGGCCATAATACACAGAGCCATAAGTTCCGTGCCCAAGAAGATTTGAATCAGAGAAACCATCAGTAGAAGATAGAATTTCTTCATATGAGAAAACCACAGGCTTCTCCACGTCAAAAAGATCAGCCCCTATGGCTGCAGCAAAATGGTTAAGTCTCAATATTACCAACGAACCATTATGTTCTCTATATGAGAGAGAGAGAGAGAGAGAGAGAGAGAGAGAGAGAGAGAGAGAGAGAGAGCATTGAAACAACAAGAAGCTATGAAATCAAAATCTCTTGCTTCTGTAGTTATGTATCTAAATGAACTCCTGGTCCACATAAGAGATGAAATCAAGTTGGGATAAGACTTATTTGAATTACATTTACTACATATTGTATTCTTTTAATCCTAATTTACTTTCTATCTGTGATATTGTGTTCTGCTTCCATTTGTGTCTTTCCGTAGTTTTCCTCACATGCTTTCAGTGTTTAGAACCTAAGGTGAGTTTATACAGTGGGCTGAGAACAGTAAGTAGTTGATAAATAAAAAAGGTTTGAAAAAAAAAAAAAAAAAAGAAAGAAAAAAGAAGAAAGTAAAAAGAAAAGAGGAATGCTTTTAAGAAACAAAGCAGAGCATGCCTGGGCAAAAAATTCTGAAGTGACAATGGCAAATTGGACATGTTATTTCAAGAAACAAATCATTCTAGTTTCCTTCCCATACAGGACAAATGGAAAATGTAACCTTTGAATTATAATGTTTGATTTGATAATTAAACAATATGATTCGCAGCAGATTGTGAAAGTCAGTTTCAGGTCATATCTAAAATAAATACACTAGACTCTAGTGGGATCCAAAATATAAACCTTTTGAAATGTTTTTCTGGTGGTCACTAGATTCTCCACTAGTTCGCTTCCAATCCCCAGATTTGCAGCAGATGTACCTCCCAGAAGCACAACAGAAGCTTGTGTTTCGAAGATTATGGAACTTATGAGAAATCTTCCCATCAAGATTTTTTTCACCACTTCCTTCGGTTTCAGAAAAGCAGCCTGATGATCTCAAAGAAATAAAAATAACTACAACTAGAATGAGCAGAACCAGAGCAACCCCCAAACTCCCGACAATCCACACATATGGCATGTGAGCATTATGATTCACCTGATTTACTGCAACACAAATAATATTAGGAAAAAAAAAAAAACATATAGAACAATTATAAGGTCAGCAAGGCTTTATGAGACATTGTTGAGGCAACTATGAAATAACACTTCAAAAAATAATTATGGCTAAGATGAGGATGTTTAGATAGATGTTAAGAAGCATGGCCATGGACACGTGACACGACATAGACACATGAACATGCAAATTTTTAAAAAATGTAGGACACGACACGTTGGAGACACGTGCAAAACTTATAATTTTGTATATTTATTATATGTCAAACTTTTTAGCATGATATATTTATTTTATCTCAAATATTTAATTTCATCAAATTCATCAAGCTTGGGTATGCTATTTCAATAAATTTATTAAAAATGGTCCCTAGTGTGTCCTTAGTGTATCCTTAGCATGTCCCAACATGTCTGCAGCGTGTCCCAAGTGTCCCAGTGTGTCTGACACGTCCAACACATGTCGGACACCGGTATTTGACCTCCAGAGAGGTGTCCGGACTTCATTAGATAGATTAGGAAAGATAGAATTAGAAATAAATATATTCGTGAAATAGTAGTTGCATCAATTGAACAGAAGTTGAGAAAACTAAGATGGTTTGGTTATGTACAACAAAGACACAGTTAGATTAACAGTAAGGAAGGTGATAAGATTGGTGTAAATCAAAATGTTAGGAGGAAGGAACCCAAACTGACATAGGATGAGGTACTAAAAAAAATTAATTTAATTTAATTTAACTAAGTATATAACCCTTTAGAGAATCGTGTAGTCTACCCGAACTAGTTGGGATACAATGCTTAGTTTGGTTTGGTTTGGTTTGGTTTGAGAAATTCAATATTAAAGAAACTATTAGGGGGTCATAAATGTCTCAATTGTGTCTAACACAAAGGTCTTCCCCAATTTACTTTTTGTCACAAATTATATTTGATTCTCATTGTCTATTCACAAGGTGCAACTTCACTTCACAGGGATTTACAACAAGAAATCCAAAAATGATTTGTCTTTTTCCAGATTTGCACATAAGGTGTGTAACTTTCTTTGGCTGTCAGATAGGCAAGCTGATACTTGAAGATCTTGAAAATTTTAGTTTATTATTGATCTATCAACAACATAGTTGTTATTATGAAATGTCAAGCAGTATTCATCTTCATTATCAATCAGCTACTGCCAATAAACAAAACTTACATACACCAACAAAGAAGTACTTTTCATTTCCAAATAAAATTGCAATCATTAAGGAAGCAGGTAAAAGCCAAATAGTTAATAGTTTTCAACAGAATAGTTTACCATTGAATAGAAAATGCAGTAACTACCCCTACCTGCAACACTTGGTACTGGAACAGGAGCTGGAGGGATATCATTCTTTGTAGGATATGGCTCACCCGGAACTACAAAAAGTAGACATATAAACCAACACAAAATATTAAGTCTAGCATACATATCCAAATGATACGAACAAAGTAAATTCCACAAGATAACATTAGAATTTGAATCCAGCAAACTGATCTCCTGTATTTTTCATTCAATCAATCAAATGAATGGGACATTTAAAGAAATTCAAACACCCATGCTATGACGCATCATGATTTTTCCTTGGCTCAAAGTGTTGACTTCATAGTTTTATTTATGGGCTTTCATTATGCACTTTCTATTTGCTTAAGTTTTCGAGCTTTCACCAAAATTCTTCAAGGGTATTATTCAATTTTCATTGTATTACAAAAGAGTAGCTATTACTCGGCAAAAAATAATTTCGCCCCTAGACCAGCTTTGATTATATACTCAATTCAAGTTCATACATCCTCGCAATACATGGAGAGAGGAAAACAAAGTCAAGGAAAAAATAATTATTGAAATTGGTCTGCCACCTGCCCTCTTCCCTCTTCCCTCCTCCCTCCTACTTCTTGACTTGGAGCCAACCTTCATTAACTCCTCCATGTGGGCTCGAGCTAACAGTAAGAGGGTCAATCTTTGCCAAAGATTAAGTTGTTTATGCAAAGGACGACTATTTCTCCCCCATTATAGGGCTGTATTAAGTTGTTTATTTCTTCCCATTATGAACTTTCTTAGGGTAGTGTTGGGTTTCTAACTATGTGTTGTTGGACTATAATTGTCCAGTTCCATGTAATTCTTCTCATATTATAACTTGTCTCTTATGGATTGACAAGTATATAATACATACATAGTGGTCCTTAAAAAAAAGTTTCTCATTTCTGTACATCTGATCACTGTCATCTTACTTGAAGATGTATCAAGAAAACCCTGCTTCAAAATGTATTCAATTACATGCCTTTCCTACAATCACATTCAATAAACTACTTCACCAACTCAAAATCAAACTCCATTCACATCACCAACAATCACATCTGAATCAACTAACCAAATATAATTTAAAAACCAATGAAAAATCCAAAAGAAGAAACACCCATACCTGAATTCAATGGCACATAATAAAGTGCACCAACAGAGACATTATCAGGATTATCAATCCCATTCAAAGTCTCAATACTACCCATACTAACCCCAAACCGACTAGCCAAGGAGCCGATACTGTCCCCATCTTTCATCACATAACTCATCAAGTAATTCCACAACCCACTGGAGCACCCACAGAACAACCGCAGAGGCACCACCGCCCGAGCACGCGCCGCCTTCGTATAATTGGGGAAAAAAGCCAACCCATCATAGGCTTCAACCACCACATCATACACAGATCCACTATTTTCTCTCATAGTGTATGTAGTGTTAGTCAAGTACTTCTTAATGCTCCGAAAACAAGAACAGTTCTTCCGAATGAACACATAGTCTCGGCCGTTGCCTTCGAATGTCAAGTCTTCGGGCAACACATCGAACATGCTCTGAATCACCGCTAGGGTTTCGTTTGAATTGGGCTTGAAGGCTAAAAACGATGTGCATAAACGAGTTGTGTCTGTACAGTTCAATGGAGTAGGGTATGAAAAACAGAGTGAGTGTGATTGGAGAAGAAAGAACAGAGAAACCCAGAAACATTTTCCTGTAAGACTCATTGTGGAAAGATCAAATCTTTGTAAAATGAGCAAAATAGAGTGAAATAGAGAGAATCAGTGAAGTTGGGAACTGGGTTTTTGGTGGAATATGATATGATAGAGAAATTGCTGAATTTAGAGTGCATTTGAGGAGTTGGATGAAATTGGGGGAAGGAAGAGGAGGAGGAAGATGATGAAGAAGTAAACAAGAGGGTTTCAAGTACAGAAGAAGAAGAAGAAGAAGAAGTTTGAGGAAGAATGAATGAGAGGACTGTGAACAGAGCATTTTTTAGCCCTTTCCTAGCTAAAGACTGACTGGCAACCGCAATCAACACTAAAATAAAAAATAAAAAATAAAATAGAGAAAGTGACTGAGTGAGAGAGAGAGGGAGAGAGATTTTTAGAGACCCTAAATGATTAAAATGACCAACTGTCCCATAACTTACGTTTTTTTGGGTTGAAAATTTTTAATGGCTGTTTAATTTTTTTAAGAAGTTAAAAAAAGTGAGTAAATTGCTTAGGAAATTGATTCTCTTTAGTTCACGTATGTTCTTTATGGGTTCTATTTTGATAATTTAAATTGTTTAATATATAGAACTTCTTGAGTTTTTTGTTGATGTAAAAAATCACGTTGATCGAGTATCGATAATTTTTTAATCAGATCATATTTCTGTAATTAATTTATTTTAAAAATTATATTTACTATTGATGGAAACATAATTTGATCACATTGTTATCGATGTCCAATTAACGTGATTTTTGCAACATATTGAACGGCTTGAATTATCAAAATAGGACCCGTGATAAGTCCCCCATTGACCCGACCCAACAATAGATTGTATAGAAGCCTAGCCCAATTACTTATGTTTCTCACTTTGATCATTGAAGTTTTTTTTTCTCATTTTGATTATTCATATTTTAAATTTTTCTTAATTTAGTCATGAATCTAACTTTTATTAAAAATTAGATAAAAATTTCATGTTAATTGTCACATGACATAAAAATATATTATTATATTAAAATTTGAGTTTGTGTCAGATATATAAATTATTTATAATAAAACATGGCTATCAATCTGTCATGTTTTGTCTAATTTTGGATATAAGTTAGTTTCTAGAGTAAATTGGAAACAAAAAATAAAACATGAAAGGCTAAAGTAAGAAAAAAAAAATGGGAGAATTACATACAAGTAGAAGAAAGGAAAAAAAAAATTACCAACACATGAGGGGTACAAGTGACACTTGCACCTCCCATAATCTTTCATTTGCACTTCATCACATACACACTTTAAACACTCAAGTGTTAGTAATTTTTTTTTTCTTCTTCCATCTGCATGTTGTTTCTTAAAAAATAAAAAATAAAATAAATAAGGACAAAAGTAAAAAAATTGCCAAACATAAAAAAAAAAAAAAAATGGCAAAGTAATGTGTTTGTAATTATTATTATTATTTTTTTTTTGTGACTTTTTTATATGAAAGTGTAATGTGATATTTTCACATTTTGTCTTAAAATTTTTATTTTATCCTTATTTTAGTTTGGGAGAATTACATATTATTATGGTGCAGAAAAAATATTTACAAAAAGATAATTGCCCTTTTTAGTTTTATAGAAAAGGTTAAGGTGAGGATATGTTGATCTTATACTATAGAAGTCAACTTGTTTAGATGCATGGCAAATATGTTGATTTATGAGATTGTTTATAATTTTTTTAGTGTAAAAATATGTGTCACAGTATTTAACATAATTTTAATTACAGTTAATTAGATAGAAATAAATTAAATAATTTTAAAAAAAATTAGGATAATTTATGCTTTTAATTTTTAATATCTAATTATAAAATTTTAATTTGTAAAAAAACTGTACCAAACGAGTTGGTAAATTTTAATTTAAATTTTTTAATAAAAAAATAAGGGAAATGTTGTATGGGAAATGAAATTTAGGGGATGGAAAAGAGAAACGACAGTTGGTCTGGTCCCACACTATTCGCGCCAATACCTAGCGGCACCGCGGATGGATCCCCCGGTACTCAGGGGCATTAATGTCATATCCAATCAAAATGTATTTTATTTTTTAACATTAAAATTAAAAAATATATGTACACTTGTGATTTATTTTTATGATATATATTATGTATTTTTGTGATAAATATTATATATTTTTTTCTAATAAAGTTATGATTATTTATGATTCAAAAATGAAATTATTTATTTTATGATAATGTTATGTATTTTTTATGATAATGTTATACATTTTTTGTTATAAATGTTTGAATAAAAAAATATCTAACATTATTACAAAATAATTAATTTAATTTCTGAATTACAAATTGTCGTAACTCTATTATAAAATTATGTAACATTTATCAAAAAATTCATAACATATATCATAAAAATACATAATAAAATGTATATGGTACACATTATTTTCCGATCATAAGTTGTAAAAATAGAAAAAAATATTTGAGAGTAGAATAAAAAAAAATTACACAAATATTTTAAGTCATACCTCAATACAAAATGATTTGCACTTCTCATATTTTGTTAATTTT
Organism: Camellia granthamiana; assembly: GCA_036172215.1. Classification (NCBI taxonomy): domain Eukaryota; kingdom Viridiplantae; phylum Streptophyta; class Magnoliopsida; order Ericales; family Theaceae; genus Camellia; species Camellia granthamiana. Next base: position 14,549,562 of record CM069917.1, on the reverse strand, counting down.
TATTTTATGTTTCATTGTCAAGTAATTTCTCCTAAAAAAATATTGCTGAAAAAATCCTTTATTAAAATATGTGCAATAAAAGAAAAATTCAAAATATATTTTATGCCAAACAAATGAAATATGTTATTCTAAAATCATAAATATGGTAATGAAATATTGTGGTTGCATTCCTTGATTGTTTGGTTTTCAATAAAGAAAAATCTTTTAATATATATATATATATATATTATTAAAACTTAAAAGTAGTGTTTTTCCTTTACTCAAGTGGCACATTCTAAAAACTTATTTTTATTTTTTTTCTAAAAAAGCTACATCAACATGCTTTTTCCATTTACTTATAAAGTTTTACAAAAACTCAATTTCAATTATAATAATCAATTTTATATAGATTCTATTTGATAAATACTTATTTTCTATATATTTTTCATCGTGTATTTAGTTTTGTCGTTATCAGATTTTCTTCTATATAGTTGTTATAACGAGCCCGGTTTTCCTCTCCTTTGTATATTGTATTCCGGACTTGGTTCTGTGGTTGTGTTGTTGTCTCATTCTCATTTTCTTCCCTTACTCTTTGTATTTGAGTCTTGGGTTGTGTTGGGCAGGTTTGAAACAGGTTGGTTGTGTCTTGAAACCTAGAGTTGATGCCCAGATTTTGGCCTTCACGCTCGAGCGGGGATTTTGACATCAAGCGGGCCTTTTGTTGTTGCTTCTCCGCTCAAGCGGGGGTTTTGACGCTCGAGCGTAATATTCCATGTCCCAGTACTTTTGGCTGCAGGTCTTCAGACGCTCGAGCGGGGAGTTTTGACGCTCGAGCGTGACCTTTTGTTTTTGTTCCTCCGCTCGAGCGGGGAGTTTGACGCTCGAGCGGGGACCATGTCTACAAAACTTCTGGAAGTGCGTAATCTACGCTCGAGCGGCGCTTTTGACGCTCAGCGTGAGTCTGTGTCTGACGCTCGAGCGGGGGTTTCCACGCTCGAGCGAGGCGATTTTTATATCAGTCCGAGATTTAACTTTTTGGATCACTTTTTAGTTTTCTTTCTCTCTCTTACTTTTCGAAAAACACCATTGGAGACCACCTCTCTCTAAAACCTCACCTTCTCTCTTAGATTTGATCTAGTTAGGGTGATCTCTTACCCTTTGGCCTTTACAAAAAGTGTGTTGATCGTCGAGGGCTTCGTTTTAATCCGAAAAGTTTGGGATTTTGAGCACTTTCGACTTCTTCATCTTCTCCGTTGGAGCTCTAACTTCGAGGTAGGGATATCCTACTCCATCTTATGAGCTTTGTCTTTAAATTTTGGTATTTTGATATGTTGGGGGTTGTTGGGTAATTTTGAGAAAGCTTGGGGCCATTGTGTAATTTTCAAAAGAGGGGTTTTCATATTTATAAAACCGTATGTACGTAACACATTGAGAAAAGGAATTGATGTTGGATCATTGATGAAAATGGAACCTTAGGGTTATTATGTGAATTATGGGAAAAGCCCTAATTTGGTGATAAATTGATTTGTATAATTAATTTTGGGGAATGAGAAATTGAATAGGAAGTATTCGAATTGGAAAGGCATGGGAGTAAAGGGTGTTGTTGGATTAATTTATCGCTCACCTAGACATAATGATGATATTTTATCCATTTGGTGCATTTATTTCCTGTTTACAAATAACTGCTTGGGCTATCGGTGGAGGATAGTCTTAATTGTTGTAGACAATGCATGATGATTAGGCAAACTAAAACTAATCAATGGAATGTGTCATCGAATATGACGGTTGAGAAATACATTAACTTTATGTATTGATTGAGTATGTATATGATCTATGTTTATATACATTGTGTTGTGTGGGAGGAGATAGGGGATGTACTCCATGGTTTAGGGGAAGATAGGGGATGGACCTCTAAATCGGAAATTGTGTGACATTGATACAGTACTACAATGTGTATCATGGTGAAGTATGGAAGTGTTTGCTTGATTTGATATAGCACTAAAATATATATCATTATCAATTGTGAAGTATAGAAGTGTTTCTATATTATATTGATACAGCACCAAAATGTGTATCACTTGTAAAGTAAGAAAGTGGTTTATGTGTTATTCATACAACACCAAAATGTGTATCCATCAGGAATTTCGAAAGTGTTTTAGTAATGAATTATAATCTCATTAAAATGATTTGGCCAGGTTCTGAGCCTTATTTTTAAATTCAGAGTTGAACAAGAAATGGAAAGTGAAATGTAACATGAACATGATTGTCACGAAACTGTAATATGATATAAGTTGGAATATAGGTGTGGACCATCTATCGAATGCTATCATTTTAGTCATTGTTTATAGTTGGTTTAGTGTATTCCTACTGGGCTGTGGCTCACCTTATATGGGACATCATTTTCAGGTACAGGTAGCATGCTACCTCCAAGGACGTAGCTTGAGAGGATTAGTGGCTGGATCTCCTTTTGTGATTACTTTATTTGTATTACATGTAAATCAAGCCAAGGGCTTATTTTGTACAGAGTTAGAACTCTTCTTTTTGTAACCAAGTGTTGACTTGGGAAGCTGTAAGCCCGTAGGACATTTGCTTTTGTTGTTAATATGTAATACATTTGTAAGAAATACTCTGATGAAATGTAATTATGCTTATTTCTCTTATGTCTAAGCATGTCAATACGGTATGAATTGGTTTTATTTTGAGGGCGTTACAACTTGGTATTAGAGCGTACCGGGTTTGAATACTTTGGGTACGTGGGAAGTGACTAGGATCACAATGGGTTTGTCTCGCTTGTAAGAGAAGTATATGTGACTTTATGTGCTTGTTTGATAACATGTTTATATGATTATTTAGGTATGAGATTTAATTTCTAGGATATTGATTGGATCCTTAGGTTTCTATGAGTCTTGTTGGAAAAGCACTTGATCAATGCTGTTTCTAACCGGAACTCTAGTAACGCCTCGCGACTATCATTATTCGGAAATGAAATTCGTAAGTGCTTATGTGATTATGTGCTTACGTGGAATGAATTACTGTTGTCCACGCATTAGAACGTGAATGTTATAGCTTCGCCACATTTGTGAATGTGCTAATGTCTTCGTTACCTTTATTAGGATGTCAGGACGAGGACGAGGTGGTAGGCGTGGTAGGCCTAGGAGGCAGGAAGTGCCTGTACCGGAGGAGAATCCAACGATGCAAGAGGGAGTTGGTCAGGCCAATGTGGCCAAGCCAGCAGGTCAGCTGGCTATAGGCGCTTTAGCCCGTGGGATAGCCGATGCTTTGAGAGAATCTATGGGCATTCTTAGAGTTGAGAATCCAATTCAAGCCCAAGTTCAGGCCCAGGTTGTGGATGCAGGGCCTTCCTTTCTGAAGAGGGAGTTCTTCCGGTCTAATCCGGACGAGTTTGTCGATGATCTGAAGGAACCACTTATGGCAGATGAGTGGTTGGAACAAATGACAAAGACGTTCGAGATGCTAGGCATCAAGGACGGAGCCTTGAAAGTGACCTTGGCATCTTTCCAGTTGAAAGGGGATGCGGGTCAGTGGTGGAAATTTGTGAAGGGCCGTTTAGATGGCACTTAGGAGGCTTTTGTGAATGCTTTCCAGGAGAAGTTCTTATCTCCAACTGTTAGAGAGAAGCTGAGAGGCCAGTTCTGCCAGCTTTTGTAGCTAAGTTCTTTAGTGGCTGAGTTTGAGGCTGCATTTACCAGCTTGTTCAGGTTTGCACCTGAACTCGTGGCGTCCGAGGAACGCCGTTGTATCGAGTTTGAGAAGAAGTTGAGGCGCGGCCTCAAGATGAGAATTGGCAGGTCTATGACTCGAGACTATGGGCGTTTGGTTGATACTGCAGCCCATATGGAAATCATGATGCAAGAAAAGGAGGGGCAGAAAGGCTCCAAGAGGAGTCAGGATGGTCAGGGTGATGGCAGGAGACAGAGGGGTTCACACCCTTAGCAGTCTCAGGGAGGTTTTGCTAGATCTACCTTTCCAGTGCCGAGTGCAGTCTCTAGGAGAGGCAGTCAGGGAGATGTGACTTGTTTTAAATGTGGCCAGCTGGGTCACAAGTCACCAGCTTGCCCACAGAGGGGAGGAGGTCAAAGAGCTGCTTCATCTTCAGTTAGACCGCAGAGCCAGAGTCAAGGCAGGGGTCAGCCACTGTCTTGTTATCAGTGTGGTCAGGCGGGGCACCTGAAGAGGTTTTGCCCGTAGTTTAGTGGCACATTTGGCTCATCTGGGCAGAGGCAGAGTTTTCAGCCAGCACAGTCAGTTCAGGCCTCAAGGGCCAATCAGGGAGCTTCGTCGTCCCAGTCTGTGCAGCAGTCTTTTGCTCTTAGAGGTGAGCAGGTAGATCAAGGGCCTACAGGGCGCGTGTATGCTGTTGCCGCGCAGGACCTAGTACCGGCTCCATCTGTTGTGAGAGGTACCTTCCTGTTTTGCAACTCGGTTGCTAGTGTGTTGATTGATACGGGTGCATCTCATTCCTTTGTATCTGCTGCATTTGCATCTGTTTTGGGTTTGGAGTTGGCACAGTTAGCATCTTCTATATGTATTGTATCACCTGTTGGGGGTGAGTTGATTTTGAAATACAGGTGTAGAGGGTGTGATATAGAGGTAGCAGATCGTCGGCTTCCGTTTCCTTTTGTAGTTATGCCCATGTCGGGATTTGATGTTATTTTGGGTATGGACTGATTATCGTCATATCGGGCTGTTATCGATTGTTACCGCCAGAGGGTCACAATACGTACCTTGAGCGGGGATTGTTTCCATTTCTTGGGGGACCGGATTGGTAGTGTGTTGCTACCGGTATATGATCCGTGAGGGCGGAGTGAGCTTAGTGGTCTTCTTGCTAGCCTTTTTAGTAGTGAGTGTGATAAGACCCAGACTGTATTACCAAGAGTGGTTTGTGAGTACTCGGACGTCTTTCCCGAGGATCTTGTCAGTTTGCCACCTCACCGAGAGATTGAGTTCTCCATTGATCTAGTGCCCGGCACGGCGCCAATTTCTATGGCACCTTATCGTTTTGCCCCCGCCGAGTTGAGTGAGTTGAAGATTCAGCTCCAGGAGTTACTAGATAAGGGCTTTATTCGCCCTAGTGTTTCGCCGTGGGGAGCACCGACCCTCTTTGCTAAAAAGAAAGATGGTGCCTTGAGACTTTGCATTGATTACCGGAAGTTGAATCGGGCTACGGTTAAAAATAAGTACCCTATGCCCCGTATAGATGATTTGTTTGACTAGTTAAAGGGTTCCCGTTGTTTCTCTAAGATAGACTTGAGATTGGGTTACCACCAGTTGAGGGTCAGGGAGGAGGACATTCCGAAGATGGCATTCCGTATGCGGTATGGCCATTACGAGTTTCTGGTGATGCCATTTGGGCTCACCAATGCACCGGCAGTGTTTATGGATTTGATAAACCGGATATTCCGGGAATTCTTAGATCGCTTTGTGGTCGTTTTCGTGGACGACATTCTAATTTATTCGACTTCTGAAGAGAAGCACGAGGAACACTTAAGAATGGTGCTTGAATTGCTTAGAGCCCATAGGCTGTATGCCAAGTTTAGGAAGTGTGAGTTCTGGCTAGGAGAAGTCAAGTTCTTAGGCCATGTGGTTTCCGGGGAAGGAGTGTCTGTTGATACATCCAAGATTGAGGTAGTGCAAGATTGGGCACAGCCTAAGAGTGTTTTTGAGATCCGCAGTTTTCTGGGATTAGCTGGGTATTACCGCCGATTTGTGAGAGATTTCTCCAGACTAGCTTTGCCGTTGACTAGGTTGACGCGGAAAGGGGTCAAATTTGTATGGAGTGAGACTTGTGAAAAGTCGTTCCAAGAGTTGAAAGTTAGATTGACCACCGCTCTGGTTTTGATTATTCCGGAGAGAGGGTTGGGTTATGCGGTTTATTATGATGCCTTACGAGAGGGTTTGGGTTGTGTGTTGATGCAGGAGGGGAAAGTGGTTGCCTATGGCTCACGTCAGTTGAAAATACACGAGAGGAACTACCCTACACATGACCTAGAGTTAGCGGCAGTGATCTTTGCCCTAAAGATTTGGAGACACTACCTTTATGGTGAGAGGTGAGAGGTATTCTCGGATCATAAGAGTCTGAAGTATCTGTTTACACAGAGGGACTTGAATTTGAGGCAGAGAAGGTGGATGGAGTTCATTGAGGACTACGACTTTGAATTGCACTATCACCCGGGAAAGGCCAATGTTGTAACCGATGCCCTTAGTAGGAAATCCATTAGTGATGTCGCTTGCATAGCCATCCGAGAGTAGGAGATGTTGGGTGCACTTGGGGAGTTCGATTTGCTTCTGGGCGAATCCGTCGAGGCTGCGGCCTTGTTTTCTGTTGTTGCGCAGTCTACACTTGTGAATCGAGTGTTAGAGACACAGAGAGGTGATCTTGAGGTAGAATCCCTTCGAGAGAAGATCTCCAGTGGGAAGGCTGAAAAGGGTTTGTCTGTGTATCCCGACCTGAGTGTGAGATACCGAGACCGCTTGTTTGTACCGGAGTCTTGCCGAAAGAAGGTACTCCGAGAGTTCCACCATTCACGCCTTGCGGTGCATCTAGGAGGCACCAAGATGTATTGTGATTTGGGTCGCCAGTTTTGGTGGCGGGGTATGAAGAGAGATGTGGCAGCTTTCGTGTCTAAGTGCCTTACTTGTCAGCAAGTGAAGGCCGAGCATCAGAGGCCAGCGGGTTTGTTGCAACCCTTGCCTATTGCCGAGTAGAAGTGGGAGCATGTCACTGTGAACTTCGTTGTAGGTCTTCCGAGGACTCAGCGAGGTAGTGATGCTATTTGGGTGGTTGTAGACCGGTTGACTAAGTCGGCGCACTTTATCCTTATGCGCGTGAAAGATTCGGTAGATCATCTTGCCGATTTGTATATTCAGGACATAGTGAGGTTGCACGAGGTCCCAGTGACGATCGTCTCAGATAGAGACCCTCGATTTACTGCTAGGTTGTGGCAGAGTTTGCAGAGTGCCTTGGGCACTAAGTTGACCTTTAGCATGGCTTACCATCCTCAGACTGACGGGCAGTCCGAGCGTACTATTCAGATCCTTGAGGATATGCTTCGAGGTTGTGTCCTTAACTTTAGTGGCACGTGGGAGAGGCACTTACGCTTGGTAGAGTTTGCCTACAACAACAGCTTTCAGTCTAGTATCGGTATGGCACCGTTTGAGGCCTTGTATGGCCGACCTTGTAGGTCTCCGGTTTGTTGGGCCGAGGTGGGCGATGCACCTTTGTTGGGCCCGGAGTTGGTGAGGGAAACAATGGAGAAAGTTGAGCTTATCCGTAGGAGGCTTGTTACAGCCCAGAGTCACCAAAAGAGTTATGCCGACCGTAAGAGGAGGCCTTTGGCATTTGAGACGGGTGATCATGTTTTCTTGAAAATATCACATAGGCGAGGTTTGATGAGGTTTGGGAATAGTGGAAAGTTATCCCCTCGGTTTATCGGCCCCTTTGAGATCCTTGAGAGGATTGGGGAAGTTACTTATCGTTTGGCTTTGCCACCACAGTTTTCCGGGGTGCATGACGTGTTTCATGTTAGTATGCTTCGGAAGTACGAGGCGGATCCATCTCACGTGTTGGATTGGACCGATTTGGAGGTAGATGAGGATGCCTCGTATGAGGAGAGACCGGTTCGGGTCTTGGATAGGCGGAAGCAAGTCTTGCGAGGCAAGACCATTCCCTTGGTGAAAGTTTTGTGGAAATATCACAGAGTGGAAGAAGCCACTTGGGAACGTGAGTTAGAAGTCCGTGAGAAATATCCGGACTTGTTTGTAAATGTTTAGCCATGTAATGGGATTTTGTAATATTGATGAACTTTAAGAGCATAAAATATGTCTTAAGTAGTAAAACATTATAAACGTTTTGGTTTATGGAAACGTGGTAGAACTTGCCTTGAATTGGAAGTTTGTTTTGACATTGTGTATGTTAAATATATTGTGGAAATGCAAGCATGATAATAATGTTGCAAATGTTATGGAATTGATGAGAATGTGTTGAAATTGGTAAATTTCACGGGAAAGCACATTAATGATGCATATTGAATTTTATATTGTGAAATGCCTCTTGAATAGAGATGGAATGACCGGTAATGGGTCAAATTGTTGGGAAATGAATTATAATGTTGTTGAGAATTGAGAAAAACTTGTTTTTGAAAACTTGTATTTAATCTCGGGGACAAAATTCTTTAAGGGGGGAAGGTTATAGCGATCCCGGTTTTCCTCTCCTTTGTATATTGTATTCCAGACTTGGTTCCATGGTTGTATTGTTGTCTCATTCTCATTTCCTTCCCTTACTCTTTGTATTTGAGTCTTGGATTGTGTTGGGCAGGTTTGAAACAGGTTGGTTGTGTCTTGAAATCTAGAGTTGATTCCCAGATTTTGGCCTTCACACTCGAGCAGGGATTTTGACGCTCAAGCCGGCCCTTTGTTGTTGCTTCTCCGCTCGAGCGGGGGTTTTGATGCTCGAGCGTAATATTCCATCTCCCAGTACTTTTGGCTGCACGTCTTCAGACACTCTAGCGGGGAGTTTTGACGCTCGAGCGTGACCCTTTGTTTTTGTTCCTCCGCTCGAGTAGGGAGTTTGACGCTCGAGCGGGGACCATGTCTACAGAACTTCTGGAAGTGTGTAATCTACGCTAGAGCGTAGCGGCACTTTTGACGCTCTAGCGTGAGTCTGTGTCTGACGCTCGAGCGGAGGTTTCCACGCTCGAGCGGGGCGATTTTTATATCAGTCCGAGATTTAACTTTTTGGATCACTTTTTGGTTTTCTTTCTCTCTCTTACTTTTCGAAAAACACCATTGGAGACTACCTCTCTCTAAAACCTCACATTCTCTCTTAGATTTGATCTAGTTAGGGTGATCTCCTACCCTTTGGCCTTTACAAAAAGTGTGTTGATCGTCGAGAGCTTCGTTTTGATCCGAAAAGTTTGGGATTTGGAGCACTTTCGACTTCTTCATCTTCTCCGTTGGAGCTCTAACTTCGAGGTAGGGATATCCTACTCCATCTTATGAGCTTTGTCTTTAAATTTTGGTATTTTGATATATTGGGGGTTGTTGGGTAATTTTGAGAAAGCTTGGGGCCATTGTGTAATTTTCAAAAGAGGGGTTTTCATATTTATAAAACCATATGTACGTAACACATTGAGAAAAGGAATTGATGTTGGATCATTGATGAAAATGGAACCTTAGGGTTGTTATGTGAATTATGGGAAAAGCCCTAATTTGGTGATAAATTGATTTGTATAATTAATTTTAGGGAATGAGAAATTGAATAGGAAGTATTCGAATTGGAAAGGCATGGAAGTAAAGGGTGTTGTTGGATTAATTTATTGCTCACCTAGGCATGATGATGATATTTTATCCATTTGGTGCATTTATTTCCTGTTTAGAAATAACTGCTTGGGCTATCGGTGGAGGATAGTCTTGATTGTTGTAAACAATGCATGATGATTAGGCAAACTAAAACTAATTAATGGAATGCGTCATCGAATATGACGGTTGAGAAATACATTAACTTTATGTATTGATTGAGTATGTATATGATCTATGTTTATATATATTGTGTTGTCTGGGAGGAGATAGGGGATGTACTCCACGGTTTAGGGGAAGATAGGGGATGAACCTCTAAACCGGAAATTGTGTGACATTGATACAGCACTACAATGTGTATCATGGTGAAGTATGGAAGTGTTTGCTTGATTTAATATAGCACTAAAATGTATATCATTATCAATTGTGAAGTATAGAAGTGTTTATATATAATATTGATACAGCACCAAAATGTGTATCACTTGTAAAGTAAAGAAGTGGTTTATGTGCTATTGATACAACATCAAAATGTGTATCCATCAGGAATTTCGAAAGTGTTTTAGTAATGAGTTATAATCTCATTAAAATGATTTGGCCAAGTTCTGAGCCTTGTTTTCAAATTCAGAATTGAACAAGAAATAGAAAGTGAAATGTAACATGGACATGATTGTCACGAAACTGTAATATGATATAAGTTGGAATATAGATGTGGACCATCTATCGAATGCTATCATTTTAGTCATTGTTTATAGTTGGTTTAGTATATTCCTACTGGGCTGTGGCTCACCCTATATGGGATATCATTTTCAGGTACAGGTAGTATGCCACCTCCAAGGACGTAGTTTGAGAGGATTAGTGGCTGGATCTCCTTTTGTGATTACTTTATTTGTATTACATGTAAATCAAGCCAAAGGCTTATTTTGTACAGAGTTAGAACTCTTCTTTTTGTAACCGAGTGTTGACTTGGGAAGCTGTAAGCCCATAGGGCATTTGCTTTTGTTGTTAACATGTAATACATTTGTAAGAAATACTCTGATGAAATGTAATTATACTTATTTCTCTTATGTCTGAGCATGTCAATACGGTATGAATTGGTTTTATTTTGAGGGCGTTACAGTTGATATTTTAATTTAATTATTATGATATTTGAAATAAAATTATCTCAATGTACAAATAAATAAATAAATAAGACAAAATGTACTTAATTATGTGTGTCATACGGATCAAATTATTTTTATTTTTTATTTTTTATCTATCTTATTGATGTCGTAATATTAATTTTATATTTAAAACGAAATTATTTATTACAAGATATTTATATTTAATTTAATTTTTATGTACATATATACAATATATATGAATAATTCAAAAAGAATATTAAAGAAAAAAATCAATACTCTACATTTTTAATTTATATATTTTCTTCTTAATCCAATTATAACATATTTATATTTAATATTTTAAATAAATCTTGTGTAGTTCTATTTCTACATATTTTTTTATTCAGTTGTGATTGGGGGCTCGAAAACGGGACGCCTCGAATGCCCCTAATTTTTTTTTTTTTTTTTTTTTTTCCCTTTTTAGCAGAAGAAAGGAGGAAGACAAAGAAGGGAAGGAGGGGGAGGGGAGGGGAGGGGAGGGGGAGGGAAGGGGGAGGGGGAGGAAGGACTGGAGGGAGCCTAAAAAATGGAGAAGGAGGGGGCGGAGGCGAGGCAGACGTGATCGGCGGCGATCGGCGTAAGCGACGCGACCTCTCTCTCTTTCTCTCCCTCTCCCTCTCCCTCTCTTTCTCTCCCTCTTCCTCTGCAATTGAGTTGCAGATGTCGAAAATGGCGGAAAAAAAGAAAAAAAAAAAAGAAAAAAAAAACGGAATGCCCAAAACGATGTCTTTTTGGGCATTCGGGGCAGGGAAATTCGAGGCACAAATCTTTATTCTTTTTTATTTTCCAAATAAATATAAAAATAAATAATGAGAATCACTCTTAATTTTATATTACTAATTTTCTTTCTAATTTAACTATTATTTTTAATATCAAAATGAGTGTTTATTTTACTATCTTATAATTTAATATATATCATATAAAATCATTATATAATAATTGCACTTTTATAGCACAATAACACTAATATTATCAAAATAAGCAAATAATTTAACTAATTTATTATATTATATATAAGTATTCAACTAACATTTTTATATAATGATAAGGCTAAAATTATTAAAATAAATAATTAAAATTAAAATTTTATTTTGAATTAAAATTAATATGATTCTTTTGTAACACATTATAATACAAAATATCATTACATTAATTCAAGTAAACTCCATTGTGATTTTATGTCAAATATCATATTTTTAAAAGTGATTTACATACACGTGTAGCATCCAATTTGATATTGATTGGTTAAAATAATGGAACTCAATACTTTTTTTGTTAATTTTGTAGAAGATAAATTGACAAATGTCAATTGATAAATAGTGTGGAGTATTATTTTAAAGAATAATGATTCATCGAAAATGATTGTGTATATTGAATGCACCTATTAATATTTATTGAATAATTTTTAAATAAAAGTTTTGAATTTATAGTAATGTACCTTCATGAGCTCTGCTGGAATAGATATACAAAAATAATTTGGCTGGAATAAAAATTTTGCAATTATTATGATGTATCATATAATTGATCAGAACCCCTTTAAGAACTGAAATTATTAAAGTTATAGAGATTTTGTGCCTGATTCATTTTGAGGACATTGTTTATGATTTGAATTTGTAATTTTTTTATATATCAATGTGAATAACTTTTACGATCTTACTGATATAAACATAAATCCTACTTTTGAGTCAACCCACCTTAAACACATTTTTCGTGTAATAAAATACTTAAATATTGTCATATAAAAGTATTATAATACATCAAATATCATTTGAAGCATAATTAAAGACTTGATGCACCACTTTAGACACAACAAAAAAAAAAAGAAATTAGTTAAGATCTTTTCAATTAATAACCAAATAATACACTATGAGTTATAACCAAGACATAATTTGTATATTATAAAATTTTTTGCTATTTTTATTTTTTTTTTCAAAAAAATTTATTTTGATACAAGTGAAATTCATATTTTTGATAAATTTAATTAACACAAATGAGAATTTGATTTCAAGTTCAGAATATATCCTTTTTTTTAAAAAAAATTTGAAAGAAATTATTTTTATGAGCCTATTTTACATATCAACCATTAGTAAATTTGTTTGTATTTGACTTTTAATTGTTAATTTTTTTTACACATAAAGTATTAAGATACAAAACTAAATTTTCATTTCAAAATAAATTTTTGTATATCACACATGTCACCTACTAATATATATATACATATATAAAGGACAGAAAAAATATGTGATAGTATTATTTTTATAAATAAAAAAAATGAAAGTCTTACATGAAATCATATTATTTTATATGAAAATTATATATATATATTTTCATTTATATATCATTAATATTTAAAACAATGGGCCAATAACACTTAAAAGTAAACTAGCACTACAAGAAATGTCACTTTTGGTTACCAAAATATTAGTTGCCAAAAGTCCAAAATTTGGTCGCCGAAACCATTTAGCGACCAAAATTTTTTGTCGCTAAGCTCGTCGCCTTTACCCTGTCGGCGATAGTATTGGCGACTAAAACTTGTTTGGTCGCCGAAAGTGTACACATTTGGCTACTAATCTTAGTTTAGTCGGCAAAAGGTATGTTTCTGCCACTAAAGTATTAGTCGCCGAATGTGACTTTTGGCTACTAACATTTTGTGGTCGGGGAAGGTATCACTTTTAGCTACTAAATAATTGGTCGCCGAAAGTACACATTTGGCTACTAATCTTATTTTAGTCGGCAAAAGGTATGTTTCCGCCACTAAAGTATTAGTCGCCAATAGTTTCTTTCTCTCATTCTCAAATCTTTTAGCTACTAATTATTTGGTGGCAAAAACGTTTTGGGTTATGTTTTTGCTACTAAATTATTAGTAACCAAAACTTTTAATTACCTATTTGGCTACCAAAACATTTGGTAGCCAAATGCTTTAACGTGTTTTTTTTTTTTTTTTCAAATTTTTTTTTTCTAAACAACCTTTATCCATTATTAATACACACCTGTACCCTGTATGGACAATATAATCCATCAACACTAAATATATTATCAAACATTCAACTACGTGCACACATTTCAGTTCCAACCATCTAAATAATTAATATTCAACGTCCAATTATATATATATATATATATATATATTACAAATTCCATAAGAACCAAGTCTAATTCAACGTCAATATTTTAATTCCATACAAAATATATGAATAACCAAATTAATTGTACACCTACAACTTCTGTACCACAACAAAAATTATATTAACTAATGAAAGACATACAAACATGGGCCCATCATGAATTCTTGTTTTAGCTTTTCAATGACAGTAACAAAGTATCTGAAAATCAACAAATGCCACCGGAGTTCCATATGTGCTCTGCATCTTCAATTTTATAAATCCATGGCAACTGGGAAAGGACAAAAAGAAATAGAAAATTAAATTCCACAAGCTTCACATATTAGGAAAATACATGATAAAAATAATTACTCCAAACCTTGAAAAGACTCACTACAACAAAAAACACATTTGGCGACTCAAAAATTGGTACAACTTTCAATTAATAAAAGCTACACCAAACAAGACCTAAGAATCCAAAATGGGATTGACTTAGTTTTCTAATCTCTAACAATCCTTCAAAAGGATTTTTGTTATTTTTCGTGATTTTTTTTTTTTTAATTATTTATTAAGCATCTTCAATATGCGCAAAAGATGAATGACTCACTGGCTTGGAGGATGCTGATGATCAAGCTCATCGTATGGATCAATCACAAGTCCGTTCACCCCATGTCTTAGAACTGCTGCTTTTGCAAGCCCAAGGACCCAATTGATACTTGGAAGGCAGTCATTCTCACACCTAATCCACAAACCATAAGGTAAACCACTATGAGAATAATGAAGAAAATGCTAATAATACCACAAGTAGCAGAGTAAGCTTAGTCGATAGTGCAACAATGTGATCAAAACAAGGAACTCAAAAGCACAAATTATTTAAAAACAAGCTCTGTTTCATAATAATTAAAATCTATGCTTAAGTATGAATATCTATCTATGCTGGAAGATTAATGGGAAAAGTGCAAGGAGAAGCTTCACCAACGTGAAGTTGGCTTTCAACAAAAATAGGATGACAAGGACGATGGTTTAACAGCCCAAGTGAGGTACAAAATTTGGAGATGGCCAACCAAGACTGCTGTCTGGTCACTTGGTCGACCAAACCACATAGGGACCAAAACACTTATTTATATTGATCCATGGTCCATGCAAAACAAGCTTTAAACCAAACTGATTGCCTTACATCTTTGTTCTTGCATTAAATTCTACTTTTCTATTGAGGATGGGGCACAACTTATGCCAGTTAACCTGATAAGCTGAACGCGTTAAACGTTAGAAAAGCTCAGCAAACAGTACAAACAAGGATATGACCAACAGAGTTGAAATACTTATATGTTCAACAGCTTACAGCATCATCTATGAAAATGACAATGAAGTGAATGGGAACCAAAAAGGGTTAGCAATCCTACAACAAAAAAATAAGTAAATGACGCCAATGAAAACTAAAGATTCTTACTCACCTTATGAGATAAAATGTATCACTCAACCATTTCTTTCCTTGCTCTAACTCATCAACACTCATCCGTTCAACAGATTCACCATACCTATGATTAAGCCAGGAAGAGAGAAAGTAATAAATTTATAGCAAACAATTGAGAATGCCACAGCAAAAATTCAAACTCAGTTCATCTAATTTTCTTTTGTTCCCTTTCTTTTCAGAGCTATAAACAATTTGATCTTCATGAAAAATTGATAATGTTCTTCACAAGTGATAAGGTATCTTAATGTAATCCATAAGTTCTATACATGAGATTTCAGACCTGTTTGATTTACCGGATTAGAGGGGGATTAAATGGGGTTGGAGGATGTTTGAATTACATTTAGGGCCTGTTTGATTTAATGTAAACCATAAATTATGTTGGCATGTTTGTATTGTGTCATATGCATATCCCAAATCCATGTCCATGCTTTGTAGTAGCAATTTAACCCTTATAGACTCTCCTTTTACTAGAGGTAGAAAATGAAACTGAGTATGTCACCAAGCGCATCAACCAGCCCAATTACATCATGGTTCAAAATTAAGCAGAGAAGCAATACCATCATACGTTCTAAATGTAGTTAGGATCATTCAACTCCATGACAGTGAACTGCTTTTGTATCTCGCACAAAAATTATATATATATAATGACCGACTACAACGTGGTAGACTAACAAGTGAGCCATGCCATAAATTTACCTTGCATCAAAGAAGGGCTTTTTAATGTGTTTCTCCAAAAGCTTCCTTGCATGTTCCCGAACCTAAAGATCAATTGAATAGAACATGGATTAAGATGAATGCCAATAGAAAGACGTGTGAAAACTTGGCATAGAGTAAAACAGACCAAAGGAAACTTATCAATTTCATGTATAAGAAATCACATTATTAACTATTTTATTACCACAACTCATATTTTTCAATGATGGTTAAAATCCAAAACAGCATTTGGTACCTTTGGTAAATCACATCTTTAGGCATTATAAAATTCAAGGAGTTATTATGTAATTAGTATAACACATAACTATTTAGTTTCTTAGAATTTGTTTTGGACCTTTTGGCTAATAAAGTTAACAATCCATCTTTCTGATAACCATCACATATTACCAAATACTGCTCATACAACAACAGGGGAGTGAATAAATTCAACTTTACAAATGGAGTTGTGAACTCATAGATCATGCTTGGGAAAGGTTTACATCCAAATCCAACAAATATATTCAATATTAAATAAGGTATCACTATACATTCATGTAAGATTTCAAGCAATGTATCCATAAATTCCATGCTTTCATCAAATGGAAAGTAGAAAGCTAAAAGAAAATGTAAACAAAGTAAAGTTTTACTTATCAAAAAGGGAATAAATAAAGAATCAAACAATCAAAAACACATGGTACTAAAAAAGTTGAACCATATACCTGGGTGAGCATAGCATCATCAGTGGGGAGCCTCAAATCATCCTTGGTGTTTTCATTTTCAGTCAAAAGACTCACCTAAACAAAACGCAAATTTCAGTTGCCATTGTGACATTTTGTCGAGCACTTTGCAGACACAAAAAGTATATAGCATGATTCATCTTTGCTATACACAGAGAAACTATACAGATGAGAGAAAAAACAATCCAAAATCAGCAAATAAAGATCAAACCATTTTAGAACTGAATTCAAAACTAATTCACTCATCAGATCAGAGAAGAACCAGATTTCAGAAAAATAGAGAGAGAAATGGAAGTTTTCTTACCTGTGATAATGGTGGCCCGGAGATCCTTGGTCGATCTAGAGATAATTTCAGAGAGATCAAAGAGGAAGGGCTGAGTCGATCAAAGTGGAATCGCATACGCAGTGACGGTGGTGCTCGTATGCGATGGCAGTGATGCTCCCGTACCCGACGACGATGGAGACAAAGGCGAGAGAGAGAGAGCTGGAGGAGGGCAGAGGCGTGAGAGAGTGAGAAAGAGAGAGACAAAAGAAAGAAGTAATAAAGTTTCCCTCCGAAGTTTCCCTCAGATATGAAGCACAATTTTTAAATTTTGTAATTATAATCGCCGACTTATATTTAGTCGGTAAAAGTAAAATAACAACTTCAAAAAAAATTAAAATAAAAGTAACAAATATATTAAAATTATATTTAAATAAAAATATAAGTAATAAAATTATAAATAAAAAAAAGGTAAAAATTAAATTATCTTAAATATTTGTCCTAATATTTTTTATACTGAAAAATATAATAATATATTTTAAAATTTTATATTCTTATATTTTCTTATATTCTTATATTATATATATATATATATATAATAAGAAAGAAAAGAAGGAAAGAAAATTTTAAAAAAAGAAGGAAAAATTTTTTAATAAAAAATTATGAGCCAGCTCAACTCGTGTTTTTTTTTTTTTTTTGAGGACTCCTGCATGACTAACTAGGCACTAATCAATTTTTTAGAATTTCAGAACATGCAATATGTATATTTTCTCATAGATAAAGACAGATGGAGAAATCATGTGTCAAGTGGATTGAATTAATTTATTATTCAGTTGTAACTAGCAGTCAAAATCATTTTCTAAAGCATATCTTAGCAGTCAAAATCATTAACGCATAACTAAAAAATATATATGCATAGCCCCACGTAGGCCTTCAGTTCAATTAGCATTAAATCACCAATTACTTTTATAGATCCTTCAAATTTAAAAAAAATATATCTAAATTAAGTGAGTACTTATTTTGTATTTTAAAAAAATCACAAATATTTTCTTTTTTAAATATATCTAAATTAAGTGAATCTAAAAAATAAACAAATTTGGTTAAAATATTTAAAAAAGTTGAAAAAATTAATTATTAAAAAATTAAGAAAAATTTTAAAATCTGAAATAATATCAATAAGTCTTACAAATCAGATTTATTTACTTATAAGTCATGAGTGAATTTTTTTTACACACTTAGCCCTCGTTTTGATAATGATATTGAAAAATTGAAAAAATTATTTAAATGATAAATTATTACATTTTAAAAATATTCATTACATTTTAATAATATTAATTTTTCATTACAACCCTACAGAAATTACTATTACCTAAAGGAACACTTTACCATTATTAAACAATAGGCTAGCAAAATATTTAGTAGCCAAAAGTAGGCCTTTGGCGACTAAAAAGTAATTTAGTCAGTGAATCCCCTGTTTTTGGCGACCAAAATTTTGGTCGCCAAAGGTATTTTATAATTTTTTTATTTTCGTTCGGCTACCAAACTATTTAGTAGCCAAAAGTAGGTCTTTGGCGACTAAAAAGTAATTTAGTCGGTGAATCCCCTGTTTTTGGCGACCAAAATTTTGGTCGCCAAAGGTATTTTATAATTTTTTTTATTTTCATTCGGCTACCAAACTATTTAGTAGCCAAAAGTAGGCCTTTGGCGACTAAAAAGTAATTTAGTCGGTGAATCCCCTGTTTTTGGGCGACCAAAATTTTGGTCGCCAAAGGTATTTTATAATTTTTTTATTTTCATTTAGCTACCAAACTATTTAGCAGCCAAAAGCAGGTCTTTGGCGACTAAAAATTCTTTTAGTCGCCAATTGTAATATGTTCAGCTACTAAAAAAATTTTTAGTCGCCAATTGTATTTTTTTTAGCTACTAAATTTTTTTTAGTCGCCAATAATCAACATTCCCCTACTAAAAAAAATTAGTAGCTAAAAGGTTGACTTTTGCCGACTAAAATTAATTTTGGTAGTCAATTCCCACACTTTTGGCGACTAAATTTGTTTTGGTAGCCAAAAATAATCGACAAAAATGTATTTTCTTGTAGTGTAGTTAGAGCCTGACAAATATTTCCCAATATTTTATGTAAAAAAATTAAAATATATATATTAAAAATATTTTGCCACCCCTACTTATATGGGGTTGCGTTGCGTACAAGGTAAGCAATGAGAACCGTTAAATAGGATTCATAATCAACTCCACTTGGAGTTCAAGCTATAAAATACTAATTAATAACATTTATGACTCGATGGCTACAAATAGAAAAATGATCATTCTTTTAATTTTACTTTTCAATTTTATCTTCAATTATCTAAAATTAGGAGTTGAAAAATAAGAGAAAATTGTGAGACCATTTTATATTTAGTCATGTTATTGAAAGTAACATTAAGAGCTTTAATTAGGGAATGTAACATATCTCTTACAAATCTATTGAAGTATTCAAGAACCGCTCAAATTCAACTGATTTGTTAACCGACCGAGTTTGTGCCCAATATTTAGGCTGATTCAATAATTTGAATAGATCTAAACTCAATTCAAGAAGATTTATAAACACATCAACTATAAAGGAATAATTTATTTTTAATAATATAACAAATATAATTCACTTTATTTTATTTTTGCTATGTAAATTGTATATATTTAATTGATAAATTTAAACGACGGTTTGTCTCTAGCAATTTGGACCAACTAGTTTGGGCCCATAGGCCCATAGTGGTCCTATTTTAATGATTCTATTTGTTCATATTTTAGACCTCTTTGTATAGATCATTTATCAAAAAATTAAAAAAAAAATATTAAATTTATTCGATATTTGTTGTTCTAAAAAAGATGAATGAATGAATTATTTTTAAAAATCACACTTATCATCCACTTACAAATGTAATGAAATTGTGTGATTATATCATATCAATTTTATTTTATTTTATTTTATTTAAATGAGAAACTCTAAAACATTTATGAATTAAATTATTGAAATGGGACATATGGTGGACCTGCATGTCCAAATTAGACGGTCCAATTCTTTTAAAGGACTAGAGAAAAGCAGCCTTAAAAAATTTGTTATTAATATGAGCATTTGATTTATAATCTACTCATAACTTTGTGTTCCCTTTTGGCAACACTTAAAAAAGTCACATCTTTTTTTAAATTTTTTTTTTGTTTTTAGTGAGCTTTTTTTATAATTATGTTAATTTTTTTTACTTTTCCAACCTGTCTTGTCGAGACGAATATAAAAAGCATATATATTTTTTTGAAATTAAAAAAAAATGAAAAAGCCAAAATAAGCCCAAAAAAATTCACTATTTATTTAATTATTTATTTTGGTCTTTTCTAAACTTTTTTTGGAATTTTATAGAAAAATATAATTTTTTGGTTCGTCTTGTCAAACAAATCTAGAAGTTTAAATTTTTCAAAAAATTATAATTTTTTTTTTATTAAAGACAAAAATAAACCAAAAAAAATATAAAAAATAAGCATATCCCAAAGCAATGCAAATTAAGTTTAATCTTTTTTCTTTCAAACTCGAATTCTGCTTATTTGTGCAATTGAGCTTTTGCTCAAATTGAGCTCGAAATTCTCAAATATTTAATGAGAAGAGTTCAAACTTGTTTTTTTAAATTTGACTGGAGCTCGACTTTAAATCAAGATTGACTAATACTTAGTGAGTCGAATTCGAACACTCCCATTGATTGAATTTTACTCGACTCGTTGATTGAATTCGACTCGATTCGTTTATCACCAATGTAAGATGTAAGATAAGAACAAAAATATACGCAAACTACGATTATCGATTTTAGTTTTTTTTTTTTTTTCAATAATTAAAATCACAATAAAACATAAAAAGATGTGATCAGATGGAGAATAGGTATCTAACCAACCCACCTGCAAGCTCCTAAAGAAAGTCAGATCCAACAATGTCTTGTTTGGTTAGAATTTTATTAGCAAGTTATTGTGACGGTGCCAGACACATTGCGTAGTAACTGAACATATTAAGGTTTCCTTTAGGGTTAATTTGAAAAAATAAATAAATTTATAAATAAAAAAAAAAAAAATCCAACTCGCCCCAATTACAACCTTACTTGGACTAGTAAGAAATTTGGGCTTAAAGGCACCAACCAATATGATGTTCTTCTTGCACCAACCCCATATGGCGTTCTTCATGGGCCAATAATTCATTTTGATGAATTTTTTTAGGGCAACAAACAAGTTCTACTCCAAATTAATAGATTTATATTTTCAGTTTTACTCTTACAACGCAATTCGCTAATCTACGATTTTCAACACACGAATTCTCACAACAAATTCACTGCTTTTTTAACGATTCCGAGGAAGTTTGGCAACAATCTAAACAAAGCAACTTATTTGATTATTTGTTACAAGTTGTTGCATCACTTTTTTATTTTTCTACACATCGCTGTATAAAAAGTCAAAAATTTACTAAAAATAAGGAAACCCCAAACCAAAGCTTTGAAAAAAAAAAAGAAAAGAAAAAAAGAGAGCATATTTTCAAGATTAATGTATTCATAAAAATTTCATTCGGAATTTATTGGGTAATAATTCCAACCAATAAGACTTGCAGGTAAGTTCGAGATTCAGTGCAAATTACACTTAAAGTTAACATGATAAATATTTTAAGTTCATGAATTTATTGATTATGTTTAATTTTGTTAAAGTTTGATCATATTCATGTTTCAATAAAAAGAATAATACTATATGTACTAATTAGTATTAGTATACCAATTAGTGTACAAACAAATGATGTGGCATAATTTTAGAAGTTTTGGATATTTATAATTTTTTTAATAGGTGAGGTCAGTAATAATGTCATAACATATGTTGGTACACTAGTTAGTACACTAATTGGTGTATGTAGTACCACCGCAATAAAAATAGTTTTCCAAATGTGGTTGATTGGGCCGTTGGTTTGGGCAACGTTTTGGGCTGAAAATGTGTCGGCCCTAAGTTATGTGTTTAATTGGGTTTGATTATAGCCCATTCTAGACGACCCAATGCCACAGAATCTTTTTCCCTTTTTTATTTTTTTGTGATTATTTTCTGTTTATAAATCCAAAATTCAAAATCCCAAACAATTTAAGGGAATCAAAATGCCTATGATAGATTATCTATATTACATTGTTTAATAGTTATGAAAAAATCACGCTACTGGTTTTAATGACTTTTTGTCAATTTAAAATAATGATAGGAAAATTCTAAATTATCATATTTTTCGTATAGAATTTACTACAAAAATGATGTGACAATAATATTGACATCCTTATAAATTATGACCAAAGTGACGGACATCATATTTTCAAATGAAAATACCACAATCTGCCACATTATTCTCTCTAATATTTTTATACATTTTTTTATTTATATATCATTACTCGTTATGATAAGTTCGTATGATTATTTTATAATTATTAAATGTTGTAAATTTTATGGGGTCTTATATATTCTAAAACCAAAAATTGTAATTGAGGTTGCAAGAGAAATCAGAATGCATGCATGAATGTTCATCTCTAGAATCTATTTTAGCAAAGCACTATGAAATTTGAAATTTTAAAACCTAGTACATTAGATTTTTGCCAAAGTATTAATATCATGATCAACTGAAGTGTGAGTTCGATGCATAATGCATTACTTGTGACTACTCTAAAAATAGGCATTTGAGTGTGATGTCAAATGTGGCCAAAACACGAATGAAACCCTCCTTAATACTGATTAATTTTATCAAATAGTAAAATTTAGTCCAAAACGGTGAAATTTAGTTAATCATGTATAGTATTAGCAAGTCATATCTAATAATAGAAGATGGAAAATGTTTGGGACCCCCTTTTGGGGAGACCCCCACCACCCCCACAGTGATGTGGACCAATGATGTGTTTGTATTATTTTTTTTCTTTTTTTCTCTTTCTTACTTAGACCAATCACAAGTGAGTGGGAGTTGTGGGGGTGATATTTTGTAGGGGTCTGAATCATCACTGTGTGCATGGGAACAAATCCCCGTGTGCTTGTTGCTAATAGTGATTAAAATAGAGGAGCAACATCTTATCAGGTTAACATAATTCTAGATAAGTGGTATTCACTTAACTTACTTTAATCATAATTCCAGATAAGTGGTGCTGAATTAACTTATTTTAATCGAATACGTAAGTTACAAGGTTAACTCTATTGATTTCTTTCACCTGATCTCATCACAAGTACCACATGCACATATCACAGTTATTTCATAATTAATTGATTATTCTTAGTACGTAAGTGAACATAAATGAAGCGATACAAACTTTTCTTAGATGAATAACACAGATCACCTACCTTGGAAAATAAGTTATTAATTATCATTATTAGGCCACTAATAATCATTGGTAGGCCACATTATTATAGTCAGTTCCCTTCTAGTAATGACCTAAACGTCATTAAGATAAAACCTTGACTCAAACTACAATTGACAAATGAGGGTTAAATAATGCCCACAAGCAAAGGGACATAATACTTTCTTTTCAAAGAAGACCATGTTTGTATAGTCATATCCATATATGGACCTTTCCCTTTGCTTGAGCGTCCATAACCCTAACTTTAACACTAGCAAGAAATCAAAAAATGGCATATTTTGGTGGGAATATAGGGAACTTAATTGCTTTTTCCTCTTTCAGAGGATATGTATCGATAGTTTGGTGTTGAGCAAAAGAGATGAATTCATTGACTCTTTTCTCAACACATTGAGATTGTATTTGAATAATGAATTTGAGTAGAGATTTAGAACAGAAAATGAAAAATTCATCCAAAAAAAAAAAAAAATCACATTTCATTCACCTTTTTCTCTTTTTTTCCTTTCAAATTTTTATGATTTTTTTTTAATTTTTCATAATCTCTACCCAAATTTGGAATCTAGATGCCGTTTGAAAGTGAATCAAACCCAACTTGACTAGCCAAATGTCTAGATTAAATTACCCACGTTTGCATAGGCAAATGGGACCCTCTTAAAAACCCTTTTTCCACAATTCCATCCATTGTTTTATGATATTATATTATATTTTGTTTCTTTATTATTGTTGTCATTTTCCAAAAAGAGTATGTAATGTGTTTATGACTTTCAATGACAAATCAACTTCAATGCCCCCTTATTAGTCCAAAATATTCTACTTTTCATACTTGTGTGGAATTGAGTTTGTTTCTTTTTGTTATGTTAATATGATATGCATTGGCCACTGTATAAATTTTATTTGATTGGTATTTATAAAAAATTTTCCACACTAAGTTGAATTGCATCGTCAATCCCTATTAAGTAAAATTAATTATAAAATTTTTTATTTTCAATTAAATTAAGTTTTTCCAGTTTCAAAAAAATTAAACCCTATTTTGTATTTGTTTACTAGATTGACTCTAAAGTCTTAAACAAAAAAAAAATTAGATTGATCTCAATGATAATAAAAGGACAAGATTGAACCTGATATCATATTTTCATGTACTTTTTCTTTCATCTTGATGGGTAATTTTAGAAATCTCATCCATAAGTTATAAATGCATATATATCCAGTTAAATATTATCAATTTGACTGTGAAGATGTTCAAACTTGTAATTTAGTGTCGTCTTTAATAATATGAAAGTTTGAGTCTCATTTTTATTATTTTTTGTCATATAACATATTAATACATAATTTTAACATTTTCAGTGAAAATGCTAGACTTAATCATCCATTTTTATATTCTTCCATCCACCCACTTAGCATCATTGACACTGATTTGTTTATGCAAATAAGTTTTCTTCTTCTTCTTCTTCTTCAAATTTATTTTTATTATTTTTTATTTATAACTTATGAGTTTCTCTCACTTCTTTTATCTCCATCAAATCTCTCTTCTTTACAATGGAAGACTTCCCCCTTCTCCCTCTCTATCTCTTTCCTCTCTGTTGTGTGTTAATCCAATCAACATAGCTAACAAATTCACAAACATTTCACAACTGTAACATATTGTTTAACAGTTTAATTAGAGCATTATTGACTCTTTCACGAACAAAACCTATTAACTTCTTACATGAACACCACATTATAGATGTTCTAAATTAAGGTTAGCGAATATATAACGTTGTCCAGACACGCGTGTCGTGCTCTCCACCAACTATCAACTTCAATCATTCATTGGCACATAGTATATATCCTATCTTGTACAAATCTTGCACACACAAAAAACATACTTTAGTGATGCATAATTTGATCACACTCACCACCCATTGCGCACATAAAGGCTTTTTGTAAAGGCAAACAAAATGTACCATTGATGAAAGTGAAATCTCCAATATGCCTTTAGATTACTTTGTACAATGCTTTACTATTTTAACTATAGATTACAACATCAAGAACTTATTCTGTACTCTTGTGTAATACTTTAAAGAATAGTACTACAGTCACAAATAATATGAAGAAACTATTTTATACTCTTGTTCAATGCTTTAAACAGTCATATGCTCACATATAATTTACGTATTACTATGTAATTCCTTGTAGAAGACAAAAAAACACGTAATAATATTCTCCCCGAAACTAGTACTAACGTGAATCACAATTCTATCATCAGATACATCACCTTTTTTTTTAATGGGAGAGAGGTCATTGTTTTGATTGATGTAATCTTGACTTAATTCATAGTTAATAAAAGTCATCATCAAATCAAAGTAAGTAGAATTCTTAAACCTTAACCATGGGGTTCATTAACTAGAATAATCACTTGTAAAAAAGAAAATAGTAATTAAAAAAAGAACATGCTGGTCTCCTTTAGGCTGAAAACTGACTTTTTGTGGAAGTGAAACCAATGGATACATTGGATGAAGGCCAAAAAAACCAAAATAATTCAAACTTAATCCCATATTCAAATAATGAAGCTTTGAAGTGGTTGTTATCAACATCATACTTTTCAACTCCATGCTTCTAATTATCACAATCACCATCTTTCCATATAAAATCTCATTGCTTTGAGTGCTCCATCATGGTTTTAAAATATTTAATATTTAGATTAGGTTAGCTAAGATTACGAATATAGTAAGATTAAATTATTAGATTATTAGTATACTGATAAGTTGGAGACATAAAATTAATTGCCTTTGCTGTTAATGTTTGTTTTGCTTTTAGTTTGTTATGATTAAATTTATGAAATCATATAAACGCCCTTATTTTATAAAGACTAAAGATTGGGACCCCCACTAGGGGAGACCCCCAGCACCCCAGTGAGTGCTGGTTGGTTGAAATTGTTTTTTTTTTTTTTTCTTCACCAATGGCCAACTCCCACGTGTGTGTGGCGGTGGTGGGGGTGGGGTGAAATGGGGGTCTCAATTAGATCTGTTATATAAATATGGTTTTATTTTTTTTTGTAAAGTAGGAATAAAATAGTCTTTCAACCTTTAATTCCATGTGATGCTATTAGTAATTTCAACCTTCTGAGATATTCACAGCCAAACATAATTTATGTAGAATTTATTGAATGGCTAATCCAATCTAATGATTTATAGAGATAATTCTCTATCACAACCCAAATCTGTAGAATTTATTGAATGGCTAATCCAATCTAATGATTTATAGAGATAATTCTCTATCACAACCCAAATCTGTCCCTAGAAGTTTGAGCCGTGATCGGCCTGTACTCAGACTTCAAAGACAAAAATTCAAAATATTTAAACAATATCAGGGCCTGAAGAAGATGCAAAACAAATTTTAATAATATTGTCCATTAAGCTATGCATACATAATGAATTAAAAGATTTACAGCAATGCTACATACCACTAATTTGGTAGGTCTAACCCACCACTAATTAGGTGGAAAAGGAAAAAAAAGAAAAAAAAAACAAGACATAACACACACTGTGGCAGTGGGTGGACCCACTACCACATCATTAGTGATGGCACTAATTAGTGCTCTCACTCATTTTCCAAAGATTTAAAGCATTCACAACACACTTTTAATATATACATACACAAAGACATATTTTATACAACCCAATATCATACAAATAAGACTTGACAAAATATAAAGCTTAGTGAGCTTAACAAAAATGGTGGATTCCGAGACATTCTCTAATGCTGATCTTCCAATTGTTTACTTACATATATATAAGAGAGAGGGGTGAGTTAGAACCCGGTAAGTAATACCAAAATAAAGAGGTTAACGAATGAAGTTCATGATAATGTAAAACATATCTTACAATTTCCAAAAACGAATCTAATATCACTTTCAAAATATCAAAGCACTTGCTATATCTTACATTTCCAAATGTCATATAATATTCAAATCGAACATTTGTCATATTGAAATTCATACATCTTCAAATGACTCATATATCGAATTCAAACAAAGCATTTTATCATATTGAAATTTATTATCAAAGTATCATACATAGTACATCTAATAGATTAACGAAGGGGTCTGAAAGCCTAAATCAAAGGGACCATCTTGGTTTAAGAAGGACCACGCGGGTCAAGATATTGTTTCCTCTAGGCAAGGGCCTCACTAAATGATGTCACTAATACTTTTCAAAAATAAACATTCATTCATTCATATAAAATAACATTTCATAAATATCATTCATATAAAAATTTGCAAAACACTTTTCGAATATATTTTTATAAAGATATTACTCACAATGAGCTTATGCGGATGCTAGTCCTTGATGGTCCAATCTACACATTTCGCAATCAAATATTCATAATAGATTACAATCAATTGAACCAATTCTATCCTTTTTAACCATCACTTTGTTTTTCCTAACCAATTAACTTACGTTGACTTTTATCATAATTAACTTATTAATTTAATTATTGCTTCCTTTCTAAACCAATTGACTTATGTTGATTTCTAGTTTAATAATCCTTTATAAGACCTAGTTTATGCATAAAGATGATTGGAAAATGAAAACAAAAGAAAATATAAATAAAATGATACATTTAAATATATTCTAAAATAAGGTGTCCGTTTGAGCAGTGAAATCAAATAAAATGGTCCAAAAAATAAAAAAAAATAAAGGGAAATTGGTGGCAAATTGATTGACACAATGTGATGGAGAAATTAATTGACTCAATTCCTCCGCTATTGTTGCCTTAGGCAACCTTTAAAAATTTGAACACGGGAAAATGTACTGAGTTAAGCCCAGTTTAGAAAAGTGGTTGAGTGAGTTAACTCATCTCAGAAAAATGATTGAGAGCTATTTAATGAGTTTTAATGGGAGTGGACTCTACTGTAATGTGATATTTTGATCTTAATTTAATTTTTTGAAATTATTTTTATTCTCTATTATATTATTAAAATTCAATTAAAATTTTAAAATTAGAGGAATACATCGGTACTCGGTTTCCAAATAAAATGGGTCCAAGGGCTAACCCAGTGAATCCAAAGACAGAATAGTCCCAGAGCTGATCGCATCACAGTAGTACAGATATAAGATAAGAAATTAGAGCGGCGCCGCGCGGGGCACAGCAGCATGTGTACAAAAAAAAGATAGTAAAAGAACAATTTGTAAATTAGTGGGACAATGAAAAATTATTTGTATTTTTATAATAGTGTAATTTTATTATGTATATGTATAGTGTAAATTTTTCATGCGTATGGTACAAGTTTTTACTATGTGCCAAAAGTGTACCACAATTTTTTTTATTTTTTATAATGCAATAATTTTTTTATTGTCCTATTTATTTATAATTTCTCCAAAAACAAAGAACATTCAAAGGATGGTGACGAAGGCAATCACTGATCTCAAGAACAACACTATATGCAAATTATGACCGTTATTAGTACTAATAGTTTATAAAAAATATATTAAAATATATATTACGATTATAAATATTTTGACATTTTGAATTTTTTATTACCAATTTTTAATATTGTCATTAACAAGACTTGTATGTATATGACTAATGCTACGGTAGACACTCTAAAAAAGTGTGAATTATATGCAAATTATGTCATTTGTGGCGTTGTTTGTTACACAAATGTCATAACTAAATCCTCAGTCAGCATAATCACAAAAAAAAACTTGAGTTATAACTAAACACTAACTAAATGCCTTTTGGATCATAACTAAAATAATATCATAACTAATAATACAGTTGTCATAATCATGTCATAATCAGATTAAACCTAACACAATAATAGGTTATAATCAAATATTTTAAAAATCATAATTATGGTACATATGCTATAATACATACTTTTTACCATATGCATCCTTAATTATCATAATATTATTTAGTTATAACATTATTTTGAGATATTTGATTATGATTTTTTTAAATTATGACTCAAAAATATAAAATTATATATATATATTTTTTAATGATAAAATATATATGATACACACATTTTGAGAGGCGCATAACATAGTCTTACCATTTATTTATATGTGAGAGAGAGAGAGAGAGAGAGAGAGGAGGGCAAATGGAAGGGGCCTGGCCTCAATTAGCCCATCGAAACAAGTGGAAAGATGAGAGTACTCATTAATTAAATCAAAGAATGGATGATAACTTAGGGTCTAAAGGATAAGGTTATATAAATATAATTTTTATACAAAATGATATAACTTATTTATAATCATTCATAAGAAATTAAAAAATCCATTACTACACGGTCTGCATTTTTCATAGTCATAATTATATGTGTGATATGATATATATATATATGGGTAACAATTTTAAATATTCAGCTTTTTTCATGGTGTAAATTTAATTTTATATAGTGAAGCTTATATTAAAAATGAATCTTAATTGTTTAATATATTTTTAAAAAAACATATTTTTCAAAATCCTAGCATTAGTGCATATATTCATATGCTTTTGTTTGGGAAGAGCTAAGCCTGACTTTTTGTCTTTTTAGTTAATTTAAGAATTTTTGACTTTTTTTGGTTTGGATGTGATGGTTATGAGAAAAAAATTAAAATAATTATAACTTGAATGTGATATCTTATTAGCTTATTTAATCTATTTTGCCATTTTGTATTTATTTAGTCAGTTTAACTCTTAGTAAATGAAAATTATGTGCATATAATGAGTTGGACCTACCACAATGACAAGGGGAAAAGTGAGAACAGAAGAAGTAGGGGGATGTTGTGTGGCTTCTTGTTGGTGATAATGTTGTTACTGTTGGTGCTGCTGTTGTGTAGGACTTGAGATAGATAAATAGATAGATGAATAATGTGTTGAAAACGTGGACTAAATTAATCCTACAGGTTTGAGTTGGTGATAAGATTTGGGACTTAGAAGTTTGCTTCTTTTAAAGTTTTAGGTTCCATTTTATTTATCAATAAAAATTTTTGAAATCGTAGAACATAGTTCGTGATGCGCGTAAATTAACCCAAAAGTGCTCGTAAGACATAATCTTTGGTGTGCATAGCTCAGAATATCCCACATAAAAAAGAAAAAGAAAAAAAAAAGAGTGGATTAAATTTATAAAAAAAATTATTAAAAATTAAAAGACAGGGGGGCAGAGCAGCCTCCAAGAACAACAACAGCACACACGCAAAGCCTCTCATATCCAACCATAAACCACAACCACCTTCCAACAATCCCCAAAGCCGAGCCGTGTATCAGTTGGAGACTTTTTCAGTAATAGATTTTAATTTAACCACCATTTGCCAGCTATTAATTTAAGTCAATTTATCATATTTTTTTTAGTGTGTACCATATGAAACTAAATTATTTTTATTTATGAGTAAAAAAAAAAAAAGCGTAAATTACAAATACACTCATTGAGATTTGCTTAAAATACGAATTATCCCCTGTAATTTGAAAAATTACAAATATTTCTCTGTCAGAATTTTTTATTTAACAGAATTAATTGAAAAAGTGAAATTTCTAACTATTCACCTATACAATAACAAAATTATCTGAATTATTAATTGAAATAAAATTTTAACATTATTAAAAACTGTTAATTAACTTGATGATTTATTAATAAAATGACCTATTTATTATGAAATTAGAAACCTTGGGGATATAATGTAATTTCTAGGACCACATGGGTAATTTGTAATTTAAGTAAATTTCAGGGAGTGTGTTTGTAATTTACCCAAAAAATAATAAGTCATAATCAAATGCTACATAAGATATAACTAAAATCTTTTCGATCATAATCAAAATAATAATCACAATAAATCTTAACCAACATTATAATGAGTAATAACTAAAATCATAATAAATTATAACCAAGTCATAACTAATACTATAATAAGTCATAATAAAATACTACAAATATCATAACTATAACATAATTTTGGAGCGTGTAGTTTAGAATTTCTCCATATTTTAAGTCCACCATCATAATTATGCTATAATATTTATTTTTTTTCTCTTGTAGTCTAGCATTACTCACTTGAATGGTTACCTACCCAAAAAAATTTCAGAGACTGTGTTGTAGAAATTAATTTTTTTTAATATAGGGTCCATGTGAAATATGGTAAAGATTCATTTTTGAGTAATTTTTGAATTAATAAAAGTGAATTTGTAATATTACTCCACTTGAGTATTACACATGTACTCTTTAAATTTTTTCGTTAAATCACGAAAACAAAGGTTCTAATAATTTGTTATTTATTTTATTTTTTATGTGATTTTTTTTCGACCTTTGTTTCGTTAAGCCTTTTAATTTTTTAAGAATCATACCGATTTCAATCAAATATTGATTGGAGTCTATATAAATAGAACCATGAGAAAGAGAGGATTGGAGTAGAGTTAGAGATTGGTCTCTTTTGGAAAGAGGTTAAAAGTTAATTTTTTGGCTTTTAATATTTTTTTAATCACATTATTTATTTTATTTTATTTTATTTACACTTTTAAAAAAAAAATCAAAATATTAAATTTTAATCTACTTCCCGAAATAACTCATTGTTTGATGAGTCATTTGGTTTTTGGGTGCCAGGGAAGATTTAAAAAATCAGTTGGAGTTGCTCTTAACAAATATTTGTACTTTGGGAAGTATAAATAATACGGAAGGAAAGATAAAGTATAAAAATATGAAAATTTATTAGAGAATTTAACTCAACTCTTTCACATAATTATGAAAGAGTTATATATTTATGTAAGATGGTTGTGTCTGATTCTATAATTGATATAACTGTTTCTATATTTTTTAAAAAAAATCATGCCGATCGAAAAAAATTATTCCCTCTATCCCAAATTATTTATGTATTTTTGTCATTCATGTCCTTTTATCGGTCAACAAATAATGCAATTTTTTCACAAATTAAAAGATATCAATTAGCTTTGCAGATAAAGTCCTCAAAATTAATAAAAAAGAATAAATTAAAAAGGAAGAGCCTTTCCTCCAGCTGAGCCTCGTGAGCCCACAACAGGACCATCTTGTTGATTATAAAAAAATAAATTGTTTAAATAATTATAGACAAAATATTAAATAATTTTAAAAATAATTTATTTATAATTTTGAAGACAAAACATAATTATGTCACATTATTTGATTTGAAAAGTAATTTTAATGTTTAAATGGCCTAGGTTTGTCTTTTGTCCTAATTGTATTGGACGTTGTTGTTGATTTTCGTAGGTCCACTAAGGAGTCTAAATCGATAATCTGAATCATTTAATATGTAGAACTCGTCGAGTATTTCTTTATAAAATTATGTTGATCAGATATCGATAACCATTTGATCAGTTTACATTTCTGTCAATAGTAAATATGATTTAAAAAAAAATTATTCACAGAAATGTGAAGTGATCAACTGGTTATCGATATCTAATTAACGTGTTTTTTTTATAGATAAAGTACTTAATGAGTTTCATACATTAACAGTTTGAATCATCGAAATGAACTAAAAATGAGCCCTAAATAATTCGGACGGGATGATCTAGTTAAACTGCCCAATTAAAACAATTCAATCCCTTTTTAAATTTGAATAACACTGCTCTTTGTTTTAAAAATAAATATGATTTAATCATATTCAGTGTGTTTGGTTTTAATTTTTTGAAAATTGAGTTTTTTATTTTTTTATTTTTTAATGAATATTTTAAAAATTTTAAGCAATTTTTTTTTACTTTTTTAGATTCACCTTACTTAGATGTATCTAAATAGTAAAATATATGTGAAAAATATTTTAAAAAATTAATAAATACACAAAAATACGAAAAATATATTAAATTTTCATATTGTTTTATATTTTTGATATTTAGTGAATTTTTTTAAAAAAAAAATTCATAAATATTATATTTTTTAGTGTATTTATGTTAGGTGTATCTAAAAATTTTAAAAATTATTTAAAATATTAAAAAAATTAATAAAAACAAAAAAAATCTAAAAACGAAAGGATAAAATTTTTTAAAAATAAAATCTAAAAACTAAAACTAAACATAATAATTGTTATTTTTGTCCAGACAATTTGAATGATCGAGTGACTTGCACCTCGTGATCGGCCCAACAGCAGACACCTCCCAATTAAAAATTGTTTGAAATAATTGAAATGGACAAATAATTTGAAATGAAAGCAGTAATTGTTTATCTTTATGGGATTGTAATTAAAAACTGTTTTGCAGGGGCCAAGCCAAAGATGATAGAAGATTGTCACCGATGTTGATGGCTATGATTCATCGCATCAACCAGGAGGACTTGATATGATAAGACTAGCACCTTTCTTTATTTTAATTAGGTTTTGGGTCTAATCAAAGAGTGCGCTTTGACTGACTTCCATTAACTCAAGAACTCACTCACCCTCATCCTTTACAACAACAATATCATTACACATGCGACTCCCAAATCTCAAACTCATTCACTTTAGGATAAATTATCATATGTTAAATTTAATTTTTATTAAATTTTATTAAAATATTATCATATGTTGAATTTAATTTTTATTAAATTATTATTAAAAATAAATTTTTATAATGATTTTTTATTTATATCATTAAAAATTAATAATTAATGATTTTTTTATCACCGTTTTTATAAATTATCGCTAAATTTATAATTAGTAAAATTTTTCTGTGACAAATTTTTTAAATTATTGCAAAAAGTTAAAAATTAGTGACTTTTCTTGTGATGATTTTTTTTAAATGTCACTAAAACTTATAATTAGTGATATTTTTTTAACAAAATTTTCAAACTACCGTTAAAAATTTACAATTAGTGACTGTTTTATAATATTTTATAGAAAACGGTATTAATTATCATAAGACTTATTAAATAATAAATCCACTTATTAAACCTAAACGTAAGTCACCCTCTACTTAACATAATAAATATAGATTATTTTTATTTATTTATTTTTGTCTTAAAGTATTATTAAATTATTTAGAATCTTTTAATAATTATTTGAACTTCAAAAATTAATACATTAATTATAAAATAAATGTAATTTTCTCAAATTCAATCCTAAAATACTTTCTAAATTTCAAACTCATTTACTTAACATAATAAATATAGATTAAATGGGTTCAAAATTTCAACCTAACTCGACTCTATGAATTTTTTTTTTTTTTGGGGGTTAAAAAGATAAAAAACAATCTTAAAGGCGTCAAGTTAGATTGGGAAGGATAGATTTGTTGGGCAATCTCCACTGTATTTAAAAGATTTAATTCTATTGTATACAAAACAACAATTAGAATTTAAAAAAAATAAAGAAAAGAAGAGAATTTGTTTGATTACAAAAATCAAACTCAAAATAAAAAAAAAAACAAATAAAAACAAATTTTATTTTGTTACAAAAACAAAATTAAAATCTGATTTTAATAAACAAATAAAAACAGAATATAATTTAATCAACTTACTTGGTTAAATTCTTCGAATAACTTTCTGATCAAGTCCAGTGTTTAACACTGTGTCCTTAAGACAGATTCGTCCTCTCCACGGTGCTTTCAGAATGTGGACGTCTATCTCCCAGGATAAAATGATCTACTACAAACAATAGCAGCACTACAAATTGTTTGCCTAACGAACACACTAAGTGTTTATACTCTCTCTGACAAGAAAATAATGCAGCAAAATGAAGAGGATGTTTGCAGAATTATGAAGGACGAAAATTCAAGATTCCTAAATCCAAATGAGGGCTGTCCTATTTATAGATGGAATGGTGGCTCTTGGTTTTGAATTGAACAGGTATGATACCTGTTGGTTTTGTATTCAAACAGATTTGAATCTGTTGGGTTACAATTCAAACAGATAACAAAAACGGGAAGGGCCTTGTTTGGGTGTGCAATAATACCAAACTAGTTTATTTCGGGAAGGGCCCTGTTTGGATGTACAGAAAAAACCAAACCCAGTTTCTTTCTGTTTGAAAACGGGAAGGGCCCTGTTTGGATGAACAAAAAATCCAAACCAGTTTATTTGATTTAAATTCAAATGTTTTTGGCCCAAAAAGATTAGTATTGTTCCGAACAAGCCCAACCCAACCTCACACCACGCACCCAAGCCCAAGGCCAGGCCCAGCCCGCCCGACCGGACGGCGGCGGCCGCGCGCGCGTGTGTGGTGATTTTTGGGTCCAATGGGTCTAGCCCATAACCTCTCCCTCTAAAACACTTGGGTACCCCTTGGGGCACACCCCAAGTACCAAACCCAAGCCTTATAAACCCTTTCAAAACCTCCCACCAAATCAATATGGGACAAGCCTTATTCAAGAAATAAGGAATTTTCACCAAAACTCCATTTCCATGGAGCACACTTTGGCTTCAATTTCCTATTCACTCGGTAATGGTTTTAAGCAACCAAATATACCACGTGAATCACAACGCGGCATAGAACGCGTTACCACTTTGACCCGTGTAAAACGACGCACGGGGCCCACCTAAAAATTAGACCAAACTTAGGATAAAATTCTGGTTTTACCCAGAATTTATAACCATTTCCAACAATCCCCCACATGAATGGAATTTGATGACAACGGAAATGCAACAAAATGCAGATTTATCGAAAGAGTATAAGTCGAAAATATCTTGCATCAGGATAGGTAGTTTTCGGCCTTGAACCTTCCCTAGTGATAACCTATCGGACTTACTGGCTAACCAATGGACGCGATGCCTTGAATTGTTCAGCCGTTTGTGTAAGCCAAGACAATAGATTTCACACAAAATATTTTCTAACACATCGTGGTTCTCACTGTTGTGTTCATTTTGGCCTTGAACGCACTTGGTTTTCATAAGTGTTTCTAGAGAAT
Source organism: Camellia granthamiana (assembly GCA_036172215.1). Lineage (NCBI taxonomy): Eukaryota > Viridiplantae > Streptophyta > Magnoliopsida > Ericales > Theaceae > Camellia > Camellia granthamiana. The sequence continues at coordinate 14,513,663 of CM069917.1, read as the reverse complement.
GTAGCTTCTTTCATTCTCATAGAACCGGCCCCAGTTCAACACTTATATAGGTGATTCTTATTGTGAGTATCTCCTTATACTCATCTTGATTTTATGCCTTAATCAAGATATAAGTAATCATTAAAAGCAAAGCTTATCCTTATGCCCCTGCAAACAACATATGTTGCAGATATTACTCTCACCATAGGAATGGGTAAGGAATTTGAATCCCTTGGTGATTTCTGGCGAGCCATACATAACTTAGTTATCCCTTTGAACTTAGTTCTTGGGATCTCCAGTCATATAAGTAGGGTTACCATTATGACGACTCTTATGTAATAGGCTTTAATCCCATCCCCTTCGATGAACTATACACTAGCTCTTTTGTCAAACCTCTTGTTAACGGATCCGCAATATTCTCTTTAGATTTTATATAATCTATTGAGATTATTCCGTTTGACAACAATTGCCTTACGGTATTATGTCGACGACGAATATGTCGTGACTTATCGTTATACATATGATTCTGTGCCCTACCTATTGCAGATTGACTATCACAATGAATGCAAATAGCTGGCACAGGTTTTGGCCACATTGGAATATCTTCTAAGAAGTGACGAAGCCATTCTGCTTCTTCACCTACTTTGTCTAAAGCAATGAACTCAGATTCCATTGTGGATCGTGCGATGCAAGTTTGTTTCGTGGACTTCCAAGAAACAGCAGCGCCTCCTAGAGTAAAGACATATCCACTAGTGGATTTTGAATCTTTAGTATCCGATATCCAATTGGCATCACAATAACCTTCGAGTACTGCTGGATATCGAGTAAAGTTCAAACCATGATCACGAGTGAATCTTAGATATCTAAGAACTCGAATGATCGCTTTCCAATGGTCTTTTCCAGGGTTACTACTGTACCTACTCAATTTACTGATAGCATAAGCTATATCAGGACGAGTACAATTCATTAGGTACATTAGGCTTCCAATGATTTGGGAGTATTTTAACTGAGACACTGCATCACCTTTATTTTTCGATAAATAAAGACTGATGTCTACAGGTGTTCTAGCTAAATTCAAATCATCCTTGATAAATTTATCAAGAATTTTCTCAATATAATGAGATTGAGATAATGCATATCCGTCAGATGTTTTAGTTATTTTCATTCCTAATATAACATCTGCGACCCCCATATCTTTCATATCAAATCTTTTGTTAAGCATTTGCTTAGTTGATTTGATCATGTTGTGACTGCTTCTAATGATAAGTATGTCATCCACATAAAGACAAACTATGACATAGCCTTGGTCAGTGTTTTTAACATAGACACATTTGTCACATTCGTTTATCTTAAACCCATTAGTAAGCATTGCATGATCAAATTTTTCATGCCATTGCTTAGGTGCTTGTTTTAATCCATAAAGGGATTTTACAAGTCGACAAACTTTCTTTTCTTGTCCTGATACAACAAACCCTTCGGGTTGTTCCATATAGATCTCTTCATTTAGATCACCGTTTAAGAAAGCTGTCTTAACATCCATTTGATGTATTTCTAAATTTAAACAACGCTGCTATAGAAATAAGCATGCGAATGGATGTTATTCTTGTCACAAGGGAATATGTGTCAAAATAGTCCAGACCTTCCTTTTGTCTGTAACCTTTAACTACAAATCTTGCTTCATACTTGTCAATTGAACCATCTGCTTTCATTTTTCTCTTGAATATCCATTTATATCCAAGAGGTTTAGAACCTGGTGGAAGATCCACCAATTCCCAAGTATGATTTTGCATAATGGATTCAATTTCATTATTAACAGCCTCTTTCCACAAAGGTGCTTCAGGACCTATCATTGCTGCCTTAAAGCTTTGAGATTCATTTTCTAACAAGTATGTCAGAAAATCTAGACCAAAGGATTTTGATGTTCTCGCTCTCTTACTCCTTCTTGGTTCATCATCAGTTAAATCTTGTTGGTTGAGACCATTACTAGTCTCTTGTGTTTGTTTGTCATTAGTCTCTTGACTTTGTATACAATCATAAGTTCTTTTCTGTGAACTTAATTCCTGTCCTTTCTTGTAAGGAAAGACATGTTCAAAAACACAGCATTCCTTGACTCTATAATAGTGTTCATATTTATATCAGGTATTTCTGATTTATAAGTTAGAAACCGATATGCACTACTATTCTGAGCATAACCAATAAACACATAATTTACTGTTTTTGGTCCAATCTTAGTCTTTTTAGGAACAAGAATTTCAACTTTTGCCAAACACCCCCACACTTTTAAGTATTTGTAGGAAGGTGGTCGACCTTTCCACAATTCATAAAGAATGCTTTTGGTTCTCTTGTGGGGTATTCTATTAAGAACATAATTAGCAGACAATATTGCTTCCCCCCACAAGTTCTGTGGTAAGCCTGAATTTAGTAACATGCCATTCATCATTTGTTGTCTATGATGTGCTTGATTCATAAATTCCAAATCCAAAAATCCAATTGATTGTATACATTCTTGCAACTCATTTATAAATAAATGTCACTGTCATAAAAATATTTGTGACAGAAGAAAAATAAATCATCTCAACTAATGCAAGAGATACACCCCCATATTAAGAAAATGGTTTATGGTTTAACAATTTCTACTACGCAAGTAAAATAATTATTAACAACATCTCATGTCACATAATTCAAAATAAACCAATAATCAGCATAAAAGATTTCTTAAATTACTTCCCAATTAAACGGAACAATATAATTACATACATCTACATGTTTAAATTTCTCTGGTGTTTAAACACCCATTCAAACTTGATTAGAAATATTCAAATTAACCTACTTATGTCCAAAGTCGACATAACAAATTATCATTCCAAATCACTTGAAATTATTGTTAAGAAATAACTAGAGTTGATATCATACATACATATCAAACGCATCAACTAAAAATAATGAATTAACAAAGTAAATTAATCATGCATGATCCCATCACTTGCATCATGAAATAAAAGGATTCTCAACTCATAAATAAAATCCAACGCATTTAAACTTTAAACTTCAAAATGACAAAATATACCTTCATTTAATAAGTTTGGTTTGTACATAAATAAACAAATTAAATATGCATTAAAATGTTCTTGTGAATATATAAATAGATATATATATTTTTCGACTCAAGTGCAGAAACAATTCAAGACTATGAATCCACATTGTAATAAAGATAAAATTAGTTTGTAAAACTAATATTTTACTCTAGAAACAAATTCTACCATGTATACTCACGATGAACTCTGATAAAGTCAAAAGAATTAACACCTTTTCACAAAGGGTTCAAAAATAAGTGGTCTACCAAATGAAACCATAAGTCACTTACAAAATTAACAGATTGTGATCAAGTCACAAAGTTACATCAAAATTAATTTTCTAGTTACTAAAACCAGAAAATAAATTGCAATAAAAAATAATTTTATTTTCCTTGTTACTAAAACTAGTAAAATAAAATACCGAAATAATATCTGATTACAAAAATCAGAAAACCAAACCATAAATTAATTTTCTAGTTACTTAAACCAGAAAATAAATTATAACACAAAATAATTTTACTTTCCTTGTTACTAAAACTAGAAAAATAAAATACCAAAATAATTTTCTGTAACACCAAATAATATTCTGCAATTGTTAATGACACCAGTATATTACTACTAGTTGTCAAAGAAAAGAGACAGTATATTACTACTATCTGTCAAATAGCATAAATCACTATTTGTTTTTCCAACCAGAATATTATTTTGAAAACACAGAAAATTAAATACAATGAAGATATCAAATACGATTCTGTCTTAAGATTGTTGGGCAATCTCCACTGTATTTAAAAGATTTAATTCTATTGTATACAAAACAACAATTAGAATTTAAAAAAAATAAAGAAAAGAAGAGAATTTGTTTGATTACAAAAATCAAACTCAAAATAAAAAAAAAAACAAATAAAAACAAATTTTATTTTGTTACAAAAACAAAATTAAAATCTGATTTTAATAAACAAATAAAAACAGAATATAATTTAATCAACTTACTTGGTTAAATTCTTCGAATAACTTTCTGATCAAGTCCAGTGTTTAACACTGTGTCCTTAAGACAGATTCGTCCTCTCCACGGTGCTTTCAGAATGTGGACGTCTATCTCCCAGGATAAAATGATCTACTACAAACAATAGCAGCACTACAAATTGTTTGCCTAACGAACACACTAAGTGTTTATACTCTCTCTGACAAGAAAATAATGCAGCAAAATGAAGAGGATGTTTGCAGAATTATGAAGGACGAAAATTCAAGATTCCTAAATCTAAATGAGGGCTGTCCTATTTATAGATGGAATGGTGGCTCTTGGTTTTGAATTGAACAGGTATGATACCTGTTGGTTTTGTATTCAAACAGATTTGAATCTGTTGGGTTACAATTCAAACAGATAACAAAAACGGGAAGGGCCTTGTTTGGGTGTGCAATAATACCAAACTAGTTTATTTCGGGAAGGGCCCTGTTTGGATGAACAAAAAATCCAAACCAGTTTATTTGATTTAAATTCAAATGTTTTTGGCCCAAAAAGATTAGTATTGTTCCGAACAAGCCCAACCTCACACCACGCACCCGCGCCCAAGCCCAGCCCGCCCGACCAGACGGACGGCGGCGGCGGCGCGCGTGGTGATTTTTGGGTCCAATGGGTCTAGCCCATAACCTCTCCCTCTAAAACACTTGGGTACCCCTTGGGGCACACCCCAAGTACCAAACCCAAGCCTTATAAACCCTTTCAAAACCTCCCACCAAATCAATGTGGGACAAGCCTTATTCAAGCAATAAGGAATTTTCACCAAAACTCCATTTCCATGGAGCACACTTTGGCTTCAATTTCCTATTCACTCGGTAATGGTTTTAAGCAACCAAATATACCACGTGAATCACAACGCGGCATAGAACGCGTTACCACTTTGACCCGTGTAAAACGACGCACGGGGCCCACCTAAAAATTAGACCAAACTTAGGATAAAATTCTGATTTTACCCAGAATTTATAACCATTTCCAACAAGATTGGCCATCGGGTCCATAGTCACCCCAACAACATAATCTTAATTTCAATCTTATATTATCAAAATAAATATATGAATAAAATATAAGTAAATAAACAATAATAAATTATTGCATTTAACAATTTTTGAACATCGTAACAAAATGTATATAAAAAAAAAAAAAAAAACATTGTTTTAATTTTAATAAATAAAAAATGCATAATACAAACAGTGAATACAAACTTAGATGCATAAAAATGCATAACATATATATATTTTTTATTTTCTTTAGGGAAAAAATATTTATGTAACAACATCTACTTTAGTAGTTATTTGTCACCAATTATATGAATGCATCCAAATATAAATTGAATTTTGTATAAATTATAACTAAATTCAAGGTTCAAATATGTTTGAGTTAGACATTAGCCGAAACAAAAAACACAAAATACATATAAATTCGGGTTTCAAATTCATTCGGATTAAAGTTTAATTTGAGTCCACTTTATTACCATTAATTATACAAAATATGTCAGTGTGTGAAGTTCCACGCTGTTCACGACCAAATCAACAAAACACTCGTCTTTGGTTAAATTTTGGTTAGTGTTCTAGTTTGATATTTATTAGTTAAGATTGTAAAACTCGATACTTTTTGTTAAGATTAAGATTTTGAAGAATAACTTAACAAATGTTCTCATTTGTTTGACATGCTAAGTTAAATGAGATTATTAATACAATGGGATTGAGTGAGAATTACTATGATGGTATTAAGTTAAAATTATAACATAAATTATATTTATTTATGCATTAGTATGACGAGATAATGGACTGTTTTGGGAAGTTGGTAAAAAGTTGACTTTTGGTTTTTTACCAAGCTTTTTGGCTTTTTTAGAAGTGATTTGGAAAGTTGGTAAAAAGCTGGCTTTTTTGATTTTTGATTTAATATTTTTTAAAAGTGTCACATCACTCCAAAATGACCAAAATATCCTCACTTTTTGATTTTTAAATTAATTAATTAAAATATTCCAAGGGTAGTTTGGTAAATTTGGGTGTTGCGTTTTTGGTCTTCCCAAATGGGATTCTTGGTGTTTTTGCATGGCTGGCGTTTTTGTTACAATGCTCAAAACGCTGGCTTTTTGTTAAGTTGCCAAAATGGCACAATGGGTTGAAAGTAAAGTAGTAAAAAAATTATGTAAAAGTCCTTATTATGTAATTGTGACTTTAAAAAATAAGTTAAGGGGATGGGTAGGAATGGCAATGGGGCAGGGGATCACACTCTCCGTCCCCGATCCCCGATGGTAAAATTTTCCCCGTTCCCAGCCCGATCCCTGACGGGGATCCTATCACCGCCCCCGTCCCCCGCTCCCCAACGGGGATCGGGTTTCCCCGACCCCAAAATTCCCCGGACCAACAAAAAAAAAAAAAACCAAACACAAAGGGAGAGAGATCTACAACATTATCAACATCACAAACAACATTATCAACATCATCAATATTAGAAGGAGAGATCTGAGTGTAGAGAGAGAGAGAGAGAGATTTGCTCGTCGTTGAAGGTGGCGTCGATTTAGATCTTGTCGATTCAGACCGTCGTCCTCACATCTCTCTGCTCGTTGTCGTTGTCGGTGGCTTCCGTCGTCGTCATCGTAGTCGGAGGTGACGTTGTCAGAAACGAATCATCGTTGTAGTCGGATGTGGCGTCTCAGATGGTGAGGAGAAGAGAGAAAGAGAGAGAGTAGAGGGAAGAGAGAAATGGAGTAGCTATGAAATGAAACAAAAAAAGTGAAATGAGAGATGAAATGAGAAGACGGAAATAAAACAAAAAATAAAAAAATATTATATATATATATCAGTTCGGGGGACATACAGGGCGGGCCGGGGCTTGGCCACTTATCACCGTCCCCGCCCCGAAATTGATCAGGGATTAATTTTTAAATACCATTCCCGTCCCGTCAGGGGTATTTTTCGGGAAAAACCCGTTCAAATCGGGGTCAGGGGATCGGGTCCCTGTCGGATCAGTTTCAAATTGTCATCTCTAGGGATGGGGGCAATAAGGTAATTTCATCTCCAATCCCTAATCCCCTAAAATTGGGTTAGTAGACTCAAATCCTTAATGAATTTTTTAAAATTTTTTGAATGAAAAATCGTTAGCGTTGATTTGGCATGAGATTAAAATGAGGTCAAGGGTTCAAACAGTCACAAAAAGACAAATGGTGTCATTTGGGAAGTGGATTGGTTTTTTGACTTTTTTAGTCTAGGGTTAAAAAGTCTAGTTTGGGAAGGGCTTTTGGCTTTTTTTGTGAGAGAAAGAATGTCATGCTTATGGGTTGAATGTAATGTTTTGTTTTATTAGGCTAAAAAGCTTATTTTGTTTTTTGTGGTTATTTTAGTCAAAAAAAATCCCAAAACCCTCTTCCCAAACAGAGGCTTAATAAATTAAAAAATTAATAAGACAAAAATATCACATTTAAATCATAATTATTTTATTTTTTCTCTTACAAAAGTTAAAAAATTTTAAAAACTCAACCCAAACGAGGTTTTTAGCCCCAGGCTAATAGCAAAAAGCTAATCCACTTCCCAAACGAAATCTTAATAAGATTGTTAGTCACTTTCTTTAGAAGGGTTTCATAATCTCATGAGACTGTTAATTTTGTGATAATATTGCAAAAGAAACATAGGGCTCATTTAGAAACTTAGCTATTTTAGTTAACCTTTTGATTTTAGCTTAACTAAAAAAGTTGTGTTTGAGATGATAGTTGGTGTTGTTGTTGTTGTTGTTGTTGTTTTTTTTTTTTTTTAGTTGATTTGATAATTGTAAAAAAAATTAAAATAATTATGATTTAGATGTGATATTTTATTGTATTAGATATTTTAATTTATTTTATCTTTATTAATTATTTTAATATAAAAAAAATCTCCCAACCCAACTTTCCAAACACCCATATAACGTGCCCGTTTTGAAAACTTTTGAAAAAAGCCACGTTTTGATCCAAGGTCCAAAAACGCAACAAAATTGGTTTGGAAAGTTATAAAAATGCAAGTGTGAAATTACAAATTGGGACCTATGACAAAAAAATAAAAAAATAAAATTCTTATGTTGGATAAAGGTATTTTGATCATTTTAATTTGATTTGACACCATAAACAAATATTAAACTAAAAAATCAAAAGTCAGCTTTTTACCAACTTTTCAAATCACTTTTCAAAAGCTAAAAAACTTGATAAAAAATCAAAAACTAACTTTTTACCAACTTTTCAAAACACCCCAACGTTGGTAGACCCAACTCACTTCACCCTTGATCTTTCAAAGCAATCAGAGCCTTTAGTGATAATTGGTGTGGAAGAATAGTCCAAGACAATGGGATTCTCTCACCAAAAAAATTATTTTAATACTCTAGGGGCGTGTTTGATTCGTGGGATTGGAGAGGGGACTATCTACTATTTGAATTACAATCTAAATAGTGCTTTTTATCCGCCGTTTGATTTTTTTTTAGTCCGCCGGACATGGAATCCGGCCGAACTCCTTATCCCCCATATGGGGGACTATTGTGTCCTAAGGGAGGTGGACAGAATGTGGGGGATTATCCACTGTTGGGATTAGATGCTAAAATGATTATTTTGACCATCTACTATTTAATTATGTATTATATTTACTAAAATTCAATAAAATTTAAATGTCTCAATTTAAAAATAAAATAATTTTATTTAACTTTTTATTAATGTTTTATTTATTTAATTTTTTAAAATAATTTTTTATAGATATTTTTTTGATGTTTTATTTTAAAATTTTGTTTATAATTTATTTAATTATTTAAATTTTAATAGGTGTTTTATTTAAAATTTTAATTAAAAAAATAATATAATTTTTTTATACAGGTTATACAGTATTAAATGAAATTTTAATGATTTATTAAATAATATAAAAAAATAATGTCCTCTGTATTTTATTAAAACAAATTTATTTAACAAATCATTGTGTAAAATTTTAAAACAGTAATGGTGTAAAAAATTTTAACACAGTAATGCTTACCCACGAATCAAATTTTAATAAAAGTAATGGTTACACAGAATGGTTACACAGTAATCAAATTTTATCCTTTTTATTTATTTATTTATTTAATTTAAAAAAAATAAATTTATTTAATTGTGTAAAAAATAAAATAAAATAAATTTTTATTTAATCTAGCTAAAAATAATTAAAATATTAAAGATATGTTTAATATTGCTATTACTTAGTAAACAATTGAAAAAGGATAAAATAGTCATTTGTTCATTTATCCTATCCAGTCCGTCCAACCAAACGTTGGATTCACTAAAAATAGTCATTTCCAGACATCTAATCCCATGAAAAAACAAACACAGGATACATATCCAATCTAGCCAAATAGTCCGGGGGATTCACAGTCCCAGGACTCCAGTCCGATGGATTCTAATCCCCCCTTATCCAGTCCGTCCAATCAAACACACCCTTGCAGTATTACGTAATAATACTTCTACCAATTACTAAATATTATATAATTATTGGTTGTCTATCATTAAACAGTTATATCTTTTTTATCAATCACAATACTACTCATTTAGGTACTAAATCGGGAAATTATTGATTGGTCTTGGAGTACTAATAGTGTTGTAATTGATGGAGAGAATAAGGCTCACGAATTTATATTGAATAATTAAAAAATATGATGAAACATTAAAATTTGTGATTGGTGAGGGATATCACCACATGACGTTCCAGTAACACTAAATAATTTTTCTAATAAATCAAGTTACCAAATAACCACTCGATTCAAAGAGTTTATCTGATATTTATTACTCAGGTCACGTTTGTTTGGCTCCATAAGATGAAGAAGATCAGAAATACAGTGAGATTTAGTGAGATGATTATTATCGTGGTAATATTAAATTGGAAATATAAAATAAAATTTGTTTATTTGTGTACTAATGTGGTAATGTTAGTTAATTGGGATTAAAAATGTATAAATTACGTAAAAAAAAAAATTATTATATAAAAGATAACTTTGTTAATTTTATAAAATAAGAAGTAGAATAATCTTTTAGCCATTAATTCATAAAAGTGGACTAACAATCCCACTTCTCCGATAAGTATAGTAATCTCACTATAAAAGACGATTGATACTCCTACAAAATTAGCAATTTTATTTCATTCCTTTACAAATAAACATGACGTAGGATTCACGGATTATTAATCCAATTTTACTCCCTAAATCACCAACCAAACATGACCTAAAGTTACGTGAAGGATCAGATGGGAACAGAATAATGTGACCCAAGATTTGATTATTCCATCCAACGCGACTCAAAAGGTGCGTACTGGAATTACCTTTCAGGATACGACAAAAAACAAATCAAACGGTGAATCAAAATCCAATTCCTACACGCGCTAGCACTGCGAGTCGGGCAAGTAAAAGTTACCTATAAAATAAATCTAATGAAAAAGTACGGAAATGATTCCGCCGACTTGTGTTTGTGGCGTTACAGGTCGAACATGTTGGGTGGTCGGAAGCCAAAAGTGGTATGACGAGCATACATTAGTTGGTGATCCTAAACAAAAGATGAAGGGCAAATTACAAACACCCTCGAGATTTGATGAAAATAAATTTTTTTTTTTGAGATTTAAGAAATTATAAACTTGAGGATCAAATTTTTATAATAAATTAAAAAAAATTAGGAGAGAATTTGTATGAAAATAAAAATCTCAGAGGGTAATTTGTTATAAAAATATAAACCTCAGGGGACGGGATGTAATTTCTCAAACCTCAAGGGGGAATCTGTATTTCCACCAAACCTCGAGGGGGTATTTGTAATTTGCCCAAAGATAAATTACAAATATATTTTTTTAAGTTGGTTTAAAATATAGATTATTAAACAAAATTATAGCTTGGAAAATTATAAATATTTTTTATTAAACAAAATTAATTAAAAAAATAAAATTCATAATTTCTTTCTTATACAATAATAAAATTATCTAAATTATTAATTAAAATATATTTTTAACATCATTAAAAACTGTTAACTGACTTGATAATTTATTAATAAAATGGACGATTTGTTATGAAATTAAAAATCTCAGGGATGGAATGTAATTTCCAAAACTACAGGGAGTAATCTGTTTTTTAATTAAATCTCAGGAGGTGTATTTGTAATTTACCTTCAAAAAATTATTATAAATTGTTATACCACTATCTTTATTTTTTTACATATTTTCTTTGTAAAAAATTAACAAATTTCTAAAATAATATAATCCCAAACAAAACCTTATTAGAGCATCTCCAGCAATCCTCACCAAATTAACTATCCAAAATTTTACTTTATTAATTTAGCTAATCATTTTTTCAATACACATTCCAACAATACTCTTTACTTTAACTATCCCCTTTAAAATATTATTTCTTTCAACTTTACTCATATATACATATATATATATATATAAATTTGTAAATAGTTTGATCATCATTGACACATAGGAAAAAAATAATAAAAAAATATATAGCACAAGAACAGTTCCTGGCTTCAGGTAGCTAGCAACTGTTGCTTGTATCAAATTGTTGAAGTATTTGATGAGGTTGTTAGAGGTCTCTTTTTATCAATTTACAAGTTAAAGCCGAGATAATTCCTTATCTTTACTTGTTGAAATTTGTAGCAATTTACAAGTTAAAGCTAAGCTGAGATAATTCCTTATCTTTACTTGTTGAAATTTGTAGCAATTTACAAGTTAAAGTTAAGCTGAGATAAATTCCTTATCTTTACTTGTTGAAATTTGTAGCAATTTACAAGTTAAAGTTAAGCCGAGATAATTGTTTATCTTCACTTGTTGAAATTTGTAGCAATTTACAAAATGAAGTGAAATTAAGTTTATTGATTCAGTCCCTTGTTAAAACTTGAGAAAAGTTTGTTAGTTAAAATTATATATGCTTTATACTTGTTGAAGTATATGGAAAATTTACAGGTGAAGTCCTAGCCGAGATAAACCTGCAGGTAATCATACTCGAGGTATGTAACTCCGAGGAGATTATGCGAAGGAATGAGTCACGCAAAATATCCTAAGTATACAGAAGCAATGAAGAATTAAAGACTGAAGCATTCAGATGAAAACAGTTGCAATAAATAAAGGCACCATGGCCTAGCAAAAGTAAATCGTTCACAGGAAACAAAGAAAGGCACACCGGCCGTAAAGAAGAAGCTTACATTGTCTAGGGAACATCAACAATAAAAAAGAACAAAAAAAAAAAAAAACATTTCAAACGTCTTCAGCATTAGCAGGTGGTTGAACTAAGACCTCGGAGGACTCTGGGAGAACCACTTTGGCATCTTTTTCTTCAAACTGATGGGCTGGTACCTCGGAGGACTCTGAAGGAGTCACCTCGGCATCTTTTTTTGCCGCAATCTCGGCATCAATCTCTGCTACCGTTTGACCAAGACTTTTTTCAACCAAGGGGACATCAGACGATACTTGTTCAGGAGTGGCCTCCTTTATAACCTCCTCATCTTCCTCATTAGTCAAGTCCAGGATTTGATCATCCTGAGGAAGAGACTTGGTCTCATTAGTATCTTTGGGCTTCCTTACTAGAGCATTGTCATCATCGTCGGCTTCAGACTCGGATTCCTCCTCGTGTTCAGGTTGACTTGGAGGTGGAGGCGGAGGGAATGGCAAAGGGATAGCTTCAGCCTTGCGCCATGGCGAATCAGCAGGAAGATCAAGTTTTTTGGCCAAGGACATCCAACCAAGGGAAAAACCCCTGTTGCATGCCTGCTTAACCTGTAATTTGTAGTCTTCTGCAACATCGGCCATGCCTTGGGCATATGCCTTGTCATCGGTCGCCTTGATTTCGGCGTCCTTGGTGGCCAGCGCCACGTGCAGTTCTTTCTCGGCCTGGGCAGCCTTCGCTTGAGCCTCTCTCTTTTCTGCCTCGGCAACTGTTTTAATGGCTTCAGCGGCCTCGGCCTTCTCATCAGCCTCTTGCTGAGCCTGCGTCGCAGCCTCGGCTTGATCTTCCAAGGTCTTCATTTTATTGTTGAGACTCTTATTTTGTTTCTGAAGGGCAGCGCACTCCTTCTCCATCTCGGCCAATCTTTCCTTGTTCTCAAAGGCCTGCATGGAGAGAGAGTGGGCGTGTTGAATGGCCTGAAAGAAAACAAGGCGGGGATTATTACAACATATTGCAAAATTTTATAAGTATAAAGAAAGTGGCAGGAAGACAAGTTATCAAACTCGAAGACTTACTTGGACAGAACGCTGTAGCATAAAGGCATAATTCTCGTACTCGCTCATCTTGGCATTGCGCTCAAGATCGCCTTCGAGAAGAACTGCAGTACTAAGCGCCACGCCGATATTAACGTTGTCGGCGCTCTCATGGGCATAAACGGGCCTGTTTTCAAGGGTAATTTTAGGCTCCCAGGGAACCTTAGGAACTCTGGACCCCGAAGTCGTCGCAGACGATGACCTCGGCCTTTTCGACTGAGTGGATCCTGATGGCTGGGCTTCGGCAGGTCTTTTGGCAGGAGCAGAGGAAGTCTTTTTGTTCTCGGCTAGCTGGGAAATAGGTAAGGCATCCTCAACCTCGGCGTCAGTAGCCTTGGACTTTGGTTGGGCCTTCTTGATCTTTTTTGGTTTCGGTGGGGGCACCGTTTGGGTTGGTGCAGCGTCCACGTCGGTTGGGAGGTCGGCCAGAAGGTCCTGCACAACTGGCTTCGGGCGAACCATTTCGGCAGTTTTTACAAGTCGTCGCCGACACTTTCTTTCAGAAATTGGTACCAAGTATGGTGCCGAGGTTGAAGGTTGATCGGCTGGATCAGAAGTTGAACCTTGATCAGCCCGAGATGTGGATGCGGTTTGAGTTACTACAGTAAGAGAAGAGGAGCTCTTTTTCTTCTTCCTCTTGGGAACGTCGGGAAGAGTTGATCTGTGTGTTGGAATGAAATTCAGTACCCGTGGAGCTTTTCGTTTGTCAATTGGCAGATCTAGTAACTTCTTCAAATCCTTGCCCAGAAAATAGGATTGACGAAAGCTCTTTGGTGGTTTGCGGACGTCTGCAAAACAGAACATAGCATCAGAAACAGATAAAATTTTTGGAAAACTTGAAGAAAGCAACAGCTAAGCAGTTGACACTGCGCTCTTACCCTTGCCCTCCTTGACCGTTCAAGAAAGAGGGAAGAGATGGACTTCTTCGTCTGGGCCGAATTCCCAATTTCTAGAAGCAATAAGATAATCGTCTCCAGCCCCTTTGTTGGAGTCTGGGAGGTCGGCTACGATTTTAAATTCGGTAGACCTCGGCTTGAGGTAATAGACAAAGCCTTTTTCTTTTAAGTCCAGGGCGCACATAGTATAGCAGTATTGGATATCGGCAAGAGTGATTCTAACATTCTCCTGCCGAGCTAAGGCTGTGATACCATTAAGTGTTCTGTAGGAATTGATGGTGAGTTGCATAGGGTTCAGTGTGTAGTAGTGAAGAACTTCACGAAAGAGGGGATTGAGTGGGAGCCGAAGTCCGCATTCAACAAAGGCTACAACAGGGAAGGGCATTGTATTGTCTGTAGGCATGATGGAATCATCATCCCCAGCTAGCCTAAGGTGGACGTCCTCGGGAATAGAGAACTCTTGCCTAAAGTATTCGAGTTTGGTTGGGTTGTTTACCCTATGACGCCACATTCCCATGGTTTTGGTATAAAGGTATTTGACTTCAGAAGCAGAGTATTCTTAAAGAAATATTAGAACCTCGGCTTAAACATAGGAATATACTGGTAAGGATTGTTCCAGTTTTTCCTAAGAATTGAAGGTTCTATAAGCAAATCCCAAACCTAAATCTACGAAAACAAAGATCGAAGGCACAAATCTGGAAAAGATACAACAAAGCAGAAAACAAAAAGGAGTCTCAGATTCAAGAACACCAAGGGCGGAAGACCAAGAATAGAGGAGAAACAGTGCAAATGTTCATATGTAAAATCAAGAAATAAAGACGCATTCAGGTGAATGATTCGCAAATTAAATACTGGAGCAGAACAATAATGGCAAGAAATTTCAGGGAAAATCAAGAACTGGGGAAGCAAAGCCAGTTGCTTACCAGAAAATGTGAGGCCGGAATGAGCTTCGCCGAGATCAGACGACGGGGGCAACAGTGGCGAAAGCTTCGCAGAAATGGTAGATGGAGATGGTTGCAGAGCTCAGAGCTTGGGGCAATGGCAGATTCGAAGAAGAGAAAGCTTTAGAGAGAGAAAATGTAAAGTATTCAAACGCAAAAGTGAAGAGAAAGAGAGAGGCAAACGTTTTTGTCCAAAACACGAAACGGCGGCAAAACAAAAGCAATTATTGAGCCTGGGTTAACGCATGCGTCAGACAGCGCAAGCAGAGAAAAGACGGCCAACAGGCGCGTCGCCAGCACGGACCAATAAGGGAAAAACGCGTCAGTGGAACGGTTGAAAAATGGTGCATGACAGCTCATGCACATTGGGAGAGTTCGTGTGAATTCTTGTTCCTGAAAAGAAGACATATCGGCCTGAAGTGAATGACATCGGCTGGAAAGTTTCTAAGCCGACGTACGAAACAGAAGTTCAAATGTAGGTTCCATCATCTCAGAATACCGAGGTAATAGAACCTAGGGGGCAGTTGTGGGGATGTATTTTTCTAAGTACTAACACGTGGCCGAAGTGGCACCGAAGTGTCAGTCGAGGTGCCACGTGTCGTGGTAGTTACGCCGAGGTTATCTCAGAGTTGACGAGGTTATCTGCGAGAATACAGGAGTCCGGGGTTACCGCCGAAGATATCAGAATCCGAGATGATCAGATAAGGGGCAAGAGTCCTAGAATGAAGAAAGAATTCAAGATGGATAAGGATAGTATTCTTAGGGAGTCTATCCTTATCTCTTGTAGAGTCCAGAGTAAGTACTGAATGAGAGTCCATAGAAGTGAGACTTCTAGTGGGACTAGGACAGAGAAAGACTATAAAAGAAGGGCATCCCCGGCGGGTCTAAGGTACGCAATTTTGAGTCTTGAGCAGTAATTTAAATACTTGTATTATCTTTGAGAGAGACTGACTTGATCGTCGGAGTGCCCCCCGGTGGAAGAACCACCGCCGGAGCCTTTTCTTTCTGTGCAGATTGCAGGGTGCCATCTATTCTGCCTGTGTTCTACAGCTGGTTCACTAAGGAGGGCAGTGTGATCGGAAATTCACTCACACACTTTGGCTTGCTACTTTGGTTGAAAATAGGATATAGCAAGGCTCTTGGAGGTGCTCTTAGTAGTCGAATCCGAGACTTTTTTTTTTTTTTTATTGATTTTTTAAGAGATAAGTTAACATTTATTAAGTGATGACTTGTGTGAAATAATATTTTAAATTTACTAAATAATTCCTCTATATTATTACCTCACGCGGTAAGATTTTGAGAAAAAGTTATTTGGTAATTTTAGATATTGGTCGCGGACAACCCAGTTGTTAAAGGAGTAAAAATTCAATAAACAATGATAACATTGGCAACATATAGGCTACGTTTGAAAAATTAGTTATTTTAGTTGATTTTTTAATTTTTTTTTGATTATAATTAGTGATTTTTTTATAAAAATACATATAAAAAAATTAAAAATATAATATAAAATTTTACAATAAAGGGTCAAACTTATTTTCAGTCCAACGTGAATTTGATTAAGTAGTTATAGATATCCGATCGTAATTTTTTTATAAGAATAAAATAATCCATAAATTTTATACATTAAATAATTCGAATTATTAAAATAAAATCTATAATAATATGTTCTAATCTACTCTAAGGAGAGAGAGAAATCTCACCCTATAATAAATAATTTATTTAAGTAGAGAAATTTTTGTATGTGGATAAAGTATATGCCATGTGGTACCTTCTGCTATTGTAATTGGTTTTGACAGTAAGGTCCACTACATTTATGTTGAGTGTGTGAGAAATAATAATAGGCATATACATTTGTAATTAGTGAAAAGTAGTACCACGTGATACCCGATCAACATATAAAATTTTTTGTATTTAAGTGGGTGGCAAACAACGAGTTTTTTTTTATAAATATTCTATAAAAAAAAATTTATTTAGAGAATTGACCAACTTTTCAAACTATTTGGGAAACTAACTTACTTTTTGAAATTGCATTTTAAAAATGCGATTTTGAAATTGAAATTGCATTTGCAACATACAATTTCATCTTGAAATCACAGGTTGAAAATACAATTTATTCATCTTGAAATCGCAAGTTAAAAATACAATTTATGATGACATGGTGAAATCGCATATTCAACATACGATTTCAAAATTAAATTGCATGTTGAAAATGTAATTTCAATTTTAAAATCACATTTTCAAAATCCGATTTAAAAAATAAGTTAATTTTCTAAATAGTTTAAAAAGTAGATGAATTGTCTCACCCCTTAGGGGTCGTTTGGCAAGAAGGTTGGGGCTAAAATAGCCATAAAAGACAAAACAGGTTATTTTAGCCTCAAAAAAACAAAACATCACATCCAACTCATAATCATTACACTTTTCTCTCACAAAAAAAGTCAAAAAAGCCAAAAAGCCAAAAAGCCCTTCCCAAACAAAGCTTTTTAGCCCAGACTAAAATAGTCAAAAAAGTCAAAAAGCCAAAAAATCAACCCACTTCCCAAACGGGACCTAAATAATTTTTTTTTTTTAGAATACTAAAAAAAAAAACTCGGCAAACAACTTCCTAATCAATGGTGAAAAACAGTATCAGGTGCAGGTGGTGCCCTTGAATATCAAATAATTTTTGAATTTTAGATGGGTAGTTCCGTATTTGGGGGGCCCATAGAGAGTTAGGGGGGCTTTGGTGGATAGACACGTGTAGGGCAGTACTAGATTACAAAGTGGCAGTGGGGGGCTATGAGGTGGGGAATAGAGAATAGGGGTATAGGGAATAGGGATGGCGTTTTATCAGTGTCCAACCAGACCACGACATAGGAACACAACAGGACAGAACACCCCCAAATTATCATCCAATAATTCAAATTTATTCTACATCTATATATTCTCATCGTATCAAAATATTAATCTCTTATTTTATTTTTTTATTTTTCTAAAATATTAATCTCTTTTTAAAAATTAAGAATTAAAATAATATAATTTTTTATTTTATCTTTCTTTTAAATTAATTAACAATACAAAAAGTATAATTATGACAATTGATATTCTTAAAAAAATATACTATTAAAAGATAATTTTAAAAAATTAATATTTTTAAAATGTAATAATTCTACTACTAAAAAAGTTAAGCTGTGTTTGATGTAAAGTTCAAATCATGCCTCCATATCTATATTTGAGTATGATGTTTGGTTATAATTTTCAAAAATTAATTTCACATTACTTTTGAAAACTCGTTTTAGGTGGGATTTGAATTTTGAAATTTGGCCTATCTGGTCGTCCAGCTGGTTGACCGAAACAGTGCATTTTTTTTTTTTACAATTGGCACCTGTTATTTTTTATATATTAAATAAAAAATAGTTTCCGAATTTTTAAATTTTTTTATGAGTTTTGAATAGAATTTTGAGTTGTATGTTTGATTATGAGTTATAAGTTTTTAAATCAAATATCATATGTCACATCAATTATTCCAAACTCAATTCAAAACTCGTTTCAAAACTCATAACCAAACAAATTTTCTACACTCAAATCATAATTTCAAAACTCACAAACTCAAAATACAACTCTATTATTAAATCATAATTCTAAAATTTTACCGAACACAACCTTTGATTTCCAAAAAAAGACTATTATTTTGAAACAAAATGGAGTACATATATATATATATATATATCTTTCACTACATGTTTGTTAAAGGCTTTTTTTTTTTTTTTTTTAAAGCTAAAATCTATAAAGATAAAATGAAATAAAATAGGTTAAAATAGTTAATAAAATAAAATACTACATTAAATTCATAATCATTTTTTTCACAAACATCACATCTAATTACAAAAAAAATCTAATCATCTTTGTATGGTTTGTATCTCAAGATATAATTTTTGAGAAATTTTTTTAAAATTTTGTTTGGTTCAAATTTTTTTAGAAAAATTTCTAAAATCACATTCTTCCTTCTACACACTAATCAATTAATTTTATAACAAATAACTAGTTTTATTAATAAATCACAAAGTTAATTAACAGTATTTTAGGATATCAAAAATATATATCAATTAATAATTCAAGTATTGTATAGGAGAATAGTTATGAATTTTATTTTTTTAATTAATTCTGTTTAATAAAAAATTATGACAATAAAATATTTATAATTTTACAAATAACAAAGGATAATTCATATTTTAAATAAATCACAAAAGATGTGTTTATAATTTAACTTAATTTTTTAAAATACCACTAAATTGTAATTTTTATTTTATTTTTAACCTTGGAAAAATGACAAATTAGTGGGCATAAAAAAGTTATTTACAAAAAAATAATAAATATAATAAATATTAATAATTACAATTATAAACATTTTTATATTTTTGTAAATTATTTTTTTTATCTCCATTGATTAATAATTTCCTTTTAACTTTTGCCCTTTGGTGAAAGAGAGAACTACCTAAAGGTGAGAGGACGTAGAAAAATAAAAATACGAAGATGTAAGGACTATTTTGAGAAGATGATTATAATTAATTTTTTTGTGAAAAATTATTTATAAACAGTTTTTTTGTGAGAGAGGAAATGGGTTATAATCTAAGAAGTGAATTATAATCCACTTCTCAAAATAGGCCTAGGCGTGTCTATTATAATAAGCAATTGAAAGATTACGAAATATAAATATCACTTACACCCTCTCTCTCTCTCTCTCTCTCTCTCTCTCTCTCTCTCTCTATATATATATATATTTTTATCTCTTTCTTTCATCTGTCTGTAATTCTCCTTAAACCTGGGACACGAGTTTCAACAGCTATCGCCGAGTTATAATTTTGTTTTCTAGACGTGACATGGGTGCTGCAAAATATCATATAAATAATTATATTCATTCCGTCTCAAAATATTAGTCTTTTATTTTATTTTTTATTATCTCAAAATATTAGTCCCTCTTCAAAAATCAAGTACAAAAATAATATAAATTTCCTATTTTACCATTCTTTTAAATTAATAAACAATATAAAAAATACAATTATGACATTGATATTCCCAACAAATGTACTATCAAAAGGATAATTTTGGAAAATCAACTTTTTTCAAATGCAATAATTGTACTACCAAAAAAGTTAAATTCCCCAAAATGGACCATTATTTTGAAACGGAGAGAGTACTTTATTCTAAATTTATTAAAAACATAATGTGAGTTCATAAAAATAAGAGCAATAGTTGCGACTTCTATTCTTGTAAGACTCTCACAAGATTTCTATAAATTTGAACCACTCATGATATGGATTAGGGGTGCAACTTGGGCGGACTCAACCCGAGCAACCCGAATCTAGCTCGAATTTTTTTAGGACTTGAACAAGATATTTTCAAATTCGATACGGGTTTAGGCAAAAATTCAGAAGTCCGAATTAAATTTAGGCGGGCTTGGGCAAAGGTATCGAACAACCTGAAACCTGAATTATACATATATGGATATATAAAAATATTAAATATACATATAAATTATTAGTCATTACATGATATTAAAGTAATTTAGATTATTACATCATATTGAATATATATTATATATAAAAATAACATAAAATTATAATACTCTCCTTCTTTTTTTCCACTCATAAATTGTAAGAACTACTATAGTGACATATCTCTTACATTATATAAATTATTTGTTTTGATAGTATTAACGATTTTCTATATATAAAAAAAATATAAATAGTATTAATGATTTTAATAATTTAATAAAGCAGTTGCAAAAAAAAAAAAAAAAAAAAAATTGAAATTCATTTACAATTCGAGCAATTCTAGTTTAACTCGGGTAGGGCTTGAACATGCAACCTCGGGTTACAATTCAGGCTTGGGCGGGCCTGGACAAGTCTCAGCACAACTTGGGTTGGGCTTGGACAACCTCTCAACCAGACCGAACCCGTTCGAATTGCACCCTTAATATGGATTCCACACGTATATGAGTGGGCCCCACACATATATGGAGGAACATGATCACTTTGAGAGTGTGGGGGTTATCTTAAAAGGGTCCCCAACATTTTCCATAAAAATAATTTACTCGCGCAATTTGACTGGGTGTTTGGAGTTTATTTTTTGATAACATTTTTTGTTAATTTAAAAATATTTTAAAATTTTAAATTCTAGATGACAAAAAGAATTAAATATTTAAATAATAATAAGTTTTTTAAAACATATAGAAAATACAAAAACAAAAAGTAAAAAAAAAAAGAATTTTTTTGACTTATTTTGATTTTTAATTTTTTTTAATAATTTTTTCAAAAAAATTTACTTTCAAAATACACAAGGCACATCGAAAAAAAAATTAACATAATTAGAAAAAAGTTACTAAAATCAAATAATTATAAAAAATAGGGAGACTTATTTATAAGTCCTTTTTCAGAACCTTATGCTAGTCTAAGTCCTGTGTAATTTCTTATAGAGTCTCAAGTCTTATTTTCATAAGAATGTATTCCACAAGATCCTAACGTGACATGACACTTATATAAACGTAACGTAACGTGACACCTATATATACGTAACGTAACGTGACACTAATATGAACGTAACGTGACACCTACATAAACGTAACGTAACGTAACGTGACATTTATATAAACGTAACGTGACACCTATATAAACGTAATGTGACACTTACATAAATGTAACGTAACGTGTCACGTTACGTTTCGCAAACTTAATAAGTTTTTATTTTTTTAATCCGTTTGTTTTGAAATAGATATATAATCTTAATATATTTTTATTTTGTATTATTAATTGTAAAATTTAAAAAATTATCAATAATATATGTGAAATCTAAATTAATTCATAAAAATTATAATTTTAAATTAATTAATGGAAGGGCACACAACGCTAGGGCTCGGCTCCTCAAATGATATTTACCTTTGGGCCATTACAGTCACGGTGTCTGCCAAACTCATTGTTCTGCTCTGGCAAGCAGAAACACATGAAGCAAGGAAAGTAGTCCTAAGAGCAGATCTTGTGAAGTCATAAGCACCGTTAGCAATGATCTTCTTAATTAAACCAGTTATCCCATCTAGCTCCTGTTGTGTGCTCAAGAACCAGATCGAATCCAAGGCAATGCACAAGGCATCGTTCAGTGTTTGCGGATCTGCCAAAAAGATCAAACTTTCTGCGAGTTCCCAATCATGGGAGTGTTCAATGATAGTTTATTGAAAAAAATAAAATAAAAAAATTCAAAAAATAAATAAAATCAATTTCCTATATAAAAAATTCAATGTTACCATAGATCATAGGTGTCACGTTACGTTTATGTAGGTGTCACATTACGTTACGTTTATGTAGATATGTCACGTTACGTTTATATAGGTATCACGTTACGTTTATGTAGGTGTCACGTTACGTTACGTTTATGTAGATGTCACGTTACGTATAGGTGTCACGTTACGTTTCTGTAGGTGTCACGTTACGTTTATGTAGGTGTCACGTTACGTTACGTTTATATCAATTTCCCTATATATGGTTTTATTATTATTTATGATATTAACAATTAATATTGAGGGTAAATATGTTAGAAACTTCCCACAGGACTTATGGGAACATAAGTTTTTTTGTGGGACCAAATGTAGCACAAGTCTCCCTAATAGGACTTCTAAATAATTTTCCCTAAAAAATATGACTTATTTGAAAGTTTCCTGAATAAAAATAATAACATGATAGATTGGGTGGTGTTATAGGACCTAAACTCTTTTTTGTTTGAGTTGCCCTTACACATGCAGACCAAAATATCGCAATTTACGCAATAATCAAGTCTAATAAGGACGGATGTCCTTCTCAAAAATAAAATCCGTTATAAATTTTATTTCTAATGTACAACATTATAAATAAACAGATTTTTTTACCCACAATGGCCACCAAACCTTGGACCCATTGATTTTGACAAAATTTCGAATGGTATAAGAAAACAAGAATGATATGTTACCTAAGCACTGTACAAATGCAAGAATTTTGCATACAACCAAAATTCAAAAGGAAAGTATCATTTTCAACTATCAATTCTTGTATCTCTTTACTTGGAAAGTTGGAACCATCTTGCACGTGTGAGAGATATCATAATAAATAATCTATAAGATAAGAGTGAAAAAGTCAAAAATTATGAAACATTGATGTAATTGCCAATAGAATATGTATATATTAGTTGTCTAAAAGAGATCTCACTGAGGAAGCAACATCACGTACCAAAGTGGACCAAAAATATGTGTAGTTATGGTTAGTGTGCTTGTTTTCAAAATTTATGTTTTTATTTTTTTGTTTTTACTCTTAATTGCCCTATTAAGTTTCAAGATCTCATCCTTTCTGAAGTAATTGAGACTGCATCTCATATAAAAAATAAGAATTTGAATATTTGCTCATTCTATACTAATTATGTTTGGACTAATTCTAAGTTTGAAGTCGTTTTAAATTTGTTGACTTATGAGAGGTGAGAGTATCTCCAATGACAAATTATTGGAATTGCTAAATCAAATTATAATAGAGAGAAATGACAGTTGTCAAATTTGACAAATGTCAAAACTTGTGTCAAATTTAATACAAGTTTGACACAAGTTTTGACAGCTATCATATGTGTCTTTCTTGCAGAAGAAACAAAGAAACTAGTGTGTCCAGCCGAACGCCTGACACATCAGTTTCTGTGCCAAAATAACAAAAATGGCAACTGAACCATTGGACATCATTGCTAATTTCCGTCCATTTTTTACTATTCATTGTCGTAATTTGACAATGACAATACTATTATAACATTAGCCATTGAAGATGTTCTGACCTGTCTTATCCTTAAGTTTAAAATTAAAAAAAAAAAATCAAAAATAACAAAATCCAAAAAAATAAGATTGAATCCCAACATAATATTAAGCTCGCAGGTCCGTGAGAAGTGGTCTGCTAATCTAATTGTCAATTTGGCTCAAAGCCTTGGCCCGTCAATTCCTTTGGTCAAACTCGATTGGCAAGCCGGACTGGTGCTTTAGATTTTGTCAAATAAAAAATGAGTAAATTACAAATATATCCCTTAAAATTTGATTAAAATACGAATTGCTTCCTGTAGTTTTAAAAATTACATTCCACTCCTTGAGGTTTTTAATTTCATAACAAAACGTTCATTTTGTTAATAAATTATCAAGTCAATTAATAATTTTTAATGATGTTAAAAATATTTTTCAATTAATAATTTAGATAATTTTATTATTGTATAAGAGAGTAATTATGAATTTTATTTTTTTAATTAATTTTGTCAAATAAAAAATTATAATAAGGGGATATTTTAAATTTTTTAAATCACAAGATGTTAATCATATTTTAAACAAATCTCAGAGGATGTATTTATAATTTATCCATAAAAAATTATTAAATGCATTCATCAAATCATTTTTTTTTTTTTATCAATTAATGCAATTCACATTACCTATAGAACGCCAAGATAAAAATAATAATTTTTACTCTTCAAACTAATAACTATATTAAAAGAAATAATTGTGTTCCAGAAATACTGAATACTTTGGCATTGTCTGAAAATAATTTTTTTTAATTTTTTGGCTAATTTAACTTCACTAAATTAGTTTCATTTGAGAATTTTTTTTTGACTTATTTAATTTTTTTAATTTTTTAAAAGATAACAAATATAATAATTATAATTTAAATATAATATAATATTTTTTTTTACAAATTTATTTATTTTATTTTATATTTTTATACTTGTTTAGTCCAACTTACACCAACTCACTTGCCAAATGGATACTTTGGGATGTTTTGAAAGATGATTAAAAATTATTTTTGACTTTTTTAATATTTTTGTGAAAAAAAAAAATTCACGTCTCAGTCTCAGAATGAGCCTTTTTCTTCGGTAGTGGAGTGAAAATTAAGAGGGCTTATTTAGCGAGTCCAGCCAAAACGATGTGGTTAAGTGATATAACGATCATGCGAATTTGCCTATAACTCAACGCGGCGGACGAAAAAGGGTGAACTAACTACACAAATGTACATAAAGATGTGTTGTTCATTTTGCCGTTGGATCAGATTTATATTACGTAAGATTTTGTTTATTTAATTCTCACACCTCAAGCAATCTAATCAACGGTTCCAAGTGATGGATCACAGTTCTTTATCTAGGGACTGTCCTCTTAGGGTGTGTTTGATTGGCGGGATAAAAGGGGGAGACTATTCACTATTTGGACTCCATGTCCGGCCTTCCTCCTTATTCGTCGTTTGATTTTTTTTTAGCCCGCCGGACTCCATATCCGGCCGGACTCCATGTCCCCCATATGGGGGACTATCCTGTCCTGGGGGGTGGGATTGTTTTGGGGGGACTAATCACTGTTTAGATTAGATGCGAAAATGACAATTTTGACCCTCTACTATTTAATTATGTATTATATTTCATAAAATTTAAATGTCTCAATTTAAAAATAAATTAATTTTATTTAACTTTTTATTAATGTTTTATTTATTTAATTTTTTAAAATAATTTTTTATAGATATTTTATTGATGTTTTATTTTAAAATTTTGTTTATGTTTTATATTATTTAAATTTAATAGATGTTTTAATAGATGTTTTATTTAAACAATTAAATGATTAATTTCAACAATAAATAATTTCATTTATTTAAATTATGTTTTATTTAAACATTTAAACATCTGTACATCAACATGTTTATTAAATTATTTCAACATCTGTACATCAACATGTATATTTATTTAACATCTATTAAATTATGTTTTAATACATCAATATTTGATTACATCAACATTTGTTAATTGTTAATTACATCAACATTTGTTAATTGTTTAAACATAATCTGTACATCAACATTTATTTAATTGTTAATTGTTAATTGTTTAAACATAATCTGTACATCAAAATAATTTCAATGTTAATTGTTTAAATAAAAATTTAAACATTTAACCATTAGTATGTTTAATGTTTACTAAAAAATTTTATTTGTTTAAATAAAAATAATCTGTACCAGTCAAAATTTTTTATCAATATTAGTATGTGTAAATATCTTTAAACAAAATTTAACCATTAGTATGTTTAATGTTTACTAAAAATAATTAAAATATTAAAGATATGTTTAATATTGCTATTATTTAGTAAACAATTGAAAAATGATAAAATAGTCTTTTGTTCATTTATCCTATCTAGTCCGTCCAACCAAACGTTGGATTCACTGAAAATAGTCCTATCCAGACATCTAATCCCATGAAAAAACAAACACAGGATACATATCCAATCCAACCAAATAGTCCGGGGGATTCACAGTCCCAGGACTCAAGTCCGATGGATTCTAATCCCCCCTTTTCCAGTCCGTCCATAGGGGGGATTATTTACTGTGTGGATTGTAATCCGCACAGTAAATCTAATCCGATGTTTGTTTTTTTTTTAGTCCGGCGGACATGGAGTCCGGCCGGACTCCTTATTCCTCATATGGGGGATTATACTATCCTAGGGGGGTGTGGGACAATTTTGGGGGGATTATTTACTGTTGGGATTAGGTAGTGAAATGACCATTTTGACCATCTACTATTTAATTATGTATTATATTTAGTAAAATTCAATAAATTTTAAATGTCTCAATTTAAAAATAAAATAATTTTATTTAACTTTTATTGATGTTTTATTTATTTTTTTTAAATAATTTTTTATAGATATTTTATTGATGTTTTATTTTAAAATTTTGTTTATATTTTATTTAATTTCATTATTTAAATGTGAATAGATGTTTTATTTAATTTCATTGTTTAATTATTATTATTTTTAAAAACAAATTTATTTAAAATTTTAATTAAAAAAATAATATAAATTTTTATTGATATTTTATTTATTTAATTTTAAAAAAATAAATTTATTTAATTGTGTAAAAAATAAAATAAAATAAATTTTTATTTAATCTAGCTAAAAATAATTAAAATATTAAAGATATGTTTAATATTGTTATTACTTAGTAAACAATTGAAAAAAGGTAAAATAGTCTTTTGTTCATTTATCCTATCCAGTCCGTCCAACCAAACGTTGGATTCACTAAGGGTCCGTTTGGGAAGGGCTCAAGTGGCTCATGAGCCACAAAAGATAAAACAGGCTCATGAGCTACAACAGACAA
Source organism: Camellia granthamiana (assembly GCA_036172215.1). Taxonomy (NCBI): domain Eukaryota; kingdom Viridiplantae; phylum Streptophyta; class Magnoliopsida; order Ericales; family Theaceae; genus Camellia; species Camellia granthamiana. The sequence continues at coordinate 14,486,397 of CM069917.1, read as the reverse complement.
AATATCACATCCAACTCCATAATCATTACACTCTTCTCTCACAAAAAAAGTCAAAAAAGCCAAAAAGCCAAGAGCCCTTCCCAAACAAAGCTTTTGAGCTCAGGCTCATATAGCCAAAAAAGCCAAAAAGCCAAAGAGTCAGCCCACTTCCCAAACGGAGGCTAAAAATAGTGCTTTCCAGACATCTAATCCCATGAAAAAACAAACACAGGATACATATCCAATCCGACCAAATAGTCCGAAGGATTCACAGTCCCAGAACTCAACTCCGATGGATTCTAATCCTCCCTTATCCAGTCCGTCCAATCAAACACATCCTTAGAGTATCCACAATGGACACACTAACGTGTGTGTGTTAGTGTCAAGTGTCAAGTTTTGACTAGTAGAGGGTATTGTTTGGGACTGCAGTGGAGTTGTTAGTGCGTGTGTTAATATGTTTGTTATCTGCAGTTAACGTTTTAACTAGCGAAAGGAAACATTTTTTGGGCTTTTTCGGTTGACCAGTCAACGGCAAATTTTTTTTTTTTAACTTGTTGGGATTTTTTTTTTGACTTGAAATCTAATTTGGGCTTGAAATTTTTGATTAAACTAAATTATTTATTTATTTTATTTATTATATACACATATATATATATATATTTAACACACATCTATTATACAATTATTCATTCACTATTCACTCACTAAATTAACAAATTCTTAACACATATTTTTAGATCATACTTTTAACACTTTTTATTATATAACACACTTTAACACATAATTTTAACACATCAATTATGAATGCCCTTCCGACATTTGCCGACTGAGAGAGAGAGAGAACAGACAAGATCATTGGATCTGCATGTCTTTAATGCACAAACCCTGCAAATATGGATCATGCAAATCTTCTCCTAACTTTCTCTCTCCTCCCCATATAGATTTTCTCTCTCTCTCTCTCTCTCAAAGTGAAAAAAAAATCACTTGCCTTCTTGTTGCATTGCTTTTTATTACCACTTACAAAAGAACTGAACTTTAACTATGGTCTCAAGTCTCTCAAGCTTAATTGCATGAAATTAAAGGATTTCCAAATTTACAAGCTATCTCTCAAAGGTCAATATGCTCTCTCTCTCTCTCTCTCTCTCTCTCTCTCTCTCTCTCACAACTCTGACTTTCTCGCTCTAACATTAAGACAAATATTAGGTATGTTTCGGTTAGTGTGATGACAAGGCCAAAAATTGTTAATACAGCACTCATCTTACACATTTTTTAAAATTTTTTTAAGTTTAGAGGTTTAAGTTTAATTTTTTTTTTGAAATTAAAGTCTCATTTGGCAAGTGATAATTTTAGTTAAAAAAATTTAAAAATTAAAAAATAATAATTTATACAAAAAATTTTAAAATTTCCTTTTCTCTTTATTTTTGATACATTTTTTTATAAAAAATTAAAAAGTTATCTCAAACATACTAATTTTTTTACATCATATTTTAACCAAAAAATCAAAAAATTATTAAAAAAATATGTTTCCAAATGAGGCCTAAAATGACACTTATCTGTATATGTGTAATTTAGATCTTGTTTGGAGTACTCTAAAAAAGTCAAAAAGTCACTATCTTATTTAAGTTGCATCATCTTATTTAAGTCACATCACCTCTCTTCAAACCCAAACCATATTTTACAAAGGCCTATTTTGGGAAGTGGGTTATAATCCACTTCCTCTCTCACAAAAAAACTGCTTATAAGCAGTTTTTCACAAAAAAACTGATTATAACCATCTTCCCAAAATAAGTCAAAAATTCAAAAAATACACTTATTTAAATAATTCTAAACCATCATTTCAATGTCCCATTTATTTATTCACTTTACCATTGCCTACTGCTACGCTAATGACTTTTTAAAATAATTTTTCAGAACTTTTGTGAGGTGTTTTTATTATTAATATTATTATGTTATTTTTTTGATGTGATATTGTATTCTCCATAAATATGAATTTTGTTACTAATAAACCTTCCTTAATATGTTTCACCAAACTGTATATTATATGCACAAAAATCATTCAACGAAATGCTTATATAGACAAGAAATAAGAAAATGAAATTCCCAAGCAAATTTCATATATAAGGACTCATCTTCTGGTGTGTTATTTGTGAATTATTCTGTAAAAAATTTAAGTACACTAATTTTATTTATGTTTGGTGTAACTTTTTCCTTATAAGCTAAAAATTAATAATAAAGAAGAAAAATGTTAAGATTTTTTCTCTCCAACTATTTGATAATTAGAAATTTTAATTTATTTTAATTATTTTGACTTCATGAATTATAAAATGCCTACATCAAAATAAAAATTAATAATAAAGAACAAAAATGCAAAGATTTTTTCTCTCCAACTATTTGATAATTAGAAATTTTAATTATTTTTACTTCATAAATTATAAATTATAAAATGCTTACATCAAAATTTTAGTACAAATTTTTTAAATAAAAAATTATAAACAAGTCAAAAAATTATAAACAAGTCCAACCAACTATATCAAGGAAATTAGAGAGAGACTATAGAAAATGATAGTCTAGTAGGTAGGGACTCACTCTCATATTAGTTTGACGACTATGTGAGATGCAATTTTCGTGCTTTCTCCTACTTTTTACTTTTTTTAGAACTTTAACTAATTAAGATATCTAACAGTGACTAAAAAAAGAATTATTAGTTAAAAAAAAACAAAGCTCCTTTTAAATTATTTAACAAATTCATTTCTTTTAGTTTTTGGCAATGGCTAAAAATACATTTAATACTACATATACAAAATTTTTACTCCTAATTTTATTTAAAAAAATATCACTGTGCAGTTTAGATTTCTTACACATGCATCTCACAATATACCAATTGAGTTTTAACCACATTCTAAAATTTTGAATAAAATTCTTATTATTCTTTCTGGATAAATAGTTTTACATGTTCCAATTTTAAATTCCCTGTTAAGAGACTATAATAACATCTACAAAGTAGTTAGTTTAGCGGTAAGAAGTTGAATTTTCTTGCTTGATGCTTGGGTTTAAGTTTCTAAAATTAGTAAAGTTAAAGTCTTTAAGCACATGGTGATGGTGAGACCTTAAGTTGAGCCCTGAGGATGTGAAATAAGCCATATACATACTCATTTAAAAAAAATTAAAAAAAAAATGTGCTTATAACTTATGTACAGAAAAATACCCAACATTGTTATTTATTAATTCTTAAACAGAAGTGCTATAAATCATGAAAATTATTCTGAGATTTACCCTAAAATGAGTTATATGGCATAAATTTAAAGGTCACAATTATGAGTCATAGTTGTCTTTTTTTAATACATTTTTTAATACTTTTTCTAAATTTGAAGTATTATGATCACGTTTGATTCTAGAAAATTAAGTCAACTTTTAAAAAAAGTAAAGTTTTTGGGTGTGTTTGGTTTGGCTTTGAGAGATAAATTTTCATAAAATATTTTGGAGAGAAAGTTTAGAAATTTTTTTAGTTCGTTTGATTGTATATTTTGGAAGAAAAATACTTCGGACCCCCACTGGGGGTCGACCCCCAGTGAGGTGGCGCGCCGTGATTGGGTAAAAAAAAACTGTTTTATTTATTTATTTATTTTTTTTGAGTTTCAGCCAGTGGGGGTGCGACACCTCACTGGGGGTGCGACCCCCACTGGGGGTCTGCAGCAAGGTTGATTTTGGAAATAGTTTTGGAGTATGGAAGTTTGGGATGATTTGATATTTTGTTATAATTGAGTAGATGTATGTGAGAGAAAAAGTAATTGAGAATGAGAGAGGAGAGAGAAAAAATGATTGATTGATGTGTAGGAGAGAGAAAGTGATTTTGAAATTTTTTTTCCAAAATCACTAAACCAAACAAAATTTTAAAAAATTTTCTCCAAAATTACTCTCCTAAAAACAAACCAAACAAGGCCTTTATTTTTTGTTTTTTTTTTTTAAATTTTTAGTGAGTTTTTTTAATATTGTGTGTATATTTTTTATTTTTTAGATATACCTAATCTAAATATACTTAAAAAGTATAATATTTGTGAATTTTTTTTTAAAAAAATACCAGATACAAAAAAATATAAAAATTTAATATATTTTCGTATTTTGTTATATTCAATGAAATTTTTAATATATTTTTACATTATTTTTTTACCTTTTAAAAACATTAAGATTAAGTGAATCTAAAAATTAAAAAAATCATTACAAATATAATAATATGAATTAAAAATTTAAAAACCTGTTTTTAAAAATTAAAGACTAATCAGGTGATTGAATCTTAAAATGGATTAGCACGGTTAGTCACCCCTCTTACCCTTAAATAAAAAAGTAATAGCCTGTTTTGACGAGCTAATTTAAAATTAATTTTTTTGACTTTTTAATTATTTTTAAATCATATTATTTCTTTATTTTTTGTAAATATATTTTTTAAAAAATTAATAAAAATTAAAAAATTAATTTTTAACTAGGAATCTTTTTCTTTAAAGTTAATTTGAAAATTTTAAATAAGTATATTTTTTAAATTTTTGTAAAAAAATATACAAAAAAATAGAAAAAAAATATTAATTGATGTGATTTAAATAAATATGTTTAAATAAAAAATTACACTTACATAATTTAATCCAAACAAGACTTTAGTTCATATGGAGAGAAGAGATGGGGGCAGGGGGGGCTCAGCCTATTTTGCTGAACCAAACGACATATGTTTTAGGGGGCCTAGTTGCGTGTTGTTATGCTCTTAATTCCGTTCTTGTTTTGGTTTTGAACACCCTTTTGAGTAAAGTCAGGGAATCTCTCTCTCTCTCTCTCTCTCTCTCTCTCTCTCTCCTTTTTCGCTTCCCTCTGCTCACTCCTCTTTCTCGTCCTACTACTTCTATTATCAACAGCAGGGTCTAAAAAATACTATAAACCTTTTACTATTATATATATATTTATATTTGGAGAGAAAGAGAAAGAGAAAGAGAGACAGAAGAACCACTCACTCACTCACTCACTCGGCGTGCAAAAGAAAAGCAACTATAGATTGCAATCCCAAAACTATTATAGCTCTCTCTCTTTTTTGGCCTTTTATTCAATTTTTTTCTTTGCTTTTGGTGGGGTTTCTCTTAGGCTGTTTTATGCTCTGTTTTGATTTTCAATCTCTTGGGTCATTGATTGAGAGGCTCTGTTTTTGGTGCTTTTGAGGTTTATATAACTCTTTATTATCTGGGTTTTTAATTTTTGGGCCATTAGAGCTGGATTTTGATATGCTTTGAGGATGTGGGTGTTCAGAAATTGAGCTCTCTCTGTGAGGTTTCTTTTATTTTCTTGGAGGAGAAGGTGTTTTTCCATTTGGGTGTGATTTTCTAGGGAAAAGAAATGGAAAACAAGGATGAGGGTTGTCCTCAGTTGCTTGATTTGATACCAAAAAACAGAGAGTGGATTGTACAGAGGGGTGATAGACGGAGAAGCCATGGATCTTCAGAGGAGAAAAAGCTTGAGCTAAGGCTTGGTCCACCAGGTGAACAAGAAGAACAAGACTGGACCAAGAAGAACTCTAGAGAGAGAGATGGCTCTCTCTCCTCTCTTGGGTACTTCTCTAACATGGCTTCCTTGACCCACAACAATGGTGGAAACAGAGTAGAGAATGGTTGGATAAACGACCAGAAAGTATCATTCCCAGATAACCCAGTTGGGAAAACCCTAAAAAATCCATGGTCATCTTCTCCATTTATTCATCAGATCCAAATAAACAACCCACAAAGCTCACAGACCTGTGGGACTAAAGGAGGGGTGGATTTGCAGAAGAGTGCAGAGAAGAAGGCATTTTCTGCAAATACAGCTGTGCCAAACAGCTCTCAGAAAAGGTATACTCCGCTTTTTAAATTTTATTTTATTTTATATTTTTACATAGCCGTATTGTTTGCTGTTCTTTAGGCAGAGGATATTCACTCTATTCAGTTACATTGCTGGATGGATGGTGTTGTGGTCCTTGTTTTATTATTTTATCTTTTCTTATGTTTCTAATATATCAGGTGTAGTGGATTTTATTTTATTAATTTTTCTCTGTTTTATATTGGATTGAATTTGTATTTTTGTGAAAGTATAATCTCTTTTTTCAAAGATGTTTTTTTCTGTCAAGTTGTTTTCTTTTATTTTGTTGGGAGGCTTTTTTAGATGAAAAACTCCAATCAACCCACATGTCATCTGGTATTAGTTGCAGCAATTATTGTTATTATTATTTATTTTGAATTATTTTTCAGAACATCATGTGTGATTAAACCAATTATGTAGCGAAGCGAAGGCCAGTTCCAAAAAAAAAAAAAAAAAAAAATCATGTAGCGAAAGCAACTATGGGTACTCTGTTTTTTTAAAAAAAAAATAATTAAGAGACGAATGATTAGGCTTCATTGTTGGGGTTTTTTTTTTTTTTTGTTAAAATAATTACAAAAAAATAAAATATCACATTTAATTCATAATCATTACATTTTTTTTTTCAAAAAAAATCAAAAAAATTTAAAACCTTTTTCAAACGAGATTTTTTAACTTTAGATTAAAATAGCAAAAAAAAAAAAAAGTTAAAAAGGCCAACCTACTTCCCAAACAAGTCATAAGTGACTTGAGTTTGTTTGGCTAGAGTTTTTTTTAACTAAAAAGATATAAAAGATAAAATAAGCTAAATAAGTCAATAAAACAAAAATCTTACATTTAAATTATAATCATTTTATTTTATTTTTTAAAAAAAGAAGCCCAAACCAAACAAATTTTTAAAATAGTCAAAAAGGAAAAAAAAGTCAATTAAAAATGTCAATTGCCAAAGGTAATTCCTCTTTTGAGAACCCTTACTCTTGGCTTAAAAGTCAAAAAAATTTATAAAAAAAGGTTAAAAAGTCAAAAAAAAAGAAAAAGAAAAGAAGTTTAGTTCATAAAAAAAAAAAAGTCAAAAAAATTCTTTTCCATCCACTTTTCCTTTTTTTGGGTTCAAAAAAATTTTAATTCATACAAAATGTTATTCTCAGATATATATTTTTATCTCTTATCCATTTTGGGTTTGCGTTTTTTTCCAAAAATCTGATTTTTCGTTTTTGTTCATTTGGCAAGAGCCAAAAAGTTGGTGGCAAAATTACATAATTATCCTTAGTGTTTATATTTTGTGAGTTTGGGTTAAAGTAATTTTTTAAGTTGGGTGAGGTTATTTTAGTCATTTTAGTGTAGTAAAAAGTAATTTTTTACCAACTTTCCAAATCACTCTAAAAAATCTTGATTAAAAGCAAAAAAGTTGATTTTTACCATCTTCTCAAAATAGGCTAATCAGAGAGTCATCGAAAAAGATTGTTCCCAACCGACCCATTAGTGGTTGTTGCAGTCTCTCGTTCACCACATAGATAATAATGTGTTATTCTAGAATATGTAAGAAATTTTCACCTTATGTACAGGAGTGGGAGAGATACTATTTCACCAATCACAGGAGTCTAATATATTGATACCTAAAGATTTTTCAGACAAAACATGACTTGTACAATTTTTTTTTTTTTTTCCATATTTCAAGTCTATTTGATCCATTCATTCATGGTGCTATTTACTTAATTGCAGATATTTTTGGAATGGAAGACAAATTCAATGTCGTGAGGCTAACTAGCAATTACTAGCGATTCCAGATTATTGTAATAAATCTCAATTAAAGACGAATTTGGATTTTGTAATACATATGACATACACAATCACCAACAAATCGCGAGTCTCATTTAAGCAGAGTATTTAGCAATGGCATTTTGTTTTTGTTACAAAACTCGGTTTAGATATCTAAACACTTTTAAGAAAGTAACATGTTTTGTCCAACACTGACACAACACTACAATACACTCATCGGATACTTCCCAAGACATAGACACATATGAAACACATTACAAGTTCGAACAAAATAATTTAAAATCCAATGATAAAACCAAAATTATGTAAATTTATATTCTCTTCCGTTGTAAAAAAAAAAACTTTTTCGCTTAAATATTCACATATATATATATGAGATATGGTAAAAATATATAAAATTTATATATTTTGCATGTCTCGCCCATTTTTCCTGCATATTTTGAAATTTTGAGTGCCGGCGTATACACTGTGAATATTGGATAGTATGAATATCAGTATTGAAAGTACAAAATCTTGTTACTTGCCGCTGTCATTGAAAACTTGTCTGTCTATCTTGAATGCTATATTTTCAACTTTCTTTATGTTAATCTTGTTACTGAGGTCCCATTCACACATAAATTTGTGAAACATTCTGGTATGTATTGCTTTCGTTCTCACTTTAAAATTACATTTTTCTCTTCTGTTTTTGTTTCCTCTAATGTAGAAAACAATTTGATTTGTGTTTTTTATGTTGTTTGTGACTAAATGTTGTCCCCCCAAAAAACATTTCAAAACAGAACTGCTCCTGCTTCAGTGGTGGGGTGGCCTCCGATTCGTTCATTCAGGAAGAATCTTGCCAGTAGCAGTTCGTCCAAGCCGATCCCAGAATCCCAAAATGTGGTCCCAGACAAGGTTCCAAGCGAAAAAAAACCAGTTGAAAGTTTCCCAAAAGGTTTCTTTGTGAAGATCAATATGGATGGAGTTCCTATTGGAAGGAAAGTTGATCTTAAAGCTTATGATAGCTATGAAAAACTCTCCTCTTCTGTTGATGAGCTCTTCAGAGGCCTACTTGCAGGTCATTTACATTACTCAACTAAAAATTCTCCTAATATGGTTGGTTTATTTAGAGATTTTTTTGCATTTAGTACTTTTTTTTTTTTTTTTTTTAGGATTGCTTGTCAACACCTTAGTAGCAGGAAACTCTTTGACGCTTCTTCCTCAGAAACTCAATCTTGCTTTTAACTACGGTAGAACCTCTCAAACATATAAATCTCAAAAAAACTCAACTTGTTTTTACTACTCTTTATGTTTATATAATATCTAAGACAATTTGTAGTTAATATCAATTTCTAATATTTATTCTTATTTTATTACATATATTACATCTAAGTATATAAAAATATTTGTTAGAATATTTTTACATATTTAATATATAAAATTTATACACGGTCCCGTAGGTGCTCTCAACCTTGAAAGTTTCTATATGTCCACAGTTCTCTGGCTCCCCTGCATGTGAGTCCAACACTTTAGCTTGGAATTGAGTCCTATGCCAAGAAGCACGAACACCAAGAAGGTGTGGTGTCTGTGCCATTAAAATGTGTGCTATTTTAATTTAATTTTTTTAGTGCATATGTTCATCACTTAAACACGTGCCCTTTAATTAGATACACATGAAATTAATGTAAATTTAGGATTCAATAATAAAAGAAAATTAATGTAAATTTATAAAAATTAGTGTTATGTTGCATTTTTAAAATTATTTCTCAATGATATATTTGTATGTATGACATATAATATACATATAAAAAATTATATATTTTGTGTGTCCCTCGTGTGTACTGTCCTGCACCTTTTGAAAATTTGTGTCGGCGTGTTTGTGTTGTTTTGCATTTTCGTGTCTCTGCTTCTCAGGTCCTACGGGGTGGTATATCTCATTAGGTTTGTCTTTTTTGTTGATCTTGTTTAGCTCAAAGAGATTCCTCTGCCGGAGGAATCCAGAACAAGCACGAGGGAGAGAAAGCGATTACCGGTTTATTAGATGGAAGTGGCGAATATACCCTTGTTTATGAGGATAATGAAGGAGACAGGATGCTTGTTGGGGATGTCCCATGGCAGTAAGCATCTTCATTTCCTGATCTGTCACAACTTAGTTTATTTTATTTCCCAATATTTCAATATTTGGTCACTTACCCTTAAAAAAACGAAGTTCTGATTATATTTTGGTTTGTTTATTATCCCAAATCGCTATAGTAAGATTCCTTACCTCTGAAGAAACCTATTCAAAAATCCAAACATGACAGTCCTTTCATTTGGCACTTACTTACCTGTCATATGATATATATACTATAATCCCATGTTGTCCCATGTTCTCCTGCTATAAATTGCTGAATTAGATTGTGTGATTATTTTTTATTTGTCATTCCCAAATTGCCATACTCAAAAATTCTTGCATTTTTGGCGCCTTACTTACCTGTCATACATGATATACTCACTATAAATCCATGGTATCTTGCTAAAGATTTCATGTTTCTGCAATTTTATGTATCTAGAGAAAATGTCTAAAATTTGAAATGTGTGAATTAGATTCAATCATACTAAGGCCTCGTTTGGCAAGAAGCTAATATAGGCAAAAAGTCATACAAAAAAATTCAAATTCTTGCATATTCTCTAATACTTTTTGCATGTTTTTTTCATAAAAATCAAAAGGTCATACCCAAATATTTTAATTTTTTAACCTCGTACTTCTAGTCAAAAAGCCACTTCTAAAATGAGCCATAATTTTAAATTTACAATGAAGATTGTATTTGCACTTCTCAAATATAATCACAAAATGTTTTTCGACCACACATGACCTTGAAATTGGGTTTTTCCTCCTTCCATATTTCACATTGGGTTGGCTTGTGTTTCTCCTAATTTGGGTTTCTTATACATATCATTTGCAGCATGTTTGTATCCACTGTAAAAAGGCTCCGCGTGTTGAAAAGCTCTGAGCTCTCAACACTGCGCTGTGAGTTTTCTTATTTACTCCCCTTGTGAGTTTGGTGTTTTTTTTATTTCATTTTTAAAATTTTGAAATTGGGTTTTTTTTGCTTTTTCAGTTGGCAGTAAGCAAGAAAAGATCCAACTCGATGCTGCTTCGAAATGAATCTGAAGAATTTTCACTGTTAGTTTGGAGTAGACTTTGGTTTGTGAATTATATTTTCTATGGCTGGGCCAGAAAGAAAAGTGAGGCATTTGTAGTTAAATATTTCCAGCTAATTGTTGTATTTGGGAGGATGGATTGACTTGTTTTTCTTCAACTTTTCAATATTTTTCTTCTCATGCATTTTGTCTAGAAAGAAAATGGGAGGGAAAAAAAAAAAAAAAAAAAAAAAAACCTAATTATGTGCATGCATAAGTTTTTGTTCTTATTTTTGCCCTCTGTTTGTTGTGAGGTAGAATTAATCACTTAAGGTGGACTATGGAGGTGAATTGTTCCAATATATATATATATATATATATGAAAATAGAAAGTTGCAACCGAAATAAAGTAATTTTGTTTGCTATTTTTATATTTTAGATGTGAAAACATTTTTTTATTTTTTATTTTTCAAATTATGTAGATATCTCTTTTGCCCTGAAGTTGAAAACACAGAGCCAAAAGTGAAAAATAAAAAAACCAAGAGTTAATTCTTGTATATTCTCAATTGTGAATGCATTGATTAATCAGAATTCCAAGCTGAGATACAAACTAGAGTACTAAAAAAAAAAAATTTAGATTAATTAGTTAAATTACAAAATTTATAAAATTTTTCCATTCTCTCTGTAATTTTGAGTCCACTTGAACATGAGAGAATCGATAAACAATCTACAGGGATTTGGTTATCCCACGGCTAAAAATAATGAGTAAATTACACCTTTCTTTGCTATTTGACGTCGTCTTTTTTGTTTTTTTAATTTACTCCTTAAGCTTGTATACAAAATTAGACAAAAAAATATTACAATATTAATTAACATATGACACAAAATTTTATTATATTACGATTCAAGTGTCAAATGTAAATATTATATAATGAAAACATTTTTATGTAACATGACTGTCAATATATCATTTTTTTATTTTTAACATGAGTTAACATGAGTTACCTTGAGTAAATTGAAAAACACCCGAAACATAAAAAGACCAAAATAGAAAAAAAAATATCCGAACAATAAAGGTACAGTGTAATTTATCCAAAATAAAATACCAGCCAATCAAGTTTGATGCTCAATCAAGTTAAACTGTAATCAGACGTATTGTATTTCAAACCCCAATCACATTATTCACCAATACCACAGATTCAGTACACCTGCTTTACTGATTTACAACCAGAGCGGCCAACATTCATGCCCAAGTGTGTAGAAACTTGATACTTTCAAGACTACATTCGGATCATAAATTTGAGTACAAATTTATAAATGAAAATGCAGGAGAGAAATGTGAAATACAATTATTAGCTTATATTTCTGTTCACATTTCCCCTTATTTCTTTTCTCTACACAAATCCCTATATCCAAATCAAAGATCCAAACCCAGCATAAGCAATTGATGCAATGTGACATGTACTAGAAATATCAGCTGGATCATTTCAAATCTGCTTCATACAAAGCAAAATCAACCTCTTTGGCCCAATCAAACATGTGTCGAGAGAGAGAGAGAGAAGAGAGAGAGAGAGAGAAGTTTCATATATAATATATCACTACAAGAAGCCAGCAAGTGTACAAGAGTAAAGATAAAATGAGAAGAAAGAAATAAACTAGAAAACCCCTTCCCCCCAAATACCCTGCTATCTGAGTTAAGACTCCCCCACCCCCTAGTATTGTATATTATATAATACAAAGTCCTCCCTCAAAATCATTCAAAAGACACTAGGACAGTTTACCACATCCACAGAGACAAAAAGTAAAATGACCTAACATTACCGACACTGCTAAGCCTACTAGAAAAGCATCCAAAATCTTCTCCAAGAGCATTGGAAGCTTGCTCACTACTTATGCAGCACAGCAAAGACGCAACAACTAAAAACTGTACACATCCGAGCTCTTTGGACTTGGTCGCCACCCCACAAAGTTGAACACACACACAAGCATGCCTGGAAAAAAAAGTAACAAATGAAAGCCAGCAATGTAGATAGTACTTACCCCGAACTGCTGGCTTTCTGTCTCTCCTGAGCAAACATGGTTTTAGTTTTAGAGCAAGGAATTCAACTGATACATACTTCTCTTTCATGCTGTTGATGTCAGGCTCATCCTGCTACACAGACAGACAAAAAACCAGAAAGAGCACTATAAAAACGAAATTGACATAAAAAAAAATCTTACAATAAATACTATTCAGAATTTCATAACGCATGCCTGGTCACCGTCTTCAGTACAGATTGGGAATTAACTCCACCCTTGGCTTTCAGTACCATCCCAAGTGCAGCATTTGGCTTCAAGAAACAAAAGTGACCCAACAAAATTAGAAAACGGTTGTGTTTTCAAAAACAAAATAATGCATGGTTCGAACGTGCAACAATAGTTTCTGAAAATTCAAAAATAAAATAAAAGTGTTACATAAAAAGGGGCGGTTCTAGAAAACTTTAGATTTCTGTTTTTTAAAACAAAACAGAAAACAAAAACGATACCAAACGAACAATCTCCCAAACAGAGAATGAAGTTGTTAGGAGTGCACATGGTCCATTTTCCAACTTGAAAGAAATAGATTAGTAAATGAACTGGAAAATGTAAAGTAAAAAAATAACTTATATTCGAAACCTCTAACTCTTCCAACAATCCATTCTGAATTACTCCGCCGCCAAACAATTCCGAGTCCGCCTCGCAAGAGTCCCCCTGGGAAGATCCCTGGTTGTTACTCCCTGCATTACCCTCACTGTTACCCGCAACAGATTCAAGCCCAACATCCTCGCAAGGGTTGATCTCACTGGCAAGGTTTGTGACGACACTTGAATATGAGATCTCTTTATCTGATTTAACTCCATCTGTGCTGCCCTCTTCACTGCTTTCCATCTGCCGCAGCACTCTCCTAGTAGATCCACTTTCACCCACTTCAGCCATGCCAACTTCACATGTTCCATTATCTAAACTTCCTTTTGTTCTCACAGAACCCAATACCATAGAGTCCTTAGATGCACTGGCAAAACTATCACTAACAATGTCAGGAGAAATTGAATCCCGCCTCTCGGTTTTAATTGATTGCCGTTTCTCTGGACTTTCCTCAGAATCTCTTTTCCTCTTAAAGCCTCTTCCGCCAGATCCAGACCTATGAACTTCACCATTTTCTTGAGATGGTTTTTCAGGATGCTGCTCACTCATTAGCCTTGGTTGCCGGGATCGTCTATAACCTTCTGGAAATACATAAGATGGAATTTGCTTTCTACGAACATGAGAGACGGAGATTTCCATCCCCGGCTTCCAAAACATGTACATGTTCACTGAATGCCTGAACTCATCAACTGTACCACGAATATCAAATTGCTGACCTTCTTGGATTACCTCACCTTGCTTCCTATGCAAACCCATAAAAAATGCACAATGGGAGCACTGCTTTGAAGAATCAACATAGTCATGCGGATATGGATGACACTGCAATTTCCCGTAAGTGTCCCGCTCTATCTGCAAATTTTGAATCATAAACATAAATAAGAAAGAAAAATAGGTGGGGAATCACTTTCTTTTGTGTCTCTTCTACAACAACCACAAAGATAGAGAAGCACTTTTTTTTTTTTTTGTTGATAAGTTGGAGAAGCACAACTTAAAAGTTAACCAAAGCTCCCTCTTGCCATTAACAATTCGAAAGGGATGGATATTACCATCAGTGTCAGCTGCCTTAGCCGGGATTCAACCCAGCCTTTCCAAGAACGCAAATCATCAGTGTCAGCAGCAATTATGTCAACCTGCAGATAGTTTTTATAGCTTTCAAAGAACAAATATGGCTCAAACAGAGCACTCCATTGGGCTTTATTCAGCTCTATCTCCTAACACAGGCAAGATCAAGGGAAAAAGCTGATATCAGTAAAATAACACTCACCATAAGACTACACTTAAATTCAAGGGAATTGTTCAAGTTCTCACCTCACAGATCTTGTTACCAAATTGGAATTGCTCCATCATGACCCTGAGAGTACTTACTGAGACATTGTAACTAGAATTCATGCAAGGGAATGCAGGTGTTATAATTGGCATATGATGAGTTCGGTCACGAGGATTTTTACGAGGATCCCACACAGAAAAACCAAGTTCATCTTCTTCTATTCCACAAAGCATTACAGGATTTGGCCAACGCCATTGTGTATAAACCCTGAAAAATCGTGAAACCAGCATACTGGGAACTGCATTCGGATAAAGCTGACACACCTGAGCAACAAGGAGAGCCCAGTTCACACCACCAAGAAAACCAGTCACCTGCAGAAGCCAAACGGTGAGAAGAAAATACAATCTGTATGACCCATTGGTAAGAAAATAATGCTGAAGGAAGAAGCCACTTACATTCGAATAAACACCACGCCTTTTGGCCCAAAACTTTAAACAGCGGAGTGTTGTGCGAAAATGCTAAAATTCAGAAACAGATTAGACATTAACAAGGGCTAAGAAGACTAAATCAATGATAATATATTTCCCCCAAAACAACATACTAGCATTCATGATTATTACCTTAAAATTTGGCACAAGCTTAAGAATCTGGTCTGCCACCCTACAGCCATTGAGACTCCGAACAGTTGGCTCATCCACATTGTACAATACGGACACATCAGAGATATCCAAATCCTGTTCACAAGGTAATAATTACCACATTACATATCAGGAAACCAAACTTCAAAACTAGAGGAAGTCCATAGCATTGCAAAGTTTGAATAAACATAGTAATGTCAGCATTATCAAAGTTTCAACAAGAGAGATACTAATTATGCTACATCTTAGCAAGTGTGCATATATGAAAATAATGCTACACAAGTGAGATACTAATTCAACATAAGAAACAAAGGACTGTCTTCATTACAACCCCATTGCATACACCACCACATCACATCACATACTGTACACAGCTCCATGCCGCAGTTCTGTAAAGCGAATGCAAGAAGCATCTAAAACGCGCGACAATAAAATTCAGTTCGTACTCTTCTTTTTTTTTTTTTTCCCTGGCTGTTGCAGATCCCTTGCACAAAGAAGGCTAAGCATCTGGACAGGCAAAGGATTGAAAACATTTGAAAAAGTTTCACCTGCCTCCACATCGATTTTAACTGTAAAGGATATTCTTCTCACCAACTGATCACATGCATTGCAGTGTCAAATTGCAGAGGGCAAGTTAAGCTCAAGACCACAGTTCTGCTAGAAGATATAATGCACATGAGGAGCAAGAAAAACAAAATTTCTAATCTACTTCCTTTTACAATTGGATCAGGTCCATCTCTTTAACTGCATCAGTTCAGCCTAAAAATACTAGAATCTGGACAAGCAATGGCACAGACACACACACTCATCGTATATCAAATTTGAAATTGCATACACCAGCATATATTCACCTCCAAATATATATACAATACAAGTTTCAAGAAAATATCACTCACGGAGAAGTTCACCAAAAACATTAAGATTCTATCACAAACCAAAACATTCACATCCCATTTTCCTTAATTATAAAGAAGAAATCCTGCTTCGCATAAAGTGCCACCCCAACAAACCAGAAAAGCTAACAATATCAACAACAGTTACTACATATAAGGCCACCACATTAAACATAATTTGATTAAACACTTACTTCTGGGACAACCAAAAGGGATATACTTGCATAAAGAAGATCAATTGATACTCCATTGAACTTAAGTTTCATAACTGGCACATGAGCATCTGGAACTGGTTGCAGTTCTGTAACTTCTTCCATCTCAGACAGAATGTCATGTAGTATAAAGAAGAAATCTTCCTGATAAAGACAACCAAGTATTAAATGAAGATACAAGTAATACAATCCAACTTCATAACACGCTAATAGAAATCACCCAAATTCATAATTTACCTCCCTATTCACATAGGATGGCCCAACACATAAGGTATCTATGTCAGCTCCAGGACCATGTACCTATCAGAGGAGCAAGCTTACACTAAAAAATGATCATAAATAACAAACAGAGCATACAGTGTGACCACCAGATTAAAAGCACATAATAAATAAATGAAGTTACAAAAAAAAACAGCATGCTGATATGCAAAAAACATGTGCAAACAGGATGTCCAATAATGTTTCAGAAGGTAAACGAGCAAATAACAGAGTGAATTTATCTTCAGATGAACAAAAGATTAGTAGAGTGTGCACTAAAATCAACCACCCATGGGTGGTTGGCCGCCGGGGGGGGGGGGGGGGGGGAGAAGAGAGGAACAATAAACATATGCAAGGGAACAATGAAGAAATTTGGTTTAAAATTCCTTACTAGGACATCTAATGGAAAAAACTTATCTACTGTCACCATCTCCCACGCCCAAATTTACTAAAGACTATTGAGTGCTTGGTCAAGACAGAAAATCAGACATAACTAATTTAGACCTTAGTAATAGAAACACTAATTGATCCATCCATCAATACATATAACCATTAACCACTAATACCCTTTATAAGATTGAACAAGAGCTAGTTTAAGACTGGAAGAATCAAACCAGGCACAATCTATAATTTCAGTCAAATTTTAAAAAAAATCTTATGGTAAGAAAATTGCTATTCTACAAGGGCTTGCACCCTAGTTTACGAGCACTCGCTTAACCTACATGTTCCAAACAAGTAAGACTCCTGTCAACCAAAAAGGTAAATTACCAAACCTCTCAGGTTGTCCATCAACCTCTTAACCCACCCCCACCCCCACCCCCACCCCCAACCCATTTTTCTGTGTCGCTTTGTTTCTTCAAGCAGCATGCATGGGAAGGGCGGGTTTCTAAGAAACCTCTTAAGCCTTCACCTGAAATCAACTGTGATCAAAACTAGGTGGAAGAAAAGGTAGACCAACTTTTACCGTAGCCACCAATTGTACAATAAAATGTTAAAAATTTGTAATGCTAAACACTAACATCTAAATCCTGCATATGCACTGAATTGAAAATTGTCAACCTTAACCTTGCAAGGCAATTCATGTGACCTCTACTCAGTTTGTATAGCAATCTCAGATAGCCAGAACATTATTTTTTAAAAAATAAAAAAAGCTCACACCCCAAAGAGACAAAAGCTAACATAAATATGCTTACACCAAGTCGATAAGAACCAAAAGTCAATATAACAGCATTTGCATCCTCCACCATCTGATCAGTGTACCCTCTCAGCCGAGTAAGTTGCTTCACCCAATCTTTCACAATCTAAATAAATAAAAGAGTACATCATCATAAATAGCCCAGAACAAAAACAATAGTTTAGAGTTAACATAAGAGTAAAAGAGCAGATAACTAACTAAATGAGATATCCACTACAGACGTATATAGAACAAAAAATTTAATTGTATTAATCCATTGCTTAGTAAAAGAGAAAAGAGAAACATACACTACCAAAGTCAATCAACAATAAATTTATCACACTACACATTAATCTCATTTGTTGTTCCTATTCAATATTCTATTTTGTTCAATAATATTTACTTGTTGCCCAATTCTTTGAATGTAGAGATGAGTCATCTGACCAATCAATATGTATTCGCCAATACCAATTGATGGAGAATTGCTCCATAAACAATGTGAAAACTAGAAACTATGCAGTTTGATTACATCCAACATGCCCTTGATCAACAACTTCCATGACCTTTGACAAACCTACTACTGCCACTGTGATCACAGCCTTCCAAAATCTGGTTCCCACTAGCGTTCACACTGAGGTACACCCCTCACCCCCATATCCAACAGTGTGGAATTCCAATCATAAAAGTATCTGATAACACCTTGAGCCTAGCTGACAAGCCAATAAAAGTATGGTTATTTATCTCAGTTTGAAACCACTGCTGTTAATTTTGATGTTAATGCTTTTGAACAATCAAAACTATTTAACAACATAATAGGGTGTCAACAAGTTAATCCCCAATTCATAATAAACTCACTATTTTCTTCCTTCAGAAGAAGTTTTCAACATGAAGTCAAATTCACCGAACCCAACTGATCCACACTCTGTAAAAGGCCCACTCGGTCACCTACCCGGCAAAGAAAGGGTAAACCTCTCAATCTCATATGTTCATAAATAGTATAATTGACAAACTTTAACCCATTCCAGTGTTCATATCATAAAGCCTAGTTTGTGCTTTCCATGTATAAATTTTCTGTTCGCATAAAATCAAATACTAACAAATTCAACATGATTATTCAAGTAAATTGATCACAAGACTAAACTCCATGCAACAAAATATAAGTAGACCCATTAAAAGTGCAATTACCTCCTTGATACGACCAAGAACCGCTTCTCTCTTAGCAGCTTCTTCCTTGCTTTCGTATAGCCCAACATCAACCAAAAACTTGAATACAAAACACAAAAATTTCAGCAAAACAAACAAAAACAAAAACAAAATCTTTCACAAAAAACCCAAAAAGAAAAACAATACACAAACCTTCTCCAAATCCAAAGTTCTCTGTAAATCAGTCTCCGAAGGCCCTGCCTTAGATAACGGCTTCGTAACACCGAACTGCTTCGGCGATTGTGGCGGCAAAGCCGTAGCACTCGAACCCTCCGAACTCACCATTTTTTTTAAACAAAACCCTAGCCTAACCCTAAAATTCAAAATTCAAGAAACCCCCTTAAGCAAAAACAAAAAAATCCGAATTTTTTTCTTCTTCTTCAGTAACGATTCAAATAATCAAACCCTAAAATTTTCATACGAAATAGCGAAACCAGAAATCGCCAGGAATCTTGTTTGGAAGAAAACCTAAATCTCATAAAAACAAAAAACAAAAATCAGAACTTTAAAGCGACTGAAACCCTAGATCACAATAGCATAAACGCATTCACCACCGCGATTTGAAGAGATCCAGTGAACCGACAATCGAATCGCAATCTGAGAGAGAGAGAGAGAGAGAGAGAGAGAGAACGCGTTCAGATGAGGTTCGAACGCGTTTTGATTGTTGAGGGAGATTTAATTTTTGGGGACTGTTTGGGAAGGCCGGTGTGGTGGTGTTGTAGTATTTATTTCGGCTATTCCTATGCAATTATGGATATATGATGATAGGTTGTTATGAAAATATTATAAACTGGTTTGGCAATATTATTTTTTAGTTTAAAAATTAAAAATTTATTAAAAAAATTAAAAAATTAATAATTTATATCAAAAAATTAAAGTTTTTTTCTCTTTATTTTTTGTACATTTTTTTCATAAAAACTAAAAAATATCCTAAATATACTAATTTTTTTATCATATTTTAACCAAAAAGTTAAAAAGTTACTAAAAAAGTATGTTTCTAAACGAGACCTTATTAGGTGAAAGATATTAGGTGATGTTTGATTGTCGGTTTACTTAGATTTGCCCCCTAATGCGATGTCTCGGGTCTTATATTTGAATAATATTATGTAGTAGGGTAGTGTACATTCCTTTCGATATTTTATTTATTATATTGGGTCGCTGAGATTTCTTTCTACTCTTACTTAGCTTTTTGTAACTTTTTCGGGTTGAAAATTTTGATTTTTGGCCATTATAACTTGTCTTGGGTTGCAAAATCAAAATTCTGAGTTTTTGGACAAAATTGCTCGTGTGGATTTGGCAACCGCTCAAGCAGATCCTCACTGGATTTTTTAGAGTTTTTTGGGCAGAAAATAGCCTGAGCGGATTTTGGGTTCCGCTCGAGCAGATTTTGATAAATTTTATGGAATCCTTTCTGGAGCAAACTGCATGTAGAGGCAAAAAAATCAGCGGAATTCAAATCGCTTGTACGGATTTTGGCGCGTTTGTCTCGAATTTCGTGTTCTTTTCTTCAAAATTGATGCGAAAAACTTGATAAACACAAATTTTCACTTCTCTCTCTCTTTCTCTCTATTCATCTTTTCTCTCCCTTCTTTCTACAAACACACCCAAATCCAAACTTCTTTATAAGATTTAGCTCAAATCTTCAAGAAATTGATAAGGCTTTTTTTACCAAATTGAATAGGACGACAAGGGCTATGTTTATAACCGATTGGATCAAGTTTTCACTAGCTTTAAGTTCTAGGATTTTATTCCTCTTCATCTCCCAAGCTTGAGGTAAGGATAATCTTTAAGTTATATATATGTTTTTTGCAAGTTTATGCTTATTTGGAGTATTTCTTCATGTTTGGGTCATGATTTTGAATTGTTGAACCCTAAATGATTGTATGAGTGGAGTTTATCTAATTTTTTCCAAAACTTTTGAGAATATGAGCTATGTTCTAAGGTGTGAGTGTCGTTTTGAAAAAATCTTTTAAAAAATGGAACAAAAACATTATTTTGGTAGAAACCCTAGAATTTAAGGATTTTGGAAAAATGTTGAGATATTGTAAAATTTAAGGTTGATAAATTGTTATGTGAAGAAATGATGGAGAAATTTCTATGATTGTATTAAATGAGGAATTTCATAGAGGAAATGAAAATTGTTGGTTTTGAAGCTTATTGTTGATTTGTCTTGACAAACCAATGTTTAGAAAATGATATTTAACATGTGGAGAATACATGTATGTTGATATTGTTATATTATCTCTTAGAAATATATTTTGATGTTATATTGATAAGAGATGTGGAAATTTGATCACAATGGAGGATTGTGTGGTATTAAAAATGGAACTTATAAATGTATTGTTTCATTATTGCATTGTCACTCCATTTTATCATTGTTGCAATTGATTTTGGATCTTGCATTGAAGAAATATTGTTTTGAGAAAGGAAGTTGCTTATGAAACAAAATCATTTTGGATTTGTTTTCGGATAAATACGTTGATAAGTTCGGATATGAGATGTAGTTGGTATTGGCTAAGTTAGCCTGAGTGTCCATGGTGAAAGACCTAAAACACACGCGGAGGAGGTACCCCGTGCCTTTCGGTTAGCAACCGATAAAGTGGAGATTGGTAGTGCTTGTTATGCCTACTTGTAGACACTAACCTAAGGATTTCCTGAGTCGTATTTACCATCCCTTGAACTACATTAAAGTTATACAAGAATTTAAAAACTACAACCAAGATAAAACAATCCAAAATCCCAATTCAAAATTTATTATAAACCACTTTCATTCAAGTGTAACAAAGACATTGTTTATAGACCATTATCAAGTAGGCACAAGTTTTAAAACTTCTATCAAAAACACTACTTATAGACTATTGCCACCTTTCCTGTCTTGTATTTTGTTACTCGGATAACATTACCAATATTCATTAATTAAGTCCATTTACAAATGACAATTCATCCTTTGATGAAATGATGAATAATTAAATACATATGTTCCCTCTCGTGATACAACAATGTCATTTACATACAAATAGGAGAAATGCCCTGAGGCTTATGTGTTGTCGTGAATTTGACTTGGTCAAATTCAAGAATTTGTGCCTTGGTTGCTACTCTGCTTTGAAGCGTCTGGTTCGGTGTTCGGTGTTGATTTGGGTTATTATTTTGGGTCTTCTACAACTCTAGTTTGAAGATTTTGGTTCATCTATTTAGTGAGGTCTTTTCTCTTGATTATTTGAAATTCACCTAAGGGTGGTTTGTGAGACCATTCGTGTCTCGTTTGTAATCGTTTGGAACCTTTTTGGTTGATAGTGGAATCGGATTGATCTCATGGACGTACCTCACATTGAGGGAACCACGCAAAAATTCTTGTGTTACTTTTGATTTAATTTTTTCGCATTAGTTTTTATTCCCATTGATTGATTTACTTGTGGGGAATCATATTTTCCCTAACAACTGGTATCAGAGCTTATGGTTTATTTGGATTTATTTATTTGTGTAAATCAATGGAGGGGAATGTGGGTCATATGTTTAGCTTTAATGGAAGTAATTGGGTAACTTGGAAAACTAAAATAGAGGACCTATTATTTTCTAAAGATTTGTATGGGCGTATTGAGGGTGACAGTGGCAAACCCGATGGTATGCAAGATGATGAATGGAAGAGGCTTAATCGAAAAGTCGTTGGTGTTATCCGTCAATGGATTGATGACAGTGTGTTTCATCATGTTGCTACTGAAACTTCTACACATGATTTATGGAAAAAATTAGAAAGCCTTTATGACAGAAAATCAGCCACAAATAAAGTTTTTTTGTTTCATAAGTTGGTTAATTTAAAATATAAAGAGGGCAGCCCTATTCCAGAACATTTGAATGAAATAAAGAGTATTGTTAACTGACTTACTTCTATGAAAATTATTTTTGATGATGAGTTGCAGGCTTTGATGCTACTTAGTTCTTTACTTGAAAGTTGGGAGACTTTAGTTGTGACAGTTAGTAATTTGGCGCTCGATGGAGTTGTCACAATGGGCCAAGTCACTTGTAACTTGTTGAATGAAGAAACTAGAAGAAAATCAGCGGGTTCCTCTCATTCCGAAGCATTTGTTGTGAGAGGCCGAAGCAAAACAAGGGGGAGCAGTAAGACTCCTCATAGTCGTGATGAAAGTCGTGACAAATCAAAAGATGGTTCTTTTTCAAAGAAAGACATTGAGTGCTATTATTGCCATGAGAAAGGACACATGAAGCGAGAATGTCGAAAGCTCAAAAACAAAGAGAAAAGGCATGACAAAAGTGTGGATAAAAAGCAAGAAGGCACAACGGCGGTTACTATCAATGGTGATCTCATGGTCGTTTGTGAAGATGATTATATCAATTTTGTGGGCTAAGAGAGCAATTGGGTGATTGATTCCGGTGCTTCTTTACATGTGACTTCTCGAGTTGATTTCTTCACTTCCTACACCAAAGGAGATTATGGTTATGTTTGAATGGGTAATGAAGGTTTGTCCAAGATTATTGGCATGGGTGATGTTTGCTTGGAAACAAATTTGGGCTGCAAGTTGTTGTTTAAAGATGTGAGGCATGTTCCTGACATTCGTCTCAATTTGATCTTTACCAGGAAGCTAGATGATGAAGGCTTCAACAACAATTTGGTGATGGAATATGGAAGCTCACAAAGGGTTCTTTGGTGGTGGCTAAGTGCAAGAAGACTCGTACACTTTATTCGATGCAAGGAAAAATTTGTAAAGGTGTTGTCAATGCACTTGAAGATGATAATTCTACAGAATTGTGGCACAAGCAACTTGATCATATGAGTGAAAAGGGGCTACAAGTTTTGTTCAAGAAAGAGCTTCTACTCGGTTTGAAAGGTACACATCTTAAAACTTGTGTTCATTGTTTGGCGGGTAAACAACATATAGTTTTTTTTCATAAAAATGTTGCTTCTAGGAAAGAAAATGTTTTGGAGTTGATACATTCGGATGTTTGTGGTCCTTTGAAAGTTAGAACACATAGTGGTGCACTTTATTTTGTTGCTTTCATTGATGATTATTCAAGGAAAGTTTGGGCTTTTATACTAAAAACTAAAGATTAAGTTCTAGAAGTATTTAAGCATATTCAGGCCAAGGTTGAAAGAGAAACAGGGGCAGAAATTGAAGTGCATCCAATCAGACAATTGTGGTGAATACATTGGGCCATTTGATGAGTATTGTCGCAGCCAAGGTATTCGGCACCAAAAGACAGTTAAGGAGACTCCTCAACAAAATGGCGTTGTCGAGAGGATGAACTGTACCATTATGGAAAGAATAAGGTGTTTGCTTTCACAAGCTAAATTGCCAAGATCCTTTTGGGGTAAGATAATGAGGATAGCGGTTGATGTGATCAGTTTGTCTCCTTCCTATCCTTTGAATGGTAATGTTCCAGAAAGAGTTTGGACCGGTAAAGATGTGTCTTATGAGCACTTGAGAGTGTTTTGTTGCCGAGTTTTTGTTCACATTCCAAAGGATGAGAGGTCCAAGATTGATAGTAAGTCAAAATAATGTATTTTTCTTGGCTAAGGGCGTGATGAATTCGGGTATAGATTGTGGGATCCGGTTGATAAGATAGTCATTCGAAGCTGTGATGTTGTGTTTCTTGAAGACCAAACAATTGAAGATTTTGGCAAAGGTGATCAACCGGAGCCAAAAACTAGTGATCTCATTGACATGCATCCATATCCTTCATCTTCAGTTGATGATGAAAATGGGGGAGAAGTGCAGCCACCTATTGAAGATGTAGAGGATGATGCTAATCCTAATGAAGTTGAACCAGAAATTGAGGAAGAGCATCCAACTCAAGAACCACCACCACAACTTGAGTTGAGAAAATCTACAAGGGACCAGCAACCTTCAAGAAAGTATCCTCCTAATGAATTTGTATTGAGATCCGATCAAGGGGGGCCCGAAAGCTACCAAGAAGCAATTGAACATGTAAAAAAAGATGATTGGAAAAATGCCATGGAAGAGGAATTGAATTCCTTACTTGAAAATCACACTTATGATTTAGTGAAGTTGCCTAAGGGGAGGAAAATTCTGAAAATAAGTGGGTTTTCAAATTAAAGAATGATGGCAAGAATCTGAGGTACAAGGCACGTCTTGTTGTGAAAGGCTTTGGGCAAAAGAAAGGTATTCACTTTGATGAGATTTTCTCGCCGGTTATGAAGATGTCTTCTATTCGGGTTGTATTTGGCATGGCTGCAAGTATGAACCTTGAAGTTGAACAACTTGATGTGAAGACCGCATTTCTTCATGGTGATCTTGAAGAAGAAATTTACATGGAGCAACCAAAAGGTTTTGTGGAAAAAGGGAAAGAAAAATTTGTTTGCAAATTGAAGAAAAGTTTGTATGGCTTCAAGTAACCCCCGCGGCAATGGTACAAAAAATTTGATTATTTCATGATGAAAAATGGGTTTTCTAAAACTACTTCGGACCATTGTGTGTTTGTGAAAAATTTTTCGGATGGCAAATTTATTATTATTTTGCTTTATGTTGATGACATGTTAATTGTGGGTCAAGATTCTACCATGATTAACAGTTTGAAATTGGAGTTGAGCAAGTCTTTTGCTATAAAAGATTTGGGACTGGCAAAGCAAATACTTAGTATGAAAATTGTTCGCGATCGCAAAGAGGGGCTGATTTGGTTGTCTTAAGAAAGCTACATTGAGAAAGTTCTTGAGAGGTTCAACATGGATAAAGCAAAGGTAGTTGGTTGTCCACTTGCGGATCACTTCAAGCTTAGTTCGAATCAATGTCCTACAAGTGAGAAAGACAAAGAATAGATGTTGAAAATTCTTTATGCTTCAACAGTTGGTTCTTTGGTGTACGCCATGATTTGTACAAGGCCGGATGTTGCTCACGCCATTGTTGTGGTGAGTCGGTTTCTCTCTAATCCGGGTAAAGAACATTGGGCAGCGGTAAAATGGATTCTAAGGTATCTTCGAGGGACTCCGAAGGTGTGTTTGTGTTTTGGGGATGGTAAGCCAATGCTTAATGGGTTCACGGATTCTGACATAGCGGGTGATGTTGATTCTAGGAAATCTACTTCGAGTATTTGATGACATTTGCAAGGGGAGCTGTGGCATGGCAATTTAAATTACAAAAATGTGTTGCTCTCTCAACTACCGAAGCCGAATTTATTGCCATTACGGAAGCTTGCAAAGAAGAGTTATGGTTGAAGAAATTTTTGCAATAGTTAGGTTTGAAGCAAGAATGGTATGTGCTTTATTGTGATAATCAAAGTGCTATTCACTTGAGTAAAAATTCTACTTTTCATTCAAGATCGAAACACATTGATGTAAGGTACCATTAGATTCATGATGTGTTAGATTCGAAATTGTTGCAACTCGAAAAGGTTCACACAGATGATAATATTTCGGATATGTTGACAAAGACTTTGTCGAGAGACAAACATTTAAAGTGTCGAACTTTGGCGAGTATGGTTGATATCTCTACCTAAGTCGGTAGGGGGAGAATTGTTGGATATACCTCTTTATTGGAGTATAGGAACTAATTGGTTTATTAAAAGTATTTTGGTCTCGTTTTGGCTTTGGTATAATATATTTTTTATATTATATCTGACTTTTGGAATCCTAATAGATATTTAATAGTCAAGTTGGTAGCATTTAGGGTTTGAATAAAAAAACCCCAAAATTGACAATATATAAATATTGTTTATGGGCCTTGAAGTGTAGTGGCAGCAGAAAATTCTTTTCGGTGAGAGTGCTTGGTGTATTACTCAATTTGGTGGGTTTCAATTGGTGTTGATTGTTGTCGTAAATTTGACTCGGTCAAATTCAAAAATTTGTGCCTTGGTTGCTACTTTGCTTTGAAGCATCTGGTTCGGTGTTCGGTGTTGATTTGGGTTATTATTTTGGGTCTTTTCTACAACTCTAGTTTGAAGACTTTGGTTCATCTATTTGGTGAGATCTTTCCTCTTGATTATTTGTGATTATTTCACTTAAGGGTGGTTTGTGAGACCATTCGTGTCTCGTTTGTAATCGCTTAGAAACTTTTTGGTTGATGGTGAAATCGGATTTCGATCCCGTGGACGTACCTCACATTGAGGGAACCATGCAAAAATTATTGTGTTGCTTTTGATTTAATTTTTCCGCATTAGTTTTTATTTTCATTGATTGATTTACTCGTGGGGAATCATATTTTCCCTAACATTACAATAAATAAGAGAGTGTTGCCTTTTACAATGCATAGAACTCAACTAAAGAAACAATTAAAAAGCACTACGGCTCATCACCACTTTATAACCATGCCAAATTGTTTAATTCTCAAATCCAAAAATATTCCTTGTACACATGTACAGGTAAGAAGTGAGTAACTACGAGCTCACCAAACAATCTCATATTACAACATTAGAAGATATGCGAGTAGAAAGATATTCATACATATATGTGAAATCATATCATGTCAAAACTATATGATTCTATTACATAATCTCTTAAATCTAATTTATTTAATTAACCACAATTAGTTAACTTAAATAAATAAACATACTTCAATAACAATAGGACATCATTTTCAATTTATTCAATTACCCCATTGTCAATTGAATCAAATAGTTAAACAATTCATAATGACATCTAACAAAGCATCAAATAGATTTTATATAGTCTTATGAGATGAATGCATATGCCATGTCATGCTTAAAATATTTTTCTCATCTTTTGAAAATTTTGTGCACAATGCTAATTTGAAAACACATTAATCCAACAATTTCAATATAATTTCAAGGTGGTAAATACGACTCAGGTAATCCCTAGGCTGGTGTCTACAAGTAGGCATATCAACCACTACCAAATCCCCACTTTATCGGTCTCTCACCGGAAGGCACGTGGTACCTCCTCCACGCGTGTTTTCGGTCTTTCACCATGGACATTCAAGCCAACTTAACCAATATCAAACTACACCCCATATCCGGACTTACCAACGTATTTACCCAAAACAAATCAAAATGATCTTGTTTCACAAAAACAATTTCTTTCTCAAAACAATAGTTTTGAATTGCAATTTGAAATCCATGATAATAATGAAATAGAATGGCAATGCAATATGTAATAATGCATTAGAATAGTTCCAATTTCAATTCCATTATACAATGCTCCATTGTGATCAAATTCCATATATCTATCAATGTAATATCATAATACAATCCCAAGAGATAATACAACAATATCCACATTCATATAGTCTTCACATATTGATCAACATTTTCAATTTAGTCATTTCACAGCAAATCTATAACATACTATATATCAAACTCCCAAAGTTCCAACATTTCTCATCCTTTAAAGAATCCCTCATTAAATGCAAACATGGTAAATTTCTACCGATAGCCAAAACAGTTATCTTTAATGTATTAATTAAAAAATAACAACATAGATATACAATCCAACATATAACCATAACTTGGAATCTCCCATGATTCCCAATATTTAGAAACAATCCATATTCCACATTTTAAAGACAAATTTTCAAGGCTTATATAACTTTCCATTAAACTCAATATTTCAAAAGAATAACTAATACTCAACATTCCAAAAGTTTCATACGTGCTTTCCAATCAAATCCTCAATTTTAAAACCAAACAAAAATCTTTTCTCAATAATCCAACAACTCCCAAAACATTAACATTTAGGATTTTTCACCAATTTGGGCTTTCTCACTTTCAAATACCCACATGTAATTTTATATATGGAAAACAGATTAAATAGCAAGATTATAGGTACTCAACTCCCAATTTAACCAAACCCTCAATTTACAATTCAAATATCTCATACATGAATTTGATGTTCAAAAACAACATATTAGTGTACACCAATTATTAAAATTATTAATCAATTTCCAAATTGTTTTGACTCACACAAAACTTTCAATTAATTTTGTTTCACCTCAACCAAGGTAACCAATATAATTTTCACCAATATCTCATACTTATTGAATATTACCACTTTCATCCTATTATATTAAAAGTTATAATATAATCTCAATAACACACTTTTAGCCATGTCTCATCTTTCAAATAGAACCATATTTCATGCCAAGCTACTCAAATAGCCAATCTTTACCCAACTCTCTACGAATAATAATTTTCACAACTTTTCTAAAATTAATTAATCACATGATATTTACATCA
This sequence comes from Camellia granthamiana, assembly GCA_036172215.1. Classification (NCBI taxonomy): domain Eukaryota; kingdom Viridiplantae; phylum Streptophyta; class Magnoliopsida; order Ericales; family Theaceae; genus Camellia; species Camellia granthamiana. The sequence continues at coordinate 14,457,211 of CM069917.1, read as the reverse complement.
AAAATCATGAAATTGTCCAAGAGTAAATTTTTTTGAGGTTAGGAGTTCGAAAGCCCACATTTCATCTTTTCATTTTCACAAAATGAACAAAACCTAATCATCAATATATATATATCACCATTCATAAACTATCATGAAAACAACACTTTTAGAGTTTTTAATCTCAAAATCACTCTATAATTCCTACTTATCAATTTACACAATATTCATCAATATCAATTTATTTTTCTCGAAAATAAATTCCAAAATCAAAGATGAAAATTTTTCAACTTTATATTTCTCAAAATTAATTATCTAATAATAACATGATGTAGATACAACTCATACAACTATTAATTTTATATTTCAGATTTTTAACAAAAATTATCAACACAAGATGATTTTCCCAAATCAAGTTCAAAATACCAATATTCTTAACATTTCAACATAATTTTCTTCTAAAAATTAACCAAACAAAAATTTGAGAAATATATATCTGTAATACCTCCTATAATGATATATTTTCTCAAAATATCCCTAACATAACTTTAAAGTAATAATATGAAGAAAGTCCCTACTTCATATAATGAATAGGAGCAAATCCGAAAGGCAAACTTCGGCCGATCATAAATCCGAGACTACCATTGCAAAGATCACGACGAGCGCTCCGACTTTCATTTATAAAGTTTTTGCAAAATCTTACTCTAATAACTTCCATTTGAAACTCAAAGATTGTACAATAATGGAGAACAAAGAAAGAGTGAGTGTGTGAGAGAGAGAGAGAGAGAGAGAGAGCTGAGCTCTCTGCTCAAAGAAAAAGAAAAGCAAAATGAAGAAGGAAAGAAGAGAAGGGACAAGGAGAGAGGGAGTGGGGCAGCCCCCACGTGGGTTGCCTTCCCAAGAATTAGCTTCCTAAAAAAAAAAATATAACTTTTGTAATAATACCTCAAAATTTTATAATATAAATTATAAAATGATATAATTTTTCTCACCACAAAATATAACATTTTTGTACACCATAAAATTTAATATTTTGCTCACTACGAAATATATACTCATTTTTATTCACTATAAAAATATATAATTTTTTCACCGTATGACACACACTATAAATTCAACTTTCAAATATATATAACCATATATATAATAAATAATCGCAACTCCCAATGTGATAACTACCCATCACATAATAATAAAGAAAAGATCAAACAGTTAGACATGGGTTATAAACAAGTTCAAATTAAATTGAATCTAAGCCATGTGTCTTGAATTAAATTCCCACCCACAAGCTAAACATCACCCAATTATATATCAAAGTAGACCCAACAAGCTAATCTCAAGTCATGGTCCAAACACACAAAACTCATTTTCAATTTCTGCTATAAATTAAACTAAACACCAATTAGTCCACGAATTTTCATAAAATAAATACTCATCAATAAATTTTGAAATTTTTTTATCCAACGTGTTTGACTTATATGGGAATAACATATAAAAATTTCAAAATTTTCTAAGAATGGGAACTATACTATTTTTATGTAGAATTTTACATAGTAGTCAAATCCGAATATTGCTCAATTAAATTATGCACTAACTATTTAATTTAATTTAATTTAATTTTAAAATTTTTTTTTGAGGGGGGGTCATTACACAACTAATGCATTATGTCTAGCAAAAGCAGCCCAAACTAGCATATGACCAAAACAAAAGTAGACTAAATTGATGTTGATAGAAGCCACTATGAACAACCTGCAAAAGTATAAAAAATAAATTAGTTTTACAAAAAATCACACATTTATAAGCATATTATTTATAAAATTAAGTGGTAATCTACCAAGATACCTCTATAGTTATATATTAGGTTCCATATCACTTTATTTGGTAGAATGATCATCTCCTGAATTATTACACCTAGGGTGTCCATAGTGCTGTAAAACACATTCAAAATGAAACACAAACAAACTTGAGCACTGTAGAAAAAAACATCATCCATATTTTTTCTTTTAACATTTATGAACATAATATGAACAAGAACCTGCGAAAGATTGCTGAAGCTAACATTTTGCCAAAGAATATTGCTCATTGGCATGTTATGATTTGGATAAACTTGAATTTTGGTGGAAAATAAGAAAAAACACACAATAAGAACCACAATTGCATAATTAAAAAGTGAAGGGAATTGTTTCTTTCTCATATCTAATTGATGGTCTGCAACGTTATAATTTATAGCAGTCTTAGAATCCGTTCCATTCCAAATATGAGTTGGATTGATCTGGTTGATAAATCATGTTTTCAATAATAAAACCTCTCAGCACTTCATAATAGTGCACTTTCAATCAAAGTAATACCTGGCATTCTTTGGTAGAGATTTGTCAATGATTGGGGAAGTAGTCAAAGGATATGGTGGTTTTGCATTTTCTTTGATAACAGTTGCAATCTCATTATCAGTTACCTAGAAGTGCAATATTTATTCATTTGTCTATCATATAATTTAATCACTATATAGCAATACATGTTTAAAAAGATGTACAGATGTAGCTGGCTTTTCATTGCTCCTCGGAGGAGTTTAGTCTCATCAAATACGATAGCCCTACAGTTCGAACTCCGGTGGTCCTGAATTTGATTTCACAAGTGCAATGTGAAACAGTGAAAACACAAAGAGTCCAAATCCGGCAAATCTTTGAAAAATTGATTTTGAATAAAAAAATGCCAAAACTGAACTGCGTTGTCAGATTTCAGAGTCGCTACCTAAATATTTTTGGAAAATTTAGGAAATCCATGACTCGTGCCAAAGGCCACTTATCCGTCATCACTAAAGTGTTTCGGCTCGGGAACTTAGGTATGAGAGGGGAAGGTCATGAATTGAGCACCCCACTCACCCAATCAAAGATCGGCCTCTACTAATCATGATGTGATTCTTATGTACAGTATATGCTCTTGTTTTGATTATTATGCTATCTTTACTATGTGATGTACACAAGTATAGACTAATTCGCCCACTTTGGAATGCTTTGATTTTATGTTTGCTTTGAAAAGAGTTTTGAATATGTACCACTTGAAAAAGTGAGCTCATATGTACATTAATCAAATCGTCCTAACTTAAGCGAAAAAACCTTCATCCACCGGCATTCAAATAGGTATATTAGATACGTACCTAGCCTTATGGTAAACATGTTTGTTATGGCAACAATCACACATATGCAATATGCTAAAGCAAAAAATGCTTACCCCAAATATCTAAGGTGAGCCAAAAGAAAAGAAAATAGTTAGAAAAAATGCATGATCCTAAACAATGCAACATGACTAATGCAACACATACAACATGCAATTAATAGGCTCGGCTACTAGCATAGCATGTAAGTCAATTCAAGACATGCATTAAAACACATATTCGAGTAAGGAATTTAAATTTTGACATCGATAAGTATGATGAGCCAAAACCTTATGCATGCAAAATGAATTGATGCGAGTCATGGAAAATGTAGGAAAACATGATGCTAATTATGGTAAGTGGATAAATAAAAGGGAGAAAGAAATGGGCATTGGAAGACATACACAAATTATTATATATTTGCCCTCATGCAAGAGGGTCCGAATGAATGTCCTAAATAGCTTAATTATTATAACACCGAATTAACTAATTATTACAAATTTTAATGAATTTAACTAATTAATGAACTAGCTATTACACATTTCAAATGAATATACTAATTGAGTATGACATATTACTATTAGCATTAATTTCACGAGCCACAGGAAGCGAAGAATCAGATATGCAATCAAGAATATCCTCCTTGAAATGCCTTTGTTTTGCTGCTTGATTCTATTCTGTCCGCAGTCAGAAAATAATTTTGTTTTTGCTTCAGCTCCTACTCTGTTTTGTAAGCAAAATGCCACTGTTTGCTCAACAAAAGGTGGCCGGCCGGCCAGCCAAGGAAAGTGGTCGGCTGAATTCAAGGGGTGGCCGGTCGGCCACTAATTTTGGTACTGCCCTACTGCAACAGAATGGAAACAGAGCAAAAACAGAGTATTTCTAGGAGATGTTTATCCTCTTTGCCTCTCCTTATCATGAAATTGATCAAGGGAGGAGTAGAATTGGTCTACAAATCATCAATGGTCGCAAGGTTGTTGCATGATGATCCATAAATAGATGGGACAAGGACTCAATGAATGAAAAGAAAAGACCAACAAAACCTCTTCTCTATCATGGAGTTACTTCAAGGGAAGTGGTAGACATTGATTCTTGAATCATTATCATCTCTAAAGAGTATGAAATGACTCAAGACTCAATGGGTTCAATATAACGTCCAATTGAACCCAACTCAATTTTATTATCTTATGCCTCTTTTAGTCCAATTTTATTAGCATTTTTTTTTTAATTACCTTTCCATTCTTTAATCATTTTGGTCCAAAAGTGATAAGTATATCCACTAATGAAGAGAGTGTCAAACAAGAAGTTATTCTTGGCATGGGAGAGATGTAATGGCTTGGTAATGAACCTCCGTAGAGATTAAACCATTAAGCATGGAAGGTCTTTTTCGCATGCCTTAAACAATGATTGTTTGAAACAACTCTTAAACAAATAAAACCAAGAAAAGAGTGAGGGTGCAGAGATGGTTATTGCAAGAGTGAGTACATGTATGAAAAGCTATGAAATGAAAGCTACCAGCTCAAATAGTAAAAAATCTAGAAATCCCTAGTAGATAGCAATCCCAATCAAACAATCAAAAATAAATTGACACAAGGATTTCATGTAGAAAAACCACAATTGGAGTGCCTCCAATTGTGATAAAAAAAATCACGGGAAAAAGCCACAAAACAATCCACTAAGAAGACAAAAAGGAATTACACAAGTGTACTTTCAATTACTTAGCGAATCCACGCCCGAATCGAACCAACCCCTACATGCCTCTTCCAGCCCCGTCTTCACCTCGGAATTGTCTTGCTGAACGTTGAATCCATAACGCCGATGTCGAATCCACGATGATGAGCTACTCCAAAATCCACCAAAGCTTCAGGCCCAAATTTCCCGGAATCCATTGAAGAACAACATTCTCTTTTGTATTGAACGAAAAAAATAATCCTTTGATGTATACTTTTCAAACCATATTTAAAATCAAACAAACATCAAAGAAACTAGCAAAGAAGCTCCAGATATAAACCCTAATATTTAAGAAGAAGATCTGGAAGCCGTAACCCTAAAAATGGATAAAACCACATATTTATAAAAAAACTGATCTGCGATCTTCGCTCGAGCACAAGAATGGCCGTTCGAGCGGACTGATGCTCGAGCGCAAAAACACAACTTCCAGTACTTTTGCAAACAGTTCAAACTTCTGGAACCAAAAATTCTCTGCTTGAGCGCACAAATGGCCTCTCGAGCGGACAAGCAATTTCGACAGCTTGATCCTCAACATAATCAGCGAAGTGGCAAATATGATAGGATTAAGATCACAAACTCCTCTGCATAGGCACAATTCAGGTTGGATTCGCATCTAAAACTCATAGCCTCACTGAAATAGAAGATCGAATATAATTACAACTGAAAGGAGTTTTGTCAAACGGGATTGCTAAGAATAAAAACCTAATAAATAGGTTGGTCTCTAAGGCCTAAACTACCAAACCTATGAGGACTTACAATAATACAAGCATACTATGCAAAGAATAAACTAATTAAACACACTAAAAAAATCCTAAAAGCACCAAAACGGTGCTGGAATTACTTTGAAACAAGCTAAAAAAGTAAGCCAAAATGAGAGAAAATTAAAGCTAGTAAGCAAGCCTAAGGAGGGGTGGCTAACCTCTTCATTTTTTGGACCTCAAAACCACATATTTTAAACTCTAAAAACTCTAAAAAACAGTGGCCAAAAGTTGAGAAACAAGTGGGAAACACAAGGATAAAAGCTTATGGAATAAGGTTCAAAGAAGGGTGATTAACACCTTTACCTTTGGTAGCTTTAAATCACAAGTTTCAGTCTACCAAAACAGACCAAAAACAGTATGAAAACAACAAGAAAAGAAAGGTAAGAAGTAGTGTAAAGATGGCCAAAGTTATACTTCTTAAAGAGGAGTTACTTTGTTGTTCACAAACCACAATATACCTACTCTCAAGGGCTGATATTTAAGCTCAAGAACCTCAGCAAGGACCTCAAATTTTTGGTTTAAGAAGTGTTTGTATAGCGTATATATATTGCAAGATAGAGAGGGAGAGTGCTTGCAAGATTTTGAGTTTTGGTAAATTTTTCTAACCTAAAACCATGAGGGATGGTCAAGTATATCTAGAAAAACATGTTACTATCTCGAAAATATCTGTGTTGAGCCAGCTGGTGCAGTGCATGCACATGGGAGAATAGCTGGCAACAAATATCTGTTCTGTCAGAAAACCTAGCCGGCCGGCTAGATGGGAGATGGCTGACCACTAATTTTTGGCCAGTCAGCCACTTATTGGCCAACAGGCCTCTGAGTGGTCAGGCTAGAAAAAAAAAGTAGGTTTTGGCTCAAAAGGGGTGCAAGGTTTTGGGATCTAAAACTCAAAACCGAGGCTCTTTGCTGAAGAAATCGAATGTTTGTACAGCGTATTATTTCATTACCGAGTGTTCACCCTGAGGCATCCAAGTCTTAAGGGTGGTCAAAAATGGGATGTCTACAATGGACAATGTACCTTTTTTTTGTTTTGATGAACATGAGTTGCGTTGATTGGGTTGTTCCTTCCTATTTCCTTGACACACCTATATGCAAAAGATTAAGAAAATAAATTAATCAAATATATATGATTTGATGTATAAAGGCGTTATAAATAATAAATGTACATATATAAATACCTTTTTCTTTGCTTTTTTCACTATGCTTTCTACTGTGGATTCTCTCTTCTTTGATGGGGAAGGGCCTTTAGTTCATGCTTTTAATGGACTAAGCAATCTTTTACGTAAACTCGGTATCTCTTGCAATTCACTATCATCTTGAGCTGTAGATATTGTTAAGACTTGAGTACTTTGACTACCTTTGTGAACAGAGTCAACCTTGAGGAGTTTTTCTTTTGCCTCATGAAGTAATTTCATTAGAAGTTCACATTTAGCTTTAGACTCCATTCCAAGTTGTTGGACTTCAAACAATAATGGGGTTAGCTCCTTGTTGCGTTGTCTTTGTTCATCATTACCATCATCATAAACAATATTAAGAGCAGTGTACCCATGTTTGATGTCCTTCCGCTACCGCTCTAAAATATAACGAGATGGAACCTCAGTTACCTTTTTCCTAATCAACACTAAGATTGCATGCCTACATAAAGGCCTTGTTTGGTAGGGCTTATTTCAAGCTTATTTCAGCTTTTAGCTTAATTTAAGCTATTTTGATGTGTTTGGTTCAGCTTAACAATACAGCTTATAGCTTTTTGTAAGTCAAAAATCAACTTATTCTTTGAGTGGGGGAGGAGAAACTTAATTTATAAGTCAAAAATCAGCTTATGTTCACAGTTATAAGTTATAAGCTGTTAAGCTATAAGTTATAATCACTTTCCCACAGCTCTACCAAACGGGACCAAAATCCCCCTGAACTCAAACAAATGACATAAGCATTGCACTTCGCACTCTGTCTCATTATAGAGAACCTCATAATTTATCTCCTTGAAAGGAGTTCCATCTTTTCCTAGCACACTTTCTATAACTTCAAATGTGGAAATTGATCCTTGTGTTTGAGAAAGGGAAGTACAGCAAAAGATCAATCCTCTTAACTCATCTTGGAACCGCTTAAAAATATCATTTGTGTAAATTCTTTGCAATTGTTTCTCAATAGAAAGACTAATGATACATGGAATAACAATATTAAAAGAAGAAAAATTTGCATTGCTTTCTTTCTCCATCTTACTTTTAAGAGCATTTTCATATTGTTTAAAGAATTGCTTAAGTGTAGTTTTTGAGTGAATATACCCATCAAAAAAAAAAAAAAAAAAGCATTAATACTTTCACTTCTTTGGGTAGTTGACATTCTAGCCCAAAAAGTAGATTTCACAAACACTGGAACCCAACGATAACGATCTGTATAAAGGGACTTCAACCATTCATTATCCTTAAGTTTATATTCTGTAATCATCATATTCCAACCATCTTCAAAGTCTCCAGCTCTTATAGAGTCACACACAATATTTTTCAAAATATTTTTAATTGCTTTATATTGGGCAAACCCTATTAATTTCATCGGAAATTTTTTCATAATGTGCCAAGGGCACAACTGATGTTGAGCATTTAGAAACACTTTTATAATTGCTCTTTGAATAGCCTTGCATTGATCTGTAACTATAGCCTTTGGAAAGTGTCCAAACATACAAGGCAACCATGTCTTAAATAACCAAATATATGTATTCGTATCCTCATTTGATAATAAACCACAACCAAATAACAAAGATTGCCCACGATGATTGACCCCAACAAATGATGCAAATGGCATGTCATATATATTAGTCTAATATGTATTGTCAAATGAAATTACATCACCAAAAGATTCATATGCAGCTCTACACCTTGCGTCGGCCTAAAACACATTTCTTATGTGACATTCTTCATCCACATCAATCATGTAAAAGAAGTTTGAATTCCTATTTTGCATGCGATGAAAATAATTAAGAAGGGCCTCATCATCTCCCGTCCTAAGTCTTAATTCTCTTGTTTTAGCAACATAATCTCTACACTGTTTTTCACTAAAAGTTAAAATTTCAAAGCCACCTGCTTCTATAACAATTGAATGAATATTTTTATTCAATGTTATGCTAGCTAAATCATTCAATTCCAATTTTCTTTTTGACATGAGGATCCAAAACCTTGTTACATCTGAAATGTCATACTTTTCTTGGACTTAAGTCGTGGTTATGATCCAAGAAAACACGCGAGATAATAAAGCTTCCATCATTTTGTACAGCAATGTTAACATTTTCTTTGCAATTGGTCTTTGACAGAGGTCTTGTATAAAAATTGCCTTTTATAGAACAAATTGACTTACCGTTTCGAGCACAAGCAAGCGAAAAGTACTTCTGCATCCCATCGTCTCCATTCTTTCTGCTCATTTTTGCTATGCCAAAACCCTTTTGCTGTGCATATTTGTTATAATAGTTCCAAACTTCTTCCTCAGACTGAAAAACCATTCCAGGCTTTAGAGTTTCTATTGTATCCCCTTCTATTGAATCTTGCCAATCCTTATCTCGTCATTATCATTCTCTTTGTCAAGAGATTTTTCTCCATCTTTTTCTACAACCATTTTCACTTGACAATCTTATTTAAAAAAAATTATATGTATCAGTGACATAATAAGTACTCTATCAAACAACAATAATTGAAAAATAGATTATACTACTAGAGCCCAATAATGCAACATATTATTGTATCCTACAAAAATAGATAAATAAAAACTATTGTCTTGGATATTATTAGAGAATAACAGAACATATAAAAAAATATGAAAGAGTGTTGAGATAATATTTGATCTCCAACCAAAATGGTTATGAGAGAATACGTTTGGGCACAAATTCTATGTGGCAGATACTTCAATTATATAGCAGTAACTTTAACTAAGTGATAAAATATCAATACAAAATAAGTAAAACCCTTAGCATTAAAAAATAAATGGCTTTTATGTTGCAAGTGGAAGTAGAGGAACAAACGAAGTGGAATTGGATGATAAAAATCCTCATACATCCCTTATAATAAAAAGAAAATTCAAAGCAGAAGTATAAAGGAAAAAGATAGGTGCACCAAAAATCTCATTCACCAAAATCATTAATTCCATACATTTATTCACATACGAACAAATATGAGGGGTCGGTGATTTTGGTGATAATTTTTTTTTTTTTTTGATGATCATAACAAAACACAAGTACTCTTAAACATAAATCTAATGATATAAGAGATTAAAAAAAAAAAAAAAACCTCACCTAATGGATGTACACCTTTGTTACAGATTGTTTAGGGTATTTTCTTTCTTTGTTTTTGTAATGACCCCAAAATGCATATCATGATTATATTAATTTAATTATGTGTTTAATTTTAATTGTGATATGTGCCATGTGTGATTTGAATTGTGTTACTGTTAACAGATGTGTGTAGGATATGAATTGAACCTGTCTGAATCAGTAATTTATACAAGGTTAAAATTAAATGTTTGGATAGGTAATTAGAGCCTAATCCATATTGGTATAATTAAGTTTAGTTTAGTTTAGATTAAATTAGGTTATGGTTAAGTGAATGGGGTACTTACCAATTAGTCCTATTCACTAGACTTATTTACCTACAGGTTCTAACTAATAAATTTAACACTATAAAAATAAGAGAGTGATAAATTTATCACTAAAAATTTATTCATAAAAATAAGAGACTGATAAATTTATCACTATAAATTTATTCATAAAAAAAAAAGACTGATAAATTTATCTTTATCACTTAATAAATTTATCAAATAGGACTTAATGGGTATTAAGTCTCCAAAGTAGGACCTATTGGGTAATAAGTCTCCAAAATAGGACCTATTGGTAGTTTACCCTAAGTGAATTTGATACAATTTAATTTAACCTTATGATTAAACCTTCTAATTAATCAAGCTTAGGAAATTAGAGATTAATTACATTTCTTAAGCCACTTATCAACTTAATAAAAGAATGAGAGGAGTTAGAGAGAGAGACTTAGTGCTTTTTGTTGGAGAATTCTAGAGCTCAAGAGAAGAAAGGGGAAATAGCTTAAGAGGAACAATAGAAGATAAGCTTGGATCTTCACAAATCATCAAACAAGGTAGGCATTCTTTTCTAATTTCATGAAATTAAGGCTTATACACTCATCATCTTAAAAGATTGAAGCTTAAATTGCATGAATTCATGGTTACTTAAGAGTTTTATGGACAAGTTTAGCATTGAGAACCCATATGTACATATATAAACATAAAAGAGAAGAATTGAAAGAATTATCTCAAATTATTGTCATGCATGACTTCATTCTTGTTCACACATTTGAGTTTTTGCATTGTTCGTGAAAATTGGAGAAAGAACTTCAATGATTTTGAATATGGAACTCAAAGTATGCATGGTTTATGATTTTGCATTTTAAATTCAAGATCTTGTTCTTTAATTGGAAATTTAAGTTTTGATTCAAAATTATGATTTGTGTTTGATGTTGGACCTCCTAATTCAAGGCTGTATTTAAGGATTTTTAGATTGAATTGCATGAAATTGAAGTCTATATTACAAAATTGAGGTCCACAAATTGAACCAAAATTCGGATTCTTTGAAAACCTAAATCACACGTGCGGCTAGCCTCCTCTGTTCCAATTTGCATTATGTTTTTATTGCATGTGCAGAGTGCATGTGCGGTGGTGGTTCCGCACGTGTGTCCAGGCTCTCCACACATGCGGTTTTCAGCCCGATTCTCATTTCTTTTTCTCTTCGTTTTTACGACTTTTAGGCCTCCATTTGCATGGTTTTCATATGTATTTCAAATTCATATGTATATCATGAACATGAAATAAATTAAAGGATGAATAGAAAAAATTGAATAAATAAGTAATGAATAAACCAAATAGGTTTAAGAATCGACTGAATGAATTGAACGTGTTTTGAGATGTTGTGCTTGAATGTGTTTGTATAGGTCAGATGCTGCATTCTAATCACGTAATTTAGGGAGCCAACTGTGAGTAACAACCTTGTACAACTATGTTCAAGATATAAGTATTTTTTGAATTATAGAATGCTTTGTTTCTGAAATGGTGCTTTTTAACTGAATGAATGATTGTCTTACTTATGAAATGTACTTGTGGCATCCATAGCATCTGTTACTATTACTGTTACTGCTACTGATACAGAGATTTCTGTCAGTTCCAATTTTTAGAACTACTGTTACTACATTGATGGCCATCATATATGACTGTTTCGGTCTTCTAAGACCTACTATACTGTTCTGCTAATGGATGTACTACGTATGATTGCTATGATTTCAATATGATTTGACATGTTTTGAGATACCGATTTGAGAAATTGATTCACTGATGAAATTGACTGTTTTAAATTACTAAAAGGACATCATTCATTACCCCTTTACACCATTGTTATTCACTTTGCTCTGGCTCACCATTTTATATATGTATGTAGGTGATCAAGCTCAAGATCGAACTTGGTGGCGTTGACCTATTCTCTGTTTTGTCAAGCCAACTCATGTTCCTCACTGGGAGGTTCCAAATAGTCAAGTTTCAAGGCTTCACAGGGGTTTTTGAATACACCCCTTTGAATTGTGATCAAGTGTATGAATGTTTTTAAGACTAGCTTGTTATTGGGATTATATCCCTAATTTTTGTTTATGTTTTTGTACTTAAGCTTGACGTGGACTCATGTGTATATGTATACATTATTTTGTTCATTTAAGTCTTCGCAGCTCATTGGACATTATATTTTGTTATTTATAGGGTTCTGCCAGCCCCTATTATTGTATTACTATTAAGCAGGCCTTTAGTAATCTCAGATTACTGGTTAGTCAGTTCTCTAATCCTTTGGGGCAGGGATTGGGTCTTGACAGTTTTAAACGTCAATTGATAGAAAAAATGGAGATATGGCAACAAAGCAAAGAGACCTGTATACAAAGAACTAACCATGCACCAATATGGAAAGAATTGTACATGGTTTGTATGACTTGCATGGCATGTCCTAATGGATTGCCATGTAAGGCAGTCTAGAGTTGGACCTAGGAAATGGGCCCAAATAGCAATACTTTTGTGAGGGAAGTTGTTAAAATTGAGATTTGTGTATGTTGTTGGTGTAACAACCACCTCCTTAATTAAGCATGCCTTTGGTAATCTCGGATTACTGGCTAGTCACCTCTCTAATCCCTTGGGACGGAGGTTGGGTCGCGACAGTTGGGATCTTGTCAATTGTATTTTTAGGAATCATATAATTTTATTTTTAATATAAAATAAAATAATAATATTATTTTTATTGAATTTTGACTCACCTAAATTTTCTAAATTTGTGCATACCAGTCGTTCAAGCAAATACCGATTAACACACCAAATGACAAGGGTGATAGCTGCGGTTGACAAGAGTGACAATCGCAATTGAATAGGGTGACAACAGTCGTCAAGCTACGTCATTTGGGCGGAGTCGAGCTATGTCTATTTCAGTGGACCAAGTATTTTTCAAAATAAAATTGAAATTTCTCAATTAACAGCTATGAGTGGACAAATATTTAGCAAATTCGTTAAAATCGAATGATTCGAATAAAGCAATTACATAATGGACGATTTTAAGTTCGAACGAATGACAAATGAGAGATTCTCAACCTAACTCGATTTGCTAATAGCCCTAAGAAAATGATATTATACTTTTATGTTTTATGTGTTAAAAATGATATTGTAGCTTGCTTTTCGTGCTCCTCGGAGTGGTTTAATTTCCTCGGATACGGTAGCCCTGCAGTTCCGACTTCCATGGTTCTAAATCTGGTTTCACAAGTGCAATGTGAAACAAAAAGAACACAAATGAGTCTAAATTCAACAAATCTTTAGAAAATCCATTTATCATCTGAGATGTCGAAAATGGATTACATTGCCAGATTTCAGAGTCGTCACCTAAATATTTTTGAAAAATTTAGGAAACCCATGGCTCGTGCCAAAGGCCACTTGTCCGTCATCACCAAAGTGTCTTGGCTCAGAAACTTAGGTATGAGAGGGGAAGGTCATGAATTGAGCACCCCACTCACCCGATCAAAGATCGGCCTCTACTAATCATGATGTGATTCTTATGTACAGTATATTCACTTGTTTCGATTATTATGCTATATTTATTATATGATGCACACAAGTATAGACTGATTCGCCCACTTTGGAACGTTTTGATTTCATGTTTGTTTTGAAAAGAGTTGTGAATATGTGTTACTTTGAAAAAGTAAGCTCACATGTACATTAATCAAATTATCTCGACTTAAGCGAAAAAGCCTTCATTCACTGGCATTCAAGAGGTATATCAACTAAGCACTTAACCTCATAGAAAACATGCTTGATATGGCAACACCAACACACATGCAATATGCTAAAACAAGAAATGTTTACCTAGTACTCAACTGAGGAAAGCCAAAAGAAATGAAACCATTAGAAAAATGCATGATCTACTATGCAAGTGACTAATGCAACACATACAAAATGTAACTACAAGGTTTGGTCTATTAACATGGCATATGGCTCAACTCAAAGCATGCGATTAGTGCACGTATTCGAGTAAGTAAGAAATGACAATATGGTTAGAATGATGAACCGAACCTAATGTATGCAAAAATGGGTATTTACACATAGTAAGGATATGAAATCAAAATATGGATGCAACCATCGTAAGCGAGTAAATAAAATAGAGAAAGAAATGGGAGTTGGAAAACATACACAATATTACAATTTTGCTCTCATGCATGAGGGTTCGAATAAATGTCCTAATTACAAACACCAAACAAATGAATAAGCTAAGCTTAACTAATTATACAAATTCGAAGGAATTTAATTAACTATTTACATACACTAATTAATCTAAGAGCTACAAGCTAATGAATTCGAACGGGAGTCGAAGAACCACACGTGCAACCAAGAACATCCTCCTAGAAACTCCTTTGTTTTGCTGCCAGATTCTGTTTTGTTCACAGTCAGAAAATAATTATGTTTTTGCCTCAGCTTCTGCTTTGTTTAGTCATGAAAATGATACTATTTGTCCAAAATAGGGTGGCCGGCCGGCCGGCCTTGAAAAGTGGCTGGCGGGATGGAGGGGTAGCTGGTCAGCCACTATTTTTAGGTACTGCCTTGCTACCACAAAATTAAAACAGAGCAAAAATAGAGTGTTTCCAAGGGATGTTTTTCCTTTTTGCTTCTCTCTATCATAAAACTGATCAAGGGAGGAGTAAAATCGGTCGACAAATCATCAATTGTCGCAAAGTTGTTGTGTGATGATCCATGAACCAATGAGACAAAAAGATCAATGAAATGAAATGAAAGACCAATAACACCTCTTCTTATCATGGAGTTACCTCAAGGAAAAGGGTGGACATTGCTTCTTGAACCATTAAACATCACTAAAGAGTACACAATGAGTCAAGAGCAATAGGTTTAATATAACGTCTAATTGAACCCGATTTAGTTTTATTACATCTTCCACCACTTTTAGTTTCATTTTTATTGGCCCTTTTTATTACCTTTCCATTCTTTATTTATTTTTGTCCAAAAGTGATAGTTATGTCCACTAATGAAGAGAAGTGTTGTAGACACTCCATTTTTGACCGTCCTTAAGACTTGGACATCATCATTTGTGCACTCGATGATTGTGTTTGTTTGTGTTCGTCTTGAGCGCTTGAATTCCTTGGCGGAACGCCTTGTCTTTGAGCCTCTAAACCTTTTTGTTTAGTGCTTGTTTTGGGCCAAAACCTTGTTGTCTCTTGCCTGGAAGGGAGAGGGAACTTGTTGGCCAGTCCTAGGCATTGTCGGCCACTAGTTGTGCTTGTCGGCCACTTGTGACTAATGGTGCCCGATCAGCTACTAATGGTAGCCGACGGCCACTAATAGTGGCCGAGGGCCATTTGTCTCATTTTTTAGATATTTGTTTGTCAACTATGCCAACTGTTGTTCACTGAAGTGCATCTCCATACACGTGTATGGTAGGATGATTTCAGGCTTCAACCTTGGTTTTCTATATATAAGGAGTGCTCTACTCCATTTAGAGGGGTTAGACATTTTAGAACAAATTTTTTTCTCTCTCTCTAAAATTCTCTCTTTCTCTCTCTCTCTCTCTTCTTGTTTTGTGCTTTGTAGTTAGTTTTCTCTACACTTTTGCACACTAACCCTTAACCAAACTTGACCACCTTGGAGCTGAGGTCCCTTGGAGCCTAGTTTGAGCCTTGGAAGGAGGTTTGAGCCTGAAATTGTGGCTGTTTTGTGTTGTGCTTCAAAGGTAGAGAACTTATTTCATTTAAACTTATTGTGCACACGTGTTTTGCCATCCTTTGGTATTGTTTTTGAGCTGGTTTTCAACTACAAAAAACTCTGGTTTTTGAGGTTTAACATGATGGTTTGAGGTTATTTTGTGTTAAGGAGTGATCCATCCTTCTTGTTGCTTAATTGTGTAGACTTTTGCACCATCTTTTAGCATATTCAAATCAAACTTTTTGGGCCTTTAAACCACTAAAATTCAAAGTTATTTCAGTAGAAAAAACCTTATTTTGAATTCCAAAATTGGAGGGGATAGCCTCTCCTCCTTGTGTCTTATTTGCATGCCTAGATAGCCTAACATGTGAACACGTTTTTCTAACATTTTGTACCTTAATCTCAGCATGTTTTTGCTACTGTTTTGACTGGTTTTAGCTCTATTTTGAGTTGGTTTGGTCCTTTGAGGCTTGTATTGTGTGGTTGTAGTGTAAAGAGGCTTCACTAGTTTAATGTTTTAGGCTTTTAAACATGAATTGCATGAGTTGCTTGCATGTTTTAGTGTCATTTTGCACTCCATTTTAGCATTGAAATCTTTGCAATCTCCATCTATTCTTCACTCTTTCATTTATTTTGAAAGTGACTTTGAACCCCTTGTTGGCTTAAGTGTAAAATTGAGACACTCGTGTTTAATGGTTTAATTCCATTAGAGGACACTCACTTTTGGACTAATCAATTAAAGAATGGATTGGTAATCTAAAATGAGTAAACAAAATGAACAAAGTAAAAGAGGCAAGATAAAGCATCTTTTGTGTTGCATTACATGTGTTCGAATCGGACATTAATTCGAACACGAGGAAAATGAGACGTTTCATACTCAAAGTGATGAAACGTGCCATTTTTCTCGGTTACCATCACCCTTGATCATACATGATAGGGTTATGGCTTTGTTGAGTCTTGTTTTACACTTATTAAGCTTGTACAAGCTTGGTTCTCTAGCCATCATGCATTGAAAATGCTTGGTTGATGGTTTGAGAGCCAAGAGTTACTCTCCTTTGAGCTTGTGTGATGATAAGGAGAGCAACAGTACACACACTCCTTAAGAATACATTACTTTGCCTCTGTTTGCTCTCTGTTGCAGCAAAAGAAGAATTCTAGGGAAGGGGTCGCCGACCGGCCACTGGTAGTGGCCGATGGCCACCGGTAGTGGCCGATGGCCACCAGCAGTAGTCGACTGGCCACTAATGGTATCCGACAGCCACCATTAGTAGCCGACCGGCCATAAATGAAAAATTGTACAAGTGTACTCCTGAGTTGGAGCAGAGGCATTCTGGAAGGTAGCAGCAATGTTGGTGTTCAAAAGTGTGCAAACAGAAGCTACAACGGCAAGGCGATGGCATTTTCGGGAAGAGAATCCAAGCATGCATGCATCCCTCGCCCCGAGGCCATCTATTCGCTTTATTCATACAAGTGTCAAGTGTTGTGATTATTCAATTAGTTTAGATAGTTAATTCGTTTAATTACTTTAATTAGCTTAGCATAGCTAGTTATTCAACTTTGGTTTGTAATAATTAGTTAACTAGAATAGTTAATTAATTTCGGTTTGTAATAGCTGAGCTTAGCTTAATTAGCATAGCTAGTTAGCTTTTATTCATTTGGACCCTCCTTCGCGAGGGCATAATATTGTAATAACTGTGCGTGCGTGTTTGCATGTCTTTCAACCCCACGTTTTTCTCTCTTTTATTTAATTGCTTTCGATGGTTAGATTAGGGATCATGTTCAATTAGCATACCTTATGCTTGCATGTTTGCATCCATTCATTTGTCTTGCATGCACCGAGGCTCGGCGCATCATTCAAACTACATCGTTATTTCAATATCTTTTTTGAATACGTGTTTAATCGCATGTTGTTCAAATCGATTCATATGCCATATTAATAGCCGAGCCTATTAATTACATCATTGCATGTGTTGCATTAGACATTTAACATAGTTAGGATCATGCATTTTTCTAGCTAGTTTTTGTTTTGGCTTGGAGTACTCAGTGAGTTTTATGCTTTAGGATGCTTACATGAGTGTGATTGCCATGTTGCCATGTTTCGCATGCTTGCCATGAGACTATGTGCTTAATTGTTAAATTGCATGAATGCCTGTGGATGGAGGCTTTGTTGTTTGAATTGGAATGATTCAACAAATGTGAGTTTTAAGCCCACTTTGTTGTGGCAAATCATGTTTTAAGCCCACTTGAGGGTGGCAAATTCAAACTATTTTCACAAACAAACATGAGTTGAATTGTTCCAAGTCTTGCGACTAGTCTATACTTGCTTGTGTGCGTCATGTAATCAAACTAGTTTAATAATCAGAACAAGAACACATAATGTTTATAAAATGTCACATCATGATTAGTAGAGGCCGATCTTTGATCGGGCGAGCGGGGGTGCTCATTTCATGACCTTCCCCTCTCGTACCCAACTTCCCGAGCCGAGGCAACTTTGGTGATGACGGACACGTGGCCTTTGGCACGAGTCAGGGTTTCCTAAATTTTCCCAAAAATAAAATATTTAGGTAGCGACTTTGTAATCTAGCAAAGCAGTCCAATTTTGGCATTATTTGATTTAAAATTGATTTTTCAAAAGATTTGCCGGATTTAGACTCTTCCGTGTTTATCAGTTTCACATTGCACTTGTGAGGCTAGATTCAGAACTGCGGGAGTCCGAACTGTGAGGCCTTCTTTTCAAACCCTTTCCGAAAGGTGAGGGTGCGGAAAAAGGCGAGTCCACAAGTATGAAACAAGAAATTGTCCTTAGTATGAGAGAGATGTAATGCCCTGCTAATGAACCTCTATAGAGATTAAACCATTAAGCATGGAAGGTCTCTTTCTCATGCCTTAAACAACAATCAATTGTTTGAAACAACTCTTAAACAAAGAAAACCAAGAAATGAGGGAGGTTGCAGAGATGATTATTACAAGTGTGAGTACATATATGAAAACTATGGAATAAAAAAGCTATCAACTCAAATAGATTGGTGTCTAAGGCCTAAACCACCAAATCTATGAGGACTTACAAAAATACAAGCATGATATTCAAAGTATAAACTAAGAAAACAATTAAAATAGCCCCAAAAATAGCAAAAATAGTGCTGAAATTACTTTGAAACAGCTAAAAAAAGTAAGCAAAATGGAATAGAACAAAAACTAGTAAGCAAGCCTTCACCCTTCCACTTTTTGGACCTTAAAACCACATGTTTTAGCCTTTGAAAACTCTGAAAATCAGTAGCTAAAAGTTGAGAAATAAGTGGAAAACACCAGGATAAAAGCTACGTAATGAGATTCAAAAAATGGTGGTTAACCCCTCCACCTTGAGTAGCTTTTAAATCATAAGTTTTAGCCTACAAAAACAATCCAAAACAGAGTATAAATACCAAGAAAAAGAGAAGTGAAGAGTAGGCAAAAGATGACAAGAGTTAAACCTTTGAAGAAAAAACACTCTTTTGTTTACAAACCACAAGGTACTCACTCTCAAGGGCTGAAATTTTAGCTCAATAATCTCAGCAAGGAGCCTCAAAATATTGGTTTAGGAAGTGTATGTATATTGCAAGATAGAGAGGGAGAGTGTTTAGCAAGGTTTGGGCACTTGGAGAATTTTTCTAACTTAAAATCAAGTGGGGTGGTCATCTATTTATAGAAAAACAGGTTCCTCAGTTGGAAATATCTGTATTGAGCCAGCTGGTGCAAGGCATGCACATGGGGGGGGAATAATTGGCAGCAAATATTTGCCTGCCGCTGGACATGGCCGGTCGGCCATCCACGAAGGTGGACGGCCGGCCACTAAGAATTGGTCTGTCGATCACTTTTTGGCTAGCAGGCCTCTGAGTGGTCAGGCTAGAAAAAAATAGGTTTTGGTCTAAAGGAGGTACAAGGTTTGGGCTCTGAAGTTGGAAAACCGAAGCCTTTTGCTCAAGAAATTGAACGATTGTACAGCGTACTAATTCATCATTGAGTGTTCACCATGAGATGCCTAAGTCTTAAGGGCGGTAAAAAATGGAGTGTCTACAGTTACCCATCTTTGATAGAGCTCGAAGTCATGAAATGACGCGAGTGAATGTCAAAGCTCGAAGACAACCATTTTTACAAGGCCGTACAATTTGGACAAACAAGCAAAATGCAGATACAGTTGGTTGAACCCGAGGGTTGTCTATGTATCCCTTTTGTAAGGAATCAAACTAGTGTAGTTCTGGGACAAGATGCAAATGATATGGACAAGAATACACTTGAAAGTTGGACTTATACGCTTCGCGAAGCTGATTATTTTTTAAAATCCATGATCATGCAAGACAATGTAATGAGCAGTAACAAGATGACAACATATGTAACAAGCTTCAAGCTAATCAAAATAGGTCCAACCGTGTTTCACACAGAAATAAGTAAGCAAACGTCAAATCCAAACACGTTTCACGTGAAAGGAGAAAATACACACTCTAACCATGTTGAAATTATGAGAAAAGGAAGAGAAAAACCACTCAGGGTCGTGTTTCTGCAGGCCTTGAGATACTCTAACCACACTGAAATCGTAAGAAGAGGAAGAGAAAAAACTGCTCAGGGTCGTGTTCTTGCATGCTCTGAGATACTCTAACCACGCTGAAATCGTGAGAAGATGAAGAGAAAAACCGCTTAGGGTCGCGCCCCCGCACACCCTGAGATACTCTAACCACGCTAAAATCGTGAGAAGATGAAGAGAAAAATGGCTTAGGGTTGCGTTCCCGCACACCCTGAGATACTTTAATCACGCTGAAATCGTGAGAAGATGAAGAGAAAAACTGCTTAGGGTCGTGTTCCCACACACCCTGAGATACTCTAATCATGCTGAAATTGTGAGAAGAGGAAAATCACCCGGGGTCGTGCTTCCGCATGCCTTGAGATATTCTAATCATGCTGAAATCGTAAGAAAAGAAAAATTGTCCAGGGTCGTGCTTTCGCACGCCTTGAGATAAAAATCGCTCAGGAACATGTCTCACGCGTCTTGGGAAAATCACTCGAGAACATGCTCCTATATGTTTTGAGAAAAAGCCTAGGGGACAACGATCCTCATGGGGCGAGTGGTGATGAACCACTCTACTCTGACGGGGATCTCCCCTTTGTGTTTTTCAAACTCTTACCTTCAACTGATAGTTCAAGGGTCCTCACGGATGCCTCTTTTCTCCCTGATCATATTTACAACTTTCCCTATTCTCCAACGGGGTGATAGATTAGGTTGATTCAGTATCCAGAATTGAGGCGCATACATGCTACCCCAACCTATGGGGTTGCCATACAGATTTCAAGTTAAGGATACACCCCTGGGTATTTAAATCAGACTTTAGTCTCGGAAATTCTAAACCTTTGTATTCTAGGCATCGCTATTTGAGCTTTAGTTTCCACTATCGCAATTGGCCTCCTAGGAACTCATTGTAAACACAGCCAAGGCGCCTCTGGTGGAGAATGGTGTTCAGGGAGAGCATTTTTTTATCGCTATTCTAACTAAGCAGACTTGATCTCGAGGTTGAGGTACACTCATACTCCGAAGAAATGGCAAGATCTGAGAAGGTGCATCCGAAATGCAATCTCAGAATTTTCTTGAAGTTGAAACAAACTCAGATGCTCCAATTTTCCTTTTTCTCTTTTGCTTTGCAGTCCGGAACCTATGTAGCTTCAGATAGGTCTTTGTTCTATTGCTCTCTCTTTTGATCGGGGTTAGACCCTGAAGTTTATGAAAGAATTCTGTTTTGCACATCATGTTGGGAATGACATGGCAATTTGAGCACAAAACGATTTGTTTTGGGAATGAGTTCTTAGAATTTTCTTGAAGTTGAAACAAACTTAGATGCTCTAATTTGAGCACATTTTTAGCACATCCGATATGCAATCTCAGAATTTTCTTGAAGTTGAAACAAACTCAGATGCTCCAATTTTCCTTTTTCTCTTTTGCTTTGCAGTCCGGAACCTATGTAGCTTCAGATAGGTCTTTGTTCTATTGCTCTCTCTTTTGATCGGGGTTAGACCCTGAAGTTTATGAAAGAATTCTGTTTTGCACATCATGTTGGGAATGACACGGCAATTTGAGCACAAAACGATTTGTTTTGGGAATAAGTTCTTAACTGGATATTGAGCATACGACTGACTGAAGTACAAAATGACTCAACAAAGAGAAAACATCATAAAAATGACCTAACTGAAATCAAAACGACTCAAGACAAACAACAACAACAAACACAACACTTGGATGTTTGCTTTCTACTGGCGGGAGACCTCTCAGTTCACGAGAAACCCACTACTTCTCCAGGTATTGTTTCCCACCCTTTCCTATTTATAATTCTCACATCACTCTGGCATTTAATCTCTATTTTCTCTCAAAGCCCTTTCCATACTTTTTCTCTTAACGCATATCTCTCTATTCTTTAATCTCTCTTATTTTTTTATCCCTTCCCAAGTATAGTTGATGGATAAGTTGGAAGTTGTGGACCCTATGAGGAGGGGTTAAATGTGTTATCTCAAGTAGGCAACCCAAGAGGGGGATGAATTGGGTTATTAAAAATTTTTACAATGTTAAAAAAAATAATAAACATAATATTCAGAATTTTAACAAATAAAAAGGAGAACAATAATAAACACAATATAAAAGTAAGAGAGATAGGAAGAAAAAAACAAACACTGAGATTTATAGTGGTTTGGCACACCGGGCCTACGTCCACTTACCAAGGAACCTTCTTGAGAATTTCTTTACTATCAAAATGAATCAATGCACCATTAAGGCTTCACCAAGCTTGTGGATTTTACACAGGTCTTATTTTTATCTATTAAGCCTCACTCAACAATAAATTCCCCACTCTTACAAAATTCCTTCACAAAATGATAACTAAGGATAAGAGGTACTCAATCCTCTTTTACAATAATTTTCTCACAAAGAGTAGATATGAAAGTGTAAGAATAAAGATTACACTTAGATTTGAAAGTGAAAAAGCAGAATACAATACACTCAAAATTTTGGAGCACACATATTTTTCTCTTCAAGTTCTTGATTTTTCTCTACACAAAATGCTTCTATTTATACATAAAAATATACCCGTTGGAGGTAGGACACTCCTTGCTGACATCATGGATTACGTGGGCACGCTCATTGACAGAACAAAAGGCATCTACTTTGTTTTCAATAAATACAATGTGTGGCACCCTTTTTTTTGGTCAAGAATTGTGGCTAGATATTTGAACTTACTAACATGTGGATTTTGACCATTGTATATATTTATATATATATAAAGAATTGAGGTAAAAATAATGTGCCTGCAAAGTCCACATTAATTTATATAAAGATGTAGCTACAACATTTCAATTTCAAACTTCAACATGTGAAATATGCTGCAACTTTGCAATCATTTCTTTTTATATTATATCAAATGTGTATATATATATACCCCTTCTAAAAGTTTTGTAATTGTTGAAGAGATTATAAATACACTTAAATAAAAATAACCAATCATCCCAGGTGAGTATATCAAAAATAGAAACAATTCCACAGTATCATATTTGTCAAAATAATACAAGGGGATTTGACCAGTAAATCCCATATTGTGGACTTGTAATCCATAAGGTCCTAAATGTTTTCTTGGTGACTGGATGGTCCCTTAATTTGTTTGTTGACTGTTTTGCCACTACTAGTATTATTGGTTTATTGGTGTGGGTTTGTATAGGAAAGGTGAATGGGTGTTTGTGTGTCACGTTGATCAGAAAAGCGCACTAATACCTTTTTTAATTTAGTAGGTTTGTAACACGCACAGAAATAGAACGTGGTTACGTCGCAAGTGTTGTTTCATACGTGACATGAACACGCGAAATAAGGCACACTAAAATGGTTTTGGATTTCCGTTTCGAATTTCTCACAACCCGAATTCTGAAACCCACGTTATAGATGGAGTGAGTGGGTTCACGTTATAGTTGTTCATTGTTAGGTTCACGCAATTTTGGTGTGATTCCGAAACTACGTTATAGATGGAGTGTCACACAGAAAATTTTGTCGCTGAAAAAATATAAATGGACTGTTGCACTGTTGGCGTCAAACATAGGTACCAATGTTTCTCCGTTCTCGTTCCACTGTCCACGTGATAACAGCGACAAGTAAAGAATAGGGAATGATTTTGGTTAAACAAAGAAACATGTTGGTTGGCTTGATCTACATCGAAATCAATAAAAAATTATAATCACCAATCATTAAAAAGTTCACAAAGGACCACAGGCAATAGTAACCTCTTTGAAATGCTAGGCATCACTGTATTGTGATAAGCTTCAGATGCATCCAGCAGCTGAGCAAACTCTCGAACTATTCTTGCATCCTCACTTTCTGCAATCTAAGATCCAAGTAAATCCCAAATGTGATATACGAGACATGTAAATGCAATGAAAATTATTTTCAACAATGGATTGGAAAGGAGAGTGATTCTTCTCATATACTTTCGAGCAATTACTTTCCAATGCAAAGAATGTAGAACTAATACAAAAGAGAAATTGGTGTATCAACAGAGACAGCTATATATAAATAAATATACAATTCACAATTCACTACATGGAAAAAAGTTTATGAAAAACAAAATAAAAAACCAGAGAAAAGGAAAGCAGTTGAGTAAAAGACCCTGAAGTTTGCATGTGTCTCTATGGAATATAAGAATATAAATGTGTTGGTAATGTGCACTGGTATGAATCTGTGGGAATGATGAGGGATGACTTTGTAATACAAAATTTCGGACATACCTGTGTTCAACGGCGGCAAGGGACACAATTGCCAAATCAGTATGGGAAGGAGTGGATAGTAATGCACACTGATGTGGACAATCCGACCCATTGATATCTCTGCCCTACCCCCCATCCACACAATTACGACAGGGGAAAACAATGATCGAATAATTTTTTGAAAATGTGTGATCATGAGTGTGCAATAGTTCCATATCAATATGACGCATACATGGTGGGTGGTGAGGTCATTAGAAGTGGTTGCGTAACGTACCTCGGCATGTATGCCAGTGAACCACGTTCCCCTCACTACAATGACAGTGAGTCACGTTTCTATGCAGTAAACCAAGTTCCGTAAACGGCTTCCCTCACCCCCCAAGAAAAATGGGATACGACATACCAAAAAAAAAAGAAGAATAAAATCTCCACAAATCATGGCAGGGTATATTCGTCCAGCAACACCCCCAAACCATTCAAATCAGGACTAACCAGTAACAAATTATGCCGCAAATGGACTTGGCAAACAAAGAGAAAACCCGTGGGACCAAATAGATTACAAGATACTCAAATGGGACTTTCCAATAATTTCCCCATAATATACAACCAATCAATCAATTTTTTCAAAATAATACAATAAATCAATTTTAAATTTGTGAAAAAGTGAATAGTGACCAGCCAACCAATCAATCAATTTTGTCAAAAAGTGAATAGTGATATTTTCAAAATATTTCCATTTAAATAATATTTATAACAAATATATCATACAACCTATATTTTAAACAAATAATATTTTGTGTCAAATAATATAGAATATGTATATTAAAAAATTCAATTTTTTTAAATAATATTTTAGGCATCATCAAAATTAAACAACATGATTAACAGAATGTCCAGTTCTATTTCTTGTTCGCACTTCGCACTTCGCACTTGGCTCGATACTTCATTACTTGGAGGAGCAAAGAGTTTCTGGCCTCTGCTGGTAGCTTCAGTTGTGCCCTTTCTGGTGAGTTTTCTGACAATAGAGAAAAGACAGAAAATCTGACTCGACTGTGCTCCTAGTTCATCATTTTGACCATATTTTTTTGTTTTCGGCTTTCTGCTGAAACAATTTTGACCAACATGAGAGTTTAGATTAACATGCTTGTTCGACTTTTTGCTTTGAAATCATGTAAAGTCTGGCTGTGAGCACTAAAATTTTTCCTTTTTTGGGTCTAAGAAATGGTCTGATTTTGGAAAAATGTAATAATTTCTGAGAAAATTTAGTCATATTAACTAAAAATCCTCAAAAACTATTTTTGCAGATGGCCACTAGCCAACTAAGGCGGAATTAACTATTGAGATGCACAACCTCAAATCCCAACTTGATTTGTCTTGTAGCTAAATCTTTTAATGGAATAGAACAACCGAATTTTAACAAAGATGAGCCAATTGGACATGGATAGGATAGCCTAGTTGAATAAGGATCAACCGATTAACATGGATAAGACAAGTATGGTGAAAATGGTTGGGGCCAAACTTTCAGGATGAAGTTGCCTACGTATCCCAAAGATGGGAATCAGGCCTCACGTAGTTCCTGGATTAAGCTGCACTCGAGTATTAACACTCTCCTTTTGCGTGTTAACTTTTGCCAAAGCCGTCTTTTTAGGTTTTTAACCTTGCTAGGTCTATTTTTTTCTTTTCATTTCTCTTTTCCTTCTTCTTCTTTTTCTTTTCTTTTTTTCTTTTTATTTTTTATTTTTTATTTTTTATTCTTTGTTCTTTTTTTCTTTTTCTTACTCTAACTTTTGCTTGGGTTGCCCTTCCGGGTTCTCAACCCAGTGAGCCTCTTAAGGATAGAAATTTTAACTTGTCCATGTTAATTGGTTGTGAGATCTCTAAGCCATCTAAATCCACAAGAATAGTTGTTGTTCCTGACCAAATAGTCTCTAATGATGTAAGGGCCCATCCAATTGGGTCTGAATTTGCCCTTAGTGTCGTGGATAGGAACTTGATTGTCCTTCAACAAAAAATTTTCTTCTCTCCAATTCTGGGATTTGGCTTTCTTTCCGATCTCCATTGGCTTGAGAAATGACCCATTTTTGAATCTTCGAGCACATTTGACCTTTTTTGCTCCTAGTTCAAGGGCTGCTTCTAATCCAACTATGCAAGCTTTCTGCGATTACATCCGACCTTGTTGCCCCTAGTTCAAGGGCTGCTTCCAGTTCGGCCATGTAAGCCTTATATTTTGGTTAATCGTTGAACATTCTGAATTAAGGTTTGAAAGCAAAGGGGCTGAGTCTTGAGACCGGTGATCCTATGCTGTACAATCTTAAGATTAAGTCCAGGCATGTCTTCATTGAAATCTTTTAATAAAGCGACTAGTTGCTTGTGCTCTTCTGAAGACAATGCAGAACCAATCTGGACCAAGCCAAGATCCTTCTCAATACCTACATTAACAGACATAATCTCATTCATTAAGGGTATAGCACACCTCTTTTCCTCTTAGAGAAGTAGGTGAAAATTACTGCTGCTTCATTCAGAACTTCTAGCTCAATGATAGTAATAGACTCAAAAGAAAGAGTTAAAAGATGAACAAAAATAAGACAGTGATGTCCAAGTTAACACCCCCGAAATCATCAAACTCAATAAGACTGACTTAACACTCAAATCAAAAAGCAAAATAAACAACATTCTCAAGTTGCCAAAATCAATGTGTGTCATCCACCATGTCCGGAGTAAAATGAGTGCTATCGGTAGGTGGTTTATCCCCGATCACAAAACCAGTCACATTATCCCCCCAAGTTCATCGATCCAACACCGATGGACTCTGTAGGACTTGTGAGGTGATGACCTTGTTGTTAATTAGATCTTGAACTTCACGTCGAAGGTGAAAACAACGGTCAGTGTCATGACCGGGTTACTGATGGAAAGCGCAATACTTGGCAACATTATGCCTGGCTAGAAAGCGATCTGGGAGATCGAGAGTCAGGGGGTTTGAGATGGCCTTGTCCTATGAGGTTTTGGAGAGCTTTGGACAAGGTCATATAAAGGGGATTGAAGTTGCGGTTACTAGTCTTGGAAGTGTTGACAGAGGGGTCGACAGGTGTTGATTGGCTTACCCCTTGACAAAATGCCCCCAACCTGAGCGACAAAAGTGTCCTCCACAGTTTGTGCAACAATTGCAAGCACTTGATGCTTGTTCAGCCCTTTGACCCTCAAAGTCTCAATAGCCCACCGAAGGTGTGTATAGGGATCAATACTTGCCCTAGCCTCATTCTTGCTGCTTGCTTCAGCTTTGTCAAGGGATTGGGTCACTATATCGGAGTGAGGCCCATTTATTGTTAACATGTCATCATCCAAATTTGAGATAACTTTGAGTTGGCCCTTTCTAACTACAGTTTGCCCCAAGATTGGAGAGCTTTTTGACGTGAAATTTCTGGTATGTGATGTGGTCAATGATGGAGCCAAGATCCCAAAGGCTAAATTTGCCACAGTTTTCTGAAGATCTTCAATCATGCTCAACAGTTCAGAAGTAGTAGGTTCATCCATTGGTGCCTGTGGTGTATTTGATGGGGTTTGAGATGATTGGGGTTCAAGTGCATCCATCATACATAGGTAGGTGCTTTCTGAAATGAACACCTCAGGTTTGGGTAAATGGGCTGAGGTGATATATATGTTGGGGTTGTAGGTGGATAGTAGTGTATGGATTGGGTTATGGTGTGGAGGTAATGGGTTCGTAGTGGCATGGGGTCTTTTTGGTGGAGTTATGATCTCTTTGTTAATAAGATCCTGAATCTTATGAAGGAGGTGGATGCAACGGTTTGTCTCATGACCGTGTTGTTGATGATAAGCACAGTATTTAGTGGGATCATGTCTTGGTGGAAGAGGACTTAAGAGGGGTTATGGTTCTAGGAGCTCTAGGTGTCATTTTTCTAGCAACATTTTCAAAGCTTGAGAAAGAGCCAAGTAAAGATGATGGAAATTTTAGGCTTGGAGCTGAGTGAAAGTGGTTAGTTTTAGGCTATTATCAGCAAAAGGGTTTTTAATGGGAATGCCGATAGTGTTTACTTCTAAGCATTTCGCAGCTGTGCTACCACTGGTAGTAGCATTGGAACTGCGAAGAACATTCTTCCTTATAGGCTCATTGCCTTGTCTGATGGCATCCTCGATTTGAACCCCAATTTCATGGAGGTCGTTAAAGTTGAATAGTGAGAGGACTATCTTTTTCTGTAATAGTCTTTCATGCAGGTTTCTGACATTTATACGAACTTGCTCTTTCTCTGGAGGCCTGTTTTCCATGATAGCCGCTTTTGCCCTCCATCGACTAACAAACTTTGAAAAGCCCTCATTCAGTTCCTGACTCGTTGATTTGAGATCACGAGTTGTGACCTCGATTTGCGTGTTATAGGACTATTGGGCAATGAAAGATTCAGCGAACTCCTCCGAATTTAGTTTCACAGAGTCCTCCAATTTACCAGATGAGAACTATACCAGACATGGTCCTGCCGAATAGTGACAGCTTTTGAAGTCTGGTCAATCCCATTGGTCGTAGGATATCAGAAAACAGACATAGATGCACCATTGGATCTCTAAAGCCATCGAAGTGGTCAATATGTGGCATTTTGAACCGCTCCGGTGAAGTAATGGCGGCCTCAGTATACCTGTCCTTAATATTCGGAATAGAGTTAACCCCTTGCGCTTTTTTGAACAGTTTTTCAAGTTTGTTGACTTTGAGTAGGGTTGGATCAAACTTGAACTCAAAAGGTGCCTCAATCTGGTGAGGTGGAGCTCTAGACATCTAAACTGGGATTGAATCTGCCTGGATGGGAAAAATCGGAACACCTTCGGCTTGTGGATCCTGAGTTGTAGCAACATTGGCAGTGGTACCGAGCATAAGGATAGCCACGTTAGGTGTATGTGAAGTAGAAGTCGCAGCTGGCTGTTATTGTTGTTGTTATAACCTATTCATGGCCTCGTTTTGACTAATTGCTGAAGACGAATCAGTAAGTCCTCTAAATCTGATAATGGATATTGCACCATTCCAGAAGTAGGTGATTGTGCTTAAGGTGAGCTGAGCATAGGTGATCAGAGGGGTGATTGCTGAAATAACGGAATTGGTGAACCTCATCTTACCTTTCTTTGCCTTACAACTGGTGACAGTGAAGCAGACATTGGCCGTTCCTAAACTAACTCTCTAACCGTACCAAGTCTATCGATACGAGTCTAAAGCACCTGGGGGATATCAGAGCCTTTTGAAGTTATGGTTCCAAGACTACCTTGCAAAAGAGAAAATAGACAGCACCTCAGCCCCAATTTCATCAGATATGATCACAGCTGAATGACTGTACTCCCCACTGAATTCTGCCCCATAAACTGATATTAACTGAACCACTGATATGAAGCACCCCTGTATAGTTTCACTGCAAAGCACATAGTTGGTAAAGAGAGCCAAAACACCTAGAAGGGGGGTAGGGTTACCATGTCCTAACTTTGGCATGAACTAGGGTTTCACTACTTCAACCAAGTAATTTTCAAAAAATCCTACATGCGAGTAAGCATCATGTCCTATGTTGGAATAGTTACTATGGCTTTACTATATGCAGCTAGGCCAATTGGCCAAAAGGGGTACTTCGGCAAAATTACCTAATATACCTCTCACACCTAACACCGAAAAATGAAAAGAGGATCAAGCGGTACGATGGTAATTTGAGGGTTGTGTTTCTAATATGGCAGAGCCTACGACTGGCCAGCCTTTTGGCAAGCTTTTTAGGCAAGCCTCCGACAATGCAAAACACAGTGACTTAAAACACCAATGCAAATGCAATGCAAAGAACATATATCTGTAAATAAAATTTCACATCATGAAGTCCAAGTCAAGTTCTTAAATTTCCTAGCAGAGTTGTTAGAAACTGTAATTTGCATTTCGTGCTCCTCGAAGGGGTTTAGTTTCCTCAGAGTATACGATAGCCCTACAGTTCAGACTCCCGTAGTTCTGAATTTGGTTTTACAAGTGCAATGTGAAACAGAAAGAACACAAATGAGTCGAAATCCGGCAAATCTTTAGAAAATCCATTTATTATCTGAGATGCCGAAAATGGATTGCATTGCCAGATTTCAGAGTCGCTAACTAAATATTTTTGAGAAATTTAAGAAACCCGTGACTCGTGCCAAAGGCCACTTATGCGTCATCACCAAAGTGTCATGGCTCGGGAACTTAGGTGTGAGAGGGAAGGTCATGAATTGAGCACCCTATTCACCCGATCAAAGATCGGCCTCTACTAATCATGATGTGATTTTTATGTACAGTATATGCTCTTGTTCCGATTATTATGCTATCTTTACTATGTGATACACACAAGTATAGACTAATTCGCCCACTTTGGAACGTTTTGATTTCATGTTTGTTTTGAAAAGAGTTGTGAATATGTGCTACTTTGAAAAAGTAAGCTCACATGTACAAGAGTTATATTAACTAAGCACTTAACCTCATGGACAACATGCTTGACATGGCAACACCAACACATATGCAATATGCTAAAGTAAGAAATGCTCACCTAGTACTCAACCGAGGCAAGCCAAAAAAAATGAAATCATTAGAAAAATGCATGCTCTATTATGCAAGTGACTAATGCAATACATATAAAATGCAACTACGAGGTTCGGTTTATTAACATGGCATATGGCTCAACTCAAAGCATGCGATTAGTGCACGTATTCGAGTAAATAAGAAATGACAATATGGTTAGAATGATGAACCGAATCTAATGTATGCAAAAATGGGTATTTATACATGGTAATGATATGAAATCAAAATATGGATGTAACCATCGTAAGCGAGTAAATAAAAAGGAGAAAGAAATGGGGGTTGGAAGATACACAATATTACAATTTTGCCCTCATGCATGAGGGTTCGAATAAATGTTCTAATTAGCTAAATATTACAAATACCAAACGAATGAATAAGCTAAATTTAACTAATTATACAAATTTGAAGGAATTTAATTAACCATTTAAAATACACTAATCAATCTAAGAGTTATAAGCTAATGAATTTGAACGGGAGTTGAAAAACCACACATGCAACTGAGAACATCCTTTCAGAAACTCCCCTGTTTTGCTGTTAGATTCTGTTCTGTTTGCAGTCAGAAAATAATTCTGTTTTTGCCTCAGCTTCTGCTCTGTTCTGTCATGAAAATGATACTGTTTGTCCAAAATAGGGTGGCTAGCCGACTTTGAAAAGTGGTCGGACTGATAGAAGAGTGGCCGGTCGGCCACTGTTTTTAAGTATTGCCCTGCTACCACAGAATTAAAATAGAGCAAAAATAGAGTGTTTCTAGGGGATGTTTATCCTCTCTGTCTCGCCCTATTATGAAACTGATCAAGAAAGGAGGAGAATCGGTCCACAAATCATCAATTGTCGCAAAGTTGTTGCGTGATGATCTATGAACCAATGGGACAAAAAGATCAATGAAATGAAATGAAAGACCGATAACACCTCTTCCTATCATGGAGTTACCTCAAGGAAAGGGGTGAACATTGCTTCTTGAACCATTAAAGTCACTAAAGAGTACGCAATAAGTCAAGACACAATAGGTTCAATATAACGTCCGATTGAACCTGATTTGGTTTTATTACATCTTTCACCACTTTTAGTTTCATTTTTATTTGTCCTTTTTATTACCTTTCCATTCTTTATTCATTTTTGTTCAAAAGTGATACTTACGTCCACTAATGAAGATAAGTGTCAAATAAGAAGTTGTCCTTAGTATGAGAGAGATGTAATACCCTGGTAATGAACCTCCGAAAAAATTAAACCATTAAGCATGGAAGGTCTCTTTCTCATGCCTTAAACAACAATCAATTGTTTGAAACAACTCTTAAATAAAGAAAACCAAGAAATGAGAGAGGTTGCAGAGATGATTATTACAAGTATGAGTATATGTATGAAAACTACGGAATAAAAAAGCTATCAACTCAAATAGATTGGAGTCTAAGGCCTAAATCACCAAATCTACGAGGACTTACAACAATACAAGCATGATATTCAAAGTATAAACTAAGCAAACAATTAAAATAGCCCCAAAAATAGCAAAAATAGTGCTAAAATTACTTTGAAAAAGCTAAAAAAAGTAAGCAAAATGGAATATAACAAAAACCAGTAAGCAAGCCAGAGGGGTGGCTAACCCCTTTACTTTTTGGACCTTAAAACCACATGTTTTAGCCTCTGAAAACTCTGAAAACTAGTAGCTAAAAATTGAAAAACAAGTGGGAAACACAAAGATAAAAGCTATGTAATAAGGTTTAAGAAAGGGTGGTTAACCCCTCCACTTTGAGTAGCTTTTAAACCACAAGTTTCAGTTCACAAAAACAGTCCAAAACAGAGTATAAATACCAAGAAAAAGGGAAGTGAAGAGTAGGCAAAAGATGGCAAGAGTTATACCTTTGAAGATAAGACACTCTTTTGTTCACAAATCACAAGGTGCTCACTCTCAATTGCTGAAATTTTAGCTCAATAATCTCAGCAAGAAGCCTCAAAATATTGGTTTAGGAAGTGTATGTATATTGCAAGACAAAGAGGGAGAGTGTTTAGCAAGGTTTGGGCGCTTGGAGAATTTTTCTAACCTAAAATCAAGACGGGTGGTCATTTATTTATAGAAAAACAGGTTCCTCAATCAGAAATATCTGTATTGAGCTAGCTGGTTCAAGACATGCACATGAGGGGGAAAAGCTGGCAGCAAGTATCTGCCTACCGTTGGACATGGTCGGCAGACCACTAAAAATTGGCATGTCGGCCACTTTTTGGCCAGCAGGGCTCTGAGTGGTCAAGCTAGAAAAAAAATAAGTTTTGGTCCAAAGGAGGTACAAGGTTTGGGCTCTGAAGTTAGAAAATCGAAGTCTTTTGCTGAAGAAATTGAACGATTGTACAGCGTATTAATTCATCATTGAGTGTTCACCATGAGGTGCCCAAGTCTTAAGGGCGGTCAAAAATGGAATGTTTACATATATGTTATTTGATAATTATATTTACTATTTGTAAAAATAAAATTTGAGCCTTTATTTTTAGGATAAATTACAAATACACCTATTGTAAAATGACTCATTTTATTAATAAATTATCAAAATTAATAATTTTTAATGATATCATAAATATATTTTAATTAATAATTTAGATTATTTTATTATTTTATAGGTTAGCAATTATGAATTTCATTTTTTCTATCAATTCTATTAAATAAAAAAATTCTATTTGTAATTTTCAAAATAATAAGGAGCAATCCATATTTTAAGCAAATCTCAAGAGGTGTATTTGTAATTTACTTTTATTTTTATTATAAAAATGAAAAATAAAACAAAATTATGCTCAAAAATAGTAAAATTATTGAAAAATAGTTTGAAAATTGGTTCAAAACAATACAACCCAAACCGCCAAACTAGTTTGCATCCACCTACCAGCCTATACGTACTCAATTCGCATTCACTAATTATACGAATGGATGCGAATTGATTTTTCTCAATTCTCCTAAATTTAGGCAGATGGCAAATGAGAAACCACCCGGCTCAACTTAATTAGCGAACACCTAATAATAATATATGTTAAATAATTTTTTAATTGATAAAAATTGAATTGAGGTTTGTAAGATTCTATTTTTAATACAAAATAAAGTTAAAGTTTGTCAATAATGCTAATATATGTTAAATAATTTATTAATATTTGAATAGAAGTGACAAAAATCACACAACGCACATTGATTAGTGGAAATTTATGAAATAGACACAAGTACCGATTTTGAAGGGAAATCAAAGTTTTCAATTTTCTCTTCAAATACTTTTATTCAAATAATACATTGAATTCATTGGCTTTAATTTTAGAGAGACAAATTTTCAAATCTTCATTCAAATATTTTAGTTCTAATAATTTGAAAAAATCTTATTCTGTAAATAAATAAAGGTTTTCACGTTATTTTCTAATTCTCAAATGGAATTCCTCATCAAGAAAGCTAATTTGATAAATATTTTTTAGTCCAAAAATTGATATATATATATACAAATATATACAATTAGTGTATAACTCGTAGTATTCACGTGGTTGAACAATGATCAATAAAATTATTCTTAAATTAATTAATTATTTTTACAATAAATTATCTCTCTCTTTTTTTTTGAATTTTTTAGTCTTTAGTGATTTTTAAAAATTATTTCAAATTTTTTTTATTTTCCCTATCCATCTTGTGTAGACGAATATATATAAAAAGTAAAAACTGAAAAATTTTATAAAAAAAATTTGAAAAATTCAAAATAACACAATATATATATATATATTATTTTTTGCTTGTTTGTGTCTTTTTAATTTTTTTTTCAAATATTTAAAATTTTCAAATTATATATACAGTTTCATTTCGACTTTCCTTTCTAATAGA
This sequence comes from Camellia granthamiana, assembly GCA_036172215.1. Taxonomy (NCBI): domain Eukaryota; kingdom Viridiplantae; phylum Streptophyta; class Magnoliopsida; order Ericales; family Theaceae; genus Camellia; species Camellia granthamiana. Next base: position 14,422,169 of record CM069917.1, on the reverse strand, counting down.
TGTAGCTAAGAAATGATTAAAATTTTTGTTTTGAAATTTTATCTATAGTTTTTTTTTGGGTAAATTACATTGACACCCTTTGAGATTTATGTTTACTACAGTTATCCCTTTCACCTTTTGGAAATTACATCTCCCCCTTGAGGTTTAAAGTTTGGGCAAATTACATATACCCCCTCGAGGTTTAGCAAAATTACAGATACCCCCTGAAAGTACTATTTGCATAACAAATTAGGGGGCAATTTGTTATGAAAATATAAATCTCTGGGGGGTATTTGTAATTTCTGAAACCTCAGGGGTATCTGTAATTTAGCTAAACCTCGAGGGAGGTATATGTAATTTGCCCTTAAAATTTCATTACAGATTCCTTCCTCAGCAATTTAATTTTTTAAAATTCCAATTTTGCCCTCATTGGATAAATTACATTGATACCCCTCACATTTTAGAAATTACAATCCCCTCCCTAAGGTTTAAAGTAGCATTACCAATTGCCCTCTCGGTTAATGTTAGTTGGACAAAAAATTCATTAAAAAAAAAAATTAATTGAAAAAAGATTTTCTTAGTAAATTTTTTAAATTTTCGTTTAAAAACCAACGTAAACTCATTTTTTGAATTTACGTTTTTTTTTTCAAATTTACAAACTGAGACAACTATTTATAAACCAAAAAAAATTATCAAACAAGTTTTTATGACAGTTTTTAAAATTTTTGTAAATATAAATTGAAAACTGAAAACGAAATGGTTACCAAATAGGTCTCAGATGGTAAAAATGTCGTAAAAAATTAACAAATAATTAAATAAGTTATCAATGTAAGAAATGACTTATCAAAAGATTCTTAGGCTATGTATGATTTGATTTTTAAATTTTTTTTTAAAAATTAATAATTAATTTGGTTAAGAAATAAGAAACAAGAAATAAGAAATAATTATCATTTTAACTTTTGGGTAGGTTATATACATATGTATGGCTGTTTCAATTTAATTTGTAAAAAATTATTTCTAAACACTCGAAAGATAAAAATTATATAAAAATGATAACTATTTTTTTATTTTTTATTTCTTAACCAAATTAATTTTTAATTTTTAAAGTTTTTTTTTCTAAAAATCAAACCATACATAGCCTAAGAATCTTTTGATAAGTAATGTCTTACGTTGGTAACTTATTTAATTATTTGTTAATTTTACGACATTTTTACCATCTGAAACTTGTTTGGTAACCATTTCGTTTTTAGTTTTCAATTTATATTTACAAAAATTTAAAAAACTGCCATAAAAACTTATTTGATAATTTTTTTGGTTTATAAATGGTTGTCTCAGTTTGTAAATTTGAGGAAAAAAAGTAAATTCAAAAAATGAGCTTACTTTGGTTTTTAAACAGAAATTTAAAAATTTTACTAACAAATTTTTTTTCAATTAATTTTTTTTTAATGAATTTTTTTCCAACTAATACTAACCAAAGGGGCAATTGGTAATGCTACTTTAAACCTTAGGGAGGTGATTGTAATTTCTAAAATGTAAGGGGTGTCAATGTAATTTACCTAGTGAGGGCAAAATTGGTATTTAAAAAAATTAAATTGCTGAGGGAGGGAATCTGTAATGAAACTTGAAACCTCAGGGGGGAGATGTAATTTCCAAAAGGTGAGGGGGGAACTGTAATAAACAAAACGTTAGGGGTTGTCAGTATAATTTACCCTCTCTTTTTTTTTCAAAGTTAGATATGGGTAGATGTATTTTATGTCACATGTATATTTTGATTTAAATGTTTTTTTTATTAACATTATATAAAGTAAATATGTGCAAATTTTAGACTAAAATAATAAGTGGAATTATGTTTGAGTACAATTACATTTTGAATTTTTTAAAAAGCTTTTTTAGTTAAGCATGGATATGGGTACAGCTTTTTTTTAACTTTCTATTTAAAAAAAATTTAAATTTGAAATTATAAAAATAAAATATAGATATAGATAGCATTGATAATATGTGTTATAAATAGTTCATAAATTAAAAAAACATTTCCATATTAATCAAGGAATCAATTAAAATTTTAAAGTTAAACAATCAATCGTAATTTGCCATGTGTATTTATATAATTTTTTAAAAAAATTAAAATTTTATAAAAATAGGGTTTGAACTTTAGAGATCAAAAGCCTAATAATATTTTGATTATATAATAGTATCGATAGATATATATTCACATCTTAATTGAACTTTGAGAATAAAGAAAATTATAAAAACATATATATATATATTTTAAATGAAGATATTGTATATCTTTAAAAACTATTATATAAAAAAGTTACAATAAAAAATTCTATGTGGACTCGACTTTCTTCGCACACCCCCCTTTCGGAGAGGCTGCAAATTGGTCGTTCTACAGTTCGGACTCCTGTCATAGTTCTGAATCTAATCTCACAAAGTGCAATGTGAGACTGATAAACACCAAAGAGTCCAAATTTGGCAATTAGTTTTGGAAAATCGATTTTGAATCAAAAAATGCCAAACATGGACTGTTTTGCCAGATTACAGAGTCGCCACCTAAATATTTTATTTTTGGGAAATTTAGGAAATCCTGACTCGTGCCAAAGGCCACGTGTCTATCGTCACCAAAGTTGCCTCGGCTCGGGAACTTGGGTACGAGAGGGGAAGGTCCTGAAATGAGCACCCCCACTCGCCCGATCAAAGGATCGGCCTCTACTAACATGATATGTTGTTTTATAAACCTCATGTGTTCTTATTCCGGTTATTAGCTAACTTACTATGTGATGCGTACAGTATACAAGTATAGACTATAATCGCGAGAATTGGAACAAAACAACTCATGTTTGTTTTCGAAAATGGTTTGAAAGTGCCACCCTCAAGTGGGCTAAAGCGCGGGTTTTGCCACCCTCTAGTGGGTTTAAAACAACATGATTTTGCCACTTTGCAAAGTGGGCTTAAAACATGCATTTGTCGAATTGTCCCAATTCAAGCAACAAAGCCTTCATCCACAGGCATTCATGTAGTTAATCACTTAAGCAAATAGCCTCATGGCAAGCATGCTATCATGGCAATACTTACACTCATGCAAGTATGCTAAACCATAAAACTTACAGAGTACTTCAAGCCAAAACAAAAGCTAGTTAGAAATATGTATGATCTTAACTATACAAAATGCCTAATGCAACACATGCAATAATGCAATTAAATAAGCTCGGCTATCTAAGATGGCATATGAATGCAACAGTTTGATACATGTATTCAAAGAAGTATTGAAATACAATGCATTTTGAATGATGCGCCGAGCCTGGTGTATGCAAGACAAATGAATGATGCAAACATGCAAGCATAAGGTATGCTAATCAAAACATGCCCTAATCTAACCATCGAAAGCGGTTAAATAAAAGAGAAAAAGAAGTGGGATTGGAAGATATGCACACACGCACGCACACTCATTACAACATTATGCCCTCGCGAAGGAGGATACGAATAAATAAGCTAACTAGCTACGTTAATTAAGCTAACTATTACAAACTAACTAATTAACTATTCTGAGCCAATTAAGTACAAACTGAATTGAATAACTAGCTACACTAAGCTAATTGAAATATTACAATCCGAATGAATTAATCAAACACTTAATTAATTAATTACAAAATGACTAAGCTAATGAACTAATTAGCTAAGCAATTTAAATGGACGGCCTCGGGAAGCGAGGGATGCATGCATGCTTGGTAGGCTTCCTCCCGAAAATCCATCGCCTTGCCTGTAGATGTCTCTGTTTGCACATCATTGGACCTCTGAAAATTATGCCAACTTCCAGACTGCTTCTGTTTCATCTCAAGAACATACTGAGGGCTGATCGGCTAGAAATGGTGGCCATCGGCCACTACTGATGGCCGATCGGCTAGCTTTGGTGGCCGGTCGGCCACTGCTTCCCTGAAATTCTCCCTTTTGCTACAACAGAGAGCAAACAGAGGCATGGTAGTGTATTTGCAAGAAAATGTATACTGCCATCCTCCTCATCATGTCTCAAGCTCAAAGGAGAGTGCCACTAGGCTCTCAAGCCACCAACCAAGCATCTTAATGCATGGTGGCCCAAAACCAAGCTTGTACGAGCTTAGTGAATGCACAAACAATACACAAAGAGCCTCCACCCTATCATGCATGATCAAGGGTGTTGGCGACCAAGAAATGTGACACATTTCATCACTTTGAGTATGAAACGTCCCACATTTCTTGTGTTTGGATTAACGTCCGATCCAAACACACGCAATGCAACATATATGCTTATCTTGCACACATTTCACTTGGTTCAATTCTTGTTTACACATTTTAGCTTACCAATTAGTCCTTTAACCGGTTAAGTCGAATGTGAAAGTCCTCTAATGAGAGGAGTCAACCAAAAGGGTGGTTTAGGACATGAGAGGGATTATGCCTTTGACTAGAAGGAACCCTCAAAAGAGGGTTAAAGCCATTTGAGCACAAACCCTACCTCATGCTTAAACGCAACCTTAAGGCCAAACAACCCTCAAAACAATTTGAAAAATGAAGAAATGAGGGAGGTTGCAGATGTTTTTAGTGCTGAAATGATATGACAAGTAAGACTATAACATGCAAACAAGTCATGTACAACATGTCAAGAGCCAAAAACATTGAAACTAGTGAAGGACACAACACTAGAGGCATGCAATACAATACTCAAATGGCCAATCAAGCTCAAGACAGAGCTTCCTCATGCCAAAACTGTGGCAAAAACATGCTGAGACTTAGACACAAAAAGCAAGAAAAACATGCTCACATGCCGGCTCACAAACAAGACATAAAGCACAACTCTCAAAAGCAATGAAGGAGTGGAATATGTGAGAGTGTGACAGTGATACATGCTCTGAAATTACATACAAAATGATGCTATGGCATGCAAATAACCCAAGCAAAGCATGATAGAGGACTCAAAGCACAAAGCTAGCTAAAGCAACTTCACTATAGCCATGCAAGGCAAAGCAGATATGGCCAAGACCACCCAAAACAAAGCTAAAGCATGCTAAAATGGTAGCAAAAATGTGCTGGAGTTAGGCTAACACAAGATAGAATGATAGGCTAAATCATCAAACATGCTAGGCTAATAAGAAAAATTACACTACAAGTGCAAGGTGCAAGCAACAAGTGACTAAACCAGCCAAAAACAGAGTTTAAACATGTTAAAATATAGCCAAAAACATGCTTGAACTAAGCTAACATAAGCCATAAAAACATGCTACTTTGTAATACTAACTAGGTATGGCACAAAGAGACAAGGAGGGGAGGCCACCCCCTCCTATTTTGGACCTCAAAACAAACTTTCTACCACTAAAATTCCTCTGGAATTCAGTGGCTTTAACGCCAAAAAGATGGACTCAAAAGCTGTTAAAAGAAGGCCCAAAAGGCTTTTCAAGCCAAAGGGCAAAGGGGGGGAAACACCCCCTAACGAAACAAGGCTTAAACCACCATTTTAAAACCCCAAAATCAGAATTTTTTATGGTTGAAAAACCAAGTCAAAATAGCTTAAAGAGATGGCTAAACACTTAGTTAAAGCAAGGCTTAAAAGGGGTAAAGCCTTGCCCTTGAAGCACAGTAGCAAAACAAGTCTTCTTATGAGCCAAAACCAGCTTTAGGAACTCCAAACAAGCCTTAGGGAACCTCAGCTCCAAGATAGGGATGTTTGATCAAGGGGTTGTATGCAAAATTGTAGAGAAAACTCACTTTCAAACACAATATAGAGAGAAAGAGAGAGAATTTTAGAGAGAGAAAAATTTCAGCTCTGAAATTTTGTAACCCCTAAAAATGGGGAGAGGCCTCCCCTTATATAGGAAAACAAGCTAAAAGCGTGTTTCCATCCTTACATATGTCTATGGAGGATGGCTTTAGTGACCAACAGTTGGCACATAAAATATCTGAAAAAGGAGAAAAAAGGTCGTCGGCCATCAGTAGTGGCTGACCAGCCACACATGTGGCCGATCGGCCATCAATGTGGCCGATCGGCCACTACTGATGGCCGGCAGGCACAATTTATGGCCGATAGATTGTAGGGATGGCCGGCATACCACCATCTCCCTCAGAAGCAAAGAAGCAAGCATTTGGTCCACAACTAAGCACAAAACAGACAAGTTAAGAGACTCCAAGACAAGGCGCTCAGCCGAGACCTTTAGAGACTCAAAACGAACACGAGCATGCGCAATCATCCGGTGTTGAAATGATAACGTCCAAGTCTTGAGGACGGTCAAAAATGGAGTGTCTACATTCTCTCAACAAATATGGTAACAAAATTTCTCCAATATGTATTTTTCAAAAGCATCATAGTAATAGTACACCCTAAAAAAAAAGCAAAAAAAAAAAGGAGAAAGTATTGCAATGCATAAACACACACACCCAAAAAAAAAAAAAAAAAAAAAAACTAGCAATCTATACTATATATTAAGGAAAATGAGGTTTCTAATGAGAAGAGTCTTGCGAAACTCAAAACTCTCATACTATTTTTCTAAAATTCTTATTTTTTAAATAATTAAAAAAAATCTTCTATTGGCTAACTTTTAGTGAATCATTAAAAAAAAAAAAATCTTATTATATCTTGATTTAAACATTTCAAAAATAAATTTAATTAATCCATTTAGAAATTTAAATTTATAAATTTGAAAAGGAAAACTCTCATACTATTTTTCTAAAATTCTTATTTTTCAAATAATTAAAAAATTTGTCTATTGCCTAACTTTTATTGAATCATTAAAAAAAATTCTTATTATGCTTTGATTTCAAAAGTTAATTAATCTATTTTAAATTTAAATTTAGAAATTTGAAAATGAAAGTTAACTAATCAGTTTTAAAATTTTAAAAAAAAATCTTCCAAGTTTTACTGAATCATTTAAAAAAAAAAAAAAATCTTATTATGCCTTGATTTATAATTTCAAAAAGAAAGTTAATTAATTTATTTAAAAATTTGAAAAGGATCAGTTTTGAAATTTAGACTTTTGTACTACTAAAATATATAATCAGTTCACATCTTTCATAATTTTTTTCTCTTCATGTTTAATTTTTTAAATAATTAAAAAAAATATTGGCTAACTTTTATTCTCTTATAATGTGATTCATTTTAAGAATTTGCTTCTCCCACAAAATATTATATAGGTGTTTTATTTTATTTTTTATGATAGTGTATATCAATACAATAAATGATCCAAAACTTCTTTCAAATATCGATGATGTGTTTGGTTCATGGTTTTGGGCATAAATTTTGAAAGAAAAAGTGAAAAAGTGTGTGAAATTAGGTAAAATGTAGGTATATTTTATTCACATTTTAGCTAATTTTTTTTTTCTTTCTCTTTTTAAATTCTTACCCAAATCTATAAATCAAACATAGCATAAAGTTGGATACATATTTTCCATACTGTTAATTTTGAATTAATATTACTTTTAAAATTGTGTAATACAAACTTTTATTATACATATCTCTCCATATAATAATGATTGAAATTTATTTTAGTTGCTATGTCAAAAATTAGTTATAGAGTCAAAGAAAATGTATAAGTCTTAAAGTTTTAAAGTAAAAATTTTATATTAGAATTTATTCAAGTGTAAGTCTCTTAATATTTATATAAAAAAAAATATTTATTGATTGATACAAAGTATCGTAAATATTAAAATTATTATTTTTTATAATATTGAGTTATTAAAATATGATGTGTTATAGGTTTAAACCTAGAATTGTTGGGAAAAAAAAATTGACTCAAACTTGGTTTTTTAGACTAATCTATATCTATCTATATATATTAAGGAAAATGAAATTTCTAATGAGAAACGTTCTTCAAAATTTTATCCCAATTATGTTTATTTTTTATATTTTTAAATAATTAAAAAAATTTCTATTGGTTAACCAACTATATAAAAAATATATATAAAAAAAGAAACTTTAATTATCTTTTAAATTTGAATTTCAAAATTCAAATATCTTACTAATATGGAAAATCATTAACCTATTCCATATATTTGCCTCCCACTCAACTTTTTCAAATAATGCTGATCAATTACAAAACATAGAATTTTGAAAATCCTAAACAACATATAGCAACTGCAAATCAAGTATAACGCAGCGGGTAAAGAATAATAAATCATACCTTAGGTGATAGAACTTAAAGTGAAACATCTTGTGGGTAAATCACATGCTTCAAAAATGCGAACAACAAACTCCCAGCAGAAGAGTGATACTACAATATGAGTATCACTCACACTAGTCACAGTGCAAAGGCTTGATCATTTTTCATATGGGAGAGAGTTAGAGAGAGAGTCTGGGAAAAATGTTATGGGTAAAAACACATAACGTATATGATATTTTATATCATTCAGATGTATATAATCAAATATATAACAATCAATATCGATCTATCCATCTATCCATATCTCTTGATAAGATATGGTAGATATAGATATTGATTGTAGGTTATCCAAATAATTCAAATTCAAATTCAAACTTAAATGGATAATTTAATTAGTCATGAGTCATGCCACATGGGCGCCCAAATTCGGGTCCAATACCCAGCCCAATTTCCAACATCTCCCACTCGCACATGAGCTAGCATAACACTGCCACATCTCTATCTCAATCTCCTAAAATATTAAACAATCACATACTAGCCAATGAACTGTGCGACCGCTGAGAAACACCTGCATGTGGGAGCTCTATACTAGAAACTCAAAATGAGCCAGCACAGAGACATCAACCCAAAAAGAATAGAAATAGTGTCTCATATATCCCATACCCATCTAATTACACCGGTCCAAAAAAAAAAAACATCTCTAATCCCTCAAAAAATGAGCATGTTTGACCCTCTTAATTCTTGCAATATATTCACACTCAAGCCGCCTCTCATATAGAGCGATGTGAGTTGCCGGGAATGAATATACAACAGTGGTGTAATACTAGATGATCTTCCCTTTGCCCTCATGCCATTTAGTTTAGGATTGACCGCTTTCCCAGTGATGTCCCTTAAGGCCGAATCATACATGACCGCAGGCAACATATCAAAGTAATAGAACATCAACCCCTTACCTTATAACATAGTCAAAAGTCACAAAAGGGTACATAAATGAAAGTCATATCAATAATGACACGTAAGACTCACACGGTGAGGAAACAGGGATCCATTCTCTCACCTCATTACTCGGTCGCCACGCACATATAGTATGAATACATGTTACGGTGGAGTAATTCTTCCAAAAGAGTGATGTCATACTCGATACACTGTACAGATCTTAGTCTAGTCGCTTTCTAGCGCCTAACCTGAATTCTCTCTTTGCTCGCCTTCCAAGCGCCGAATGAGATCTCCCATCTGGCTAATCATAATAGGCACAACATGGAAAGTGGGTATTAGCATCCATGTTTGGTCCTTATCACGAGCTCATCTTGGTTGTAACCAAGGTGACATACATAGTGGATAATTTAAGCCTCTCTTGGCTCCAAATAAAAACAAACCACTAGTCTTATCCTTGCTTGCTTCCAAGTGCCAAGGGTGATTGCTCGTGTGAGCGAGCCAATCTTGCCTGCTGACATCATTATCTGTTAATCATTATGACACAAACCATAATAGTGTTAACATCCCACCATCTCACAACAAATAGGTGATCGATTTAAAAAATAAAATAAAAAAAAAAAAAAAAAAACACAACCACAGTCTGCGCAATTTTAGATTCCAAGCATAAGCCTTATCAGCACCTCTTGCGATAAGCATATACAACGGAATCCACCATTTGCGCCTAACATGAAGTGGTTCAAGATCACTACCTCTTGCGTAATTACCTCTCTAAAGATATTTTGGTGACCAATCTACGTTCATTCAAGATGTGCCCAACTAGCGCATTGAATCTTAGAAAGAGCAAATTAATATACAACTAGTAAAGCATTCTATCCACAGTCTAATGAGCAAGGTCAATGTCTAAACAACTAAGTTGACCATTTACCAAAGATAACACTTATCATGCCGAATATGCCCATAAAGCGTACTTCAGGCTCCCACAAAAAAAAAAAAAAAATCAAGGAATATAGGTTATCTGTTTCTCCCAAAGACAATCCGAGGATTCACTCAATATCTAAGACTCTGGCTTTTATCGATAGGTAAGTCAATGGGTTTGTAATTTTGCATCTAGAATCATTATAGGATATTCCTTATGTAAGTCATCAAAGACAAACTGGAAATTCTCCCAAAACAATCCCTAAGGATTGTACATCCGAGCATATAAATTACATCACCCTTGTCCATCATATCTAAAACAGAGGACTGTCCACCCTAGGTGGCGACAACTTTATAAATTCCTGGCTCATAATGACTAAGTAAGGAAAAACTTCTTTTTGGACCATTGATCATGCCTCAGTGGTCTTTATCGATCATCGTTGGCCTAACATGGCTTGACGAAATCTAAGAACCACTATTTGGATAACTGTTTTAGGCAGTAAAAGATTTATTGGAACTAGCAACCTTTTTTGCGCTCCTAACTTTTCACCATAAAAGCAGAAGGTAAATCCCTACGGATCTACTTATCCAATTCTCCAATGAGAAGTTAGGTCACAATGTCCATAAATCAATGTTCCGAACTTATGTCAATCATAGCCTAAGTCGAAATAACTTCACTCCCCAGGAGGAAGTCTTCTCATGGTCTACACCTTCCTCAATGGTGCGACTTTTCGGTATCTAGCGAGCTTTATGCCCCAACAATGACTATCCAAATTGCGCATAACTTTAGAACAGTTTAGCGTCATAATGGAAAGTCAACCAAATTATAGAAATGGTTAATCCTTAAAGATTTTGTCTTAAACTACGCAACATTGATTCATTTTCTAAAAATAGGGGACTAGAGCCTTTGGCATTATCCTAGGCTCTTTATCATCTTATGGAGTAATCATGAATGTTTCTCTCTCAATCACCCATTGATGACGTGGAAAATTTTCACATTCGCTACCACGCAACTAAGAATGTAGAGTATTCTTCTCTAATGGAGTAATCCATTAGTAGGCACTTCACTCCCATTATCCTAGGATATTGGAAATTTCTTTTGATTCTTAACTAGGCTACATTCGCTACCACGCAACTAAGAATGTAGAGTATTCTTCTCTAATGGAGTAATCCATTAGTAGGCATATCGCTCCTACTATCCCTAGGATATTGGAAATTTCTTTCCATTCTCAACTAGGCTACATAGAGTGCTATGCTTAGAATTATCTATTTTATAGAGTTCCAAAACTCTACTCACGTCACCTTTACTAAGAAAACTTTATGTGACTTATTTACACTCCCACAAAGCTGCTTACCTATATGCACATGACCCGGAGGGTTTACATGACGGCACACAATAATGCATTACATAACCCCAAGTGTTTACAAGACAGTATACAATAATGCGCCATAGAACCCTAGGTCTTAACTTCGCAACCTTATGAGAAGTAAAATAAAGATAAGCTGCTTGATGGTTACAGATCGCCCACAAATGGCTCTTTGCTAACCCATTACTTAAATGGAGTGTAAAATCTGACATGGAGGGCACTTAGTTAGGGATATAGGCAACAAACTAAAGTGCAATTCCCTATTGGGAAACATTTTGTGCCATCATCCACCTAACATTAACAATACTTAATTCCTTATCTCTACTACACCATTGTGTTGTTGAGTATTAGGAATAATCAATTTTCTAAGCATCCATTTCTCTTCATAGAGCTTTCTAAAATAACTCAAATAGATACTCGCCACCTTAGTCAAAACTAAAAGCACGAACACTCTTATCTGATTGACCTCAACCTTATATGTGCAATGTCAAAAATTATCTCAAAACTTTTGACTTATGGGAGATCAAATAGTCTTGACTCAGATGCGTATCGTAATCTATAAATGTGTCGAGATTGAGGCTAGCTATCATATCCTTACACATATCTAGTCATAAATATCATAGTGGACTAAATCCACCAATACAAATGCCTTTCTGTGGCTTTCCTACTTACTTGTGTGCAACCATTGCGAACAAAGTTACACATTTATATGAAAGTAGGATGTCACAAGCGACTGGGCCTGAGAGGGCCTACTCAAACCATCCATGTCATCTTCTCATTAATGTGATTAAGTATAATAAGCCACCGGTTCATGACCAATGTCATAAACTAATTCCAATCATCCTAATGTGTGAGTTCTCAAAGACAAGTTTTAAAGGTTTAGGCCCAACTAGGTAATGACTCACGACTAATTCATATTCACTAGATCATAAAAGGATGTCATGGAGATATCAAGTGCGCCTAAGTCGCAAATTTAACTAGTAAGTGCTAATCCCCTACACCTTCAAGTCAATTTTATTTTCCATACACTTTACTGCATCTAGTTGAAAGATGACGATACTCCTCTTGCCATCTCTGTTTCTTGCTTCATAGTTACTTGCAATTAATTCTACTATCCATAAAAAGGAGAGAATAAGCTATCAATCTATGATAGCTCTCGAAGTAACTTAAGCGTGAATTAGGCTAAAGAGTCTAATTCAACACAATGCTCTCACGAGCCATGCGTCAAATTCTTAGAGTCATAATAACCTTGTCGGCCTTGACCTTTTCATTACTATGCTGCAACGTTTGCGCTTAGTGGTAAACGTTATTCAAAAACGTTAGCCTAGCTAAGGAATCATACAAAGAAGCACCTCTTCATGTCTCACACTCAAGTGTGGAAACAGTAAGTGTCTAGACTTAGACAAGTTGGCAATGCTAATAGATTTTGCAGCCACTTGGCGCTAATTTTTTCATTTAGTGTTAATAGATTTTTTTGCTACTAAGCGCTAATCTTTTAACTTCAAGTGATACTTTAATGCACACTATTATAGTGCATGAAATTTTGCTCCATCCACTCCCAACAGTTGGATAGAGAGCAAAAACGCTGTTCATACTAGCTGCTCGTCTTACATATAATGACTAATTCATTTAAGCTCGCATTTCTTGGATGACGTGACTCTTAAATGTTACTTCATCCAATGATGCAACATTATTACAAGTCAAATTACAAAGTCAATCTACGCAGCTCAATAGTCAAGATCATATACAGATCTATTGAGGGCTTACTAATTTCACAACTCCAATACTCGCCAATCAAAACTACGTAGCATGCCGCTAACCATAGCGCATACATCAATTTTTATTATGCCAAACAAGGTAACAAAACCATGGCGACTTTGAGTCATGTTTCCTTACTTTGGCTCAATTAAGGTCTGACCTAAAGTCTCCAAGACTTTTGCTCATCTAAAGAGAAGGATTACATTGTTTACATTTGAACATCTTTACTAAGTCTAGGTCAACCAAATTAACTTCCATAAACTAAATCAATTTAGAGAGAAATTCACATTGGGATTAATTTGATTAGCACAATATAATTTTTCCGCAAAAAATCTAAATTAAATAATGACAATATTACATAAGTCGCAAGATCAAAAATCCGCTATGCTCGTAACCATCTCTTCCGCCACATGTGACAATTATCCAAAAATTTAATTTAATTCATACGCAAAATATTAGTTTTCGAGAGTAAATCTACAAAGATTTCTCTCAACTGAACAACCTCCCATTGATTATGGCATGTCTAAAAGCATGATAAAATATTCTAATTCCATACAATAGCATCTTAATGTAGATTTACAATCAACTCATGCTATGTTACATTTAATAATGGAATTTAAATAAAAAACAATTAATCATGTTATTCTAATTACAACATATTAGAAAAAAAAAAACCCTGGGCAAAAAAATAATAATATGTTGTGTTTAATATTCAGATTATGCCATAACATAAAGTATATCACTTCTGAAATTTTTCTAAATTTTTCTGGTATTTTATGGAATTTTAAATAATTAATAAACACACATAAAATCATAAATAAACATTACAGAATTTGGAAAAATGCAACAACTATACCAGTAAATAGTAAACCATTATAGTGGTCTATAGTAAAGATTTCAGCTCCAGAAACTTAATCATGCAACACCAGATGCATTTTAAAGCAGAAATAATGAATTATTATTTCATGAAAAATATTTTTTATTTTCATAAAATTTTGAAAATTTTATAGAAGATAGAAAATTTAATTCTGAGTCTAACAATACCAACCACGCTTAAAACAAAGCTATAACGAATTACTTATGACCATTTAAAGCAATTCTAAATTTTTAAAACAAACAAACAGAACCTTATACCCAGCTACCAAACTAGCCAAGCCGGCACGGAAAACGGCGCGGCTCAGCTCGGCGCACAGGGCAACGCAGGGCGCGCGCGTGGACGGCGCAAGACGAGCGTGTGGAAGATGCGGACAACACGCGCGTGATAGCACGTGGAGGCACGTGATGACACGTGGCGTGCGTGCAGCAACGCTGACGTCGTCAAATGGCGCGTGTGGCTCACGCGGCACCTTCCAAGGTATTTTCTGGTCCAATTTTGGTACTTCCGGACTCCATTTTTCAAAATAAAATCAATGGTGGTATCAAAAATTACATTTAACAAACCCAAATAATGGGGTGTATTACACTCTCTCTTACATGAGAGTGGAAGTGCAGAAACTCTGCACTTTATCTTCTTCCTTAAGTCATCAAAAAATAAACCCAAATTAGGATTTGATGTATCTCATCAACCGTAAATCCAAATCTAACAAATAATATATGGTTTCGAAGGTCTCGAAACAAAGATTCTAAATATATAAGATTTGTAGACTGAAATTAAAGCATGTACAACCATCATGCATATAAAGTTTCAGAAAAAAATGGGTCTCCATTTTTCTTGAAATCTAATCATTGGATTTTCATGAAACTTTGCAGATATGTTCTACATTAAATATACTACAATATATATAAATTTCAGGTCGATTGGAGATAGTTCAAAAAATTATTAATTTCCATGCATATACCATGTATATATTTATATAAAATTATATACCTATTTTAATGCATAAAAATAAGCACGAAAACACCAATTAAGGCTCTGATACCAATGTAAATCAAGTATAACGTAGTGGGTAAAAAATAACAAATCATATGTTAGGTGATGGAACTTGAAGCGAAGAATCTTGTGGGTAAATCATGTGCTTCAAAAATACGAACAACGAACTCCCAGCAGTTGAGTGATACTATAGTATGAGTATCACCCACACTAGTCACAGTGCAAAGGCTTGATCGTTTTTCATATGGGAGAGAGTTAGAGAGAGAGTCTGGGAAAAAGGTTATAGGTAAAAACACATAACGTATATGATATTCTATATCATTCAGATGTATATAATCAAATATATAACAATCAATATCTATCTATCGATCTATCCATATCTCTTGATAAGATATGGTAGATATAGATATTGATTGTGGGTTATCCAAATAATTCAAATTTAAATTCAAATTCAAACTTAAATGGATAATTTAATTGGTCATGAGTCATGCCACATGGGCGCCCAAATTCGGGTCCAATACCCGGCCCAATTTCCAACAGCAACTCAACGTGAGAAGCATTTTAGAAGAAGGCAAAATTCTACACAATTGAGCAATCTAATGCAACATGTATTTCAGAAGAGGTTAATTTTGTACATATTTATATATTTGTCTCTTTTTATTGTTGAGGATTGGTACAAATATTTACATTTAAATGAATGTTTGAATATCTCTTCGTTTCGTATTCTCTCTTTGAGTCTTTTGCCTTGAGCATATATATATATATATATGTAATGTTGAACATATCTATATTTGATGTAATATTTATAGAAAATAATATATGTATGTGTTGTTAAATATATGTGCATATATTTTGTATGTATGTATTTGTTTGATGTTGATTATGTATAATTTATATATGTATAAATATATTCATAACCTATATGTATAAATATATTTATACATTTGCTTTTAAATCGTTATTCAATTTATTTTGGTTGATTGATTGATGCTCCATACATTACTAATTCACAAAATTTGTTCTTAAAATCGTTCTTAACTATCTTGATTTCAAGTTAATCTTCTCTTCAAATGTTTATCATTCAAAATATATAAAATATATCACTCAAAATCTCAAATTTCACTGGAAAAAAAAAAAAATTTGCGGTCCAGGAGATGAGGATTTTTTAAATCCTGGCACAGTTAGAGGCACCATATCTCGTATTCATTGAGTTTTGTTGATTCTAGGTGATTTTCATTGTATTAAATTAAACCATATTATATGTAGGATTGATTAATCTATATCTCTATTATATATTAAGCAAACTTTTATATTATTATTTTAATTTAAAAACTAATTTTTGATTGTTTATTTATACTTGTGTATAGCACTTGTAATACACTAATATACCATTATATATATCTATATTGACAAACAAATTGACAGCATAAAGTGATAGAAATTTATATAACTTTTATTGTCCTTAAGAAAGTGTGTGGGTGATTTTCCGACCACACTGCCAACTTAGTGATCAGCTGGAGAGAACTGACAGAATAGATGACACCTGGCTAACCTGCAACAGAAAGAGAAGATTCCGGCGGTGGTTCGTCCACCCGGGGGCATTCTGACGATCAAGTCAGTATATCTCTCAAAGATAATCAATAGTGCTAAACTCACTGTTCAGAATATAAATTGCGTACCTTAGACCCACGGGGGTGCCTCTCTTTTATAGTTAACTCAATCTTAGTCCCGATAGAAGCCTGACTTCTATGGACTCCCATTCAGTGCTTACTTTGGACTCCTCAAGAGATAAGGATAGACTCCCTAAGAACATTATCCTTATTCATCTTGAAGTCTTTCCTCATTCTAGGACTCTTGTCCCTTATCCGCTTATCTCGGATTCCGATATCTTCGCAGATAACCTCGGCCTTGACGAGATTACCTTGGCGTTATGACCAAGACACGTGGCACCTCGGCTGACACGTCGGCGTCACCTTGCCACGTGTTGGTACTCAGAAAATATATCCCCACAACTGCCCCCTAGGTTCTATTACCTCGGCATTCTAAGGTAATGGAACCTATATCGGTATCTCCTTCCAACACGTAGGCTTAAATCACTTTAGCCGAGATCATTGTTTAAGGCCGAAATGTCTCTCTTAAAGAACAAGAATTCCAGTGAATTCCTTCACTCGTATGAGCTGTTATGCACCA
This sequence comes from Camellia granthamiana, assembly GCA_036172215.1. Classification (NCBI taxonomy): domain Eukaryota; kingdom Viridiplantae; phylum Streptophyta; class Magnoliopsida; order Ericales; family Theaceae; genus Camellia; species Camellia granthamiana. Next base: position 14,405,034 of record CM069917.1, on the reverse strand, counting down.
CTATTCAATCGCTTCATTCATGCGTCTTATCCTTATTGGATCGTGCCTGTGACGCGCCTGTAAGCCGTCTTATTTTTCACGTGCGCCGTCTGACGTATACGTTCTTCTAGGTTTCATTAATGATTTCTTTGCCGCCATTTCAAGTTTTAACAAAACTTTTCCCTCTTCTTTCATTTCTTCACTTTTCATTCGATACTCTTGTTTTTTCTCTCTCTTACTTTTTTTTCTCGAATCCGCCATTGTTCCAGACTTTAAGCTCTGCAACTACCTTCATTCTTCCCTTCTGGTGAAGCTTTCGTCGTTCTGCTACTTCTGTAACCATCGCCTGACTTCGGCGATCTTCATACCGGCTTCACTTTTTCTGGTAAGCCATTGTTTCTTTCGTTTTCAATTCTCTGATGCTCTTTACTACTTGTTGCCATTACTGCTTTGTTTAAACATTCAATTTGTGAATCTTCATATCTGAGTGTGTTTATTCCACGATTTTGCCTTTGCCCATGTCTTGAATACACGCATTATTCACCATTTTCTTGCACTTTTGCCACTGTTCTTGACCTTGTACCCCTTGTACTCACTATGTTCTTGATAGTCCATCTTCGTTCTTGAGAGGGTAATTTATATATATAAATTGGGCCGAGCTGGGTAATGGGCCGTTGTGAGCCACGGTAAGAAGGGCGGAGTAAAAGGGCCTTGGCATTAGCCCGGTCCCCAAAAGGCCTTGTTGTTATCCCCGTCTAAGAGAGCGTTACAGACAGCCCGGTCACCACACTCAGAGTTAGCCTGGTGGTGGCATGTTGCGGTTAGCTCGGTCCAAACCTTGCTATTTCTTAGCTCGGTCTAAACACACCATGGTTTGTACAGGAGAAGCCGAGGTAAGAGTAGTGAATGGAAGAAACCGAACTGGCTTTAGTTCGGTCTACTCTGTGGCTTAGCATAAGCCATGCTTACCTCGGTTATATTGGAATCCGACCATGGTAAAACCATCTCACTTGGTTTAAGCTGTGAGGGGGGTGTTGAAGGATAAGCATTATCTTTCAGGAATGTGATTCCTAGGAGGACTCTACATGGAGGAGTAAGAGTCCTACTAGGATTGTGCCATACGGAACCTATAAAAGCTCACAACATCACCTATGGAGAGGTAACACAACTTTGATTCCCGAATACACAGAGCTTTTTGTCTATTTGTCTATTTTGCTGACTTAGGCATCGGAGAGGTATCCGGCACACACCCGCCGGCTAGCTCACGTTTTGTGTTTTCAGGGAGTAAAGCGACGTCGTACGGATGAGCGTAATCTTGATCAACAGGATTATACGAGAACAATATTTCGTGCTCGTACAATTGGCGTCGTCTGTGGGAATAAACAGAAAGAACAAACCTCTTAATCAAGTTATCCTCACTAATCGGAAGTAATGGCGCACAACGAAGAGTTGCCACAGTCCGCCATTGACGGACAAACCCCAGAAGGAGGCGGGAGGCACGAAGGTTTACCTCCTATCCCTCCCATGGCAGACTTAGAGCCCCAGCGACAAAACCCCCGGAGGGATGCAAGGGGGAGGCGGAACAACAGCCCTCGTCGATCTCAAAGTCCTGAAAGGCAGAGGCGAAGAATCGACCCTCAAGCTCTTGAGGATCGCGTGAAAGAGGAGGATGAACTAATAAGGAAGATGGCGGCAGATATGGAGGCCATGAAGCGCCAGATCAAGGGAAAAGGAGTGGCGACAGGAGAGGGGTGTAAAGGCAACACGCCCCCTCGCCACTCAGAAGATCGCAGTAGGCATACCACGCCATCACAAGCAGAGAATAGGAGCCTCAGAACAGGCGACACTCAATCCAGGACTTCCAGAACTCGTCACTCCAAGTCTGAGAGGATGAGATCTGAGAGGTCATACACAGAGGGAAGCACCTATCGGCCCTCGCGCACACACCAGACATCATCCAGGCAGACGGAGTTACATAGATCGTCTGACTTACGAACTGTGCTAGAAAAAAGGGCACGATGGAAGGAGGATGCCAGGGCGCGCGACCCACACCGAGTTTCTGCCCTTCAGCGGTTGGTTCCTCGGACGCATAGAAGCGTTGAGGTAGGAATGCCAATACCGCACCCTACTTACGAACCTATGGACAAAGCATTAACGAGGCTGCAGACCTCACCGTTCGTTCCGGAAATTGAGAACGCGCCCTTACCTTCCGGCTTCTTGCAGCCCAAATTCACCACGTATGAGGGGAAGACGGACCCCTACTCGCACTTTCGCCAGGTTATGGCTGTATACCGACAAAATGAGGCTTTGATGTGCATCCTATTCCCATCCAGCCTTGGCGACCTAGGATTAACCTGGTTTGAAAGGCTACCAGAAGGCAGCATCGCCTCCTGGGCACAATTAGCAGAGGCATTCGTGACAAGATTCAGGACGAACACCAAAACGCTAGTGGAGATCGACCAGCTTCTCTCCATTGACATGGGCGACAAGGAGACATTAAGATCCTACAATAGTCGCTACTGGGAGACCTTCAACTAGATTGGGGATTGCCCTACCAATCTCGCCATCGCGCAGTACAAAAGAGGTCTTCTAGTTGGGAACAGGCTGAGGGACTCAATCACCATGACGCCACCCCTTACAATGGAGGCCTTAATGGAGAGGGTACACCAGCACATTCGGGTGGAGGAGGATGGCGCCCGTGCTAAAATGAAGTCTGGTACAACCGCAATACCAGATAAAAAGACCTCGGCAAAAGTCAATACGGTAGAACGTCCAAGCAGGAACGGACGAGGCAGGCGGGACAATGAAGAGGACCAAGATAAAAGATGGCTGAGAGTCCACACTGCCATTACCACGGTATTCAAAAAACCGATCTATTGGATTCTAAGCGAGATACGCGATGAACCTTTCGTCAGATGGCCAGCTAAGCTGGGAGAAGTGCAAAAACATTACGACGAAAGATCTCGGTGCACCTTCCATAAGGAAAATGGGCACCACACTGAAAATTGCACACCATTGAGGCAGCATCTGGAGGAGTTGGTGGCAGCCGGTCGTCTGGACAAATACATAGAAAGAGGGACGCAGCCAGCCCCCCAGGACCAAAACAACCCAAACGGAATGTCAATCGACGCCCCACCTCAAGGCGTGATCAACGTAATCCATAGGGTATTCGAACCTGAGCGCGTATGCGAGCTCAGGGGCATGATCAAAAAGGCTGAACACTTAAGGGAGGTACTAAGCGCCTAACCTACCATCAAAAAGGGGAAAACAGAAGCCACGAACGTCGTATCTTTTTCAGATAGAGACTTGGCAAGGATATACTGCCCTCACAATGATGCACTGGTCGTCACTCTCCGAGTCAAGGATTTTGATGTCAAGCGGATTTTGATTGATCAAGGGAGCTCATGTGAGATAATGTACTACGAAACATTCAAACAATTGAAACTAGAAGACAAAGACTTGGCACCTACTGTATCTCCCCTGATTGGATTCAACTCAATGCTAGAATGGCCAGTTGGCAAGATAATCCTCCCAGTCAGAGCAGGAAGCATGATGAAGCAAGTGGAATTCTGGGTATTGAAAGTGCCCTCCACTTACAACATAATCTTGGGAAGGACATGGCTGTATGCCATGAAAGCGGTAGCCTCAACCTACCATCAAGTAATGCGATTCCCCAACGAAGCTGGGGTAATTGAAGAGGTCTATGGAGACCAAATTATGTCCAAGCAATGCTTCGTCACAGTAAATGGCAGCCGCGCTGCCAAAGGATTTGTTCAGATGGTGGAAGAACCAGAGAGCAATGAATTGTTCGCGAATGTTGGCAAAGCCGTTGAACATAAGGCAGTGGAAGACTTGGTACAGGTAAGAATAGATGAAAAGAACCCGGATAAGTTCTTTTTGCTTGGCTCATCTATGTCCAGCACTGAGAGAATAGAGGTCATGGAATTCTTGACCTCCAACATCGAAGTATTCGCCTGGACGCCGTACGACATGCCAGGCATTGACCCAAGCTTCATCTGTCACCAATTGAACGTCCACCCAACTGCCAGACCAATCATTCAGCGCACTCACAGATCGGCACTCCACCACGCCGAGATAGTGGCGGAAGAAGTAGAAAACCTGCTAGAAGCAGGAGCTATCAGAGAGGTGCACTACCCCAGATGGATCTTCAATACAGTAGTGGTGCCAAAAAAGAATGGAAAATGGCGTGTCTGTGTGAACTATAAAACAGTTAACAAGGCATGCCCAAAGGACAGCTTTCCTCTACCCCGGATAGACCAACTGGTAGACCTAACGGCGGGACACAACCGACTTAGCTTTCTTGATGCGTACAGAGGCTACCATCAGATTGCTATGTATGAACCAGACCAGGAGGTCACATCTTTTACAATGCCAAGAGGACTGTACTGCTACAAGGTCATGCCCTTTGGCCTAAAGAACGCAGGGGCAACATTCCAACGGATGGTCACCAAGATGTTTGAACCATTGTTAGGCAGAACAATGGAGGCTTACATCAACGACATGGTGGTCAAGAGCAAGGATAAGAATGACCATCTCAAGGACCTAGGTGAGATGTTTCAGATCCTGAAGAAGCACAAGCTGCACCTCAATGCGTCCAAATGTGCATTCGGTGTAGGATCTGGCAAATTCCTGGGCTTCTTGGTGACCAACCGAGGTATTGAGGCAGACCCCTCTCAGATCAAAGCAATTCAGGATCTGGAGAGGCCTAACTCAGTGAAAGAAGTGCAGCATCTCACCGGCATGGCAGCTGCACTCAACCGATTCATAAGCCGGTCGTCGGACAGATGTCGACCATTTTTTCAAGCATTAAAAGCCAAGTTCGAGTGGGATGAAGAATGCGACCGAGCTCTAGAAAGATTGAAAGAATATATGTCTTCTCCACCACTGCTTGTAACCCCAATACCTGGAGAAGAACTCTTTCTGTACCTGGCAGTTTCGCAGCACGCAATTAGCGCAGTGTTGGTCCGAGCAGAAGGAATCCAACATCTGCCCATCTTTTATGTCAGCAAGACATTATTAGGCGCAGAAACAAGGTACTTACCACTGGAAAAACTGGCCTTAGCCTTGATGATGGCCTCAAGGAAGTTGTCGCATTACTTTTACGCCCACACCATAGTCGTCCTCACAGCCTTTCCATTAAAAGCTTTGTTTGAGAGGGCAAACTTTTGTGGGCGAATCCTAAAGTGGGCAGTAGAGTTGGGACAGTTCGACATCAAGTTCCAACCCAGAACCGCAGTAAAAGCCCAAGCCTTGGCAGACTTTGTCGCAAAATTCACCCTAGAAAGTCATCATATTTACCCAGTCGACCTGACTGATATAACCGAACTAGGGTTGGAAGTTGACGCCGGAATAGCGCAACCCCTGGTGCAGGATACCCAGTCAGACCCTAAGGCAGACCAGAGTAAAGTAAGGGAGGAAGAAGTAAACCATGCTACACCAAGTCAAGACTCACCAGCAAATAAAGACTTGGTACAATCAGATAGCGAGGGGCAAACAGCAAGCATGGACATTGAAGAAAACACCAGCAACACTTTTGATCCCAAGGCATCATCTGATCCCTCCACTTGCTGGAAATTGTTCGTTGGAGAGATGTGGAAGCTCTTCGTGGATGGAGCGTTCAACAGGCACGGTGCAGGACTCGGCATAGTCCTCATCTCACCAGACGGCTTAGTGGTGGAGCAAGCAGTCAACCTTGGCTTCCCAGCATCAAACAACGAAGCGGAATATGAAGCACTTCTGGCAGGCTTAAAATCAGCATCCTACATGAAGGCCACCGAGCTAATGGTTTACAGTGACTCACAGCTAGTGGTAAACCAAATTTCAGGTGACTACGAGGCAAAGGATGACAGGATGGCTAAGTACCAAGAGTTAGTCAGAAAAGAGATCAAGAAATTTGAAGTAGTACGGATAGAGCAGATCGGTAGGGAAGAAAACAGTAGAGCGGACGAACTAGCAGGCTTTGCTTCAATGGCAGATACCTCCATCCCTTATCCATTGCTGATTGACTACCTACCAAGACGAAGCATTGAAGAACCCGAAGTAGAAGAGGTATGTTGTGCCGAACTAGGCCCTTCGTGGATGGATCCCATCATACTGTTTCTAAAAGACGGCGTCTTACCGGAAGAAAAGAAAGAGGCCAACAAAATAAGAGCAAAGTCACAGCGATTTTGGCTCTTCCCATCAATGGCCTTGTACAAAAAGTCATTCACAGGACCTTACCTAAAGTGTGTCCGCCCCAGCAAAATTGAAGCATTCTTGTTCAAAATACACGAAGGCGTATGCGGAAGCCACCAAGGAGGAAGATCTTTAGCATACAGGGCCATTTCACAAGGATATTGATGGCCTTACATGCAAGCAGATTTAGAGAAGTATGTCAAGAAGTGCGAGAAATGTCAGAAGTTCGCACACCAAATACATCAGCCAGCCAGAGAACTCCTACCATTGACAAGCCCATGGCCTTTTGCAATGTGGGGCTTGGACATAGTAGGACCACTTCCAACGGCACCTGGCAGCAGAAGTTCTTCCTTGCAGCAACAGACTACTTCACAAAGTGGGTGGAGGCAGAAGCATTGGCATCAATCAAAGAGAAGGATGTGAAAAAGTTCGTCTGGTAGAATATCATCACTCGGTTCGGCATACCAAAAGCTCTAATATCGGACAACGGCACTCAGTTCGATGGCAAAATCTTTAGAGGCTTTTGTGAAGAGTACAAGATAAAATTTTACAATTCTACACCGGCATACCCCTAAGCAAATGGCCAAGCAGAAACATCAAACAAAGTGGTCTTGGATGGATTGAAGAAAAGATTAGAGAAAGCAAAGGGCAAGTGGGCTGAGGAGCTTCCCTACGTTTTATGGGCTTACCGTACCACACCTTGGCGGTCTACTGGCGAAACACCCTTTTCCTTGGCCTATGGCATGGAAGCAGTAATCCCACTGGAAGTTGGCCTCCCCATAATTAGAAGTGAAAATTTTGACCCACACTTAAATGGAGAAGCCATAGCATCGGAGCTCGATCTTGCGGAAGAAAGAAGAGAAAGAGCACTGGTTCACATTGCCTCGTACCAGCAAGAGTTGTCTAGAAAGTATAACAAAACAGTACATCCAAGACAATTCAAAATCAGAGATTGGGTACTGCGCAAAGTGATGGGAAACACCTTGGTACCCGGAGATGGCAAGTTAGGGCCTAATTGGGAAGGACCTTACAAGGTGGTTGGATTAGCAAGAAAAAAGGGCATACCACTTGGAAGATAAAGACAGCAAAGCCATTTCCAGACCATGAAACATTGCTAATCTCAAACTATTTTATTTTTAGCTTTTCAAGTACTTGTAATTTTTCTTTTTCTCAATAAAACAAGTAGTTTTCTTTTCAGCATAATTGTTTTATTTTGTAAAAGTTGTTTTAGTGAGCTAGGGGCAACAAAAACAGAGTTGGCCGAAATAACCAACTTTGTCCTCTCCTAAGCCCAGGATAAGGATCCAAGCTGCAGGACGTTTGGTCGGAATAACCAAACACTTTACTCTAGGTTGGCAGGAGAAACCAACTTAGAGGTTGGCTGGAAAAACCAACACCTCTCTTAAGCCCAGGATAAGGATCCAGGCTGCAGGACATTTGGTCGGAATAACCAAACACTCTACTCTAGGTTGGCAGAAGAAACCAACTTAGAGGTTGGTTAGAAAAACCAACACCCCTCCTAAGCCCAGGGTAAGGATCCAGGCTGCAGGACGTTTGGTCAGAATAACCAAACACTTCACTCAGAATTGGCAGGAAAAACCAACTTTGAGCTCTCTTCTACCGAGATAAAGATCAAGGCTGAAGAGTGGTTGGTTGGAAAAACCAACACTTAGTACTCCTCAGCCAAGATAAAGATCAAGGTTGAAGAATGGTTGGCTGGAAAAACCAACACTTAGTACTCTTCAACCGAGATAAAGATCAAGGCTGAAGAGCGGTTGGTTGGAAAAACCAACACTTAGCACTCCTCAGCCAAGATAAAGATCAAGATTGAAGAATGGTTGGCTGGAAAAATCAACACTTAGTACTCTTCAACCGAGATAAAGATCAAGGCTAAAGAGTGGTTGGCTGGAAAAACCAACACTTAGTACTCTTCAACTGAGCTAAAGATCAAAGCTGAAGAGTGGTTGGCTGGAAAAACCAACACTTAGTACTCCTCAGCCGAGATAAAGATCAAGGCTGAAGAGTGGTTGGCTGGAAAAACCAACACTTAGTACTCCTCAGCCGAGATAAAGATCAAGGCTGAAGATTGGTTGGCTGGAATACCACTTGTTGTGATCTTCAGCCGAGGTAAAAGACCTAGACTGAAGAGATTGGCAGGTAAAACCAAAGATTTCAAGGTTAAAACCGGGATAGGTATCTCGGCTGGAGAATGATACACATCATTCAGATTACAGTTGGAAAGGTAAAGCAAGCATAGATTAAACAGGGATAGAAGATGGAACAAAAGAAGATTTCATTGGAAACTCAGATCAAGTACAAAAGGTGGGGCCTCAGCCTGGTTACAATATCTTTCCAAAAGTAAAAAGAAGAAATTACAGAGATTAACCAAAAAGGTCATCCAAATCAGCATTAAGAACAACGCGGTCTTCACCCAAGGGTAGCTCGGTTGTGGCAGGCACCTCTGGGTTAAGCTCGGTTGAAAGATCTGCATCAGCAGGCAAAATTGGGATGGAGACCTCTGGAGTTGGGGAGGTAGACTGGCGACCGGGCTGAATGTTGTCTTCTGGAGCTTCATCTTCATCCTCCTCTTCCAGAAATTGCTGCTGAATGGTAGCAGCATACTCCATCATTGAGCTCGGGATGAAATATGAAGGAGGATTGAAGACCTCGGTCTCGGAGCCGTGACCGAGCTGTGCCAGGGCCGCCCTCCATCCACATTTGAAGAAAAGGTCTTTGGCTGCCTCACACTGCTTAATGTAAGTGGCCTTCCCCTCCTTGTAACCTCGATTCTCTCCGTCTTCTGCCTTCTTCTTCAGCTCGACGATCTCCGCGCTCTTTTTGCCATCAAGCTTGGCCAGCTTGCGCAAGTATTTGTCTTTCATCACGGCCAGGGCCTTCTGTTTATCAGCACCAGCCGAGGTAACTAGCCCGGTGAGTCGAGCCACCTCGGTCTCTAGCTCGGCCATCTTTTGTTGGGACTCTTTTAGCTCGGCCGCCTTTTTGTTAGCCTCGGCCATGGCTTGCCTTGTGGTTTTTTGAAGTTCCAACACTCGCTTGTGAGCGATGTGGTTTTTTTGTATGGCCTGCAAAAGGATGGTAAGACTCTTTTTCAATATAACCGAGCTGAAAGTTATAAAAATTTCTTTGAAAAAAATAAAGCAAAGAAGCAACTTACCAGCACCATTGATTTTGTGGACGAGCGAAGGGCCTTCAGCTCGGTTAGGTGGTCGTGGTGCCTCATGTCAGCTGGAAGGCAAACACCTTTAGCCAGGTTGAATGCCATCAGGTGGTTTTTTTCTGCGACCACTAAGTCCGATTCCGTGATAGCATGGTTCTGAAAAGTGATCTTTGGAGCCCACTTGAAGGAGGTAGCTCGGTCTGGGCGCTCATGTGGGGGGCTTGGTGGAGTGGTTTGTGGAACCACGGTTTCGTCTTCGTCAACAAGGCGTTGCTCGGTTGTGGAAGTCCGAGCACGCTTGTTAGGGCGGGATGTCGAAGGCTGGTGGGTTGGCAGAGCTACCACGGTTTCTTGAGTTTGACCGGCTGGTGGTACCTTGGTCTGGTTTGTTTCGGTCAGAAGGGCTCGCACGGCTCTCTTCTTGGCCATTTCTTGTTTGGCGGTTAGTGGGATGAGATTGATTTAGGGCAAGGATGGGTCTGGTTCAGGAGAGGCTTCTAACAAGAAGTCAGTTACCTTGGTCTTTCGTTTGCCGTTATATCGGTAGGTCGGCTCGAAGTTCAATAGCTCGGTCCAACTTCAGTTTGGATATCGAAGCGCGGCGCAGAGCACGTCCAAGTTGGGGTAGCTGTATTGGGACTTAAGAAAGTTCAAATCTGCAAGAAGGAAGATAACAGTCAGTACGGTTCAAGATCAGAAAATCGAAGTAAAAGAAAAGTATGGGATTAAGCCGAGGTAATCCTACCGGTTACACCCTTGTTCCAGTTTATTCTATGGCCAGGGATTTGGGCTTGTTGGTCCTCAAAATTCCCAGATACCCAGAAGAAATCATCGTCGTTCACGTCTTTATCCGGAGTATCCTTTATTATTTTTTCACGCCGACGCCTTATTCGTAAGTAGTAAACCCAGCCATCTTCAGCTTATGGAGTATTGGTGAAAAAGCTCAGCTAGGCCGAGATTAAGGCCAGCCCAGCGGTTTAGCTCGGCTATTCTGTTTATTATACGGTAAGAATTGGTGGAAAGTTGGGTAGGGCAAAGCTTGGTTTGCCTAAGAAATTCACATAGAAGGGGTTGTACAGGGAATCGCAGACCGCACTCTACGATGGAAACAACGTTAAAAGGGACAAAACCTTGTTTTCCCCAGGGAACGGTTTCTAGTTCGGCCAGTGAGAGGTGGACATCATCTGGAATTTGGTAGTCCTTATGAAATTCAGCTATGGCCCCTAGTGAGTTTACTAAAAATCTATACTTTCCCATTTGTGGTTTAAGTTATGAATAAATTAAACTGGAGTGTTAGCTCGGTCGAAGAATGGTGCTGAGTAGCTCGGTTGAGCGCTCAAAGGAGTGCCTGGGCAACCTAAGTCTGCAAAGTGAAAAACAAAGGTGTTAAGCACAGATCGTTGGACCGTGCTAAAATAAATAAAGGCAAGATAAATGAAGTCCTAGCTCGGCTATGTGAGATGCTACGGGTCTTAGCTCGATTTAAGCAAGGGGTTTGTTAGCCCGGTTGAGCCTCTAGGGGCAGCGTTCTTAGTTCGGTTTGAACTAAGAGGGCTGGTTTAACCCCGGGCTGTAGCTCGGTTGTGGTTAAGGCTTTCAAGCGTGCTCTGCATGGACCTAGTATGGTTTGATAGCTCGGCTAATTGAATCAAAAGGGGGTTTTTACTTGTTGAAACTACTGGTATAGCATGAAGTGTTAGTTTGGTTGGTTAGTCTGGCTAGATTGACATTAACTACAAACAACTTCCTAGTTTGGTTACATTGTGATTTTGGATCAGATGCAGTGTTCTACAGATTGTTTCATGAATACAAGTGGTTCTTACAAGGTTTTTCCTAGAAAACGCAAGGCAAAGCAAAAAATGGAGTTTGTGTGTTTTGCAAAAACACACAAACAATATGTTGTGGATTGTAAAAAACGGGTGCGAAAATAACAAAAAGAGAACAGATGTAGCTTACCAGGTCGAAGAGGAAGGAACTGGAAGATGGAAATGACACCAGAAGCAAGAACACGAAGCTTTTTTCAGTTGCAGGTTGAAAAACAATGACAGCTCAGGAGGAAGAGGGAGAAGAGGGTGAATAGTAAAGTAATGGATTCAAAACCTTAGGGTTTGTTTTGGTGAAAGGCCCAAACTTTGGACGGGATTGTTCAAAAAACACGGAGTATGAAGGCGGCGTGATAGCTGCCTTGGGCCAATTAGAGTGTGCCACGTGTCCTTGGAATGAGAAGCGATTTAATTGTTGCGATTGAAGAGACGTTTTTGACCGGACAGTTTTGTAGCTCGGTTGGAAGGTTAAAACTTTTTAGCTCGGCTGGTAACAGATAATCCCTATCATGCTGGGCAGACAGAATTAAGGGGTAATTGAGAGGGTAATTTATATATATAAATTGGGCAGAGCTGGGTAATGGGCCGTTGTGAGCCACGATAAGAAGGGCGCAGTAAAAGGGCCTTGGCATTAGCCTGGTCCCCAAAAGGCCTTGTTGTTATCCCGGTCTAAGAGAACGTTACAGACAGCCCGGTCACCACACTTAGAGTTAGCCCGGTCGTGGCATGTTGCGGTTAGCTCGGTCCAAACCTTGCTATTTCTTAGCTCGGTCTAAACACACCATGGTTTGTACAGGAGAAGCCGAGGTAAGAGTAGTGAATGGAAGAAACCGAACTGGCTTTAGTTCGGTCTACTCCGCGGCTTAGCATAAGCCATGCTTGCCTCGGTTATATTGGAATCCGACCATGGTAAAACCATCTCACTTGGTTTAAGCTGTGAGGGGGGTGTTGAAGGATAAGCATTATCTTTCAGGAATGTGATTCCTAGGAGGACTTTACATGGAGGAGTAAGAGTCCTACTAGGATTGTGCCACACAGAACCTATAAAAGCTCACAACATCACCTATGGAGAGGTAACACAACTTTGATTCCCGAATACACAGAGTTTTTTGTCTATTTGTCTATTTTGCTGACTTAGGCATTGGAGAGGTATCCGGCACACACCTGCCGGCTAGCTCACGTTTTGTGTTTTCAGGGAGTAAAGCGACGTCGTACGGAGGAGCGCAATCTTGATCAACAGGATTATACGAGGACAATATTTCGTGCTCGTACAGTTCTTGATTCTGAAACTTGTTCTTGTTTTCTATTTTTTGTGTCTTTGCCAGATTTGTGCCTTCAATCTTCGTTTTCATAGACTTAGGTTTGGGATTTGTTTGTAGAACCCACAATTTAGGAAAAAACTGAAACCTGCACTTACCTAAGTGATTGCCGAGGTCCCAATAACCCTTTCAAAACATCTTCTGAAATCCAACCCTTTCGATTAAGCCGATATCATGGGTATGTGGAAACATAGGGTAGACACCCCAACCAAACTAGAATTCTTTAGACAAGAGTTTGAAATCCCAGCCGACGTTCACCTGAGGTTGGCTGGGGATGATGACTCCATCATGCCTACTGATGACTCCAATGCCTTTCCCTGTAGTAGCCTTTATTGAGTGTGGACTTCGGCTCCCACTCAACATCTTTTTTCGTGAAATACTCCATTATTACAAATTGAACCCAATGCAACTTTCCATTAATTCCTTTTGAACCATCAATGGTATCATAGCCTTAGCGAAACGAGAAAATGCTAGGATCACTTTAGCTGACATCCAATATTGCTACACTATGTGTAGCCTCAAAAAAGACACCGGCTACGTTTACTACCTCAAGCCGAGGTCCACTGAATACAAAATCGTTGCTGACCTCCCTGACTCCAACAAGGGAGTTGGGGATGATTATTTCATTACTTCGGGGAACTGGGAGTTCGCCCCAGATGAAGACCTCCATCTTTTCCCTCTCCCTCGATCAGTCTTTGTAGAGGGCAATGGTAAGAGCCCTGCATTTATACCTACTTGATTTTTTTTAAAGTCTTTCATACTTTATCTACTTCTTAATGTCTGCTTTTCTTGCAGCTGTTCCTAAGCCACCAAAAAACTTTCACCAATCCTTCATTCCCAGCAAGGATTTGAAGAAACTTTTGGACTTGCCAGTCCAAAAACAGAAGGCACCTCTGTTTCTCAACTTTATTCCAACATACAAGTCAGCTCTGCCCGACGTCCCTAGGAGGAAAAAGAAAAGCCTTTCTCCACCTTCTGCCACAACTCCACAAACTGCGTCTGCATCTTGGGCAGACCAAGGATCAACCTCTGATCCATCTGAGCAACCGTCAACCTCGGCTCCATACTTGATTCCAATATCCCAACGCTGTCGTCGACATCGAACAGTTTCTTCTGCCAAGATGGGTTGCCCAAAACCAGTTGCAAAAGACCTCTTGGCCAGCATTCCTTCTGATGTTGATGCATAACCAACACAAACCTAGCTCCCACCCAAGCCAAAACGAATCAAAAAGGCTCAGCCCAAGGCAAAGGTAACTCAGGTCGATTCTGAGGATACCTTGCCAATTTCTAAACCGGCTCCGAGTGAGAAGACTGCCTCTGTCCCTACAAAGAGGTCCGCTGAAACCCTTCCAACCGAATCCACCAAATCCAAAAGGCCGAGGTCATCTTCTGCGACGACCTCGGGGTCTAAAAAACCTGATGCCCCCTGGGCCCCCGAAATCACTCTGGAAGATAAGCCTGTTATGCCTAGTGATAGCGCCGACGATATCAATGTCGGCGTTGCCCTCAGTACTGCACTGCTTCTTCCAGGCGATCTGGAGCGAAACGCCGAGTTCAGTGAGTGTGAGAACTACGCTCTGATGCTTCAGCGTTCTGTTCAGGTAAGTGTTTTTGCTTGGTACTTTTTCTTTCTTTCTCTTCATTTCATACTTAGAATATTTTTTAATACTTCTGTTTCCTTTCAGGCCATCCAGCATGCCCATTCTTTCTCAATGCAATCTTTTAAGAACCGTGAGAAGCTAGCTGAGAAGAAGAGGGAGGTCTCCACACTTCAGAAAACCAATAAAAGCTTGCAATCAAAGATGAAGATGCTGGAGGATCAGGCCGAGGTTACTATTAAAGCCAAGGACGATGCCGAAGAGAAGGTTGGTGTTGCTGAAGCGATAAATAAAGTCCTTCAAGCCCAGCTGAAGGAGGCCAAGGAAAAAGTGGCCCAGGCCTAGAAGGAGCTTCAAGACGCCTTGGCCACCAAAGAGGCCGAAATCAAAGATGCCGACGAGAAGGCGTATGCTCAGGGTATGGCCGATGTGACGGAGGCCTACGAAAAGCAAGTCAAGCAAGCATGCAACAAGGGTTTCTCCCTTGGTTGGATGACTTTGCTGAAAAAACTTGATGTCCCTGAGGACTCTTCCCTGAGGAATGCTGATGCCATCCCCCTGCCATTTCCTCCGACTCCACCTCCTAGTCAATCTGATAACGAATCTGATTCTGAGGATGAGGCCGAGGAGGAGGTTTTGGTAAGGAAATCAAAAGATGTTGCTGGGACCAAGTCTTCTCCTCAAAATGAGCAAGTCCTAGACTTGACTCAAGATGAGGATGGTGAGGAGGTTCCTGAAGATGCTGCGGCTGAGAAGACATCGGCCATCGTTCCCCTTGCCGACAAGAGCGTAGATGAAACTCTTGCAGAAATTGATGCCGAGCTCGCGGTGGATAAGGCTGCTGAGATGTCTTCCCAACAATCGTCTGAACTCCAAACTCAACCAACTGCTACTGTTGAGGAGTCTTAGCCTTACGTTTTTCCCTTCTGTTCTTGTACTTTGTTTTTTGAACCAATGTAAGCTTTTCACATGGCCGATGTGCCCTCTTTTGTGTACAAATGCATCTGCTTTCCCTGAATGCTTGAATCTTTATCTTCATTTATTTCTTTTCCATGATTCTATACTTAGAATATTCTGCATGTCTTTAATATACTCTTCCTTCTTTGTGCAACCTTCTCGGGGTGACATACCTCGGTTAACAATGATCTCGATTTAACTTCAACTTGTAAATTGCTACAAATTTCAACAAGTGTTAAACAATGATCTCGGTTTAGCTTCAACTTGTAAATTGCTATAAATTTCAACAAGTGTTAAACAATGATCTCGGTTTAGCTTCAACTTGTAAATTGCTATAAATTTCAACAAGTGTTAAACAATGATCTCGGTTTAACTTTAACTTGTAAATTGCTACAAATTTCAACAAGTGTTAAACAATGATCTCGGTTTAACTTCAACTTGTAAATTGCTACAAATTTCAACAAGTGTTAAACAATGATCTCGGTTTAACTTCAACTTGTAAATTGCTACAAATTTCAACAAGTGTTAAACAATAATCTCGGTTTAACTTCAACTTGTAAATTGCTACAAATTTCAACAAGTGTTAAACAATAATCTCGGTTTAACTTCAACTTGTAAATTGCTACAAATTTCAACAAGTGTTAAACAACTTTGTCTTCTCTCTACCCCCTAATGTGAACCTGAGTTCCACTTGGGTTCTCATTATTCATGTCTTCCAGAAACCACATTATGCATTTTTATCAGTCATAAGTGTTGTAGAATTCTGCTAAGATTTTATTGATGTCGTCGGTAAAAAAACAAGTAACATCTAATGATAGAAAAATTACAAATTACAAGTGTTCCAGGGTCTTGGCAGTGCTTTGCCCTCATTATCTTCAAGCTGATATGCCCCATTGCCTAATACCGAAGTGATTCTGTAGGGTCCTTCCCAGTTTGGGCCAAGCTTGCCCTCCCTGGGATCCTTCTTGTTGCTGACGACTTTTCTCAGGACTAGGTCGCCGACTTGAAATTCCCTTGGATTAACCTTCTTGTTATAAGCTCTGGCAAGCTGTTGCTGGTATGCTGCAAGCTGTATTGCAGCTTTCTTTCTTCTTTCTTCGTGAAGATCTAGATCTCGGGCTAAGAGCACATCATTAGTCCCATTCTCAACTCCCTGGGTTCTGATCCTTGGGATGCCAACCTCCAGTGGAATGACTGCTTCTGTGCCATAAGCCATGGCAAAGGGGGATTCCCCTGTTGATCTTCTCGGCGTAGTCCGATATGCCCATAGTAAATTGGGCAATTCGTCTACCCACTTTCCTTTTGCTGCTTGCAGCCTTTTCTTTATCCCATCCAGAATTACTTTGTTGGATGCTTCTGCTTATCCATTGCTTTGTGGAAAGCTTGGGGTTGAAAAGTAGTTCTTGATCTTGAACTTTGCATAGAAGTTCATAATTAGCTTACTGTCAAACTGTGTTCCATTGTCGGCAACTATTGCTCTTGGAATCCCAAATCTGGTGATGATGTTTCTCCATATGAAGTTCTTGACATCCACATCTCGGATCTTGGCAAGAGGTTCTACTTCTATCCACTTCGTGAAGTAATCTGTTGCTACCAGCAGGTACTTCCTTTGCCTAGTTACTTGGGGCAATTGCCCAACGAGATCCATGCCTCATTGGGCAAATGGCCAAGGACTGGATACAGGGTTCAGGTCAGCAGCTGGCTGGTGTATCAAAGGTGCAAACCTTTGGCATTGTTCACACTTCTTCACGTAGGCTTCTGCATCTTTTTGCATGTAGGGCCACCAATACCCCTGGGTAATGGCCCTGTGAGCTAGCGATCTGCCCCCAGCGTCGCTTCCACAAATTCCTTCATGTATCTCATATAAAAAATCTTCAACTTGTAAAGGGTGTACGCACCTGAAAAGGGGTCCAGTGAAGGACCTTCTATAGAGATGTCCTTCTGCTGTCAGACTGAATCTTGCCGACTTCAATTTGATCTTGTGTGCCTCCTTGCGGTCATCTGGCAGCTTTCTTTCTTTTAGGAATGTAACAATTGCGTCCATCCAGCTTGGTCCCATGTCTACACACATTGCTTCACGCTCTGTGGTTACTGGTTCAATGCTCGGGCCCGACAAGTAGTCAATCATTATTGTCCTTGCTTTTCCAGGTTGTACTGCACGAGCTAGGTTGGCCAACGCATCGGCGTGGCTGTTATCATCTCGGTTTACCTGGAGTAGTCGGCAGTTCTGGAATAAGACTGCCAACCTGATGACCTCCTTTGCATATGCCGACATTCTTTCATCTCGGGCTGCATATTCTCCTATTGCTTGATTGACTATCAATTGTGAATCACAAAAAACTATTACCTCATCTGCTTGTACTGCTGCTGCCAGTTTTAGTCCTGTGATGAGTGCTTCGTATTCTGCTTCATTATTTGAGGCCTTGAACCCCAAACGAATTGATTATTCTAGTACCTGCCCATCTGGGGATATCAGTACTACTCCTGCCCCCGCTCCTTATCGGTTTGAACTCCCATCAACAAACAGTCAAAAAGAGTCGCCGATGGAAATGCTGCAGGGTCTGATTTTGTCCTCTTTCCTTTGTTCTTTTGTCTTTGGCTGGGCTTCTCCTTGCTTGTTTGGACATCGTTTATCTTGGCTCAACGGAGCCCGATGTTCGATGGATTCTGGCGTGAACTCGGCCACGAAGTCGGCCAAAACCTGGCCTTTGATTGCTGTTCTAGGCCTGAATTCCAAATCATACTGGCCTAGGGCGACTGCCCATCTGGCTATTCTTCCTGTTAAGTCTCCCTGCTGCAATAGGGACTTCAATGGATGCTCTGTCAGTACCACAATTTTATGGGCCTGGAAGTAATGGTTCAACTTCTTTGAAGCCATTACTAAAGCCAGTGCTAATTTCTCTAAGGGTAGATACCTCGTTTCTGCGTCGGCTAGGGTTTTGCTTACATAGTAAACAGCCCTTTGCTCCCATTTTTCTTCTCGGATTAGTACTGCACTTATCGCTTGTTCTGAAACTGCCAAGTACAGGAACAGCTCCTCCCCGGGTTCTGGATTCGAAAGAACTGGAGCTGTGGTCAGGTACTTCTTCAGATCGGCTAATGCTTCTTCGCACTCCTCTGTCCAAAGAAAGTCTGTGGCTTTCTTCACTAAGTTGAGGAAAGGTTTGCATTTGTCTGAGCTTCTGCTTATGAACCTGTTCAGGGCTGCGGCCCTTCCAGTCAGCATCTGCATCTGTTTTGCCGACGTCGGGCTCTTCAACTCTAGGATGGCCTTGATCTGGTCTGGGTTGGCCTCAATGCCCCTTCTGGTCACCAGGTATCCTAAAAACTTACCAGATCCAACTCCAAATGCACACTTTGATGCATTGAGTTGGAGTTGATATGTTTTAAGGATTTCAAAGACTGCTTTTAGATCGGCGAGATGACCCTCAGGCTCCTTGGTCTTAACGACCATGTCGTCGATGTAGACTTCTACTGTTTGGCTAATCAGGTGTTTGAATATTTTGGTTACCAACCTTTGGTAAGTTGCTCCTGCGTTTTTCAACCCGAAAGGCATTACTCTGTAACAGTACAGGCCTTTTGGGGTGATGAACGCGGTCTTCTCTTCGTCTGGGAGGTACATGGTTATCTGGTGGTACCCCCTGTAGGCATCTAGGAAGCTCATTCTTCCATGCCCTGAAGTGGCATCTACTAACTGGTCAATCTTGGGTAGAGGAAAGCTGTCTTTGGGACAGGCTTTGTTGAGGCTGGTAAAGTCTACGCAGACCCTCCATTTACCGTTCTTCTTCTTTACCACCACTGTATTGGATAGCCATGTCAGGTAATGAACTTCTCTAATGGCCCTGGCCTCCAGAAGTCTGTCTACTTCTTCCTCTACTGCTTCGACGTGCATCAACGTCAGTCTTCTGGCTCGTTGAATTACAGGTTTGGCCAACCTATCAACATTCAGTTTATGGCAAGTGACCTCGGGGTCGATGACAGGCATTTCGTAAGGTGTCCAAGCAAACACCTCAATATTTGCTCTCAAAAAAGCTTCTAACTCTTTTTCCTCTTCTTCGGCTAAGCCCGAGCCGAGAAGAAAGAAGTGTTCTTCATCCCGATCCTGGATGAGGATTTTCTTCAGTGCCTCTTCGCTCTTCTCGGCTGGCTCCTTGCCGACATCTTCTAGGACTTTCGCATCCTCATCTTCGATTTCTGCCTTTTCTGGCTCTCGTATGCTGCAGGTAGATTTCATTGCTGCCATGGAGCAATTCTTCGCCTGCAGCTGATCGCCTCTGACTTCCTCTATCCCATGCTCTATTGGGAATTGCAATAGTTGATGCAATATTGAGGGAACTGCCCCCATCGCATGCAACCATGGCCTTCCCAAGATGATGTTGTAAGGGGAGGGTGTGTCGATGATGGTGAATTCTGTCTTGATCTTCCTGGTGCCAGCCTGCACCTCCAAGCTTACTGCTCCCAGTGGCCATGTCGGTGTTCCATTGAACCCGACCATCGGACCATTGGATTGCTCCATGTCATTAGGGTGAAGGCCCAGCTCCTTGTAACATCTAACATACATGATGTCGCAAGAGTTGCCTTGGTCAATCAGGATGCGTTTCACTTGGCACTCCCCAACCTAGAGGGATACTACCAAGGCATCATTATACGGATGCTGGACCATCTCTAGGTCGGCTTCAGTAAAGGCTATTATCAGTCCCTGGCACTCTCCAGGCCGAGGTCTTTTCTGTCCGACATGGTTCACGTGCTGTAGGTGTTTCACCCTCTGGGTCTCCCCCCGTATGTCGTTTTCGTTCACCTTCGAGTGAATTACATTAACCACCCGAGGTCCTTCTGCTTGTGGTTGCTGTGCTGGGGGAGGCGGAGCTGCCGGTGCTTGAGGCAATCTTGCCTGTTCTTCTCTTGTTCTGGCCTCGTCTACCAGATCTCTCAGATGGCCTTGCCTTACCAAGTCTTCCAAGTGTGCTTTCAGGGCTCTATAACCCTGAGTCATGTGCCTCTCTTCATTATGGTAGGCACAACACCTGCCAACGTTCCTCCCCATGAATTCCCCTGGTGCCCTTGCTGGTGCTCTAAAATAGGGCTGGTTTCGAATTTGATCCAGGACTTTGTGAATTGGAATTCGGAACACAGTTGTCACTGCCTGTGCAGCCCTCAGTACGACTTCTTGTTTGCTAGATCCATTGTTATCTCGGCCTCGCTTTGGCGAGCCGTTTCCCTTTTCTTGCTTCGTCTCCTTGGTCCCCGATGTGTCTTCTTCGGCTCTGGCATATTTTTCGATTCTTGCCATGAGCTCTTCCATGCTTTTTGGCAATGTCTTTGCCAAAGACTTCCGCAGTGGATAGTTGTCTTTTAGGCCGTTCTTGAAAGACATGACCGCCACTTCTTGATTACACTCGAGTATTCGGTTGAACACCTCATAGTATCTTTTTGCATAAGCCCTAAGGCCTTTATCCTTGCTGATCTTCAGAGCCATCAATGCGTCCACCCTTAATGGCTGCAGCTTGTTTGTTACGAACCTGGCCACAAACATCTCGGCTAGGCCTTCCCAAGTCTTCACGCTTCCCTTTGGTAGTTTATGGAACCAATCTGATGCAATCTCCCCGAAGGATGAGGGGAACACTTTGCAGAGCAACGGCTCGTTCCCACTATACAATGCCATTGGGCTTAAGTATAATCCAACGTGGAAGTTGGGGTTTGACTTACCATCATAGATCTGGAAGCTCGGCATACTGAATCTCTTCGACGCCTCAAAGTTGTCTAACTCTACCGAGAATGGAGTTCTCGGCTTTACAGTGGATGTTACTTTGGCATGATCTTGCCTCCTCTTGAGGTAATCTCTCAAGTTCTCTTTTGTCCGGCCAGGAGCTCGGCTGTCTCCTGACTTCAGTCTCTTCGGAGCACTGCTCTCAGCTTCGTTGCGAGCCCTTTTTGACCCTTCTCCGTTAGGTGTGTTGAAGCATAGTACCTGCTCCTGAACATGCCGATGTTCTTTGGGGTCCGCCTCCTTGGTGCAATGCGTCTTTCGTGACTCTTCCTTTCTCGACTCTCCTCGCCCGACCTCCCTTGAAGGCCGGTGGGAGTGTCTTTCACTCCTGGTGTGCTGAGGGGCTATAGGGATTGTTTTCTGCCCTCCCTTCTGGGTATTAGCCGCTGGAATCGGCGTGTGTTGCAGTGGGAATGGTGGCTGCATGACATTGTTTTGCATCATAACATTGACGACCAATTGCAGGTCTGCCAATTTGTTTGCCATCTCTTTCACCTCTTCGTCCCTTCGTAGGCACCTGTCCTTCCATATCTGGAGGTCGCCTTCGTTGTAGTACCCGCTTCGATCAGGTTTCTTTAGTACGTCGCCAGTCGGGCCGACGTCTTTTACTCCGTGAGTTTGCTCATGAGTTTCTGCGTTGGACCTGTCTCCTTCGACATCAAGGTCAATAGGTCTCCCACTCCTAGCGGGAGTGTCGTCTCCAATCTTTTCCTTCTGTCCGTTACTGGCCATCTATTCTACTTTCTTTTCCACAAACGGCGCCAAATTGTGTGGGTGATTTTCCGACCACACTGCCAACTCAGTGATCAGCTGGAGAGAACTGGCAGAATAGATGACACCTGGCTAACCTGCAACAGAAAGAGAAGATTCCGGCGGCGGTTCGTCCACCCAGGGGCACTCCGACGATCAAGTCAGTATATCTCTCAAAGATAATCAATAGTGCTAAACTCACTGTTCAGAATATAAATTGCGTACCTTAGACCCACGGGGGTGCCTCTCTTTTATAGTTAACTCAATCCTAGTCCCGATAGAAGCCTGACTTCTATGGACTCCCATTCAGTGCTTACTTTGGACTCCTCAAGAGATAAGAATAGACTCCCTAAGAACATTATCCTTATTCATCTTGAAGTCTTTCCTTATTCTAGGACTCTTGTCCCTTATTCGCTTATCTCGGATTCCGATATCTTCGCAGATAACCTCGGCCTTGACGAGATTACCTCGGTGTTATGACCAAGACACGTGGCACCTCGGCTGACACGTCGGTGTCACCTTGCCACGTGTTGGTACTCAGAAAATATATCCCCACAGAAAGATATTGAAAAAGTTAAAAACCAAGCTCAATTGTGATGTGTAGAAAATGTATTTGTTGGAGGCATGTGACTGCTAGGATTTTTTTGTAGGAGGAATGCAATTGTGAGATATTCATATTTATAACCATTGTTGATTTTTTGATGGTTTCCATTTCGTTAATTTCTCTTTTGTCAATGTCTTTTTTTTTTTTTGGGTGTGTGTGTAGTTGTATTTTTAAAAAGAGCAATGAGAGTTCTAAAATCTTATGATTTTTTTTCTCTAAAGAACCTACCATATTGATTATTAGACTATTTAATGAAATTGAAAGAAAATAATAGTAAATTGAAAAGAACTAATAGAATAATTACAAATGTATTTTTTGTATTTAAAAAATAAAAAATCATAGAAATATATATATATATTATAGTTTTGAGACTCAAAGAGCCCATAATATTTTTGCTTATATTATATAATAAATAAATAATAAGAAAAAAAGTTAGCAGGATTGTAATACAATTCTAAACAATTTTTCTCACTGTGATGGTAGTTAATTAAAGATTTAGTTAGATAGCTTAGTCAAGTTAAGTTGTAGAACTATCCTAATCCGAAAGTAACTATGATTGTGAGTAATGAAATTATTATTGTGATTGTGTGAGTTTAAAGAGATTAGTGAACTTGTGTTTATTTGTCCATTTTAGTTGTTTGGAATTAAATTCATGAAGATTAGAATTTTGTTTAGGGTGATTTTTTGATAAATCTCATTCCTAAGTGTTTTATTCCATCTAACTGAAATTGTTTTTGACTATTCCAATAAGGCCCATACCTAGCTTTTTGTCCAAAACACCCCTGTTGTGTTTTTGAATGTCTCTTGCCATTCAAACCAACAGAATCTGAAAATATAGGAGTTCTCCCACACAAAGCGGAAACAATCTTGCAAAAATCCTATATTCCATACCTGTGAAATCATCTCATCATTTCATCGTTTCATCGCCTTAACTCCTTTATCATCTTCTCTATATCGTCGGCCGCTGAAATCACCATTCTCATCATTCGTTTTTGCTGTGAATCTTCACAATGATTATTTGTGACAATCCAACCATCTCATAATGGGTACCAAACGTAAATGATTTTACTCATTTTGTATATAAATCCTAAACCCTAACTATTTTTTGCCCCAATGTAAACTTCCACACATTCCCATGATTATATTGATATGATTTTGGTCTTTATTGTTCATATTATTATTGTTATTTTTCATTTCTTGCATTTGTTATTGGTATTGATGATATCCCTGAATGGATGTAAATCCGCTAAAGTTTTTGCTCTTTTTTTTTTCAATTTTTTTTTTATATTTTTAATTGTTGTTGTTGCTATTCCCATGATGTAAACATTCACATAAAAACCATGGCGTGCATAAAATTGTTACATGATTGTTGTGGACCAATTCATTTGTATGTTACATTGTGAAGATTTACATCAAGCTAATACCTATGAAAAACCTCCATTCTTAGACTTGTTATGTGATATATGGATAAAACTATTGTTTTTTGATGTTGACATTCATACCAATGTGAATATTTACAATATGTTTTGATTCCCACAAAAATTGTGGTGGGTGGTTAATGTATTGCTAATGTTGTCATGTTTTTGTACTTTGTAAGCTATAAATGTGAACATCCTCATCATTCTTATATTCAAAACAAGGCTTGTTTTTGTGGTTATGTAATATGATACAATGTTAATGTCAATCTCTACATTAACATTGTGAATTAACATGTGTATGTAAATATAATGTGAAAAATGCCATTGACAATTATCCATTCTTGCTTAATGTTGTCCATGTTTGTCAACTTAATATTCATATCATGTTTGGGTATGATGCAAAACTTTATAGTTTGCAGTTGATGAATTGGTGATATTGTCATGGTGTTTAGTAATATGTGGTTATTATGAATATTCACACTCTTTCCCTCCTCTTTTTGGTTCAATGTGAATTCCAAAATAACTATTTGATATTATCGTTGTTGTGTTTCCCCTTCACGTTTGATTGTAACCAACTGATGTGAAATACATGCCAAATAAATTTGTGGTAATGCCAATACAAATGCATAATCCATCTCTAATCCATTCAATCCTTTATCAGATGTAAATGTTTACATCATTGTCCATAGATGCGAACATTCACATCAGTGCCCAAAGATGTGAATGTTCATACTTGTGCTTAGATATGTGAATGTTCACATCAGTATTTCAAATGTTCACATTAGTGTTTTCATTGTAGGAAATAGCAGACCCAATTGATTTTTTTGAATGTTCATACGATATATTTGATCAATGTGAATGTTCACACCATGTATTTGAATTTTATTGTTTTATCCTATGTTGTACTGTGTTTATGTGAATATTCACATCATGGTTTTGTTCAATGCAACCATAGTCACATTATTTCACTATTCACAGCACATATAGTTTGTACTTGTTATCATTTACCATTTGTGACCATTAACAATGAATTTGTTTCTAATTGAACAAACAGATGTTGCTGATAGATTTCATGGCAAAATAAGAAGAGAACAGTTTCACGTCAAAGACAAACTTGAACAAATAGCCACCCTTCCTGAAAAGTGAATATGAAAAAGGTCAACTATCGATCTAACATCATTGGGTTAGTGAAATTGATGATGAATACCAAGTTCTCGGATCTTCAACTAGATTGTTTGAAGGAAACGCCATTTTGGTAGTTGTTTAATGTGTTGAGGATCGATAAAGTTGACCTGAACAAATGCATGAAGTTCAATGATGTCATCGTATGCGTGCTAGAGACATACAAGGCATCCAAAGACACATTTTACATCGGCGAGAAAAATATGAATATGAATTCCACATCCTTTGTGATTTTGTAAATATTAGAATACATTGGACAAAAGAACCATAATTAAATATTTTGATTGTGCTTAATAAGATACAATGGTATGTTGTCATAATATTTACTACTAGAAAGTCAATGTTAATATTCATATTAGTTTATGTTATTTTATAATTATATACACATAACCATTGGCTTAATGTGACTAAATTAATTCATTTGATGTTTTGTTCGTGATGTTAACATTTACATCAATAATCTGATTGTACATAAACATACACTTCATGTTTGTGTACACACAAAAATGATGGTTTGTGTTTAATGCAATGTTGAGGTAGTCATATTTTTAGAGATTAAAAAATCAATGTGAACCTTTACATTGTTGTCAGCTGTTTTACAATTGTGTACACATAATCATTGACTTAATGTGATTTGTGGGCAATGCAATTTTGATGTGAACTTTAATATCACCATTCCATATTAGTAATCAACACTTTGAAACTATAGTGTCTTCATCTGTATTCCAGAATTCAAGTGAACCTTCACATTTGTATATTTCAGTGTGAATATTCACATCCTGTATGTATTCAAAGTGAAAGCTGAGGCTTGTCGTTGTGTAAGTTGATGCCATGCTGATGTGAACCTTCACATCACCTTGTCACAGTGGTAATGAACACAGTGAAAACATATTCACTATTTAATATTATATTGATGTGTGAATAATATTAACACCAATTGATAAGACAATGACAAATTTTCAATTCAAATTAATGTACATATTAACACTGATCACATCATGTAAAAGAAATAGCTAGTCTATATTTTGCACAACTAATCCCAAAACCGAACACTTTATGAACATTCACATTGTTCATGCGATGCGAATATTCACCAAATTCAAAAATTTAAATCAAAACTCAAACACATGATTAGCCAAAACCAACAACCCCATACAACCAACCAACCAAAATTTAATCTAGATAATAATGTTAAAAGCAAGAAACAGAGTATACAATCCTTCATATACATTCACATTCTTATTGCGATGTGAATATTCACCACATTCAAAAAACAGAGCCATATCTCAACTACATAACCAGCCAAAACCCATAACCCCATTCAGCCAAATAAAACTTGCATGTCCATCAATTTTAGAAAATGAAGTTGAAAAAAAGAATTTAACAATATAGACTAGATACAAAAATAGTTGTGATTTAAATCCATCTCCTCTTTTCCTCTGATTCAATCCAGTCGAATATGAGTTTCAATCAATCTACTGAACAAGTTTGTAAGCCATTATCTCTGTTCCTTTGATTCAAATCCTCCTCTTTTCCTTTGATTTCCGGCTGAAATCATAACTATGGCAAAAAAAAAAAAAAAAACATAGCACAAATTCTGAATCGTCATCTTCTCTCCTACAGGAATGAAACCCTACTGCAACAAAATACTACCACGAACTCTGTGTCGTCATCTTCTCTCCTATAGGAACGAAACCCTACCACAACAAAAATAGATAGAAACGTGTATATCATTCTTGTATATAATATATATCAATAATAGACATAAGGGTATAATAGTCTAACAAAAAATATAAATTAGGAAAAAAAGATCTTATGGAATAAAAGTATAAACACATGGGACTAATTAGGTGTGGAGCCAAAATATATATATATATATATATATCCGCTTATTGGGGTTAACTCAAACAAGGCCTACAATGGGTCCAGCCCAAACAAGGGAGTCCATCAAGTATATCACACCCCCTCTATAAAAGGAGAGCATCCTATGGAATGAAGGTATGCCTCATCTCTCTCTGTGATACAGCACACAAACACTCTTCATTTTCTTTCTCTGAATCTAGTGATTGACTTCACCATCGGAGTGTCTCCGGCCGGCAACCCCAGTTGGGTGGCCTCGACCATATTCATTTTTGCAGATTTACAGGGACAAAGCTTATCTCTTCGTTGGATCTCTACAATCCATGTGAGAGGATTTTCTTGGTCTCACAATTGGCGTCGTCTGTGGGAAACATCTGAAAAAGGTCAACGAAGGAAATAGCAAACATGGTACTATAAGTAAAATTTCAATAACAATGTGATGGTGATCTATTTTCTCTCTAATTAAATGGGTTCTTGAATTGTATATACGTATGTGACTGCGTACAAATTTTGTGTAAACTTTTGCTTATATCGATTGTGGATGGAAAAGTTTTCAAACAAAGCAAAATTCATGGCTCTATTTTTACATCTCCATTTTCTCTCTCAAAATAGTTTTCACACTTTTCTTGGTGCGAACAGCTTTTTGGTAATTCAATAAAGTTGCTTGGCTAAATTCTTACATAGGTCTGTCCGTTTATTTATTTATTCTTTGTTTTTCAAAGCTTATCTTAAAGTTGATTCTCAACATGTTTGCACGTGTACCTAAAAATTTCTGTAGAATCCAAGGCTGGGTCTTCAGTTTTTCTCCCTCTAAAATTGGGTTTTACATTCTTTTTTGTGAAAGTAGCTTTTCGACAATAGAATAAAGATTGCTCGGCTGAACCCACCCTTGGGCCTTTATTTATTCTCTCACAAAACTTGTTTTGAGTTTATTGTTGGTTGCCAATATTAATTAAAAAAAAAAAAAACAAAAGGGTGGAAAGCAAGACGGACTACAGCTCTACAATTGGGTTTATACTCTCTCTCTAGAATTCAATAACCATGCTTTGAAGCTTCAACAACATGGTCTTCTTTCTACGAAGCTTTCCGGAAAACAAAATAGAACACCAAGGTTGTTCAGCTCCTCCAGTAATTCATTCTTGTATGCGGCAACTTCGCTCCGCAAGCTTCGAGCTTAATAGCCCATGCAAGGTCATTTAATTGGCGCAAATATCCAAACGACTAAATTGCCAAATTCAGCAAAGCCAAATTCATCTTGCCGAGTTGCCGAATTCCTCTTGTCGAGTTGTTGAGTTGCCAAAAGATCAATGCTTGCAATGCCTCGTTTCGATAAACTAAGGAAATTGCCGAGATGGTGTCCAAGTGTTTCGGCTATCCCACAAACCAAGGAGCTGCCAGTTATTCACCGCCGAGTGTGACTTGAACACCTATTGTGAACCTCGCCAAGCACACTCTTCCGCCGAGCACATTCTGCCAAGAGAACCTTTTGCCGAACACCCTCCTTCCGCAGGCTACACTTTAATCGAGGACAAGAGCCGAACAACACCCACAAAAAATAATAATAAAAAAAAAAGAAACAAAAAAGTGATAGAATAATTTTATTTTTGGTCAACTTTCGGATGTCTGACGACATCCAATAATGGTGAAATGAAGCATCTGAATAGTGGAATGAACACTAGGCCGAGAAATGAATTCAACACCGCAAAAATGAGGCAAATCGGACTTAAAACAAGGGAGATACAAAAGCTCAAAGTTAGGAGTTTGAAACTAAAAACCAATATGCTTTTCACGATATGTTGCATGAAGAATATGACATAAGAATTTATTGTGCGCTTTTCGGCGTAAAGTGCTACGTTGCATCCTAGCTTGTTCGGATCAATCGGGTGATCCGATAACTTCGAGAATGTCTACCTTCGCATTTTTCGCCGTATACAATCCATTTTTCGGTTCCAATTTTCCAAATTCTGAGTTGTATTGGGATCAATAAGCCGGCCAATTGGGAACATTAAATGATAGTTCACCGGTCAAATCGTGTTCGATCAACATGCAATTTTGACAGCAGGCTCCTAGAGCTAGACCATAATCATCCGTCTTCACCGATCATTTACCCCAACTTGAATTTCTTGTACATTCGGCTATCACAACTACGCATATTCGGCAACCACCAACGAACCAACTTACATCCACAGGCCCAACGAACAATTCAGCAATTTTGTTGGCTTATTCAGCATATTATCAACAAGTAGTTTCGGCAACTTATTGACTTATTCAGAAATTTTTATTCACTGCATATTATCACTCGGCTTCGACAACTTTCATTCGGCATATTATCAACAAGGAGTTTCGGCAACTTATTGACTTATTTGGCAATTTTTATTCACTACATATTATCACTCGGCTTCGACAACTTTTATTCGACATATTATCAACAAAGTTGCGACAACTTATTCGGGTTATTCAGCCACTTACTCGGCATATTAGAAACTGCAAATCCGCATATTATCACTTCACAACTTATTTGGTATTATTACCCCCGCAATCCACAGATCATTTGGCATATTATCAAGAGCAAATTAATATCAACTTTGCATTTTATCTAGTATGGACAACTTGTTCGGCACTACGATCTCGGCATAAAACTAGCACCTCGACTTATTGAAATCCACATCTGAACATACCGCAAGATTCATATCGGCTCAAAGAGTCCAAACCCACCAACCCAAGAAGTCAAGCAGTAACCAAAGTATGCTGAAAATTGCGATACGACTCACATTTTCCGACAATTGAAATTTTTGAAGCTGTCAAACTCAATTTTTGCCCATACCAATGTGACGTACTCATTGAGATGAGTCCAACGCAACAAACCACGTCAAAATCGGTGCTAAAACAAAGTCGTACGGGCCGATCAAAGTTTGCCCAGAAAATGAATTCTTTCGCTGGAGAAGACGACCCAGCAAGCAATGAAGAAATAATCCTGTGCTTCGCAGTTGCCTTACACCCTGTTGATCTGAACCCTCATATCCATTTTGGATAAAACTACACCCGCAGGGGTCCGATTCCAATGATTTGATATTCGTCTCTAACCATTTGATGCATTTCGGGTCCATCCATACAAACAAAATTTTCAAATTCAACTTCAAAAAAAAAAAATGCAAATTTTATTCAAAGAATTGAGCGTAATGGCTCTCACTTCGCATATCACCACGCACCCTACTTTGTCTCGGCTCCATTTCGATATCGCCATGGCACCGAACAGGGGCATGAAATCCGTTTCAAATTGTTATCGGCCTACTTGGCAATTTTGGCCCAAGTCAATTTTATTCCTTCCGAATCACAAATCTTATTCAGAAGCAATAGGGCAAATATACGTTGGACAAGAAACTCAACTTCAATAAATTGGCAACCATTACCAACCAAGTTGTGCTAACCCTGTCCCTTATTACGCTAATTGGTCCTTAACACAAATGTGATTATGTGTTTTGATATGATTTTGTGTGTCATTATGTGAAAATATGTGGTTTTGAATTTCTATCTGTTCACCGTAGGAATATCTGTTTGATTATCTGCTTTGGAATTTAAATTGAAGGCCCTATCGGCCACCGAAACCAAAATTGATTACGCCATTGTGATTGGCATAATTTTTAGAGCCTACGGTGAAATTTAATTAGAAATTGATTCGGATCAGATTAAATTGATTTAATTAGTGAATTAGTGCCCCATTATTTGATATTAAAATAATGTGACCAAAGGAGCTTTTAATAAAGGCACTATACACTCAATTTCTCCCTTTTATCTTCATTTTGGCTGATTATAAACTCTAAGAAAGGGAGAGGGTCGGCTAGAGAAGGAGCAAGGGGGAAAATTATGTGTTTGGCTCAAGTTTGAAAAATTGGAAGGTTGAACTCAAGAATTAAGCATACATTGGGGAGATTGAGCTTCTAGGTGAGTAATCAACCCTTTGACTCATGAGTTCGATTTGTAATTTTTGGGGATCGAAGATTAATTAGTGAGTTAGACTATGGATTGAGTTGTGTTTGTTGAATTTAAAGTCCATAGATGCATGCATGTAGGAAATCACTATGAATTTCCATAATTGAGCACAAAGTGTGTAATCCATGATGAATCTTGTTTGAAATCCATGTATTTGATCATTTCTTCACCAATTTAGTTGAGAATAATGAATATCTCTCACATGCAAGTGAAGATCATGGAGGTGTAAGCTTTGCATGTTTGAATTTGATGTGTTGGTGATGAGTTTGGGTTAATTTGGGACATGCATGTGATTAAATTGTGAAATTGAGCTTCATAATGATGTAATTTGGTATTTACACCATGTTAGTATATGTATATATGAAGATTGAGCCAAAAACATGCATTTTGAACCTTTGAATATCAAGTTAAAGCTCAAGAACACATTTTGGAAAACCCAAAAAATTTGATGTCCGCTCGAGCGAGAGAACTGCCGCTCGAGCGTGAATTTTGAGCTCTCAGTATTTTCTGCAGACATGGGGTCCGCTTGAGCGAGGAAGTTCACGCTCGAGCGGGGAGCCATGTAGAGAGGCCTTCCGCTCGAGCGCCAGAGTGCACGATTGAGCGTAAATTCGACATAACCAGTACTTTTGCGGGCCTCATGGGTTCGCTCGAGCGGGGACCCTGTGTTCTGAAATTTTGAAAATGTATTATGTGTTCCGTTTTCCGTTCTCTTTCGCTTGCAAGCACTCTTAGGCATACATTGAGCATTATAAATAAGTTAAAGAGATAAGAATGAAGCCTAAAGAGGAATATGTGGATTTAAGAACAGATTGAATCATTTGTGACCCATATGTGTTATGTGATGTGTAGGGTCAAGCTCTAGGGCAAATCAACCAACCGATCACTGTGAGTAATGTCTTAACAAAGATATTTGAAATGTGTTGTTGTCCAATTGCTTACTTCTATGTAAGTTTTATGAGTTCGTTGATTCGATGGATATGTTGTTGTCCAATTGCTTACCTCTATATAAGTTTTATAAGTTCGTTGATTCAATTGGTGGACAATGTTGGCTATACCAAATGAGTGGGCCAGAGGCCGTTTTGACATGAATGAATGGGCCAAAGGCCGTTTTGACATGAATGAATGGGCCGGAGGCCGTTTTGACATGAATAAATGGCCCAAAGGCCGTTTTGACATGAATGAATGGGCCAAAGGCCAGTTTGTCATTTGAATGGGCCAAAGGTCGTTTTGACACAAATGAAAAAAATGAATGGGCCAAAGGCCAGTTTGTCATTTGAATGGGCCAAAGGCCGTTTTGACACAAATGAAAGAATGAATGGGCCAAAGGCCAGTTTGTCATTTGAATGGGCCAAAGGCCGTTTTGACACAAATGAAAAAAATGAATGGGCCAAAGGCCGTTTTGACACAAATGAAAGAATGGATGGGCCAAAGGCCAGTTTGTCATTTGAATGGGCCAAAGGCCATTTTGACACAAATGAAAGAATGGATGGGCCAAAGGCCAGTTTGTCATTTGAATAGGCCAAAGGCCGTTTTGACACAAATGAAAGAATGGATGGGCCAAAGGCCAGTTTGTCATTTGAATAGGCCAAAGGCCGTTTTGACACAAATGAAAGAATGGATGGGCCAAAGGCCAGTTTGTCATTTGAATGGACCAAAGGCCATTTTGACACAAATGAAAGAATGAATGGGCCAAAGGCTGTTTTGACACAAATGAAAGTTTGATATGATAGTACGAATGGGCCAAAGGCCAGTTTGACCTGAATGATACTAATGAATTGGGCCCAAGGCCATATGATGTATTTGGAACTGCAGTTACCTAACTTACATATGTCTATGTATGTATGTATTAGTTAGAAATATAAATTGGGCCCAAGGCCGTTTGATGTATGTTGTTCCAATGTATATTCTTTATTTGATATTATTCACTGGACTTTCGCTCATGCTCATTCATGTGTTTGTAGGTGAGCCAAGAGAGGTCCAGACCCAGCCTCAGTGAAGTCTGTGTGGAACACCTAAGGTTTGAAGAGTCAGCCCTTGCGTCTCATGCACGAGACACGTCTTCGCCCTTTTGCCATTCTATACTATTTTGCATGTTGGCGAGGACTTTGGTTTACGTCTGTGTATAGTTTTGTTTGGCTGACTTAGATTTGAATGATCCTGTCTGTCTGTTATAGCAATCCCGGTCTTTCCCCATTTGGTTATTGTATTCCGGACTTAGGTACCGTGGAGTTGATGTTGTATATATCTTGTTTCCATCCTTCAATACTTTGTATTTGAGTTATAGGATGTTTTGGGCAGGTTGTTACAGGTTGGTAGTGAGTTTGAACCAAGTGTTGCTGCCCAGAATTTTGGTCCTTCGCTCGAGCAAGACTTTTGTCGCTCGAGCGAGCTCCATGTTTTAGATCCTTCGCTCGAGCCAGGGTTCCTTAGCTCGAGCGAGAGTTGAGTTTTGTATCTTGTGGCTCGAGTGAGAAGTCTTTCGCTCGAGTTTGCTTCTGCGTCCTGTACTAGACCTGAAGGGTGCAGTTCTTCGCACGAGCGAGCGAGGTGTATGTTTTGAGGTTCTTCGCTCGAGCGAGCATTATGTCACTCGAGCGTGCTTCTAGTTGCAGACCTGAAGCTTTGCATTGTTAGCTCGAGCGAGACTTTCTTCGCTCGAGCGAGTCTATTTTTGTGTCTGGTCACTCGAGCGACCAATCCTTCGCTCGAGCGAGCCTGTGTTATATCAGTAGACAGCAGCAGGAAACACTTCACTTTTTTCATCTCTTTTATTTTGCAAACCCTAGATCCGAGCTCTCTCTCTCTCTCTCTCTCTCTACACACCTTCTCTCTAGGGTTTCATCTCCTATTAGTGAGTTCCTACCCTAAGTCCTTTGTAAGAAAGATAGAGGGTGGCTTGGGCTTCGTTTTAATCTGAAAAGTCTTTGATTTGGAGCACTTTGGATTTTGGTCATCTACTCCTTTGAGCTTCTATTTTCGAGGTAGGGATACCCTACTCCATCTTATGAGCTTTGTCTTTGATTTTGGTCATTTTGATTAATTGGTGATGTTTGGTAATTTTGGGAAAAGTTAGGGTTTAATTTGTAATTTAACAAAAGGGGGTTTTTCATATATTAAACTCCATGTGTTTGTAAGATTTGAAAAATGACATTATTAGTGTCAAATTGAGGAAATTGAACCTTAGGGTTGATTTTGATAAAGGGTGGAAATGCCCTAATTATGGAAATAAATTAATTAGTATAATTAATTTGGGAAAATATGAAATTGAGTTGACATCTATGAAATTGGGAAATTATGGGATTGAATGGTGTAGTTGGATTAATTTATCACTCACCGATGAAATTGTTGATATTGTATTAGCTTAATACATTTATTTTCTGTTTAGAAATAACTGCTTTGGGCTATCAGTGGAGGATAGTCTTGATTGTTGTAGACACTGTATGTCGATTAGGGAAAACTGAAACTAATCACAGTGAATATGTCATTGAATATGACGGTTGAATTAATACAGCAAATACGTGTATTGATTGATTATTGTGTGTGACAAGTGTTAAATACATTGTATATGCATATGGTTTAGGAGGAGATAGGGGATGTACTCCATGGTTTGAGGGAAGATAGGGGATGGACTCTCAAACCTGTTTAGGAGAAGATAGGGGATGGACTCCATGAATACAGCAATTATGTGTATCACTTGAAATGTTAATACAGCAAATGTATGTATTAAATTGAGATATTGGAAGTGCTTGTAATATGAGTTGTAGACTCATTTGAATTGTGAATAAAGGAAATGTTTAATAAGGAATGTATTCCTATTAATTGTTTGGCCAGGTTCTGAGCCATGTTTATGAAATGATTTGAATAAGTAAAGGAAAGTGGAACCTAACATGGACATAAATGTCATGGAACTGTGCTGTGATATAACTGGTTTATAAGTGTTAACCATCTATCAAATGCTATTGTTTTAGTCATTATTTATATTTGGTTTAGTATATCTCTACTGGGCTTTGACTCACCCTATATGAGACATCATTTTCAGGTACAGATAGTATGCCACCTCCAAGGACGTAGCTTGGAAGGTTTTGGGAGTTGAAGACTCTTTTTGTTGTTTTGTTATCTTTTGTTGTATTACATGTAAATTCAGGCCAAGGGCTTAATATGATGGGGGTTAGTACTCTCTTTTGTGTAACCAAGTGTTGACTTGGAAAGTTGTAAGCCGTTGGGCATTTACTTTTGTTGTCAACATGTAATATCTTTTGTAAGAATACTCTGATGAATGGAAGAATGTTTTATTCTCTTATATTAAAGCATGTCTAAATTGTTGGGTTTTATGTATTATTTTGAGGGCGTTACAGTACAGAACTTTATGTACTATACTTTATGCTGTGAGTTATTAGCATATGTATGTATGGAATGTTATGAGGTGCATATAAGCACGACTCTATGGATAAAGTTTTAAATTTGTTTCCATTTGGCCCATTTACTCTGATGAGTTTCATCTTATTTGGTTTAAGGCCGTAGGTAATCTCGTAATTACTAGCCAGTTATGGCCTTAACCCATAGGGGCGGATTTGGGTCGTGACAGAGTGGTATCAGAGCACGAGTTAATAACTCACACACTTGTCCAAAAGAGCAATAAGCGTCTAGAAAAGATCTAGGATGCATTCATGTGATAAGTATGAATCTGAAAGCATCAAGAATATGCTTAAATGTTTAATATGAACGAATATATATTATAAGTTTGTGATTCGCTTGCATTGCAAATTGTTTGAATACGTATACTTTTTAGTATATGCATACCTGTGAATCTTTTGTACAAAGTATACTGCAAATTTAATCAAATATTGAGAACATGTGATAATATGAGATGTGAATTGTTGCACTAATGTATACAACAAGTTTGTTTTGTTATAAGGCACATATATGAACATACGAATCATGAAAAGTTGCTTATGTGCATTCGATTATGCTAATGGGTGTCTATGTGAAATATGAACGTGATTTGAGTATATAATTACTTAGTAAATGTTCAGCATGCGATATCTGATAAGTATGCAATCATCTGTTACGTATGTGATTAATTGTGTCTTGTCAATACATAAAATGAGAAAATAACAATGTGCCTATGTGCGAATGTATGCATGTGTATTTGTGTTTATCTTTGTATTGGGCATCCCGGTATTTGGCAAGGCTTAATAAGAATTTGTGTAGAACACGGATAAAGTAAGGGCATACGAGTTGGCAGACTCTTCCATAGCCCGACTTGATAGACTGGAAAGAATAGTACAAGAAATGGCAGAGATTTTAAGACAACAATGTCAGTTGCCACTACAGTGAGAACCTTTGCCACCATCAGTGTAAGAAACGCCGAGGGGTTTGTTATCGGACTTCTGGGCTCGTTATAGGTGTGGTAAAATGGACCATATGGTAAGGAACTGTCCCCGAACTGGACAAAATGTGAATAAATCTTCTACCTCAGCTAGATTCGTACCAATGGTAGGAATTGCTAATCAGGATAAAGTAATTGCACTCATCCCAGAAAGCACTCAGAATACTGCGACCGTTATCCCAGGTATCTATACTATTTATAAACGAATGCTTATGTGATGATTGATTCTGAATTAGTACATGTGCACATCTTTGCTTGGGATATTAATTGATTCGGATCGGCATCTTTTTTTTCGTATCTGTTGCATGTGTATCTAGATTGGTTAGACCCACAAGATCGAGACCGTATTCATTGAATGTATTGGGATATCGATTAACTTTGTACATGCACATGTACATCTGGACCTATGCTCGGGGTAATTTATTATATTACTGTCTTTAAAGACTGAACCACTGGAATTATGACTCTGTGATTGTGTGACCGGGTTGAGCACCCCAAATAATGAACTCTATAAATTGCGAGATCATGTATTCTGATTGGTAGAAAATTGACTGGACTATGTGACTATATTAAGCTTGACTCGTCAACCTATGTTTTGTGACTGATTTGGAACCTCTGGGTGACAAATCCTATATTATGTGTAATCGAAGAACTTTGTTTAATGTGTTACTGTGTACCATGTGCTTGCATCTAAGACTTATTTGAGAACTGCTATATTGATTATGATACATACCTCCTGATATGAACAACTGCATGCATATGCAACTACACCTGAACTTATGTGGACAATGCTATATTGTACATGACTTGAAATACTTTGATATGAACGGATGTGATGAATGACTCCGATATGACTTTGAGGACTGATGAACTTAGAACAGTTGTGAAACTATCAACCATGTACCTAAGCAAACGAAGTATGCCTTACAGAACCAAATGTACTCTATTTGAGAAAATTTTTATCTAATTTGATCCGATAAAACCTTTGTCTGATTTGGCCCGGTAGAACCCTCATTGGATATAATTTGATGGGGCCTTTGTTTGACTTAATTTGGCAAGACCTTTGCTTGGATTGATTGATAAGACCCTCTATCTAATCTGATTTTATAAAAAGGGGATTAAGAATCGTGTATAAATAAATGGCCAGATTATTCTTGGTAGAAAAACTGATAGACCCAAAACTTGAATCCGTTTGGAGTACTTGACTTATTTGAAAGACCTTTTGTGGGCTATTAACAGACCGATCTAACCATGAACACTGTGAAGAACCGACCTATGGTTGTTGGAGACATACATGTTACAAGTGAATGGGATTGAGCAAATCCAGTGATTGAGAGTTTTATGGAACAATGCTTGTGTATTGTCACATTCTTGTTTGTTTGACGCTCTGGGAACCGATGACGGCAGATTGATTTGACTATAAGTAGTACTGAACATTTATCCTTGACTGATCAGAATATGTTTTGTATGGGAGAGTAGTTGCTTCAGTGTTACCGGATTTTGGGAAATCAGGTTATGGTGAGTGGTATTATGTTTGTTTTGATGACATTCTTGGGGCGTCCTTTCGTGCTAGGGGACGTTAAGCCTACGTAGCACCTTTGTTGAGATATCTCTTTTGCCACTGACGGTTTTGTACGGGTGGGTTGTTTAATCGATCTCGAGTTGGCCACCGACGATCGTGAACGGGTGTGCTTTGATTCCGAGACGATTATTCCATTGTTTTGTCCGGAATGTCATCCTTTGGTGTTATGTGGATGTTATTAGCATCAAAGGAGCTTTTAAAAACCCTGATTATCCGAAAGTGTGTGAATTCAGTACGCTCTGTGTAAATAACTGCTCAGTGTTATTATATTCTGTAATTGGGGCTCTGGGGATGTGTAAATTGTGCTTAATATGTGATTGACTCCTTTGATATTGTCCTTGACATCATGGGGATTTGTATATGCATTGCCTTACGCTTTTGACGATTATCAGATAATATGGAAAGACTCGATAGAACAGGGGATTGAATGTGGACTGAATTGTAAACCGTAAACTGTTGAATGAATGGAGGACACGTGTATTGTGTTAGAAATTGATTGCTTCGATGCTACCTTTGTTGATTCGGGAATCAGTATCTAGATCCACTTCATATTCCTGAAGACTTTTGGTTAACCTTGGATAACTGTGATGAGCCACTAAACTAAGTACTGAATTGGGTTGTGAATTGCGGAATTATTGAGGAATGAATTGAACTTCTATGACAAGGAAATGGATCAAACTTTTATGGTAAGGTTAATTGGCATTTGAAACAAATATGTTGGCGACCTATTGTGAAGAAGGAAATTGTTGAATTTGTGTCTGAATGTTTTCGGTGCCAACGAGTCAAAGTTGAATAACAGATATTGGCGGAACTACTACAACCTCTCTCTATTTCGGAATGGAAATGGAAATATGTGATTACGAATTTCATTGTGGAACGACCTCGGATGCCCATGGTATGAGTCCCGTTTGGGTTATTGTATATGGAATTACTAAGTTTGCTCGTTTCCTCCCTGTGAAATTTTCGTATGATGCTTGTAGACTAGCCACTGCTTACATCGATAAGATTGCTTGTTTGCATAAGGTCCCAGTATCTATTGTTTTAGACAAGAATCCTAAAATATGTTTGAATTCTGACGAGCCTTCAAGGGGCGATGGGAACTAAATTGGGACTCAGCGCTGCTTTCCATCCACAGATTAATGTATGATTAGAAAGAACTTTTTAAACTCTGGGAAAAATGTTCCAAATGTGTGCTTTAGATTTTCGGGGAATTGGAAAACTCCATCCATCGTGTTGGCAGGCTTCGCTTACGACAACAGCTCACACTCTAGTTTCGGTATGGCACTATACAAGCCTTGTATGGCGGGAAAGGTAAGTCTCTGACTAATTGAGAACAGAGTGTTGCTTGATTTTGAAACTAAGCAGATAATTATCAGAAGGATTGGAACCGTTGAATAAGAAAGTATTCCGAATTGTTTTCAGCTAAAGGAAAAATAAGTTTGGAGGACCAAACTTCCTAAAGGGGGGAAGATTGTGATAACCCTGTCCCTTATTATGCTAATTGGTCCTTAATATAAATGTGATTATGTGTTTTGACATGATTTTGTGTACCATTATGTGAAAATATGTGGTTTTAAATTTGTAGACGTGCCCGTGGGCCTCATGCTATAGTTCGGACTCAAATAGTCACGATTCTGAATCTAGTCTGGCAAAGTGCAATGCAAGACCGATAAATCACCAAAGAGTCCAAATCCGGTAAATTGTTTTGGAAAACAGATTTTTTTGAAAGAAATGCCAAACATGGACTATTTTTGCCAGATACAGAGTCGCCACCTAAATATTTTTTATGGGGAAATTTAGGAAACCCTGACTCGTTTGCCTAAGGCCACGTGTCCGTCATCACCAAAGTTGCCTCGGCTTGGAAACTTGGGTATGATTGGGGAAGGTCAGCTATGAGCACCCCCGCTCGCCCGATCAAAGATCGGCCTCTACTAACCATGATATCTAGTTTTGAAAACGTTATGTGTTCTTATTCTGATTAATTAGCTAATCTTACTATGTGATGCGCACAACACAAAAGTATAGACTAGATCGCCTAATTTGGAACAAAGCATTGCATATCTGCTCGTTTGAAAGACAGTTTGAAATTTGCTACTCGCAAGTAGGCTAAAACACGGATTTCAACGAGTTGTTCCAACTCAAGCAATCCAACCTCCACCCACAGGCATTTAGGCAGTAAATCAACTAAGCAGTTAGCCTCATGGTAAGCATGCTGTCATGTTAACATTCACACTCATGCAAGATACTAAAGCATAAAAAGCTTACCGAGTACTCCGAGCTAAAACAAAGAACTTGTTAGCAATCAATGTATGATCCAAGTCCATGTCAAGTGGCTAATGCATCGCATACAAAATGTCACTAGAATAGGCTCGGCTAATCTATAGATGGCATGTGAAATGCAGCAGATACCATGTATTCAAGTTAGATTTGAAATACTATGCAATTAGTATGATGCGCCAAGCCCGGTGCATGCAATACAGATAAATGAATGCACGCATGCATAGCATAAGGATGCTAATTGAAATATGCCCTAATACTAACTATCAAAAGCAGGTAAGTAAAAGGGAGAAAGAAGTGGAGGTTAGAAGACATGCATCGCACACACGTACACTTATTACAAATTCGCCCTCGCTCGGAGGGACCGAAAGAATAATACAATTTAATCAACTAACAAGCTAATTAAATAGTTACAAACCAATTAACTAGTTAAGCAAATTAACTAAGCTAATAAAGCGATAAAACAGCCTCGGGAAGAGGGTGCAATGCATGCGTGCTCGACTCCGCTCGGAAATCCACCACCATGCACAAGCTGCCTCTGTTTGCACTGTTTTTTCTCCTCTGAAGACTGCACAAGTCCCAAGGAACACTCTCTGAACACTGTGGGGTTCCACCGGCTATGAGGAAACACCACCGGCCATGGCAAAGTGGTCATCGACCATCTATTGAGCCCTCGGCCACCAATTCATGGCCGGCCGGCACTGAATGTAGTCGGTCGGCCATCTATGCCTGCAGAATCCTGTTTTGACAGCAACAGAGGACAAGCAAGGTATGGCAATACATTTCAAAGCAATGTGGGCACCATCACACCCCTTATCATGTCCATGACTCAAAGGGGGATGGTACTCGATTCTCGGACCACCAATCGCGCATTTCGATGCGTGATGGCCCAAGAAACCAAGTGTGCCATTTCGATGTGGAATGAAATCCACATAAACAAACAATAGGCCCAACCTCTATCACTTGATCAAGAGACAAGGCATACATGCTTAATGCAATGCAACCTAGGCATGTGAGCTAAATATGCAACATGAGAATGCCAACAAGAATGCAAACATGCAAACATGTAACAAGTGTGCAAGCTAACAAGCATGCGAAATGCAATGCCAACATGCAAACATGCAAAACATGTGACATGTTAAGCAACCAAGTCAAAAGGAAGAATGCATGCCAAATGCACTATCATTTAAGCATGTAACAAGATGTTTATGGGCCAAGTATGTGACAACATGCAAGGCCAATGCAACAATATGCAAAGGATAGTCTTAAACTAGTTTGGGCAGCTCTCTAACAAGCCCAAAACAGCGGCCAAATGCTATGGAAATAAGGGCCAAAACACATACAAACATGCATGCACATATGGTCCAAAATTTAAGCATAAAGAAGCAACTTTTAAGCACACTTAAAAGGAAACAAATATGGACAAACGGCATGCATATCAAACTCTGAAA
Source organism: Camellia granthamiana (assembly GCA_036172215.1). Lineage (NCBI taxonomy): Eukaryota > Viridiplantae > Streptophyta > Magnoliopsida > Ericales > Theaceae > Camellia > Camellia granthamiana. The sequence goes on along the minus strand of CM069917.1, from coordinate 14,363,712 downwards.
ATCATGTTGAGGATGGTGCCAAACCAACTAAACAAGACAAGCAAAGCATGCAATTATGTCCAAAACCTAAGGCTCACCAAAGAGGTATTGAACTACACTTAGCAAAACCAAACATGGCATGATTTGAACAACCAAAATCAGAGTTTTAGCATGTTAAAACAAAGCCAAAAACACATTGACATGGTATCCTAGAGGCCTAAACATGATAGCATACGCAATGACACTTTCATGGAGCATGAAACACAAACTCTTTAAGGCTTTAAAGTAACATCAAATGCAAGCATACAAGCATGCTAAATGGACTGAAATGACATGGTAAGTGGTGCCAAACCACTGAAACAAGCGAAGTAATGCATGCTCAACACTTACACACCCAAGGCTAACAAGCCAAAATGCAAAGTGGCTATACAAAGGATGCCATGGATGGCCAAAACAACCACAAACAGACCTTAAGCATACTAAATTATGCACAAAAGCTTCACAAAGCTTGGCCAAAACAAGTAAGCATAGTGGTCTAGATGCTAAGTTCATGTTAAGGCAAATTCATGGCATTACAAGACAAGTATGCAAGACAAGCATGGTGTGTCTAAACCAATTAAAAACAGTGCTATATCATGACAAAATAAGCATAAATACTAGCTAAGACATGGCCAACATGATCTCAACAATGGTGCTCACACATGAGGCTAAAATGGCACATATTGAAGGCAACAATGAGAGGGGATGGCCCTCTCCTTCTTAGGACCTTAAAGCACCATCCTCACCACTGAAATCCCTCTAGATTTCAGTGGTGAGGAGGCCAAGACAAGGTGGTCCCGGAGCTCACCAAAATAGCACAAAAATGGGGCCAAACAAGGCCTAAGAGGGGTCAAACAACCCCAAACACCAAAACAACCTTAAGCAACTATTTTAAGCACTCAAAATCAGAACTTTTATATGTTATAGACCAAGCTTAAAAACAGGTGCAAGGATGGCTAAAAGCCTATGCAAAAAGGGGGTATTTAAAGGGAAAGTTCTTACCCTTGTAGACCTCTTCAAGAACAATGCTCCAACAGCCTTCCTTAGGTCTAAATCAGCTCAAAACCTCTAAAAATCACTCCTCAGCACCTTAGTAGCCAAAGGAAAGTGTAACTCTAGGTGTTTGTGTGCAAAACTATGAACAAAACACCTTAAGGCAAAAAAAGAAAGGGAGATATAGAGATAGAGAGATATAAATCCTAAACCCTAATCTCAGACCCTCTCTGGAACTTTTTGTAACCCTTGGAGAAGGAAGAGAAGGCCTCCCTTTATAGAGATTCACTCTTGCAAAGCTTACAAAACAAGCTGAGCAAGAGTGAAATCCCTCCATACACGTGTATGGAGGGGGTGCAAAGTGGGTGCCAGCTGGCACAAAATATCTGCCAAAAGTAGATGCACAGTGGTCGGCCAGCCAAAAATGACAAATTAGCCAAAACAATGGTCGGCCGACCACAAAGAGTGCCGGCCGGCCAAACATTTGGCCGATGGCAACAAAACAATGGCCGGTGGCCTCAAGCCATGGTCGGTGAGGTGTGGGGATGGCCAACAAGCCATTCCCTGCCCCTCAAAAGCAAAACACAAGTGTTTGGTGCAAAACCAAACACAAGACAGTCGAGTCGAGAGGTCTTGAGGCAAGGCGCATGGCCGAGACCTCTGGGAACTCAAGACGAACACAAATAAGGATGATCACCGAGTGTTCAAATGGTGATGTCCAAGTCTCAAAGACGGTCAAAAATGGGGTGTCTACAGAATTTCTATCTGTTCATCGTAGGAATATCTGTTTGATTATCTGCTTTGGAATTTAAATTGAAGACCCTATCGGCCACCGAAACCGAAATTGATTACGCTATTGTGATTGGCATAATTTTTAGAGCCTACGATGAAATTTAATTACAAATTGATTTGGATCAGATTAAATTGATTTAATTAGTGAATTAGTGCCCCATTATTTGATATTAAAATAATGTGACCAAAGGAGCTTTTAATAAAGGCACTATACACTCAATTTCTCCCTTTTATCTTCATTTTAGCTGATTATAAACTCTAAGAAAGGGAGAGGGTTGGCTAGAGAAGGAGCAAGGGGGAAAATTATGTGTTTGGCTCAAGTTTGAAAAATTGGAAGGTTGAACTCAAGAATTAAGCATACATTGGGGAGATTGAGCTTCTAGGTGAGTAATCAACCCTTTGACTCATGAGTTCAATTTGTAATTTTTGGGGATCAAAGATTAATTAGTGAGTTAGACTATGGATTGAGTTGTGTTTGTCGAATTTAAAGTCCATAGATGCATGCATGTAGGAAATCACTATGAATTTCCATAATTGAGCACAAAGTGTGTAATCCATGATGAATCTTGTTTGAAATCCATGTATTTGATCATTTCTTCACCAATTTAGTTGAGAATAATGAATATCTCTCACATGCAAGTGAAGATCATGGAGGTGTAAGCTTTGCATGTTTGAATTTGATGTGTTGGTGATGAGTTTGGGTTAATTTGGGACATGCATGTGATTAAATTGTGAAATTGAGCTTCATAATGATGTAATTTGGTATTTACACCATGTTAGTATATGTATATGTGAAGATTGAGCCAAAAACATGCATTTTGAACCTTTGAATATCAAGTTAAAGCTCAAGAACACATTCTGGAAAATCCAAAAAATTTTACGTCCGCTCGAGCGGGAGAACCGCCGCTCGAGCGTGAATTTTGAGCTCCCAGTATTTTCTGCAGACATGGGGTCCGCTTGAGCGGGGAAGTTCACGCTCGAGCGGGGAGCCATGTAGAGAGGCCTTCCGCTCGAGCGCCAGAGTGCACGATTGAGCGTAAATTCGACATAACCAGTACTTTTGCAGGCCTCATGGGTTCGCTCGAGCGGGGACCCTGTTTTCTGAAATTTTGAAAATGCATTCTGTGTTCTGTTTTCCGTTCTCTTTCGCTTGCAAGCACTCTTAGGCATACATTGAGCATTATAAATGAGTTAAATAGATAAGAATGAAGCCTAAAGAGGAATATGTGGATTTAAGAACGGATTGAATCATTTGTGACCCATATGTGTTATGTGATGTGTAGAGTCAAGCTCTAGGGAAAATCAACCAACCGATCACTATGAGTAATATCTTAACAAAGATATCTGAAATGTGTTGTTGTCCAATTGCTTACTTCTATGTAAGTTTTATGAGTTCGTTGATTCGATGGATATGTTGCTGTCCAATTGCTTACCTCTATGTAAGTTTTATAAGTTCGTTGATTCAATTGGTGGACAATGTTGGCTATACCAAATGAGTGGGCCAGAGGCCGTTTTGACATGAATAAATGGGCCAAAGGCCGTTTTGACATGAATGAATGGGCCAAAGGCCAGTTTGTCATTTGAATGGGCCAAAGGTCGTTTTGACACAAATGAAAGAATGAATGGGCCAAAGGCCAGTTTGTCATTTGAATGGGCCAAAGGCCGTTTTGACACAAATGAAAGAATAGATGGGCCAAAGGCCAGTTTGTCATCTGAATGGGCCAAAGGCCGTTTTGACACAAATGAAAGAATGGATGGGCCAAAGGCCAATTTGTCATCTGAATGGGCCAAAGGCCGTTTTGACACAAATGAAAGAATGAATGGGCCAAAGGCCAGTTTGTCATCTAAATGGGCCAAAGGCTGTTTTGACACAAATGAAAGTTTGATATAATAGTACGAATGGGCCAAAGGCCAGTTTGACCTGAATGATACTAATGAATTGGGCCCGAGGCCGTATGATGTGTTTGGAACTACAGTTACCTAACTTACATATGTCTATGTATGTATGTATTAGTTAGAAATATAAATTGGGCCCAAGGCTGTTTGATGTATGTTGTTCCAATGTATATTCTTTATTTGATATTATTCACTAGGCTTTCACTCACGCTCATTCATGTGTTTGTAAGTGAGCCAAAAGAGGTCCAGACCCAGCCTCAGTGAAGTCTGTGTGGAACAACTAAGGTTTGAAGAGTCAACCCTTGCGTCTCACGCACGAGACACGTCTTCGCCCTTTTGCCATTCTATATTATTTTGCATGTTGGCGAGGACTTTGGTTTACGTCTGTGTATAGTTTTGTTTAGCTAACTTAGATTTGAATGATCCTGTCTGTCTGTGCAGAACTTTATGTACTATACTTTCTACTGTGAGTTATTAACATATGTATGTATGGAATGTTATGAGGTGCATATAAGTGCGGCTCTATGGACAAAGTTTTAAATTTGCTTCCGTTTGGCCCCTTTACTCTGATGAGTTTCATCTTATTTGGTTTGAGGCCGTAGGTAATCTCATGATTACTGGCCGGTTATGGCCTTAACCCATAGGGGCGGATTTGGGTCGTGACACAAGTTCTTAGTAAATCCAACTCTGAAGGGATCCCGACACACCGCGAAGCTAAGAAAAATCGCCGACCAAAAGATCGGCACAATCACCGACCCAAGTGTAGCTAACCAACTTTTTGGCAAAATCACATTATATATCAAACGAACACCGATGTTTTGACACTAGTTACTCGATAGTGCATCAACTTTACTCGGCAAGATTATTCGGCACCATTATTAATTCAACATTATGCATGATCATTATTCGGCCATGCATCAACTTTATTCAGCTAACCAACATTATTTGTCAATTTTATGCATTGTCAACTTTATGCAGCAACATTGGCCACAGTATTCGGCAACTTTATTCGCCTAACAATATTATTCGGCAAAACAATTGCCCACTGGGACATCTTAGTCAATTTTCCACTTTCCAATTGGGGCACATCAGTCGATCATCTTCTCAGCACCTCTGCTATATATGCATACTCGGCCAACTTGGTCTAAACATTACAACGACATTTACTTGAGTTACAAACTCCCGCTCCTTTTCCACACAGCTCGAAGCAAGTGCCAGTTTTTGGGGCAATACATTACACACTTGGCAGTCGACAGTTCACATATTTTTGCGCGTTGTCATTTTACCAAAGCCAAATTTTTCCTTGCAACATAGGGCAATGGGGCTAGTCTACCTTAGACTAAACGCAAACCGTGCAACTCGGCAATTAAATAGTTGGCCCAATATCTACTTGGCAATTCCTTACAAGCGGAGCAATATTATTTGTGATTAACACGTCTACCTCATTCGGTACAGGCCATCACTGACACATGATGCATTATTCAAAATCCTTGCAATATTAGTACTTGATCGCCACTTAAATTTAGCATAAGTCTCCAAGTACAGCGTAATCTTCGCACTCGGCATGGAGTGCCATCAGCAAAGGCCTACACCCTCGTCTGGGGGGTAATAATACCGCAGGCCTACACCCTCGCTCGGGGGTAATAATACCGTGGTCCACTTTTATGATTTATTTGGAACTCATATGATATAATTTCATCCTATGATAGACATATGTATATTTATACATACATTCAAGAAATACGTATATTTATGCATACATTCAAGCATACATGCAGTCATTCATTCATACATTTTATTCATTTATCCAGAGTGTTCTTTATCAAAAACCCTATCAGCTATTTGAACAGTGTAACTCGGCAAGAAAAACTCTCATTCCTTCTACCGCAAACAATGAAAGTTTTGGGGCAATTGTGAGAGCCAGAAAAATATATATATATATATATATCCGCTTATTGGGGTTAACTCAAACAAGGCCTACAATGGGTCCAACCCAAACAAAGGAGCCCATTAAGTAAATATCACACCCTCCTCTATAAAAGAAGGGCATCCTATGGAATGAAGGTATGCCTCATCTCTCTCTGTGATTCAGCACACAAATACTCTTCATTTTCTTTCTATGAATTTAGGCCTCGTTTGGGAACAGGCTATTTTAGTAACTTTTGGCTTTTTACGAAAAGATGTGCAGAAAAGTAGAGAGGTGATGTGACAAGTTTTAGTTGGCTTTTTGGCTAAAAATAGCCACTCCCCAAACGAGGCCTTAGTGACTTGACTTCACCATCGGAGTGTCTCCGGCTGGCAACACCCGGTTGGGTGGTGCCGACCATATTCATTTTTTGCAGATTTACAGGGGCAAAGCTTATCTCTTTGTTGGATCTCTACAATCCATGTGAGAGGATTTTCTTGGTCTCACATTAGGTTATAATTTTCCTTTATGGACTTATTGGGATAGAACACCTCTAAATGGGATTTATCAACAAAAAAACCCTTTTGTTTAACTTTGGTTTGTTTACACTACAAGTTAATTTCAAAACAAGTTTTAAATGAGCTAAACATAAGTCAAGTTCAAGGAATTTAATTTTTTATAGTGCATATAAACCTATTGAGTCGATTAGTAAATTAACCAAACTTGGTTTAAATTTGACTTATTTATATAACGAGCCAATTTTAAACGAACTTTTAACGAGTTGAGTTCGAATAATTTAATTCTTTAATAGCCTTACTAAAATGTGACGTTTGTTTTTGTAAAACAAGACAAGTTTGGGAGCTAGCTTTGTTAGCTAAAAAATCAAGAAGTCCACTATTAAAAAATTAACTTTTCTTTATATATATATATTTTTTTGGTATAACTTTATGTAAAAAATCAATTAAAATAGTTAATTCCTAAAACAATCTTAAGTTTTTTTCTGGTTAAAAATCACACCAAGGCCCCTTTTTATATTTGACTTTTCAAATATTTTTTAATCGTTTAAAAAAAAAAAATTTATTTTTTATATTAAAGTTTTTTGACTTTTTTTTTAAATTAAAAAGTCATGTTCCCAAAGTAAGCATATGTTTATTTAACTTCAGAAGTGGCTTTCGTGACCACTGAAGTCAACCCAAGTTGGGGTGTTTACCACACTAGTTGCATTATTTCATAGTTTTTCTTCTATTTTATTTACTTGAGTCAGCACGGAGGAATCGGCATGATTATTATGGGTGTAATTTGGACGAATTTGGTCAGTTAAAAGGTTATTCAAATTCTGTTTAAATTATGTTGAGACTTTGTCTAGAATTGTAATTTGAGATTACTTGTTTAAGTTCGACTTGAGTTAAATTCGAATTACGAGAGTTGTCTGAATTATAAATGAATTTTAATTTTTTTTAACTAAATTATTAATTTATTAAAATTAGGTTATGTTTACATATTTTTTAAAAAATCATTAATAACATCTAAACAAATAATTTATATAATGTAAGATAAATGTCGCTATGATATTTTTTGCAATTTATGAATGAATAAAAACAGTAAGATGTTGTGTTATTTGTATATATAATATATATTCAATATTATTTAATAATTTAAATTACTTTATTATCATATAATAGCTAATAATTTATACGTATATTTAATATTTTTATATATCTCTATATGTATAATTCGAGTTTTTGGTTGTTTGGATTGTTTGATGTCTTTGTCCAAACCCGTTCAAATTTAATTTGGGTTTCTGAATTTTGACCAAACTAACATCTTATTCAAGTCCTAAAAAAATTCAAAATGGACTTAAATTGCTTGGGTTAAGCCTGCCCAAGTTGTACTCCTAATGTTTACTAACTGGATGCATTACTTCTTAGTTTTATTTTAAGATAAATTTGATTAAGGATTAAAATAGTGAGAAAAAAAAAATGAAGAAAAGAAAAAAATAAAAGTAAAAAATTTCCAGAGTTTGTGTAGCATGATAATGATGAAAATTACAACAACAAAAAAATATATATATTGGACAGCCCATATATTGATATAGTAACTAAGTTTTTAATTTATTGCAAAAATAATTTGGAAAGACGTGTGAAAATTTCAATTGATCCATGCAAGGGTTTACATTTATTTGAAATCAAAATTTACCTCTCATTTACTTGCAAAATTTTCATCATAATCAAATTTTTAAATGAAAAAAATATATATATTGGAGGGAGTTTTTATGAGCATTAAGGCCGAGCTAAGCCCAGGCATAGTAATAGGCCGTTCTATGGGCCGTGGTGAAAAGCGCTTAGCGAGTGGACCTTAGTGTTAGCTTGGTCCAAGTATGGTTACAGTCACCACGGTCGGAGTGGTGGTAATTAGCTGGGTCATAGTATTCGGAGTCGAGGTATTTGGGCTTCTTATGGTGGACCTTGTTCTTGTTAGCTTGGTCAAAGCTTGCTGTAGTTAGCTCGGTCTCAACAGACAAAATCGAGGTACAAGTGAACAAGAGCCGAGCTATGTGTTGCATGTGAAGGCGCTGGATTAAGTATAACAAAGGGCTAGTGTTAGTTCAGTCATGCTGTCATCTAACCGAGGTAAAACCATCTCACTTGGTTTAAGCAGTGAGGGGGTGTTGAAGGATAAACATTATCTTTCAGGAGTGTGATTCCTATGAGGACTCTACATGGAGAAATAAGAGTCCTACTAGGATTGTGCCAGGCAAAAACTATAAAAGCTCACAACATAACCTATGTACAGGTAACACAACTTTGATTCTTGAATACACTAGAGCTTTTGTCTATTTGTCTATTTTGCTGACTTAGGCGTCGGAGTGGTATCTGGCACACACCCGTCGGCTAGTTTACGTTTGTGTTTTTAGGGAGTAAAGCAACGACGTTTGGAGGAGGCGCAAACTTGACCAACAAGATTATACGATAAGATTATTTCGTGCTCGTACAATTGGCGCCGTCTGTGGGAAGGGCTACCACGACCTCATGTGTTTGATCGGCTTGTGGTATCTCGGTCTGGTCTCCAACGGCTAGAGCCGTTGTTTCGGTGATGAGTGCTCTGATAGCTCTCTTCTTAGCCATTTTTTGCTCCTCTATTAATGGGATCAGATTGATTTGAGGTAGTGTTGGATCTGGTTCTGTTGAAGGTTCCAGAAGGAAATCTGTCACCCTGGTCTTCCTCCTACTGTTGTATCTGTACGTCGGTTCAAAATTGAGTAACTCGGCCCAACCTCGATCACGGTACCAAAGCGCGACGAGGAGTGCGTCTAGATTGGGGTATTGGTACTGTGATTTTAGTTGGTTCAAGTCTACATAAAGAAAAAAGGCAACGGTTAGCACGGCGCAAAACTTATAAACAGTAAAGAAAAGCACAAGCTAAGTCGAGGTATTTATACCGGCTACTCCTTTATTCCAGTTAATTCGGTCGCTTGGTATCTGGGCTTCCTAATCTTCAAAGTTGCCCGAGACCCAAAAAAAGTCGTCGTCATTTACGTCTTTGTCCAGTGTATTTTTGATTATTTTCTCTCGGCGTCTTTTTATTCTTAAATAGTATACCCAGCCATTTTCATTTTGGCCAAGTGAATATTGGTGAAAAAGCTCGGCTAAACCGAGGTTGAGGCCAAGCCGGCGATTTAGCTCGGCGATGCCGTTTATTATTCTGTATGAATTGGTGCTAAGTTGGGTTGGGCATATTCTAGTTTGCCTAAGGAATTCACATAGGAGTGGTTGAACTGGGAATCGAAGGCCGGCTTCAACAATGGATAACATGGTAAATGGAACAAAACCTTATTTTCCCCAGGGCGTGGTATCTAGTTCAGCTAGGGAAAGATAGACGTCGTCTAGAATTTGGTAATCCTTTCGGAACTCAGCTATGGCCCCTGGTGAGTTTATTAAGAATCGATATTTTTCCATGTAGACTTAAGTTATGTATAAATTAGCTCGGAGTACTAGCTCGGTGTTTAAATGACATTGAGTATCTTAGTTGAGCGTACAAAGGAGTGCCTGGCCAACCTAGTTAGAGTCTGCAAAGTGGATATGAAAAGTGTTAAGCCCAGATCGTTGGACCATGCTAAGTATAAAGGCAAAAATAAATGTAAGCCTAGCTCAGCTACGTAGGATGCTATCCGTTCTTAGTTCGGTTGGAGCGAAGGACTTTAGCTCGGCTAAATGAAACAAAAGGTTTTTAGACCGATTGAAACTAAAGGTGTGGCATGAAGTTTTAATTCGGCTATTAGGAGAGTTATCTAGTTTGGCTGGGTTCACACCTAAAATACAAACAAGTTCCTAGTTCGGTTGAAGTATTATTTTGGATCAAAAGCGTCGTTTTTCAGATTGTTTGTGAATCCAGTGGATCTATTACATGGTTTTTACTGGTTATTTCCCATTAAAATGGAAGCTATAATAGTGTGTTTTGATAAACATACGAATATTATGCTACATACTGCAAAACTATACAAACAAAAAGAAAATGGGATTGAGTTACTTACAGTTTGAAGACAGGAGGACACAGATCAAAGCCGCAAGAATAGCAAGGAGAATACAAGCTTTGCAAGGACTATGGTGGTGAAAATGGAGGCTCAGAGGGCAAGAGAGAGAAGACGAATAGTAGAGTGACAAGTTCAAAAGCTAGGCTTTTCGTATAAGGCAAAGAAAAGGCGGGGACTGTTCAAAATTTTCGAAGTACGAGGGCGGCATTGACAGCTGTACTCAACCAATAGGGACCAACCACGTGTCTATGGAATATCAAGCGATTCAGATGTACAGCGTGACTGAAGAGACGTTTTTTTTTTTACCAGACAAATCGGTAGCCCGATGACAATTTAGCTCGGTTGAAGGTCTGAAGTTTTAGCTCGGCTAGTAACAAATAATCTCAATCATGCTACGCAGATGGAATTAAGGGGCAATTGAGAGGGAGTTTTTATGAGTATTAAGGCTGAGCTAAGCTCAGGTAATAGGCCGTTTTATGGGCCGTGGTGAAAAGGGCTTAGCGAATGGACCTTAGTGTTAGCTTGGTCCAAGTACGGTTACAGTCACCACGGTCGGAGTGGTGGTAATTAGCTAGGTCATAGTATTCGAAGCTGAGGTATTTGGGCTTTTTATGGTCGACCTTGCTCTTGTTAGCTCAGTCAAAGCTTGCTATAGTTAGCTCGGTCTCAATAGACAAAACCGAGGTACAAGTGAACAAGAGCTGAGCTATGTATTGCATGTGAAGGTGTTGGATTAAGTATGACAAAGGGCTAGTGTTAGCTCAGTCATGCTGTCATCTAACTTGGTTTAAGCAGTGAGGGGAGTGTTGAAGGATAAACATTATCTTTCAGGAATGTGATTCCTAGGAGGACTCTACATGGAGGAATAAGTGTCCTACTAGGATTGTGCTAGGCAAAAACTATAAAAGTTCACAACATAACTTATGTACAGGTAATACAATTTTGATTCTCGAATACACTAGAGCTTTTGTTTATTTGTCTATTTTGCTGACTTAGGCATCGGAGTGGTATCCGGCATACACCCGCCGGCTAGTTCATGTTTGTGTTTTTAGGGAGTGAAGCGACGACGTTTGGAGGAGGCGCAAACTTGATCAACAGGATTATACGAGAAGATTATTTCGTACTTGTACATATATATATATATATATTAAGAGGGGAGAAGATGAATAGAAATTGTTTGTGAAATATTGAATATATGAATTGATTTAATTTTTTTAGATATAAATTTTATCATATTGACAGTTATTGTGAATTTTATTTACTAACAAAAAAAACTGACAGAAATGTTTACACTAACTTGGGCTGGGCCTTCGCAGCTTTTTAGTATTTATTTGATCAACTTTTGATGCTTTCAAAGCCTCAATTGTTATCAGAACCCAAAAGCAAAATAAGAACAAACTGCCAACTGGGCTTTTAAAGCCCAAAAAGTTTTTCACCAATTGGATACCCCACAGGGCTTTTTGGATCTGCCAACCGGGTTTGTTTTTGGGCCACTAAGCCCTTGTTTGTGATGAACATTTAAGCAGTTTTTAGCTGTAGTTACATGCTACTCCTATGTATCGGACTTATTTACCAGTAAATCCTGCTAATAGAGTATTAGAACGACACATTTCTCACCTGTATTGATACATTTATTGATTTAACAAATGAAGTTTACAACAACACATATAAACAAAAACAAAAACAAAAGTGAATCAGTACACTAAAAAAAATTTCATTCACATGGTTTATATGTATGAAGTTTTCACTCCAGACTTACGAGTAAATAATTTTGGCCAATAGTAATGGTGTTTAAATTATGCAGTGAATTGAAGAACTGAACCGAACCAATATCTTTGGGTTGGGTTGGTTTGGTTCTTGAGTACGTTGGTTTAGTTCTCGGTCTTTAAATCATCAAACTGATAGGAATAGATTGGTTATTGATTTAGGCCTTACCTAAACCGAATTAACCTAAGAACCGAACCTAATTATATATATTATAGAATTTTACTTATATTGACATGTTTTCACCTAATTGCTCTATTGCAACAGACTTGATTGCACGTAATAATTTTTCACATACAAAAATTATTAAGTGAACAAAGAAAGTACTAGTAGCATGAGTTGAGTTTTGCAATTGATTTAATTTGTGTCAGTTATATTAATGGATTTAATTTATCCTGGTTATGTTTAAGTTTGAGTTGAATTTAATTTGTATTGACTTGCATTAAATAGTATTTTGCACTTTGTTTGTATAGTATTTAAATGTTAAAGATTTATTTATTTTAATTATTTATTATTGATTAATTCACTTATTTTTAATATAGTGGAACTATGATTCCAACCCGAATTAACCTGAATTACATTGGGTTAGGTTGGATTGGGTTGGGTTAGTTTTAGTACATTAATGGTTTGGCTTTGGATCCAAAAATTTGGAACCAATCGTAATTAAATTGGTTTTAAATTTAATGTCAAATCAAACCAAATTAACCCATGAACACCTCTAACCAATAAAACTGACCGGTAATTATCTCTAGTTTTTTTTCCTGCAATTAGATTAGAAACCACAAAAAGTAAAAAACATATATTTTGAATTTCAAAAAAAAAAAAAAACACTAATTAAAGTAGGTTGTTTTTGGTATTTTTTTTATGTGATTGGTGTATTGGTCTCCTGCATTTTTGATAACCCATTCTGGTCCCGCCACCACCACTACACTAATCTGATTTTCCTTTGCTGCTACGTCTTTGTTAAATTATATGGTTGTATTTGGTTCATTAATTTAGAAAATGATTTAAAACGGTAAAGAAAAAAATATAAATATAATGTGAATAAAATATATTAATATTTTACTTATATCTTTTCATTTTCTCTTTTTAAATCCCTCCTTAAATTTATGAATCAAGCACAACTTAAATAATTAAATCTTAAAACAAAAATGTTATAAATCTCAAATATTCTATTACAAATTATACTAAACACTCACAAGAGTGTTTCATATCCCTAATACACCACCGAGAGTGGTGACCTAATGGAGAAGGTATCCCTCTTTATAGGCTTGACTTAGGTTCGAACTTGGGAGAGCGAAATTCGATACTTCGTAGCTGGTTCTCTTCAGAGACCTCGCCTTTTACTTCGCACGAAACCTAGGCTTATTTGTGGCGTGTGGTTGAGCTTCATTGATACCTCGATGATGGATCTCTTCCTATGAATTAGATTAAATCAGGCCGACAACCAATTACTTTGGAACCTAAGCCCACAAATACAGTGATAACGCCTTTGAACATCATTTTTTTTCTTATTCAAAAAAAAAAAAAAAACCCCTAATATTGGTCGTTCCACCTTTTTACCCTAACAAAAGGAGAATTGAGTAACAGCAAGAAAAAACTAAAAATATTATTCAGTGTGCTTGATTTTAACTTTTTAAATTTAATTTTTTAGAAATTAAGTTTTTTGTTTTTCATTTTTTTTATTTTTAGTGAATATTTTTTAAATTTGAAGTAATTTTTTAATTTTTTTAGATGCACCTTACTTAGATGTATTTAAATAGTAAAATATTTGTGAAAAAATATTTTAAAAAATTAATAAATACACAAAAATATGAAAAATGTACGAAATTTTTATTATTATTTTTTTGTATTTTTGGTATTTAGTGAATTTTTTTTAAAAAAAAATCACAAATATTATACTTTTTAAATGTATTTCTGTTAGGTGTGTCTAAAATTTTTTAAATTGCTTAAAATATTAAAAAATTCAATGAAAACAAAAAAAATACGAAAAAGGAAAAAAAAATTTCTGAAAAGTGAATTTTGGAAATAGAAACCAAACAAAATGATTTGCCTTTTTAGAAAAAAAAAAATTTTTGGTTGAAATTTTCATCTTTAATGCTTTTTTTAAGTTTTCAAAAAAATTTGCATTTATAAGTTTTACTAAACTAGATGGATCTAACATTAAAAAATAAAATTATTTTTTTAAAAAGAAAATCAATTAAAGACACACACACAGACACAAAAAGAAAAAGACAAACCTAAAAGACCAATTTTTTTGGTTCTTTTTATCTTTAGTGATTTTTTAATTGTTTTTCTTCTATTTTTTTTTTCAGATCATTACATAGTCCGTTTTAGGGATTGGCGACTTACTCATTCAGTGACTTTGGCACTGGACATTCCCCAAATGGGTACTATTAGGTGAGGTGAATTCAATAATAGACGCCTGTTGGCATTCCAACCTTCGTTCTCCTTTCAGTGCCTATCCGAAAGAGAATCCTATACTTCTTGGTCGTGAATATTTGAACTGGTTGTTCGCTGTTCAAGAATTCTTGTTTAGGCAATTCATACCATCCATATATAGTGTTTTGATCTAAGATTTCAATTCTTCCATGTTTCAGCAATAGTATATTGTTCCATGGAGCTAAGGTCCAAAATATGGAAGAAAGAAGTGTTTCCATGACTCGACTACCCAGTCAATTCTGTTCCACTTAATCCTTCTTTCATGGCTACATATCTTTCCGGCTAAGGAATAGGAAATCTACATGAATCCAATTTTCATTTCATTCCAATGGTCTAAATTATATTTATGTTCTTGAACAGTTTTGAACAGTTTGTATTAGGCTTGTGCCTATGGTTAAGTTGGTCTAGTTTATGTTTCTGTTCATGTTCCCTATCTTTGATTGGAATATGGGTCTTGAACAGTTTCGTCTTCTTGGTTGGTTTTGTTTTTTAGCTGCTTTAGGTCCTAGGGTATGTCCCTTATAATCTTGTAAATTTTTTGTTTTTATTTATGACTTATTCATCCAAAAAATAAATGTTGATTTTATCAATCTTCCATGGGATGCTGCCATTGACGTTTTTTTTTTTATGGTGCCATTGACATCTTTTTGTTTTTATTGTTTTTTAAAAAATGTTATTATCTACTCCTTTAAAATAGTGTATCATATGTATTTTTAGTTATATTATTTTTTTGTGTTATGATTAATTTTGTTATTTACTCATGACATTATTTTTAATTATGACTAAAAAGTTCTTTGATTGTGTGCCAGGTGTGTTTGGTTATGATTTTTTTTTAGTTATAACTTAAAAAATATAAAATTATATTATTTTTTATTTAATTTTAAAATACATATGTAGGGATGTAAGAAAAATTGAAAAAACTGACCAAACCGATTGAACCCAACCAAACCGGCTATATTTGGTATGTTTTTTAACAAGAATTGGTCTGTGCAGTTTTAAAAATTGAATTTTTTCGATTTTCAGTTCGGTATTAGTTTAAACACCTTGTGTACGATTTAAATAGAAACCAACTGCTTCAACATATATTATATTTATAATATATATATATATTCTAATAATCTAATGATATTAATAAGTATAATAAATTATTAACCTTAATTAATTAATCTTATCATCTTTATAACTTAAGTTTGTAAACTCTTATTATATATAATCTTAATTCTAACTCATTATTCTTGAAATCTTAGCATTGTTAAACTTTTTTTTTTGTTTTTGTTTTTTTTTTTGTTAATTTAGGAATTAAAAAGTATGTATTAACTGGATGGAATGGACATGTTTGAAATTATAGACAAATAACTAATTTAATATTTTTATATAGATTAATTATTATATTTAAAAGTGGCTCAAGTTTGAAAAATTCTAAACCGATTAAACTGCACAAATCCGAACCGTTTCAATTGGTTCGGTTCTGTACGGTTTGATGTGAGAAACAGTTTGTATCGATATTAAAAATAATAAAATTGATATTATCAATTCAATATAATTTTTTATCTAAATATCAACCGTTTCGAACCGATTACATTCCTGTAAATACGTATACCTCCTTTAAAAAAGGTGTAGCGTCTCTCCCATTATTTTTTAATAGACAAGTGCAATTAATTTGGTAATGAGTAGAGTTGATTGTCACCTTTCAGACCCATCTAAATCAGAACCATTCAAAATTTGAAAAACCTAAACCTATATTTCATTAATGTCACTAGCAAGGTATAGCCCATCACCATATTTAATATTGTTAGGTACATTAGTATATTCAATATCCTAGGAATATAGCCCATTATCATATTTAACAACCTAGGAAAATTAGTGGAGTAATGCAATTTGACTAAAACAAGATTTGAATATTATCATCAATGTAGTTGTTACATAAGATTCATTTTACATGTCTTATATTAATATATTGGTAACACATCAATATTATTCAAAATTTGATTATTATATTTAATCATTGTAACGGTATTGTAGATTAATTTGCTTAAGTCTTATTTTCAGACTTACAAAATTGAAAACATCCACAGAGGTAAAAATTTTAAATAAAAAAAAAAAAAAGGAAAATCATTTGCCATTCGAATTTTATCTAATAGATTCATGTTTTATTTCTTATACTAGTGACACGTTAAATAGTATTTAAAATTTAGTATCAAAATTTGATAACCATAATATTAATGTAGACTAACTAGTTTAGTCGAACCCTAAGTTTTGGAAAATATAAAACACCCCCAACAAATGGTCACAAATTTGAAAAGTTGAAAAAGGAAGAGATAATCGGAATTGGCCAGCACAAAAATGTGATGCTTGGAGTTTGGATCATATAGCATCCACAAAAATGGTGAATAGGTACTAGAATGAAAAGTTCTGAAAGAGTGTTTCGTGATATAATCGTAAGATACAGTAAAAAATTTATTATTAGGATTTTTTGATCTTTCTTCTAGTATTCACCTCCTTACAACAGAGGGGGGTAAATCTATCTTATCTTGATTTTATTTAGTTTGTTAATGTTTGTTTGTTGAGTGGTCATTTGGAAAGTTGCAAAATAAGTAGTTTATTGACTTATTTGTTATAAGTTTTTACTTTATCTCTTATTTTTTTAAACATCTTTTAATAAAAAGTTAAAAAATCACTAAATAAAAAAATCTTAAACAATCATGAGAATGGGACATGTAGCCTACATTCATGAAATTAGAAACACACCTAAGTCATGTTTGTTTAGCCACGTGAGGGAGGGGATTGGACTAAGATGGTTGTTGGATCCATGATTCCATATTTGGTTCACTTTTGGAGCTCCTGGACTAGCACTCCAATGGTATTGGCAATTCGTCTCAGTGACTGGATTAGTATAGCTTTGAGATCCCGTTTGTTTGGCTGCATGAGCGGCCGGACTGGAGTAACATAGTTGTGGGTCCACCCACAGCATGTTTGTTGATAGTTTGAAAGAGCCATGTGATAGTCTGAGCGGCTTACTAATCCTCCTCATTAGGGGGATTAGATCAGCTAAGAAAAGGGTAGGATTAGAAAAATAATAAGCAGATTGGGTCTACTCGGTTATTCGCCTGGATGTTCGACCAATTGACCTAACTAGTGCTTTTTTTTTTTTTTTTTTTGTTAAAACATTCGGCCGGACAAAAAAATAGTTGGCGGCCAACTTTTTTTTTTTATTATTTTTAACAATCCCAAGTGCACATTTTGTTTTAATATAGAAATAATTTATTTATTTATTTTATTTAAAAATAATTTAACAATCACATTATTAACCATCTCTCACACTACTATAAAAACAAATGTACTTTTGTTTAATTCTCTTATTAACAATCCCTACATTAACAATCTCTTCACTAATCATCCCCTCACTAATAATCCCCTCCAACCTAATCTGCCAAACAAACGTAGCCTGAAAAAGGTGAGATTGAAAAAATAATCCAGAGATTAGAGTGTATCCGGTCGTCCGGCCGGACGACTGGAACAGTGATTTTTTTTTTTTACACCCAAGTGCAGCCTATAATTTTTTTAAAAAAAGTTATATTTGTTTTAGAATTTTTTTTAATATAAAAATATTTTTTTATTTTATATAAAAATAATTTAACAATCTCATCACTGACCATTTCTCACACTATCATTAAAATAAATACATTTTTACTTAATTCTCTCAGTAACAATCTCTATATTAATAATCTCTTCACTAATCATCTCATTTAGTCTAATCCGCTAAACAAACTTAACCGTAATAATAAATTAAAAAAAAAAAAAAAAAGTCACGAATTTGAAAAGTTGAATCCCATGAATTAGAAACACCTCTGTTATGCATTAATTAATCTTATGATTGCTATCTTTTCTATCTCATGTTAAGAGCATCTCTAACGGTGAACCAAATTTTTCACCAAATTTGAGTAAAAAAAAAACTAATTTTCTCAATCTGATATGGCTTGCTCCAACCGTGCATCAAAAGGGAAGAGTCGACCGGCGAGTCGCTCGATAAGGCTATTTTTTTTTTTTTTTTTTTTTACCTATTTGAACCTTTTTGACTGGTTTGAACCTACCTATTGGAAAGGGAACCGGTCGACCGGTGGGTCAACCGGCTGGACATCCGGTTGGTTGACCGGTTGGCCCACCCCAACGGTCAAGCACAGTGAAATACTGCTATACAGAGCTTGACCTCAGTTTGATGAAATGTTTGTTCCATTATCATTTTGATATCAAATTGGTGAAACCATTGGAGCTTGAAAAAGTCACTTTTTCATCAAATTTCAAATCTAATGCATGGTTTGATACACCGTTAGAGATGGTCTTTGAGAGGGGAGATTTGCGCCGGACTGTACGGCCGAGCTTTGGTAACGTCGGACACGGCGGACCGCGCGGCGCCGAGCTATTTTTTCTGTCGCCGTGGACAGTGGCTTGACTAGCGCGGTCGGAGATGTTGACCGGTCAGGCGTCAACTGGCGTAGCCGAGCCGCGACGTCCGCGCGGTACACGGAGCTCAGTGTACCGGGCTAAATTGTAGCCCGGGCTAGACTTGAGACGCGGTTAGCGCCGGTATGCGCCTAACCGGTTATCCGAGATAGACAGCTTCGTGTGACCGAGATTGAAGATAGAACGGTTGGAGGCCGGCATGCCTCGCAGCTGGCATGTCCTGATGAACCGGTCAAGAACAGTTCAACCGAGGTGATTAGGACTTTCGCCTGATTCCAAGTTATAGGTCGGAGACACGTAGCACGGTTATGGGATGGTAATTTTTCACAAGTGATAGGCCGGTCGTGGTACGCCGGTTAAGGGTGCCACCTGGGCCAATGGCGCGAAGGAGAGGACATCTGCTCCACGCACGCCTCAATACCGTTGGAAAAGCTCTGCATGTACTGGTAGGAGGACAAACCTTTACACGCGTGAGGTGGTGAGAGGCGAGCACTGCCACCTGTCCAGGGAAGGACAATAGGGGGAGTGCGCGCACAATCTTGAGGCTGCATGGCCAGCCTAGAAATAGGCAGGAAGAGGAACGTTGAAGGTATGAAAATTCACTCTCACAAACTCTCTCTCCTCCGATTGTCTCCTTCCTTAGTGATCTGACTTGATCGTCGGAGGGTCTTTCCGGCATACCACCGCCGGGCAGCTCACCATTTTTGTGTCGCAGAAACAGACGCCGTGACCAGAAGCTTGACGTTCAAGGCGTACGGCGAGCAGAGGATATTTCGCCCCCGTACAGTCTTAATATAATTACTAAATAGGGAGAATATATATATATATATATATAAGTAGCGCGTAGAAAAATAATTTGAAAATAATGAAATAAAAATGCACGTGACTCATGTATTAGATTATGCAAATAAATTTTGTAACTTCAACAATTTGAAATTATTATTTTTACTCTAATTTGTTTGAAGTTCTTGGAATAAACACTCAAATAATTTGTTTATTTATACTAATATATAATGCAAGGTTTGGATTCTCTCAAGTTGTCCATCTCAATTTGAGAGAGTTTTTGGACATAGTTGGCCCATTTTAAGATCAATTTTAGTGATTTGAACTGTTTATTTTTTAGGACTAATTGAGTGAAATATTTATGCAAAAATCAAAATAATCGGATATCAGTAGCTATATGTTTGAATCAAATTTATATTACAAAAAATTAATAGTTATTTATGAAATTATATTTGTCCTTCATTTTTTAAAAGCAAATATGATTCAAAAATATAGTTATCGATATCCAATCTTAATTTTTTATATGAATATTCTATTCAACGAGTCATATAAAATAAACTGTTCGGATCACCGAAAATAATCTCAGAATGGACCTACTAAATCTAAACGTTCTCTCAAATTGAGATCATAATTTGAAAGAAGCCAAGCCCAAAATGCAAATACCTTTGTTAGTGTAGATCACAAATTATTAATATTATTATTTTTAAAAAAAATGTCCCCAAAACATAATAACTATTAGGGTAAATTATAAATACACCCCTGAGATTTGCTTAAAGTATAAATTACCTTTTGTGGTTTGAAAAATTACAAATACCCCCTTGGTAGAATTTTTTATTTAACATAATTAACTAAAAAAATGAAATTCATAATTATTCTCCTATACAATAATAAAATTACCTCAATTATTAATTGAAACATATTTTTAACATCATTAAATACTATTAATTGACTTGATAATTTATTAATAAAATAGGCGATTTGTTATAAAATTAAAAATCTCAGGGGGTGTTATATAATTTTCAAAATTATAGGAGGCGATTTATATTTTAATCAAACTTCAGAAAGTATATTTATAATTTATCCTAACTATTATAAATTGCTAAAAATTTCTCAAACTACTCTCAATAATGGTCATAATTATTAGATTGAATTATAAAGAGTTAATTATCAAAAAGTCATGTTTACAAGACACAAAGTACTTCAAGCCCTGCTCTAAGATTTTTAATTCGAAAAGTGCTGAATTCTATTTATGCGACAATTTTACCTCTTGTTGTCACGAATGTCTGCAACCTCTTCTTCTGAACTTTGCAATCAAGAAGAAAGCTCTGTTATGCCTCCTCCAACAACCGTGATAGCGTCGCCTTGTCAAAATCGTGTAGGTTCTTGATTTTTGTTTTTGTTCATCATCTACCGTCCATCGCCGAAAACTGGGTCAACGCCAAAACTGAGAATGTTTTCAATTTCAAAACAGAGAATGATTTTAGTTTATAATTATCAAAACTAAGAAATTTCTCGATTTTTTTTTATAGTATTAACTGAGAATATTATCAGTTTTGAGAAATTTTTCAATTTTTTTCTTGATTAAAATTGAGAATATTATAAATTGAGAATGTTCTCAATTTCAAAACAGAGAATGATTTCAATTTATAATTATCAAAGCTAAGAAATTTCTCAATTTTTTTTCTAGTATTAATTGAGAATATTATCAATCTTCTCTCTCTCTCTCTCTCTCTCTCTCTCTCTCTCTCTTACATTTACCTTCTCCTCCTTTTTCTATAGTTTCTAGATATAGAAATCTCTTAATCTGGTTCGAGATGAGCAGGACTGGATCACAATGGTGAGAGGCAATGATGGAGATGATGAGAGATGGCAATGGCAATGGCGACAATGATAGGCAGCGACGACGACTACAATGGCAAGAAGCGATGGATGACGACATGGTCACGATATAACAAAAGATGAAGTGCAAGAGAGGAAAGAGAAGGCAGAGAGGGGCGACTGAGGAAGGTTGTCGTTGGAGGAGGAAATTGCTAGTGGGGTTTAACGTTGAGGTTGCCGACAGTAGTTCAGTGGTGGTGGCTAGAGAGGACATGAGAGAGAGAGAGAGAGAGAGAGAGAGAGTGAAGAACCAAATGTTTTTGTGTTTTTTAGTTTGTAAGGGTAGATTGGTCATATAAAATTAACATAGGATTTATGGGTTTAAAGTATTGTGAGTAGGACCTAAACTACCATTAATTGTTAAAACAGGACTTGATTGTACATTACCCAATTATAAATTGTACATGGGATAGGTATATAAAATTGGATACAGATTCTTCCCAATCAAATTTGTGAACATGAGACGATGTTGTTGGGCTTGTAGAGCTTACCACAGGTCTTATTTTGATAATCTGAACCATTCAATATGTAGATTTCATCGAATACTTCATTCTTGTAAAAAAAAATCACGCTAATCGAATATCGATATTCCTTAATCATATCATATTTTGGTCAATGGTAAATATGATTTTAAAATACATTATTGACAAAAATATATTCTAATCAAGTGCTTATCGATATTCGATCAATGTGATTTTTTGCAATGATGAAATATTCGACGAGCTCTACATATAGAATGTTCAAATTATTGCAAAGGAACCCATGGTAGGGCCCATGGGCCCAATAGTACCGTCCAGTCCACCTGAAGAGAATTTGTATCCTATAAAATTTAGGGTTGAATTTCTTTCAAGTTTAAATTTCAATATGAGAAAACATGAGAGCACTGTAAGGCACACCACAAGTGTCGCTTTGATGATAGAACTGTTCATTTTATAGGACTCTTCGTATTTATTATCCATAAAAAAATAGAAAAAAATAAAAATTTGGCTCAATATGATAATAAGAACATTTTTATTTTGAAGTGTTTGTCACCAAAAAAAAAAAAAAAAAATTTAATAATAATAATCTATTTTAAAAATTAAAAAAAAAATTGTCATTAATTTTTTTAAAGATAAACTCAATAAAATATTTCGTTTTGGTGTCGATTTTTTTTTTTTTTTTTTTTTTTTCTTTCTTCCGTGTTTTTGTTGCAAAACGAAGAACAAGAAGAAGAAGAGAAGGAGGAGGAGGAGGAAGAGAAGGAGGAGGAGGAGGAAGGAGGGGAGGGGAGGGGGCCATAAAAATCGGCTGGAGGAGGAGGCGGGGCTGCGACTGTGACTGCGACTGCGGACGATCGGCGAGGTGGTGGCGGTGGTGCGACGATTGGCGAGGCGACGGTCTGAAGCTGCGACGATCGGCGGCGAGGCGACGGTGGTGGTGCTGCGCGACGATCTCCTCCCTCCCTTCTTCCTCTCCCTCCCTTCTCTTCTCTCCCTCCCTTCTCTCTTCTCTCTCTCCCTCTTTCGAGCCAATTCGAGCTACGACTTATTTCCGTTTAAAATATTCATATTATTAAAAGGGATTACTTAACAGTGAAGTAGAAAAAAAAATTATAAACACATGTAAATTCAAATGATTTTATGATAGGATGCAAATGAAGAATTGTAAGAATTTAAAATCTCACTTATGCCCCTCGATATTTGTTTATTTATTTATATTTTTTCCTGTTACATTATTAAAACAGGATATGTGAAATTTGAATTTTAGACAACAAATGCCACAAACAACAGTCTCCATCGAAGCCATTGTCCTCATCTTCCAGATCCACTCTCTATCACAGTATCCCGCAAAAACCCACCATCTTCTCAGAATCTTCTGCACAACCAACGGCAGAGATCTCTGGCCGAAGAATCGCCGAGAATCAATCAAAAAATTTCTGAAGATCGATCAACGCGGTGTTGAATTACTCTGAAACCCAAATCAATAGATCTTTCTATATTAAGTCCTTTTTTGGGTGGTACAAGAAAGAAGCGATGAAGACATAACCACTCTTTATGGGCAATTGCTTTATTGGTGGTGTACAGAGGTAAATCATTGCTGTTTCTCAGAAACCCATTTCACTATTTGTCTCATTTTGGTTAGGGTTTGATAAAATAAAAAATAAAAAAGTGTATATTGAAGTTGGGTCTATGATGGGTTTTACAGATGCAGATAATAGCAAAGTACTCATAAATGGGTTTTGGGTTTTGGAGAGAAACAGAGAGACCTAGTGCATATTCATACTTCGTACACGTCGCTCCAGAAAATTAAGAGAGAGAAAGAGAGATTGAGAGAGACAGAGAGAAGGGGGGGGGGGGGAGTCCTTTCTGTCCTTTCCTTGTAGTGAGAGAAAGTGAATTTTTAAGAGAGAGAGAGGGAGGGGAAGGGTCGGTGGTGGTGCTTTTGAGCAGGGTTTTGTGAGCTTCTCATTGGAGGGAGTGGAAATTTGAGTGCTTTTGAAGGAAGGTCTGTGTGTGTGTGTGTTTGAGAAACTTTTTGAGTTTGATCTCTCTTTGATTATTATTATCACTTCTTTTTTTCACTTTGTTGGATTCTGTTTGTAATTTGTGTTTGACTAGTGAGAGAGAGACTGTTTTAGTGAAAGTAAGATAGTGAGGGACATATGATTGTGCTTTTTGTAGATTTTCTTAGCTTTTCATTGGATGAAGTAGATATTCAAACATTTTTTTGAATTTGAGAAGTGGGTTTTGTGAGAATTGGGACTTTTGGGTCTTTTTCACTGCTATTATTATTATTATTATTATTTTTATTATTACTCTGTTTTATTTCAGAGGTTTTTTTACTTGCTGATCTTTGTCTGTAAATGCTTGTTTGTTGAGTGGGAAAGTTTCAATCTTTTCAATTATAGTCTTTTTTAAATCTGCTTCTCTCTGTGATACCTTTTTGTCTTATAATGCAGTTCTTCACGAGGTAGTGTCAGATAAAAAATTTCAAAAGAAAAAGAAACAAACTCTCTCTCTCTCTCTCTCTCTCTCTCTCTCTCTATTATTAAGGTTAGAACCTTTTGTTAATCTTTTTCACCACAACTCTGTTCTGTTCTGTTCTCATCACTTCTCTGCTTGCAACATGTAAAGATTCGAAGTACTTGTCTGAGTATTCCCTCTCAATAAACAATATTTTTGGGTTTTCTCTTTTACCACTTGTAAATAATCACTCTCTATCTCTTTTGTAGGATTTGTTGTGCAATACTTTGTTTCTCTCTCTAGAGTTTAAAGTCCAGAGTTTTGGAGAGAGAGTAATGGGGAAAGCAACTAGGTGGTTGAGGGGCTTGTTGGGGATGAAGAAAGAGAAGGAAAATGTGGAGAATTCAAATTCCGGCGACCGGAAAGAGAAGAAAAGGTGGAACTTTGGCAAGTCCGGGAAAGATTCAGGGGTTGTGGGTAAGATTCCGGCGAATGTTCCGGCAACAAATGACACTGCTTGGCTGAGATCTTACTTCACTGAGACAGAGAAGGAGCAGAACAAGCACGCAATTGTGGTGGCGGCAGCCACCGCTGCCGCCGCTGATGCTGCAGTGGCGGCAGCTCAGGCCGCCGTGGCGGTGGTGAGGCTCACTAGCCAAGGCAGAGGAGCTCTGTTTTGTGGTGGGAGAGAGAAGTGGGCTGCTGTCAAGATTCAGACTGTTTTCAGAGGCTATTTGGTAAGTGGGTCTTTATTTTTTTGTTCAATTTATTGATATTTGAAACTTCAATTTGATCTCATAGCATAAATTTTGATCTGGGTATTTGAATTTTCTATGTTTTCATGAACTATTTTACTTTGGTTCTCTGTTTGGGACAATGATTGTGTTTTCCTTTTCATTTCCTGTGAGGTTTCGAAATTTGAATGCTTGTATTTTGAAATCTATTTTGTTTTTTTGCTTTCCATGTTTTTGAATTTTGTTTGCTTCTGTGTGTGATTTGTAGCTCTCATTTCCAATTATTGT
The DNA here is from genome assembly GCA_036172215.1 of Camellia granthamiana. Lineage (NCBI taxonomy): Eukaryota > Viridiplantae > Streptophyta > Magnoliopsida > Ericales > Theaceae > Camellia > Camellia granthamiana. Next base: position 14,338,284 of record CM069917.1, on the reverse strand, counting down.
TTCGTTCCAAAGTTGGGTCCACATTTTGGCTCTTTCACTTGTTTGAATTTGAAAGAGAGAACTATTAAAGGTTTAACCTTTTTCTGTGTTTCTTTGTGTGTTTTTTCCCATTTTCTTGAATGTGTGTGCCATCCTTTTGTTTTTTGTTTTTGGTTTGGTAGTTTTCGATCAAAAGCACTTCTTGAGCCTGCCCATGACCTGGGGTCGATCCCCAGTTCCCCTTCTCCTTCCCCTTCCCCTTCCCCTTCGCTTCGTGGCCTGGCAGTCAATCCCCAGTTCCCCAGGCTAAAAAGAAAGGGAAAAAAAAATTGTAGTTTGAATTGAAAACGTTTCTTGAGTCCGCTCTTGACATGGGGTCAATCCCTAGTTCCCCCTTCCAACTCCCTGGATAAAAACAAAATGTAGTTTTCGACCAAAACAGCTTTTGAGCCTGCTTGTGACGGTTGGTTCTCTGTTCCCTGGATGAAAAAAAGAAAATTTTGGATTCTTGTATTGAATCTAATTTGGTTCTCCTTCAGGCAAGAAAAGCACATCGAGCTCTAAAAGGACTGGTGAAGTTACAAGCTCTTGTTAGGGGCTACCTTGTTCGAAAACGAGCAACTGTGACTCTTCATTGTATGCAAGCTCTCATACGAGCTCAGGCCACTGTTCGATCCCAGAGAGCTCGTCGTCTGCTCAAAAAAGACAACAAATATCAACCAGAAATTCGTGCCCGAAGGTCCATGGTGAGCAGTGAATTGCATTGCTCATACTTTTCTTTATGGAATTTTTTTTCAATTATCATTTGTTCTGTTTCTTGTTTTCAGGGAAGAATTGATGAAACATGGAGTGAATTCCATAGCAAGAGACTTTCAGCATCTACAGAAAATTCGCTATGCACATTCGACGAAAGCCCCAAAATAGTTGAAATCGACACTTACAGGCCTAGATCAAGATCATCACGTCGGATGAACACATCAATCTCAGACTCTTGTGAAGACCCATATTACCAAACAGTTTCATCACCCCTTCCCTGTCCCATTCCCGCTCGTCTCTCCATCCCCGAGTGCAGAAACCTTCCAGAATTCAATTGGGGCTTCAATGGCGATGATTACAGGTTCTCAACCGCTCAGAGCACGCCTCGTTTGGCAAATTCGTGCAGATCAAATGCTCCAGTCACACCAGCGAAAAGCGTGTGCGGAGACAGCTTTTTCAGGCCATATTCCAACTTCCCGAACTACATGACGAACACGCAATCGTTCAATGCGAAACTGAGGTCTCATAGTGCTCCGAAGCAGAGGCCTGAACCGGGTTCTAAGAAGAGGCTTTCGCTGAATGAAATAATGGCGTCGAGGATGAGTTTAAGCGGTGTGAAGATGCAGAGGTCTTGTTCTCAAGTTCAAGAAGCTTTAAATTATTGAGAAAAAAGTGTTTGATCGATAGATTATGAACATGGAGAAGAATAAGAGAAACTAACATATAAACCTTCTCCGTGAGCTTTTGTTTTTGCCGCTTAGGGATGACAAACAATAGGATAGAACAGAGTGCTTTGTGTATATTCTTAAATCTTTGTTATTTTATTTTATGAATGGAAACTAGAGGGTTTCATCTTTTGTTCTTTGTTGCTTAGAAAGTGTTTTTGATTTTATAGGTATGATTAAAAACAGTTGTGTTTTGAATCAATTTATATATTTTTTGCCTTGTTTCTAGGCCATGTTGAGACAAGGTAAATAGCATATTAACAAGAGATTAGCAGAGCAGAGCAACGAGTCTGCTTCGTTTTGGTTTTAGAATTCACTTTCCAGAATTTTTTTGTTTTTTTTTTCATTTTTTTTTTTACTGATTTTTTTTAATATTTTCAGCATTTTTTTAATTTTTAAACACACCTAACATAAATATATTCAAAAAAGTATAATTTTTGTAAATTTTTTTTTTAAAAGTTACTAAATACCAAAAATTTACAAAAATTCAGTATATTTTTAATATTTTTGTATATTTATTAATTTTTTAAAATATTTTTTCACAAATATGTTACTTTTTAGATACATCTGAGTAAGGTGTATTTAAAAAAATAAAAAATTACTTAAAATTTTTAAAATATTTATTAAAAACAAAAAAACACAAAAAAATAAAAAAAATTTGAATTCAAAAATTGAAAATGATAATTGGGGTGCTTCCATGGTGGTTCCTAGTGAGTTGGGTTCCTCTGTTTTTAAAACAAGACACTTTTTCTCAAGCTATGCTTCTTATTTTTTATGTTGTGGTATGTCCGATAACATCAAGTGTGAGGCCCATCATAGTGGGGAATAATTATTTTATTTTTTTTTTTATGTCACAAAGATAGATGTCATTAAATTAGATTACTATAATACTGGACATATGTTAATCTATTGATTCAAACATAAGATTTCACTTTAATGTGACATTAATTTGTTGACTCGAATATAAGACTTTAGTTGTAATTAACTTATTTTACCTTATTCACCTAAAAAAAAACTTATTTTATCTTGTTGTACTTAAAGGTCCCCCACAACTCTTGAGGTAACAACTTGGATTGATTGAATAAGGTGTGATTTGTTTCATAGGATTTAATTTTAACTGCCTATATTAAGAGGCTTAAATGCTAATTTTTTAAAATTTATTTGGTAAATATATTTTTTAATAAAAAAAATCACTTTAATCATTTCAAAAAACCAAAATATGTTGTTTGGTTTAACTCATTTTTAGAAAATAAAGTTTTTTTTCTTTATTATTTTTTATTTTTAGTGAATTTTTAAAAAATATTTTGTGTATTTTTTTTTTTTTTTTTAGATACACTTAATCTAGATACATTTAAGCATAAATATTTTGGAGTTTTTTTAAAAAAAAATTATCAAATACAAATAATACCAAAAAAAAGAAAATTCAATAAATTTTTGTATTTTGTGTTGGAATAATCTTTTGTGTAAATAAAATAACTTGAAATAAATTCAAACAAAATAAATAAATAATATACCAGATTTATTTATCGAACCGAATTAAAATTAAGACCAAGTCGAGTGTGTGACACTCTGTCCTTAAGACAGATTCGCCCCGCTACGGGTACTTACGGTTGAGTGGCGTCTATCTCCCAGGATACAATGATCTTCACAAATTGTAGTAGTACTCCAAACAATTTGTTCGGCGAACCAAACCTTGTGTTCTAATACTTTCTTTAATTATCTCTAAAACTAGAATGAGGAATAAAAATGCAAAAAAGAAAAAATCTTGGACAGCAGTTTTTTCTATGATGCAGATTTTTTTTTTTTTTTTTTTTCGGGACGCAAAACACTTGCTGGAATTTGGTATTTATAGGCACACAAGTGCAACCCGAACAGGTGCAAAAACAAGCCGAACAGATGTGACAAAATTGTGAACAGGTTCAATAGTTGTATCCAAATAATTCTTACGGTTGCACCAAAAATTCAAACATTTGAAAAGAACCATTGGTCAAACACAAGAACTGTTTGGAATTCAAATCTATTGCATTTTATTTAAATAAAAAAAAATAAAAATAATAAAAATTATATTCTTATTTCTTTTATTTTACAGAATTTAATTTCTTGTGTGGAATTAATTTGGTTAAATAAAATTTTATTTTATTTCCAAATTAATTGAAAAAATAAAAGTTATAGTTTTTTATTTCTTTTATTTAACAGAATTTAATTTTCTGTGTGGAATTAATTTGTTTAAAAATTTTATTTTATTTTCAAGTTAATTGGAAAATAAAAGTTACATTCTTGTTTCTTTTATTTTTACAGAATTTAATTCTGTGCATTTGGTTTAATTTTCTGTGTAGTGTAAATTCTAATTGTAATTTTGTTTTATAAATTAGAATTGATGGCTACTGAAACAAATGCCCAAACAAGTACTACTGTGGTGGCTGCAATTGCACCAACCCCCTCTCTTGTGATGACAGTACCAATAAATCATTGGAGAGAAGCCAGAGAAGTTCTCAGGAACTGACTTTAAAAGATGGCAACAGAAAATGTTGTTCTATCTTACAACTCTGAACCTGGCTCGTTTTCTCCGTGAAGATGCTCTTATCCTGAAAGAGGATGAAACCGACCGGCAAGTGGTTGTTGTGGTTGATGCTTGGAAACATGCCAATTTCCTTTGCCGGAATTACGTCTTGAATGGACTTGATTAACCAAATTGAATAATTTAATAAATAAAGTAAGAGATACAAATTTTAGAAAACCACTAAGGAATCCAAAATTTGAATTTAGAATTAAATAAAATTCTCACAATTACAAACTTTAGGAAACCATTTAGGAACCCAAAATTTGAATTTAGAATTAAATTAAATTCCCACAATAATTTTTATTGAAAAAATTTAAAAGAATTTTTTATCTAAAAAATTAATGTTAAACCCCGAAAACGGCGTCAACTTCCCATTCACTCATAAATGGTTTTGACGTTCCGTCTTCACCGTGTGACTTGCCACGCGGTAAGGAACACGTCACCTCTTCGGACCTACCCCAAAAGACGTTTGGGACCCACTCAAATTTGGGCTCAACAATATGCCCTATATTAAACCATTTTTCTAACATTTTGTTATATTCAATGATTTTTTTAAAAAATTTTATATAAATTTTATACTTTTTAAGTATATCAAGATTGGGTGAATCTAAAAGATAAAAAAAATGATTAAAATATTATTAAAAATACAAAAATACAAATTAAAATTTTAAAAATTTTCAAACCAAACAGAGTTAACTATTAATTTCTTATTTAAAGGAGACTAATAGGTTCATAAGAAATTTCACTAATATGGGATTTATGTTTAAATTTTCCTGAACTTATTTCTAATTAATAAATTAAAATTTTAAACTAATTATGTTCAAATGTTTAAATTTTTCAGAATATTATAGTATCCGAATGGGATGGAATTGTGGTGTCAATGAATCTTAAATTTCATATCAGTAATGATTAGGGGTTGATTTGATTGATGTGAATTTGAGTTTGTTTGGGAATCTCTTGAATCTCGCACTTCTTTTTACTGGATAGCTTTGCATCATCGGGGGTGTTTGGAATGAGCCAAGGTTCTCTCCTTGCAGTTTTGTACTTGTGTCCGTCTTTGTAGGTTTTTGGGTTTACTTTTAGACTCAATTTTAATAATCCGAACCGTTCATATTTTATGATTTATTCAGTATATTATACCTGTAAAAAATCAAGTTGATCGGATATCAGAAAGTATATGTTCGGAAAACTGTTTATTAAATTATTTAAAAAATAGTTTTTAATTCAATTTTTCAAACACATACTTTCTGATATCCGATCAATTTGATTTTTTACAGGTATGTTATACTGAATAAATCATAAAATATGAACGGTTCGGATTATCAAAATTGGGCCTAAAAGTAGACCCGAAAGCCTGCAAGGAACGGGCGCAACTACGAAGGCTGCAAGGAGGGGATCCTCATTCGTTTGGAATCATACGAGTATATATATATATATATTTTTGATTTTTTATAAAAAAAAAATATTTAAAAAAAATAATGGGATAATATGATTCAAAAAAAAATAAAAAAAATACATTTTTATAATGCATCCGAAACACTCTCTTCGTTTGATTTGATTTTCAGAAATTATTTTTTTTTAAAATTTTGTTATAAAATAAAATCATATAAAAATAATGATTTTTATTTTTAATTTTTTCACTAAATTAAATTTATTTTTAAAAAAAAATCAAAAAAAATATTTTGAAACCAAATTAAATAGATATCTTCTTTCTTTCATTTCTGCTAAAAAATAAAAAAAGATTTAAAAAAAGAGGATAATTATCTTTTAGTAATACTTTCAAAAAATGTTATAAATTTATGAATTTTTTTTGTAATTTTAATGATTAAAATTTACTAGTAATTTATAAATTTTTTTTGTTGGGGGGGGGGGGGGGGGGGGGGGGGTTATTGCTAATGACAATTCCAAGAATTGTTTATTAGAAGTATAAAATAGTAAATTATTTATAATCTGAATACATTTTTTACTTACCTTTTTGAACATTAATTAATAATAGCCTTTAAATTTATTTTTAGCATTGTTTTATATTTTTATTTAATAACATTAATCCACGTTTGGCAGTCAACTTTTTGACTAAAAAAGGAAAAGCCACAAAAAGTCAAAAAAAAAAAAAAAAAAAGAAAAATCAAAATTTCACATTATATTCACCAATTAGTCAATTTTTTTCCTTACAACTATCTATTTAATTAAAAAATTATTCCAAATATGAGTAACTTATATTTTGTTCCTTTTATGTTTAATCACTTACCTATGGCCTTTAAAAAAAAAATTTATTTTTTTTTCACTTTGGCCTTTTATGTTTTAAGTTTTTCAAAGTTTACTTCTAATAATGGTAGTACCCACACCAATCACTATATCAATTAGTGTACCAACACATGATATAATATTACAACTTCAAAATTATGAACCCCACTCATTCTACAAATAAAAAGATTCAAACCTAATAAAATTATGTCACATCATTTGTTACTACACTAATTGGTGTATCAATTGATGCATATAGCTTTATTCTACTCCTAAGATAATTTATGTTCAAAATTAGACAAAAAATGTCATAATAAGGCCAAGTTTGGAAAGATTAAATAAGTGCACTTTTTGACTTTTTATGAAATATGGGTTAGATTTGGGTTAGGTTTGAAGTGATGTGTTAGAGAGGTGATGTGACTTAAATAAGATGATGTGACTTAATAGGATAGTGACTTTTTGACTTTTTGAATTTTTTTGAGGATGCCAAACTTGGCCTAACTATCACATAATATAAAAAAATATATTATTATATGAGTAAACTACCAATATGTCATAATAGTTTGACTTAATTCTCTTCAAATCCTATTGAAAATAAGTTATAGTAAAATCATCACTAAAATAAGTTTTTATAACATTTTTTGCATATGTCGTTAAAAATTGACAATTAGTTATTTTTTTTTGTCATACTTTGTATAAATTGTCGCTAAAACTTACAAATAGTGACTTTTTTGTAACAATTTTTTTAAAATGTCTCTAAATTTTATAATTAGTGATATTTTTTGTGACAATTTTTAAACTATCGCTGAAAATTAAAAATTAGTGATATTTTCTTAATAGTATTTGATAAAAAATGCCATTAATTATCACATAACCTATTAAACAATAAGTCTACCGATTAGGACTTACACGTAAATCTTATTTATGATATTAGAATTCAAGTTTATGTTTGATATGTGAGTTATATATAATAAAAATGTTTGATTTCTCTTAAGTTGGAATTTTAACTTGAAAGAGCGTTTATCCACATGATTGCTATTTTATTTCTAATTTTTAAAAGAAATTGACTTTACGCATAAATAGGAAAAAATTTGAAACATAAAGGGTCAAAGTGATAAAAACAAACTTCAAGAACCAAAGTGAGAAAGTAACCAAATATAAAGGAGCAAAGTGTAATTTATCCTTCCAAAACCACTAAGGCCCTGTTTGGGATGAGTGTTTGGGTTAAAATAGACATATAGGACAAAATATGCTATTTTAGCCAAATAGAACAAAATGTCACATCTAACCAATAAAACTATGTCACATCATCTGTTACTACATTAATTGGTGTAGCAATTGGTGCATATAGCTTTATTCTACTCCTAATGACAATTTCTATTCAAAATTAGACAAAAAATGTCATAATAACTATCACATAATATAAAAAATATATTATTATATGGGTAAACTACCAATATGTCATAATAGTTGGACTTAATTCCCTTTAAACCCTATTGAAAATAAGTTATCGTAAAATTATCGCTAAAATAATTTTTTATAACATTTTTTGCATATGTCATTAAAAATTGACAATTAATGATTTTTTTTGTCATACTTTTTATAAATTATCGCTAAAATTTATAAATAGTGACTTTTTTGTAACAATTTTTTTAAAATGTCTCTAAATTTTATAATTAATGATATTTTTTGTGACAATTTTTAAACTGTTATTGAAAATTAAGAATTAGTGATATTTTCTTAATAGTATTTGATAAAAAATACCATTAATTATCACATGACCTATTAAACAATAAGTCTACCGATTAGGACCTACACGTAAATCTTATTTATGATATTAGAATTCAAGTTTATGTTTGATATGTGAGTTATATACAATAAAAAGGTTTGACTCCTCTTAAATTGGAATTTTAACTTGAGAGAGCGTTTATCCACGTGATTGTTAAGTGCCATTTTATTTCTAATTTTTAAAAGAAATTGACTTTAGGCGTAAATAGGGAAAAATTTGAAATATAAAGGGTCAAAGTGAAAAAAACAAATTTTAAGAACCAAAATGAGAAAGTAACCAAATATAAAGGAGCAAAGTGTAATTTATCCTTCCAAAACCACTAAGGCCCCGTTTAGGATGAGTGTTTGGGCTAAAAAGCCATATAGGACAAAATATGTTATTTTAGTCAAATAGAACAAAATGTCACATCAAACCCATAATCATTTCATTTTTTCTCTCACAAAAGTCAAAAAAAGCCAAAAAGCCTATCCCAAACGAGACTTCTTAACTCCCAGCTAAAATAACCAAAAAGCCAACTCACATCCCAAATGAACCCTAAGGCCCCGTTTGTTTTGGGAGATAAAGGTGGGATTGGGATGGAGATGGAGGTAGGACCCACTATATGTTATGTTTGTTTTGAGAGATGGAGAGAGGATTCATAATCCCATGGGATTAAGATGGGCCTTGGTGTTGGGGTTGAGATGGAGGAGGTGGAGATGGTATAGAAAATTAGTCCGATGGGATTAGGTTTTTTTATTTTTTATTTTTTTATTTACATGTTGGGTATTTTTTTTTTAACATTAATGTTTAATGTTTGATTAAGGCCGAATTGTACATCTGAGGCCATTAATTAGAATCTCTCAACTTCACTTGCTGGTCAAATTGTGTACTTTATGTGTGTTGAATGTCAATCAGGTTGTACATCGTCAGAGCATAAAATGGGTAAAAAGACAAAATTTGGACAGAGTTGACTTTTTCTGGAAAAGTCAAACTGATGTTTTAAACCTGTTTGAAAGTGAGTAGAAGTATAAAAAGAAAAGGAAAAGGCTTTTTTAGGGTTCTGAAATTGTTTTGACCTAAAGGGAGAGGCTAGGGTTTGGAAGGGAAGAAACAAAAAGTTTCAAGGATGTCTCCCATGGTGGTTTCTTCTCCATCTACCTCCTTCCACTCCTCCATGAGTGGCTAGTCTTCTTTTCTAGGGTTTTGATGAAACCCTAACCATGTAATTATTTTGTTTTCTTTTTGATTTCTAATTATGTAAAGGTTTGAACATTTGTATGGTGATTTGAAAGTTTCTTTTATATATTTTTCATTATCTCTTTGAATATTTGACTTTCTGTGATTGTTGAATGTTATCCATACATGTGTTTTCTATTCCTTCACATTCAAGGTATGAGACGAACCACACTACGAGAAACGAGTCGTATCACTACCTTAGTTTAGAGTGAACGATTCGTATTACTTGAGATGATTCGTGCTCGTACATTGAATATGATGATCTTCTTGTCAAATGCTTCGAGCTTGTAGTTGCGAAACATTAATCCATTCAAACCATAGCATAATTGATTTCAATTGGAAACCCTAATTATGTGGTTAGTGGTGAATTCTCTACTCTAGGATTTTCTCCCAATTCAGTAAACCCAATTTTATTTATTATTGATAATTTAATTCCTTAGTTTAATTTATTCGTTATTAAATTAGGTTATGATCATTCAATCTTTTTATCAAAATTAATTTAGGAATTTAACAATTAAATTAGTTTAATTTCACAGTAGTCCCTGTGGATCGATACCTGGACTTGCCATTATTCTAAAAGAATTTGGTGTAGTTTAAGTATTAAATTTTTAAAAATTATTTCTATCTACCAAAGATAAAATTATGTGAAATTGATGAATCTTTTAGACATTTATTTATTTTACCAAATTAATTTTTATTATGTGTTTGGATGATGATTATGTAATGGGTGGTTGTTAAGATTTTAATGTGCAATCGATAGTATATTTAATGGACTGGATTAATAATGATACAAAAGTTGTTGCTATATTTGACTTTTTGAAAAATAAAAATAAATTTAATGAAAATAAAAACAATCACCAATTATATGATCATCATCCAAACACATAATAAAAATTAATTTGGTAAAAAAAATAAATAGATTTATTAATTTTACATAATTTTATTTTTAGTGGATAGAAATAATTTTTAAAAATTTAAAAATATTTTTTTGACATTTATTTTTATTAAATTAACGATTTTGCTCTTAAAATTAAGTAATGATATCTTCAATTGTCTTTATTTAGAACAAGATTTAAAATTTAAAATTAAACGTATCACAATTAAAAAATTAATGACTAAAATGATATAAGTTCTAAACTATAGAGACCATTAATATAATTCGTCCCGAAGAGAATTATGAGTTTTAAAATTCATGTGGGCAAAATACAAATAAATCATAGTGAGGAGGGTTCATTGTAATTTATACTTTGGTAATTGAACCATCCTTGACTCATCATTATCTTGTTGAAAAATATTTGGGGTTTTAATTCTTGAATTGTAAAGTCAAATTTAATGGGTTAGCAATGAATTTCATCTATTGTCATGTGATACTTTAATTTAAGGCTAAGTTTGATATTTTTAAAAGAAGTTAAAAAGTCAAAAAGTCACTATCTTATTTAAATCACATTATTTTATTTAAATCACATCACTTCTCTACCACATCACTTTAAATCTAATTCATATTTCATAAAAAATTAAAAAATACACTTATTTAGAACATTTCAAACAACTTCTAAGTTTATTTATTTTTTTCTTCTTGTCATATTATTAATACTCTATTAAAATATCAAAACTAATATTAAATCTTGTTTTACATACGTCATCATTACCATTTCGTGCAGCGTGTGGATAAGGTCGCAGCATATCCTGTTCTCTGACAACAATTTTGAATCTCACTCATGCCCCCTCTCCTCTCCTTCCCATTTGAATATTGGTATTGGAATAAATTGCTTGGTCGCATTTTGGGTACCGTTATGTGTCGTACTAATAATATAAAAAATTATAAAGGGTGAGTTTGAGAAGTGGGTTGGCTTTTTGGTTTTTTTGGCTATTTTAGCTTGGGCTTAAAAGCTTGGTTTGGGAAGGACTTTTTCGCTTTTTGGCTTTTTTGAGTTTTTTTGTGAGAGAAGAGTGTAATGATTATGGGTTGGATGTGATGTTTTGTTTTTTTGGGGCTAAAATAGCCTGTTTTGTCTTTTGTGGCTATTTTAGCCCCAACCCACTTGACAAACGGGGCCAAAATAACATTAGAATATCATATATTTATATTTTTTTAATTAATTGTCATTTATTATGTTATTTCATATTTTTCAATCCATAATACAAATAATTAATATCACACATTCTTCATCAATTATACTATCATGGAATATTATGTGACTATATTATTGGACTACCGAATAATCACCCTAATGGTAATTTGATTGGTGGAGGAGGTGTGTCTCACAAATTCGTATTGAATGATTGGAGAACATAAGGAGATATGATAAATTGTGATTGGTGAGAGATATAGTCATGTGACGCCTCAAGACCAACCAATAATTTTTCAGAGTAATGGAGTGTTTGGGAAGTTGAGTTTAATTTAAAATAGTCAATAAAGATAAATAGGTTAAAATAATCAATAAGACAAAATGTCACATTCAAACTATAATCATTTTATTTTTTGTCTTACAATTATAAAATCAACTATCATCTTAAACAAACCTTTTTTAGTCAAGTTAAAATAGCCAAAAAGTCAATTAAAATAGCCTATTTCCAAACAGAGTTAATAAAAAATTAAGGAAATTGCAAATAGATGGGCCAATCATAAAATAATTGCACTATAACTGAGATTTTTTTGGGGTGCAACTCTAGTACACATGAATAGTTGTACCAAGCACAAAATAAATTTGCATCATACACACAAGAGAGTTGTACCATTGTGAAAATGTCATTTTTTTTTGTCACTATTCTACTGAAATGCAATTTCCCCCTATAAAATTATATCAAGATTTTTATTTACAATTTTTTATTTAAAAAATAATGTGTAAATCACACTCATCTCTTTTGAGCATTGAAAAGAATACAATCCTTATAATTTTAGCATAATTATATCAATATTTCTTTTAATAAAACAAAGTAAATTATATAATTTAGTGCATATAGATTGACAATATAATTTTTCTATTCATATGACTAATAAGTTACTGATAAAAAAGAGTTAAATGTTATATAAATTAAATTTTAAGGAAGCCTAATGTACTCCAAACCTTAAGGATAATTAGGGGGTATTTGTTTGGACTGACTGGATAAGGGCGGTCTGCGATACAATAGATTGTTAGTCCTAAATGAATAGTCTCTAGACTATTTAGTTAGAAATGATATGTATTTGATTATTAGTTCAACCTTCACTAAACTAACCAAACAATAAATTAATAAATTTATTGAATATAGAGTCCAATCTCACACCTCAATCTCATGAAACAAACGACCACGGTAGTTCACCAAAAATAATTCATGGGATTGTTATTAGTGTGATTGTAATTAAAATTTATGTAAATTATACTGATCATTCTTTGAGATTTAAAAGTTATATAATAAATTTCATAAGTTTGACATAATTTTATAGAAAATTTAAAATTTAGGGCAACTTTAAAAAAAATATATATAAAATCACGAAAAAGTATAACATTTTAATTATTAAAATTTATAAACTTTATCATTGATTTGTAATGTTTTTTTCTACACTTACATTGTATAGTTATTTCTTCTAATTGTATCAACCTTATATTTAGGGTTTTGAAGAGCGCAAAATAAATTGCCTGTTTTGCTTATTACAAAAAAAATATGTAAAAAGTAGAGTAGTGATATGACCAAAATAAATTAAAAAGTTAAAAAAATTGACTTATACGCCACTTCTCAAAAGAGGTCTAAGGTTAAATCAATCAAATACTAATTTAAGCACAAAAGTTAGGCATTTCTTTTATTTTTTTAAATTAGCCAATTATTTTTACTTGAGAAATTGTAAACAAAAATAACATTTAGCACAATATAAATTTATTAGCTTACAACATTAGAATTATTGTATACTAAGATCATCTTCAATGGTTCATCAAATTCATTATCAAATTTAAATTTGATGAAAAAGGTTATTTTTTGCTCCTCCAACGATTCATTAAATCCATCATCAAATCCAAGATTTAATTTTTCTTTCATCAACTGAGGATTAATATATCTTTCATCAAATTACTATTCATTGTCGTTGGATTTTCACAATTGGATGTTCCCCTAGTTGACCACCTTAAGACAAAAATTTGTGAACAAATTATACTGACTGGTCGATCTACCGATAATCCGTCCGATCGACCGGTGGTTTAATAAAATTACAAAACCCTCCGTTAAAATACTTAATATTAAAGAAAGTTTTTACTCACATTTTTACTCAAAATTAATAAAAAATTAATACACTTCAGAGATGCCCTAATACCCTCGACATGCATTTTTAAAGAATTCCTTGATCCATTTTTTTTTAGTACGAGGCCCGGCTTACGAGAGAACATGGGAGGAGCCATGTGGTTGGTTGAGCTGCTTTGCTCTCGTCATCCCAATATACTTTATAAAATATTTAATTAAAAAAATATACCAAAAAAACTGTAATAATCCTTGATTAGTGTAAAATCAAGATTACTTAATGCAGATCGAGGGTATTAGTTTTATAGTTTTATTTAGTGGTACGAAATGAAGTTTTGAAACTTTTGAATTTTGAAAACAGAGTTGTGGTATTGATCAAAAACAGAATTTTGAAACTAACGGCTAGTTATTTGTTTAGTATAATCCCCAATTAATCACTATTTTACAAACAAGCTTTCTAATTGGGCCTTTGTGTGTCTTCGGATCGGAAATTTTAAACAAATCGAAAGCGACTCGAAAGTGACCTAAAAGTCCCACCATGACCATCTTGGAATGTGACTTTTGACCTTGAGAAGTTGGATATTATTGGAAATATAAGAAAATTAGTCATCATTAATGATAAGGTGTTGGGAGCTTCTAAATTCTTTTGGGAACTTCTAAATTTAATGAGTCTAATTTTTTTTTTTGGGTTATTTAAACGAAAAATTTCTAAATTATTGGGAATTATCACTTTATCTCATTAAATTATAAAAATATATAAATGAATTGTTAAATTATTGAGAAGTATTACTTTATCTTTTAAATTATAAAAACGTACAAATGAACTTCCTAAACTATAAAAGTTTATAAATTAGACTCTTTAATGGAAGGAATCAAGTGAAACACACCAATTGGTGTTTTGAGAAGTTGGTAAAAAACTAATTTTTTGATTTTTTTGGCTTTTTAGTGACTTTTTTGGCTAAAAAAGCTGACTTTTGTGACTTTTTGTGTAAAAAAGCTAAAAAGTAAAAAAACTGACTTTTTACCAAATTTCCAAATTGCCCCTAATATGTTTGGCGCAAGCTACTTTGGCTATTTTAGTCACAAAAAAAAATAAAATAGGTTAAAAAGTCAATAAGACAAAAGGTCACATCCAAATCATAATTATTTCATTTTCTCTCTCACAAAAATCAAAAAAGTCAAAAAGCCCACCCCAAACAAGACTTTTTATTCTTAGGCTACAAAAACCAAAAAGTTAATCTCCATCCCAAAGGAAGGCTAATAATATAGGAGATTCATTTGTACGCTTTACAGTTTATGTGACAAAGTAATACTTCTTAATAGTTTAGAAGTTCATTTATACGTTTTATAGTTTAAGAGATCAAAATAATACTTTTCAATAGTTTAGAGAATTTTTGTATAAATAACCCTTTTTTTTAATGTCCTACTATTTTATAATGTCATTTTATTCATACATCAAAGTAAAATTATCAAAAATGTGGAAAATTTTGGACCCATACCTTCTCCTAACCTTTTCTGCGGCGACAACCACCACCATTGTCCACTCTCGGCATGTTTGTTTAGACGAACTAAATAAGGAGAGATTATAATTCATCAGACTGTTAGTTTTGGGATACATTATACTCGAACTTGGTTGGATTGGATTTGTATCCTATGTTTATTTAGTTATGAGATTAGATGTCCGGATTAGACTATTCTATTGAATTCTATGTTTGTTTGGGATGTTATAGAGAATGATAAATGCTCAAAAGAGTATTTTTCCCTTTTGAATTATTTACTAAATAATAGGAATATTAAATCTAAATTATAAATTTTATATTATTTTTTTACTAGAACTTTTAAAAAATTAAATAAATAGAATATTAATAAAAATTACATAAAAATTTATTTTAATTTGTAGTTGAGATTTTTAAATTTTATTTTACTTTACTAAGTATAATTAATACCATATTATTAAAATAAATAATTTAATAAATAAATTTTATTTTTAAAAATATATTAAATTGTAGAGGGTCAAAAATGTAATTTCACTACCTAATCTCATGGGATGAGTTATCCTATGGATTGTGTCATCCCCATGGGATAGAATAATCCCATAGATTTGGGATTCATAGTTCGGTGCAAAAATTTTCTATCAAACAACGGATTATTAATCCGGATAGATTATTAGTCCTATCTCATGCTTAAATCCTTTCAAACAAATACCACATCCTGCTATTGCTACCATAGGATAAAGATGGTCAAAATTAGTGATGGTGGGGTTGGGGTGGAGGCGGGGTTAAAGTTTGAGGGGGTAAATGGTGATTTTGGTATTAAGCGAGGTGTTTAAAAAAAAATTTATTTTATTTTTACAAAATGTTGGTTGGAGTCTAAAGAAATGAAAATAAAATAAAACAAAGTACCTAAAGAAATTATGTAGGGACATTTGGAAGCTCCCTAAGGTTTGGAAAAGAGAGGATGAGGGGAAGATGGGGCAGTAAGATAGAGTTCTATAATTGTGGTAAAAAAATGGTTTTTGTTTTTTTGTATAAGTAATTTTATACAAACATATAAATTTCATAAATTATTTTTATTCACCAAAATGTGACAATTAATTTGCTTCTATTATATTATGTTATTTCAGGGAGTTTCAAATTTTTTTTTTGATAGTGTAGGGTGTTTCATTTAAAATATCAAAATTTTATTACTGTATATCATGTTATTTGTACGGGGGAGAAATATCCACCTCGCTGTGTACCTCATTGCTACCAAGCTCGACACACTTCGTTAGAACTCCGTTACACTATAAACAAAATAAAGGTGAGCTACCCGGTAGGTGGGTTTGTCGGAAAACCTCTCCGATGGTCAAGTTAGCTTTTTTGGAGAAGAGAGAAGGCAGAGCACAGTAGAGAGAGAGAGAGAGAGAGAGAGAGAGAGAGTTGTATCAAAAAATGCTTCCCTTCAATGTCTACATGCTCCTCCTTTCAAGGCTGGCCATGCAGTCTCAGAGATTGCGGGCGCACTACCTCTGCTATCCTTCACTAGACAGGCGACTGTGCTCCCCTATACATTTGTTACACGTGTAGAGACCAAAACCTCCAAACAGTGTTTGTTGCACCGCCAAACAGTATTGACGCATATTAGGAGTGGATTTCTCTCTTTTCGTTCCACATGGAATACTCGACCGGCTATTACTTGTGAACCTTGAACATTACGTCGACCACCTTGATGTCGAGCTAAATTAAACCGGTCATTTAGAAGTAGCATGCCCGATCAAAGCCCTAACGACATTGTCTAGAACCGACTGAAGGTGGGCATGCCGTTCGTCATCTCGGCTACACACCACGGTCCTACGAACAATCTTTGACTCAACGATTGTAGCCCAAATCATCTACAGCTCAACCGTCATGTAGTTCCACTACCTGGAACCCCAACACTGGGTAGTTCAACCCACCAACATGAGCTAGTTCGGCCAACACCATATTCCATGTGGGCTTAGCTCGACCCGCCACATCCTAGGCTCTCCTCACATGGTCCAACACCACATTTCGTGTTGGTGTAGCTCGGTCCACTGTTTGACACAAATTTTCCTCTCATTATTAAATAAGAATAACATTCAAGATTTTAAATTTTTATATAACTTTTTTCTTTTTTCATTTTTTTGGGTAGGGACGGTTTGAATACATTCATGTCATGTGCAATGCACTACTTACCGTTTAATAAAAAATGTTTGGACAATAAAATATTTTAATTGTACCGACCTTTTATCTGGTTGGCATGTGTAACCCAAGTCAAACTTTCACATTTGAGGGTTTGGATAGATTGATATAATTTATTTTTTAACTATTTAAAATTAAAAATAATTGGTAATTTAACATGATATTATATATATATATATAAAAGTAATGTTTTTTTTTATTTTCTTCTTTCTCTAAAGGTTTACTTTTTTTTTTTCCTTTAAAAGAATCACATCAAAATATCTTTTCTATTTATATATAAAATTCAACACAAACTTAATTTCAATTATAATAACTAATTTTATATGGATTCTATTTGAAAAATACTTATTTTCCATATATATAATTATAATTTAATTATTATGATATTTGAAAAAAAATTATCTCGATATACAAATAAATAAATAAATAGATAAGACAAAATGTATTTAATTATGTGCATTGCACGGATTAAATTAATTTTCTTTATATTTTGTATTTTTTATCTATCTTATCGATGCCTTAACATTAATTTATATTTGATTTTTTTTTTTATTTAACAAGAAATTATTTATTACAAAATGTTTATATTTAATTTAAACTTTATACACCTATATATAATATGTATGAATAATTCAAAAAGAATATTAAAGAAAAAATCAATACTACATAATTAATTTATGTATTTTCTTCTTAATCCAATCACGGCATATTTATATTTAATCTTTTAAATAAATTTTGTGTCCTAGCATTTTTTTTTTTATAATTCTATTTCTACATATTTCATTATCCAAATAAATAATTAAAATCACTTTTAATTTTATATTATCAATTTTCTTTCTAATATAATTATTATTTTTGATATCAAAATAAGCGTTTATTTTACTAGCTTATAATTTAATATATATATATATATCATATAAAATTAATATATGATAATTACATTTTTATAGCGCAATAAAACTAAAATTATCAAAATCAACAAATAATTTAACTAAATTTATTATATATAAGTATTCAAATAACACTTTTATAGAATGATAAGGTTAAGATTATTAAAATAAATAATTAAAATTAAAATTATTTTTTTGTAACACATATCATAATATAAAATACTATTACATTAATTAAAGTTAACTCCGTTGTGATTTTATATCAGACATCATACTTCTAGAAGTGATTTACATACACGTGTAGCGTCCAATTTGATATTGATTAATTAAAATAATGGAACTCAATACTTTTTTGTTGAGTTTTTAGAAGATAAATTGAAAAATGCCAAATGATAAATAGTATGGAGTATTATTTTAAAGAATAATGATCCCTCGAAAATGATTGTGTATATTTAAGGCATTGATGTTTCTCGAATAATTTTTAAATACAAAGTTTGAATTTATAATATTATTGATAATGCACCTTCATGAACTCTGCCAGAAAAGATATGTAAAAATAATTTGGCTAGAATAAAAAATTTGTGATTATTATGATGTGTCACATAATTAATTAGAACCCCTTTGAGTACTGAAATTATTAAAGTTGTAGAGATTTTGTGCCTGATTCTCTTTAAGGACACTATGTATAATTTAAATTTATAATTTTTTATATATCAATGTGAATTACTCTTACGATCTTACTGATATAAGCATAAGTCATACCTTTGAGTCAATCCACCTTAAGCATTTTTTTCGTGTAATAAAATACTTAAATATTGTCATATAAAAGTATTAATAGATCATAATCAAACACCACTAGAAACATAATTAAAGGTTCGATGCACCACTTTAAACATAACTAAAAATACAAGAAATTTGCAAAGATCTTTTCGAGTAATAACCGAAATAATACACCATGAATTATAACTAAATCATAATTTGTATATTATAGAATTTTTCGTTGTTTTTATTTTTATTTTTTTAAAAATATTTTGATATAAGTGAAATTTATGATTTTTTGTGAATTTGATTAACACAAATGATAATTGGATTTCAAGTTCAGAATACACCTTTCTTTCTTTCTTTTTTTCTTTCTTTATTTATTATTTATTTATTTATTTATTTTTTAACTTTGAAAGAAATTATTTTTATGAGTCTTTCACATAGAATCACACACAGTGACAAATTTTTTTATTAGTCATTAGCAAATCTATTTATATTTGTTTTTCAATTGTTAAAATTTTCCACACATAAGGTATTAAGACTCAAAATTAATTTTTTAATTTTAAAAATAAATTCTCGTGCATCGCACGAGTCAGCTACTAATCATATTATATACATATATATATTATTAAAAATAGTATTTTTTTCCATGCTTATAGCAATCCCGGTTTTGACCCGACACTTGTGGTAGCCCAGACTCGGGTTTATGGTTTCTGAATGTTGTTTATTGTCTTTTGCTCTTTATTCCTCCTTAAATTTGGTTATTTGGGCTTTTAAGTATGTTTGGAACAGGTTGGTTGCTTAGTTTTCAAACCTTGTGTTGCCTAGAATTTTGGCCCTCCGCTTGAGCGGGCCTTCTTGCGCTCGAGCGAGGTTTGCAAACCCTCAGTACTTTGCACGTCTACAAAAATACTAAAGGAGTGTTTTCCACGCTCGAGCAGGTGGGCGCTTGAGCGTCCCTTCTTGCGCTCGAGCGGTTTGTTTGTTGTCTGCAAAAGTACTAGATGTGTGTATTTTGCGCTCGAGTGGGCCTCTTCTTGCGCTCGAGCAGAACAACTTATTGTGTCTGATGCTCGAGCGTTAACTCTTCTGCTCAAGCAGACTGTGCGTATATCAGATCTCGAAAACGGCATTTTATATAACTTTTTCATTCTTCTCTCTCTCTAAAACTTTCCAAAAACCTAGATCTTGACCCTCTCTCTCTAAAATATACTCTATCTGCATTTTAACTTAGATCCTTTGGGTTCTACCCTATTGTCTTTGAGAAAAAGTTAGAGCATCTCAAGAACTTCCTTTTGGTCAGATTGGAGTTTGATTTTGGCGTCTTTGAAGATTCTCCATCTCTTCCATTGGTCTTTTAAACTTAAGGTAGAGACTCTCTATACCTTAACATGGGTTTTAACTTGGTTATAGGGTGTTGTATGAAAAAGGCGAGATTTTGGTGATGTTTTGAGCAAACCTGAGGTTTGGGTTAAGTTTGAAAAGAGAGGTTTCTATGTGTGTGTTGTATAAATGGTTTTGGGGTTTAGATATGAGGTTATCATGTGTCAAAATAGTTGATTTTGGCATTTAGGTTGATATTTGGAAAATGTGGAGTTTTGCCTTAAAATGTATTGGATAATTATTTCGTACAAATAATGAAATTGGTATGGGAAATGTGAAATTGGGAGGATGTATACATGAATGGTGTTGTTGGATTTGTTTAATAACTCACTTATGGAAATTTGATGAATTATCTGTTATAAAGATTGTATATTTGTTTAGACATAATTGTTTTGGGCTATCGGTGGAGGATAGTCATGATTGTTGTAGACACTGTATGTAAATTAGGCGAATTGAAACTAATCCTTTAACCATTATCATTGAATATGATATGAATGATATACATTGTATATGTATGACATTTGGGAGGAAAAAGTAGATGTACTCCTTGTTTTGAGGAGAAGAAAGGGGATGGGCACCATTGAACTAAGTTGGCCTGTGTGTCCAGGGTGAAAGTCCCAAAAACCATTTGTATACATGGGTGCCAATTCCCGCGGACGAAATTTTTGCAAAATGGCAAATAGAAGTGAACGTATTCATATGATGATTTATCTGTGGAAACTTGTAAGGTGTAACCTCTGTTGACAGATTAAATGCAGTGGATGTATCTATTAAAACAAAATGAATAAGTTGAGGTGTAAGTTTTGATATAACATGGTTGTGGAAAGAGTTACACGGATTTTGTCATAGGACAACGAACATGTGCATCATACTTATATCTTGTTAATTCTTATATACTATGTTAGTACGTTTCTACTGGGCTTTGGCTCATCCTACTTGGGAAACCATTTTCAGGTACCGGTGATATACTTTCTCCAAGGACGTAGCTGAGCTGGATGCTTTATTTTGTTATTTTGTGATTATATGTTTATTCAAGCTGAGGGCTTTATATGTACAGAGCTTATGACTCTCTTTTGTTGTAACCAAGCAATGTCTGTGAAAGATGTAAGCCCATAGGGCGTATTATTACCTGTTTAGTTTTCAATTCTCTTTAAATTGCAACACATACTGTAGATTCAGGATGAACATTTGTGAATGTATAATGCATGTGTTAACTTTTTGTAAATGAACTCTGATGAATTAAAGCACTTTATTTCTATTATCCTTCTGCTTATGGGTTGGATTTATGGTATCATTTTGGGGTCGTTACAATGCTTATGTGACATATTATAAGGACTTACTTTTTTTTAAGAGAGCTGCGTCAACATATATTTTCTTAATTACATATAAAGTTCTATACAAACTCAAATCTAATTTAAATTATACTAACTTTACATATTTTATATGAACTTTACTTGACAAATATTTCTTTTCCATATATTTTTCATCGTAAATTGAGATAATCTACAAACCCAATACCAATTTTGAGTTTCACTTTTTTTTTCTTCTTAATTTTTTTAAGGGTATTAAGATTTGTTTTTTGATTACATATAGAGTTCTACACAAACTCAAACATAATTTAAAGCATACTAACTTCACCTGTTTTATATGAACTCTATTGACAAATATTTCTTTTCTAAGTATTTTTTATCGTAAATTGAGATAATCCACAAACTCAATACCAATTTTGGGTTTCACTTTCTTTTTCTTTCTTAATTCTTTTAAGGTTATTAGGATTTTTTTTAAATATTAAATTGCCTCTTTTTTTTCCCCTTATTTTTCCATGCATTATTCTATACCTAATATCAATTATATATTATGAATTAGTCATTTAAATTTACAGTGATTCTATATATGAAATTATACTTCATTATCTACATTATTTTAAAGAGAAAAAACTTGCACAATAATGATACTCTCCTCTAAAGTTTGGATTTACTGCTTGAGTTGCTATTTCAATTGTTGAGCAGTAAGTTCTTTTATGTTTTGACATCATATTACAGATGATTAATCACTTCACACGCTGAGATGTATCTATCGTTTGGATGTTTTCATTATTTTTCCTTTTTGGGTTTAGATGTTATGTGATTTTTTCTTGGTTAGTCGTTATTAAATTTCTTTTATATAGTTGATATTTTAATTTAATTAAAAGTGTTTTTATTACAATCTTATAATTTAATATATATATATATATCATATAAAATAATTATATGATAATCCAATAACAACATATTTATATTTAATTTTTTTAATAAATTTTATATAATTTCTATTTCTACATATTTTTATTTTCCAAATGAATATAAAAGAAAATTAAATAGTTAGAATTACTTTTTAATTTTATGTTACTAATTCTTCTTATAATTTAACTGTTATTTTTAATATCAAGATGAGTATTTATTTTACTATTTTATAATTTAATATATATCATGCAAAATTATTATATGATAATTACACTTTTATAATACGATAGAACTAAAACTATCAAAATACACAAATAATTTAAGTAAAATTAATATATATAAGTATTCAAGTAACAATTTTATAGAACGATAGTACTAATATTATCAAAATAAATAATTAAAATTATACTTTAATTCTAATTATTCTTTTATAATACACATTGTACCATCAAATATTTTTTGAAATACATACATATATATATAAGTAGTGTTTTTCCCTTTCTTAGATGGCACATTCTAAGGGCCTTTTTTTTTAAAAAAAAAAAGACACATTAATATGCATTTTCCACTTACATATAGAGTTTTATATAAATCTAAACTCAATTTAAATTATTCTAATTTTAGCTATTTTATATGGACTCTATAACATAGTCGTTGAATTTATTTTATAAAGTTGATATTTTAATTTAATTAAGAGTGTTTATTTTACAATCTTATAATTTAATATATATCATATAAAATGATTATATGATGATCCAACTACAACATATTTTTATTTAACTTTTTGAATTAATTTTATATAGTTTCTATTTTTGCATATTTTTATTTTCTAAATGAATATAAAAAAAATTAAATGGTTAGAATTACTTTTAATTTTATGTTACTAATTCTTTTTCTAATTTAACTATTATTTTTAATATCAAAATGAGTATTTATTTTACTATCTTATAATTTAATATATATCAACCAAAATTATTATATGATAATTACACTTTTATAATACAATAGAATTAAAAATTATCAAAATATACAAATAATTTAACTAAAAGTAATATATATAAATATTCAAGTAACATTTTTATAAAATAATTGAAAAAAAATATATCTTATAAATAAATAATTAATTAAAATTACATTTTTATTAAAATAAACAATTAAAATTATACTTTAATTTTAAATTAAATTAAAATTATTATCTTATAACATATATCTTATAATTAAATATTTTTTTTAAAAAAAAAAAGCACGTGAATTGCACATATCACTGCTAGTTAAATTAAAAGTTGAAAAGCAATTTTAGGTTTAAATTTCTCATTCTCTCGAGACTATAAACTTTCCCTCTTACTGCAACTCCGCACCTCTTATTAAATTGAAGATTGTATTTGACAATCTCTAAATAAGTTGTATTCTGGTTATAAAAAAAGTTGGGCTTTTCTCTAGTCCCTATTGAATTGGAGAGTATTATTAGATTTGTAAAAGTTTATTACGGGTTTTGTTTTGATAATTCTAGTCGTTTAATGTGTAGAATTCATCGAATACATATGTTTGTAAAAAATCATATTAATCGGATATTGATAGTTATTTCATCAGATCAGATTTCTGTCAATTGTTTATTTTTTCACCGTCTATTTTTTTTTTTTATACAAAATTGATTTGATCACGTGGCTATCGATATCCGATCAACGTGATTTCTTATAGGCAAGTAGTATTTGACGATTTTTACGCATTGACAGTCTAGATTATCGAAGCGAGACCCGTGATGAACTCCCACGGATCCAACAGTACCCTCAAGTATGTGATCAGATTGGAGGGAAGCTAGCCCCATAAAAAAAAAGGGGGGGCTTTATTCATAAATCCCATTTCTAAGACTCTTATACCATAAAACCCAAATCATTTTTTATTATTCCATTAGGTCCCATTCAATGTAGTAAGACCAAAGTATCCTCCTTCCATTTCTCCCGCGCATACTCCATTATGAAAACCCAACCATTCCTATTCCATCTCTTCACTCCACAACACATTCATTCCCCCTAAAAAACTCATCGTTAGCACCAAAAAATTTCCAAACCGTAACCCTAGATTTCACATCGCCTCACCACTGTCGTCCATCACCGCCAACCATCACCGGCCACTGCTATTCCACATCAACACACCACTACAAAGGTTTACATCGAAAGGATTGGGGTTCGTTCTTCCTAGGTTCTCGCCGGCCGTCAATTTACGTATCCCACTCACAATGAGGACCAAAGGTAAGCACCATTCTTCCACCCTCTGTTTTTCAAACAATGATAATATAATCTAATCACAAATGTATATGTTTACATTGCCCATGTTATTATTGTTGTTTTTGGATTTCATTTTGTAATGAACCCCCTATTTTTACTCTATATTTTTTTCTTTCTGTCAATGTTGGTATTACTGATTGTTGATATCCATAGAACTCCTAATTTTCTCCCAAATTGAAATATGATGGAATATGATGTAAAGATCATATTGGCAACTGTACAACATTTATAGGGTGATCAACTATGATGTGAATATGGTGTAAATATTGACATTGATGTAAATATCTACTTCAATGTCAATATTCAGATTATGAATATAATGTAGATATTCAACTTCTAATATCAATGAAATATGATGTAAATATTTACAGAGTTGTTGGTGTTGTTGCGTATTGATGGTTATAAAGCAATTAGAGCTCCTAATCTTAGATGATTGTCAACCCTCTTTTGGTTCAATGTGTATTCCATTATACATAATCTGTATAATATTTAAAGGGTGATCAAATATGATTAGAATATGATGTAAATATTCACATTGATGTAAATATCTACTTCAATGTCAATATTTAGATTATGAATATAATATAGATACTCAACTTCTAACATCAATGGAATATAATATAAATATTTACAGAGTTGTTGGTATTGTTGTGTGTTGATGGTTATAAAGCAATTAGAGCCCCTAATTTTGGATGGTTGTCAACCCTCTTTTGGTTCAATGTGTGTTCTATTATACATAATCTGTACAATATTTAAAGGGTGATCAAATATGATGTGAATATAGTGTAAATATTTACACTGATGTAAATATCTACTTCAATATCAATATTCACATTATGAATATAATGTAGATATTCAACTTTTAATCACCAATGTATATATTTACATTCATTTCCATCCCTCTGTTTTTCAATCAATGATAATATAATGTATTCACTAATGTATATATTTACATTGCCATATTATTATTATTGTTGTTTTTGGATTTGATTTTGGTATGAACTCCCTATTTTCATTTTTTGTCCATGTTGCTGATGTTGATTTTTTTGTTGAATATTACATTCATTTGTTATTAATGTCGTTTGTGGTTGTGATTTGGTAATGAACTCTTTGGTCTTTTCCCTCTATCAATATTGGTATTGTTGATTGTTGATATCCATAGAACCCCCAATCTTCACCCAAAAATATGATGGAGTATGATGTAAATATTCACATTGTGACATTAATGGCAATATTCACATTATGAACATCAATGGCAATATTCACATAATGGTTATCAATCCTCTTTTGGGTCAATGCGAATTCCATTATACATAATGTTAATATTTACATCAGATTGTTAAATTTTGGTAATGACTTTTTTGTCTTAAATTGTCACGTGTTGTTGTTTTGTAATACACTCCTTATCTCCTCCCTTGTGTCAATATTAGATTTGTTGGTGTTGTTAGTTGTTGATGGTCATGAAATAATTACAATCCAAACTTTGGATGGTTGCTAACCCTGTTTGGTTACATGTGAATTCTTATAGGCATGCTGTAAATAATAACATCATATTGTTTCACTTGTTATTGATTAACATCAATGTCAATATGCACATTCTGAACATAATATCAATATGCATATTGTGACATCAATGGCAGTATTCACATTATGAACATAACGTCAATATTCACCTTTTGACATCAATGGAATATGATGTAAATATTTACGAAACTATTGGTATTATTGTTTGTTGATGGTTATAAAAAATTAGAGTTCCTAATCTTTGATGGTTGCCAACCCTCTTTTGGCTCAATGTGAATCCCATTATACATAATGTCAATATTTGCGTCAGATTGTCAAATATTGGTAATGACTTATTTGTCTTAATTGTCATGTATTATTATTTTGTAAAACACTCCTTATCTTCTCCCTTGTGTCAATGTCAAACTTGTTGGTGTTGTTGATTGTTGATGGTCATGAAATAATTATAGACCAAACCTTGGATGGTTGTCAACCCTATTTTGGTTACATATGAATTCTTGTAGGCATGTTGTAAATAATAACATATTATTGTTTCACTTATTATTGAGTGACGCCAATGTCAATATGCACATTCTGAACATAATGTCAATAATTACATTCTGAACATAATGTTAATATTCACATTGAATATTCACGCAATATATTTGGCTGTGAACATTCACAGTTAAATATATAATGTAATGATGTGAAAATTAATGTCATGTATACATCGTGTTAGTTTAATAGTTATAATATGTTATTATTCCATATTTCATCTGTTATTTTCTTCCTATTTTTTGGTTGTTATCCTTGTTGGAGTTGTTGATTATGATCAAATGATTTGAACTTCCAAAATTTTGTTTATTTTTCAGATACATGAACTAATGACATGATACATGATCTATGTAAATGTTCACACAATTTATTTGATTTTTATTGTTTTATCCTATGTTGTACAGTGTTCATGTGAATATTGACATCATGGTTTTGCTCAATACAACCATGGTCACATCATTCAACTATTCACAGCACATATCGTTTGCACTTGTTATGATTTACCCTTTGTGACTATTAACAGTAAATTTGTTTCTAATTGAACAAACAGATGTTACTCATAGATTTCATGGCAAAAGAAAAAGAGAACAGTTTACAAACTTGAACAAATAGCCAGGCCCCCAAAAGTGAACATGAAAAATGTCAACTATTGATCTAACATCACTGGGTTAGTGAAACTGATGACGAGCACCAAGTTCTTGGATTCTCAACTGGATTGTTTGAAGGAAGCGCCATTTTGGCAGTTGTTTGATGTGTTGAGGATCGGTAAAGTTGACCTCAACAAATGTATGAAGTTCAACGATGTCATCGTATACGTATTAGAGATGTACAAGGCATCAAAAGACACATTTTACATTGGCGAGAAAAATATGAATATGAATTTCACATCATTTGTGATTTTGTAAATATTAGAATACATTGGACAAAAGAACCATAATTAGTTATTTTGATTGTGCTTAATAAGATACAATGATAAGTTGTTATAATATTTGCTACTAGAAAGTCAATGTTAATATTCATATTGGTTTATGCTGTTTTATAATTATGTACAAATAACCATCGGCTTAATGTAACTAAATTAATTTATTTGATGTTTTATTCGTGATATTAACATTCACATCAATAATCTAATTGTGTATAAATGTACACTTCATGTTTGTGTACACACAGAAATGATGGTTTGTGGTTAATGCAATGCTAGTGTAGTCATATTTTTAGAGCTTAAAAAATTGATGTGAACATTCACATTGTTGTTAGCTGCTTTACAATTATGTACACATAATCATTGGCTTAATGTGATATGTGGGCAATGTAATTTTGATGTAAACTTTAATATCATCATTCCATATTAGTAATTAATACTTTGAAACCATAGTGCATTTATCTATATTTCAGAATTCATGTTAACATTCACAGTCATATGTTTTAATATGAATATTCACATCATGTTTGTATTCAAAATGAAAGTTGAGGCTTGTGGTTATGTAATTTGATGCAATACTGATATGAACCTTATCATCACATTGTCACAGTGGTAATGAATACAGCGAAAACATATTCATCATTCAATATTAAATGGGTGTGTAACTAATATTAACATAAATTGACAACACAATGACAAATTTTTAATTCAAATTAATGTGAATATTAACAATGATTAATAATATCAACATTTATATCATTTTTATATCAGACACATTACCAATCTCAAAAAATCATTGCTACATTGAAATCCAATAACAAAAAATCAAAATCAATGACAATAACATAATCATGTTCACTAATCCAAGCAAATATCACTGGAGATGTGAATATTCACATGAATGTGAATGTGAAAACAAAAGTAATATGAACAAAAGTAATGTGAATATTCACATGAATGTGTTTAATATTCACATAATAAATTTTCAATTCAAATTAATGTGAATATTAACATTGATTAATAATATGAACATTTACATCATTTTTATATCAAACACATTACCAATCTCAAAAAATCATTACTACATTGAAATCCAATAACAAAAAATTAAAATCAATGACAATAATAGAATCATGTTCATTAACCCAAGCAAATATCATTGGAGATGTTGTTTCCAATGGGAACAACTTTTTCTGCTAAATTTCTCATTTGAACGTATAATCAAACACTTGGTGGGCGATAATTTTAACAATTGTGAAAAAGAAGAACATCATCCGAAAGAAGAACAATATGAAATGTGAACATTCACAATAATTGACAAAAAAACCAGAAACAGAGCACAAACTCCTCTATCTCCTCTTTTCCTTTGATTCAATCCAGTCGAATGTGGGTTTCAATCAATCGACTGAACAAGTTTGTAAGCCATCTCATCTGTTCCTTCGATTCAAACCCTCATCTTTTCCTTTGATTTCCGGTTGAAATAGTAACTATGACAGAAAAAACAAGAGCACAAACTCTGAGTCATCATCTTCTTTCCTACAGGAATGAAACTCTACTGTAATGAAACACTACCACAAACTCTGTATCGTCGTCTTCTCTTCTATAAGAATGAAACCCTACCACAACAAAAATAGAGGGAAATATGTATATCATTCTTGTATATAATATATATCAATAATAGATATAAGGGTATAATAGTCTAACAAAAAATATAAATTAGGAAAAAAAGACCTTATAGAATAAAAGTATAAACACATGGGACTAACTTAGGTTATAACTTTCCTTTATGGACTTATTGGGATAGAACACCTCTAAATTAGATTTATCAATAAAAAACTCAAAAAAAAAAAAAAAATAGTAAAATATAGAAAATTTGTTTGGATTAACTAAATGCATAAGTTTTACATTAAAAATTAACTTCCTTAAAAATCTCTACATAAGGATAATTTCCCCTATAATAGTTTAATATTTATACCGTATCCCTTTGATTATATATTAAAAAGGATTCTACAACCACAATAAAATAATATAACTACTTCTTACCAGAAGGTAAAAATTAAAAACACTAACAATAATTTTTTGAGAAAATTATTTATAAGTCATATTATAGAGATTTATGCTACATATGGTCCTAAGTAAAAACTTATATTCCTACAAGCTTTTGGGAAGTTGGTTGCTACATTTATCCTCAAAATTAGTTGTTAATATCATAAATAATGGCAAAACTATATATAGGAAATTGAATATTACCATAGATCGTATATATGTGAATGTAAATTTGAAATTCAAAATACACGTAATAATCTCCACAAGAACACCAATGAACCAAATCTGGGATTAGATAGTAAACAAAAAATAAGAGATCCTGATCAGAATCAAATTCAAGAGGCACAAGATATACCTAGAGCAACCAGACACTAGATTTTTTTTATGCTTGGATTTCAATACGGTCGTTTTGCTTCTAAACATGAATGAACGAATGAATGAACCAAGGTTCCAATATTCACAACCCACTTCAAAAGCCATCATAAGAAAGTTTACAGATAAACAATCTAACTCCGAATTCAATAATATATAATGAAAATTAAGAGTTTCGCTCACATAGATTCCAGGACTTTCCATGAACAAGTAACATTTTCACATGCAATTAAAAAAATAAAAAACCCATTAAGTTTATGAAACGTAACGTGACTCATACGTAAACACTAAATACAACAACGTCACAACACAAATTCAAAGACAAATACAAACGAACATGACGTACAAAACATGACAACATTGCAGATGTGGGTTAACATTACAACCTAAATGTAATATCATTAGAGGCTAATGAAAGTGTGCTAATGTATGGCTGTACCATTTTTCATAAACCATCAACATTTTCACATTCAATTAAAAAAAATAAGAAACCCAGTAAATTTGCAAAACGTAACATGACACGTACGTAAACACTGAATATAACAACGTCACAACACAAAATTCAAAGAAAAATACAACCGAATATAACACGTACAAAACATGACAACATTACAGATGTGGGTTAATATTACAACCTAAATGTAACGTCAGTGGAGGCTAATGAAAGTGTGCCAATGTATGGATGTACCATTTTTCATAAATCAGCAACATTTTCACATTTTATTAAAAGAATTAAAAATCCAATAAGTTTGCGAAACGTGACGTGACACGTACGTAAACACTGAATGTAACAATATTACAACACAAATTCAAAAGCAAATACAACCCAATATAACACGCACAAAACATGACAATATTATAGATGTGAGTTAACATTACAACCTAAATGTTATGTCATTGGAGGCTAATAAAATTGTGCCAATATATGGATGTACCATTTTTCATAAATCAGCAACATTTTCACATTTAATTAAAAAAATTAAAAAACCAGTAAGTTTGCGAAGTGTAACGTAATACATATGTAAAAACTTACTACAACAACGACATAGCACAAATCCAAATACAACCGAACGTAACATACACAATACATAACCACATTGTAAATGTGGGTTAACATTGGATGGCTGTAACACACTGTGAGAAGCAAAAAATCTTACCTCCTTCCCTTAACACTTAGAGTCCAAATCGGCAAAAGCAAACAACATAACGCCCAACCTTGACGCCAACATCACTCATATCTAGATCCAAACTAGCAACATTTTCAAAATCCACCGAAATCCGCGATCAATGCGACATTCACTCCCACGGACGACGCGTACACATTGCACTTTCCTAAAAGTCTCCAAAAGCTTAATAGGTTGAATGATAGAATAATTTATAATATAGAAACATATAAAGGGTATAATAGTATACTAATACTATTTAATCACAATTCATAGGACCTTGTAGAATACCTTCTAATCTAAATAGAACTTAAAACTTTATAAGAAATTATACAGAACTTCACATTAAATAAGTTTTTGTAATAGGACTTATAAATAATTTTACCTAATTTTTTAAAACGTTTTTAAAATATTTTTTTTTAGTAATTAGCAAACCTCTGCTAAAAGGAGGTTACAGAAAGACACATGAATGCTCTTACTTGAGAACAAACATTTGGAGTGGTTTATTGCTTAAACAGTAAGAAACATTAAATAAAGCCATATTACCCCATCATGTGCTCTTGGAATTACTACTCCACACACATGCTTGATTTGTGGTGACCTTGTAACAATCACAGAAATTAACAACTAACTGGAACTATTCAGATGGAGCAGCAGGTGAGCAACAGGTGGTGCTGTCTCTCTCTAGGGGGCCGTATGATGATGAGAGTCTTTTATTTGGTTAAGTTTATTGCGTAGATTATTTATTAAAAATTAAAATAATAAAATATTTATAATCACATAATTAAATTATATATATGTATTGGCCTTGTTTGGTAGAGCTGTAGAAAAGTGATTATAGATTATAACTTAACAGATTATGACTTATAACTGTGAACATAAGCTATTAATCTGTTTGGTGCAGCTGTGGGATTATGGATTAGCTTTTTACTGTATAATTGTCTTTTCTGCCCTTATATGATATAAAAATGATTATTTTGTCATTTTTTTCAGTTTTAATTTAAAAAAAATTATTTCATTAATAAAAGTTAATATAATTAGTATTAATTAGCATCAATTAATATAAAAATTGATAGATTTGATAAAAATGTAATGGAAGTATTATTGTTACAGTTTTTTTCTATTATAATTAATTAGTATCAATTAATACTAAAATTATTAATTCGTATCAATTAATGGCTTAATTAGTCTTAATTAATACTATAATTATTAATTAGTATAAATTAATATTAATAATTAATTTTTATTAGTATCAATTAATATTAATAATCAACAATTGTTATTAATTAGTATCAATTAATAATTAATTCATTATAAAATTATACAATATTAATTTATCAATAATTAATACCAATTAACATTGATTTTTTAATTAATATTGATTTTTTTCTTTTTCTTCAGAAATATACAATTTTTTATTTTTAATTAATATAAAAATATACAATATGAATTTATTAATAATTAATACCAATTAATATTTATTTTTTAATTAATATTGATTTTTTTCTTTTTCTTCAGAAATATACAATTTTTTCTTTTTTAATTAATATTAATATTAATTAATATTAATATTTGGGTGTTGACGAGGGCATTTAAGTAATTTTAGCCCCCCCACATCAACTGCGCGCTTAAGTCGAAAATTTAAGCACTCCCTGACTAACTTTTGAGATAAGTTGATAAATAGCTTAATTTAAGTTATAAGTTGGTTAACTTAAGCTGTACCAAACGCAATATTTTAGCTTAAATTAAGTTAAAAGTTGAAATAAACAGCTTATAAATCCTACCAAACAGGCCTATTGTAGTGATATATTTTTTTAAAAAAGACAAGATCAGAATGAGCTTCACTGAAAGTATGCTAATTTCTACCTTTTCTCATATCTGTTCATTTTTCAGGAAAAGAAAAATGTCCCGCTGCAAAATTGTGGATTACCTTTTTTCCATCTCTTGCTGGGTTGATGTGTTTGATGGAAAATAATAAACTTTCAAAAAAATTATATAGAATAATATGAAATATTTTTATAATTGTGAATGACAAACAAAGCCAATGAATAAATGTAAATAGACAACATCAATTTATATAAATTATATTTGTAAACCATTATATTTTTGGAGCCCTTGTTCACTAAAAAGATGGTGCAAGCCTCATATTGTAATTAGTTGACAATTCAACTATAAAGTCACGGATTTAAAAAAATATAATTCTAAAAAATCCATGTCACATGGATGAGGATTCTCTACCATTCTTTTACTTGCAATAATTTTGTGCCATTCTTTTCTCTACAATAATCTTCTTGTAGTTTAACAAAATTTATTATTTTAGTATTATTTTTCTTTAATTTTAACTTGAATAATTCATTTATGTCATTTACTACAGATATTGTTGGGCCCCATTATTGGTTCAGATTTGGGCCAAGCCCAAGGAATCCCTTAGAAATGTTAGGCCAATCTCACTAATAATAGACCGTTATCAAGGTCTGCCAAATTGAGCCGTTACGAAACTATCAGCTCCAACGGTCAAAAAACGAGGGGTTTCAAATTTCAAATTGATATATAATCTCTTCCAACGGTCATCTCTTCCCCTGTCATTAGTTACATTCTCTCTCTCCCTCCAAAACAATCAAACAGAGAAAACAGAGAAAGGCTGAAAGTCAATCACACACTCACAAAACTGCCACTGAATTGAAGCCCACTAAAAACTCCCAGAAAAATGGATGGTTCTGACAATGGTTTCTCATCATCAACCTCTAGCAAACCTTCTCCAATTCAGAAATTCTCACAAATTGGTACTACTCTCTCTCTCTCTCTCTCTCACATATGTATATCAGTATATTTATATTGCGTTTCATCTGGGTATTTTGAGAAAATGAGAAATAAAATCTAGCAATGTTGTGAAGTATTGAAGTTTCCCCCAATTTTTTTTTTTTTTTTTTTTTTTTCCCTTTGTTTTCTCAGCAACCAAACATGCCATTGCCATACTACATTTTCTGTTTCAATTGTAGATTTGTACCAACAGAACATTTCTAATATCTGCAGGAGAATCAGATGAAAATTGCCTAAACTATGATAAAATGGCCTGGCAGAACCCAAAGAAGCCACCAACAAAGCATTTCATGTCACCAACCATATCTACGGTTTCCAAGGCAGCTACTCCAAGAAAGAAAATCTTGGCCGAGAGAAATGAAGAATCTTCGAGTTTTTCCAATACGCATCATCAAAAAGCCCCAAATCTTGATTCAAGAAGTTTTTATGTCAATCTGGGTGTCGATGGTTCTGATCGATCTTCGTCTCAGCTAATGCCAGTGTACAATAGGGTCTCTGAATCCGATGAGGATTATGAGCAGAACAGTTTTGTTTCAGATTCATCATCGAAACCTTATGATCCCTTGAGGAATTACCTTTCCCCAAGGCCTAAGTTCCTCCGGTACAAGCCAAATAGGCGGCGCGAGATCTTTCTTGGCCAAGAAAATGAGAGCGGAGAAAGGAAAGAAGATGGGTATGGTGTCAAGAGAAATGTTGTTTCTTTTGATTTCCAGAGAAAAGAAGACTCATCATCAGAGGATGCTCGCAGCCCCTCGGCTTCTTCTTCTCAAGATGGTTTTGTAAGAGAAGAAGATGATGATCACATTATCAAGAAAAGTGATGATTCTGATGATGCTGATGAGGAATTTGAAGAGTTTGAAGAGGATGAGGAGGAGGGAAAGTGTTTGAATTTAAAAGCAGCATTGAAGTTTTTTCTTGTATTTGTCACTCTCTTCCATTCTACCGTGTTCATATCTTCTATGAACTCACCTACACCTTCACCCACCCAACAAGCGATATCGGGTCTCAAAAACCGGTATGATAAAATTCACAACCATACATTTGAACTTGCCACTGTCAAGCTTTTTGAAGGAAAAGGGACTAAAATAGCTGATGGGTTTGAGAAAGGATTGTTGGAAAGTACTGATGAGTTGGGTGAAGTGGTAGAGATGCAAATTGAGCAAAGTAAAGATGTTTGTGCTCATGAATTGGATGAAGCAGAAGAGGAGGTTCCTGAAACTGCTAATGGTGAAGAAGATGTTTATGATGAAGAATTGGAGAAGAAAGAGGAGGATGAAACTGCAGAAAGTGATTATTATGTTGATGATCACAACACGGAGAAAACAATGGAGGGTTCTGATCAGTTGAATGGGACTGATACTGAAGAAATTGCAGAAAAGTTTGAATCTTCATCAAATTCTGAAAATGAGGCAAATGGGTGTTCAAGTATCAAGGATGAACCAATAGAAGATGAGGCAAAAATTGAAGCAATCCAAGGAATTTCAATTGATGGAGAGAGCAAAATGGAACACTCAAAAACTGAATTGATTCAGGTAGCAGTCATTGGAATTGTCTTATTTTTCATGATCATAGCAACTTCAGTCTTGGGATTTCATTTTAGGCACAAGAAAACCTATGTGAATCAATCTGTGTCTATAGAAAAGCAGCTTCCTAAATCTGTTTTAGCAGAGAAAACCAAAACCGGCTCATTAGAAGAGCCAGTACTACCTCCCAATATGGAAGAACATGTTGAGAAAGTTGAGTCTTTCGCGAACGCTTCACATTTGATTCACTCGATTGAGGAATCTTCGAAGGACTTTTACCAAATCCGAGCGCCAACAGTGGAGTTGCTAGGAGAGTTAGTGGTTGGAGAGAGCAACAATTCTGCTTCTCAAGAGAACGAGATGATGAGGAGCAAGGCTCGCACAGTTTCTAGCCAAGCACAGGCGTCTGCCTCAGAGTTTTCGAGTACGAATTCGCCTTCTTATGGAAGCTTTACTGCTGAAAAGAAGATTTTGAGAAGAAGAGAGGTAATAAACACTTTGAGCACTCTTTGCATTTTTGGTAATAGTGCTTTTGTTTTCAACTATAACTAATTAGTTTTAGTTTCCTTTGAAATGGTTGATTTTGTTTTGTGTGTGTTCTTTTTTCTTTGTTTCCCACAACACATTAATTCATTTAGAAATCGGTTTTGTTAGATGGGTATGCCTTTTCTTTAGTTAACTGAGTCCAGTTGTGAAGCGAGCCGGTGTGCTTTTTAGATTATGACTAAGTATTTGAACTCTTCCAAAAATATAATTTCCAACTTACACAATTATAGATAGAAAAGTCATGTCAATTTTTTTTACTTTTGAGGTCTTAAAAATTTAGAACTTTATTATTTTTAAAAGTAAGTCAAATTTTGTATTCGTAATGTCATATTAGATTGGAATAAATAAAATCATCCCCATTAAATGCTTTGCACTTAGGAGTTTAGAACTAAACATTTTTGTATTTGATACAGGATGGAGAAGTGAAGACAGTAGTTGTTACAAAAACTCCAGTGAGGCGATCCAGCCGAATCCACAACCGAGCAGTAATGTCTCCATGAATCATCTACCAGCTTTTAGGTTATTATTTTTTGAACCTTGCAACTTTGAAACACCATCTTTTGCTGTTTCATGATTCAGGGATGTGTTCTGCCTGTGCAGGAAAAAACTGAACTGTCTTTTTATAAATTTAAATGAAAGATCCAGCATTGTATTTTTGTCTTTATTTTTAAACTAATTTCTTAATTAGCTTTCACACCTGAATTGTCTATAATTTTGTGGTTCTTTCCCCAAATACATTTATTAAATTTAGGATTGAGTTTGTCTCCTACTTAAGGTTTGAACTGTGAATTGAGCAGTCTGAGCATCATGATTGTGAGTGAGTGGATGGACAAATTCTAGGCCTATGTTTGCCGCAAAAAATACTCATCACAATTTCCGTGCTTAGACTGCT
Source organism: Camellia granthamiana (assembly GCA_036172215.1). Classification (NCBI taxonomy): domain Eukaryota; kingdom Viridiplantae; phylum Streptophyta; class Magnoliopsida; order Ericales; family Theaceae; genus Camellia; species Camellia granthamiana. The sequence continues at coordinate 14,301,225 of CM069917.1, read as the reverse complement.
CAGTCCAGTTTAAACCTCCTCAGCCTTCAATAAAATGAAGAATGCAAGTGTTTTTGGAAGTTTGTGACTCTAATAGGTGGGTCAGTTTCTTTAAACTCAAAAGTAATATGCTTTTTATTTTTATTCTATGTAAGTATTATGGTTGGTTTTGTTCTTATGATTTCTTCAAATTTGCAGATCAGTAGAAGCATGTATTGTGTGAATACAATAACTAGCAATTAAAAAGATTCTAGTAGTTCTCTAAATTTATATACAGAACTTATGAAGATTCTATGTTCCTGCTTGTTGAATTGTCAATCATTTATAAGATCAGTGAATTCTAGGAGTGCAATTTAAACATAAGGCATTTTCATATGGGGAACACAGAATTGCCGTTAAAAATAAAAAAATAATAATAAATAAAAACGTTTCCTTGCATTTTTATGAGGGATCTCAATTCAAGTTTTCCATGGTTTTTATTTTTGTAAAAATGAAAAAAAAAAAAAAAAAAAACGAACAAGCCGTTTGTATGGATAAAGAAAAGAAAAGAAAAGAAAATGAATCATCTCCTATTTTAATTGATTAAACTACATGAGAGAAAAAAAAAATGAAATGACTTTAAAACAATGAGTTTATTTATTTATTTAAAGGGACAATTTTGATATTATGAAAAATAATATATTGTTTTTTTTCCTTTTTCCTGCTCCGATTTTCTCCGAGTAATATGAACAAATAGTTCTTTTATTTCTAAATTACCAAATCAAGTGAACTTATGTTCAAAGAAACTGGTGTAATTGCATTTATCAAAAAACAAAAAAACAAAAAAGAAAAAATAAAAAAAAGAAACTGGTGTCATTGCCACCAAACTGGTGTAATTGCCATCATTAACTGTATGAACTGCAGAATAATGTTAGTGATCGAAATGTAGCGATCAAGATTCCCCCCAACACAAAAATAAAAATAAAAATAAAAATAAAAATAAAAATAAAAAAATAATAAATAATAATAAATAAATAAATGATGGCCTCTTTTATTCTGCAAAATGGTTGCAGGATGAAGTTTCTTATATATGCACAGCCAATAACATATAAAAAGCATCACAACAACAGCTTTCACTCCTTTCTGGACAAATACACCTCAACAACAGCATACCAACAAAATACACCTCAAGACACCTGTGATTTTTTGTTTTCATTCTCCAGATCAAAACAAAACTGTGAAATTATATTCGAAATTACGGCTACAATTTACAAACGAACTGAGCATTTCATAAACTAGACAAAACTGTGAAATTATATTCGAAATTACAGCTACAATTTACAAACAAACTGAGCAATTCATAAACTATCTTAAGAACCGAATCAAGGATGGTTAATTACACCAAGACTCCATCAACTATTAATTAATATTATTTTACTTCTTCATCTATGAACCCGTACATTTTAACCCCCTAAATTATAAAAAAAAATATCACTTTCATTTCAACATCTTTAGACCATCTTTAAAAAAAAATAGTGAATTTGTATCATTTTTATAGTTAAAAAGATCAATATGCACGGACTCATAGATGAAGGGGTAAAATGATATTAATTAATAGTAGAGAGAATCTTGGTGTAATCAATTAGTTTGTTATCTCCGTCTCTCCTTTGCAGGTCATCTACAACAATTTATTCTCTCAACAATCTATGGATTTACATTCACTCTGGGTATAACCCATATCACACTAACTTTGAATTTCCACCATACATATCACTTTCGAGCTAACATCCCAAGTTCTTTTGGGCAGAAGAAGGAATGAGAGGGGGTCTCAAACAACTCACAAAACTGCCTCTTCTGCTTGGAAAAGATAAGGATGATAATGAACTTCTAGAAGATTTCTTTGATATGCTAGGCTTAGGAAGAGTATACAATTTATAGGTGTCTAAGCCTCCTCCATAGCTCTTTGATGCCTTCATTTTCCTTCTATAAGGGCTCTCTTTCTTGGGAAGATCTTCTATGCTTGTCACCCTTGATAGAGATGTAAAAGATTGAGACTTGCCATCATAAAACTTTGAGAGTCCCCTCCTGCATATAGGATTTCAATGTCCCATTTAGTATGTAAGACAGACTAAAATTTAGCAATTAGCTTTGATGCCTCAGATTTAGTTATATATTATCTGAGGAAATATTAAATATTAATTATTCATGGAGTTTTAAAGTTGATAGTACAAAATATACAATTCATTCACCAAAGGAAAAGAAGAAACAGGATAAGATTGTATATATGTTGTCTTGTCCAAATCCCACTTTAGTAAGAGTCTCATGCATTAGGTTAGGTGGGTTATTTTTTTTAGGTTTTCATTTTATTTTTTAACAAAGAATAAGAAGAAGAAAGAAAGAAAGAAAAAATTCTAATTCTCATCCAATTCCCTTAGGAATTTGTAAGGATTATTGTATCACTATGCATGTAAGGAAATATTAATAAGAAACGCAGGAGCACATTTTCCAAGAAAAAAACAAAGAAAAAAAAAGTAGGATCTGGGAAAGCTTTATTTGTGTGAAGAAAGTATAATACAATCCATTCACCAAAAAAGAAAAGAATAAAGTATTCATGGAGTTCTTAAGTTGATAATATAATATATTTCCAATTTTTTTTCCCCCTCTAGTTCTCCATTGAATTATTTAAGCTGTGTTTGAACCTTAAAATTATTTATGGAGTAATTTGTAAAAATAAAAAAGAGAACTAAATTTCTTAATAATATAATCCATTCGCCAAAAAAATATATATATAAAAAAATATAAAAATAAAGAAAAAGAAAAAAGAAAGAAAAGGAAAGTGAAAAAAAAAAAAAAAACATTTTTCGAGTTCTCGTCCTATTCTTTAAGTTGTGTTTGAATCTTAAAATATTTATGAGGTGATTTGCATAATGAAAAGAAAATTGAATAAATTTAAAGTTATTTTTTTTTTTTTCCTTCTATTTTTTCATCTATAAATTTAAGATCCAAACATAATCAGTCAATCACCTTAGGAATTTGTAAGGGCTATGTGTTTCAAATATAAATATCGATAATATCAATCCTAGGAGATACTTACTTGATGGGTAGTTGGGTCATGAGATCTGATAAATCAGACAAAGGTCCATTGGAAGATGATGTGGATGAACATGAAGGTGATGATGAAGATGCATCATCTGCCATATCTGAGGATGAAAATGATGATCCATTTGAAGCTGTTGAATCTCCTAAAGATGTAGATGATGAAGAACCATTGTTGTATGTATCATCTTCTTGATCTCCATTGATCTCCCACTGATGATCTTCATCTTTCACATCCCCAACATACATAGAATATGGACTTTGACCCATTTGCTTTTTGTCTTCACCACCCATTGATAATATCAAATAGAAGAAAAGAAGGAGAAGAAGAAGAAGAGGAGAAAACCCTAATTAGTGGGTAAATGAAATGAAGGTGAGCACATATATACACATGCATAACTAATGTAGATTGGGTTTTAGTTTCTTTAATTAGGGTAAATGAAAAAATGGGTTTTCCATGATTTTGATGCCAAATGGTGACAGGTGTAGAAAACACAAGGTTGATGAGACAGATGTCAATACTAGAGCAAGGTAGCATGGGAAGTTATATGGACTAGGGTGGTTATCATAGTAAATAGCCATATATGCTCTAATGATTCAATTGTTAGATTGTTCATTGCCCTTATCCTTTTGATTCAACATATCTTATCCTATGGTTTGAATTCTTTGACTTTTACAAATTGTTAGTACAAAGTTCATTGATGAGAAAAGAGGATAAGCTCTATGGGTTGGAAGCCATCCATATCCTAGTCACCACCTTACCACCCCCATAGACAATGTCTCTATTTTCTATTCCAAGAATCTCTTGTCTAGATCATGTGAAAAAATAGTTTATTCCAACTAATTTATTTTTTAAGTATATTGATTGAGCTGAACTTAGATATATATTAAAACGGGCATTTGACTGGGAGGTATAAGTATTTCTGTCCCTCTGTAGGTTTGCATATGTATATCTTCTCCCACCAACCTTAGCAAGTCATATCCAACAAATTTTATTTCAATTTTTATGCTTATGTACATCTTTTCCCCCACCTTTATTTTGAGAGTTGCTATGTGTTATGGGATAAATTTTATTTCACTTGTTTATGGTTTGGTCTATATGTAAATTATTCTCTCTACTTTGAAAATAATCACATAATTTATTGTGATTTGTGAATTGAAATGTACTGTTAGGTCTCGTAAATGATTTAATGAAAGTGACTAAAATATTCTTGTATATAAGTAACATAAGTCTGTGAAGTATAGATAATTTTGTCATTTGTATGGGAGGTAAAATGCAATTTAACCCCATGTACTTTATTCAATGTGCAATTTACCCATTTGAAATTTGAAATTTGAGAATGAGCATATGACATCTTTATGTTTGGCATGTGTTTTACACTTGTTAAATTGAACAAAATGTTTAACAGTGCATTTTAATCCACAAATC